>JANAVB010008400.1:27663984-27906484 GCA_029216955.1 Iris pallida | reverse complement strand
GATCCCGCTCAATAGGCACATGCAGATCAGGATGACGAGCAAGTGAATACCGCATATCATGCAGAGAGTTCCCAAGAGCACTGATCTGCAAGGTGGTACGGTAATCCTGCTGCGTCCAGCGATCATCCTCAACGGCAAAACGATCGCGAAGCATAGTCTGAAGAGAATCCAGGTTGGCAGGAGGAGGAGGTGCATCCTGACCGAGTGGAGGGGCGTCAGGCTCCTCATCAGCAGAATGCTCAGATGACTCAGAAGCAGCGACAGGCTGAAGGCGTCGTGCCTTGGATAGAAAGGCAGGTGCAGGCATGAACGGACAAGCATCAAGTGGTATATGAAAAGCACGAAAGATCAAAGAAAGATACAGAGGATAAACCAAAGCTCGTGGTTTCCTCCTACAGCGAATCATCCAGTCCATCATGGTACGTGAAAGATTGAAAGGAATTCCAAAATGAAGATGATAAAGAGCAGATATTTCAAGATAAGTGATGTCATCATGGGAACCTGTTTTGGGTAGAATGGTGTTAGAAATAATCCAATGAAGGTCAGAAAAAATGGGTTGAGATATTTAGCCGTGAGCTTGCGAGGACGTGTGTATGGAGTACACAAATCGTCCTTGAAGCTCTCAAGGGAAATTTCGTCGGGAAAACGGAACGAGCGAGCGTCAACTAGCTTTTCCCAAGAATTGGGCTCTTGAAGATCAAGATATTCGGCTAAGTCAAAGTCATCAAAAGATATATTGATACCTGCAACTCGTGAATAAATATGAAGGTCATCAAAGGTTAAGTTGCAGTAGAACATTTGAACAGCATGACGATAGATAGCAGAAGTTGTAGTAACTAGTTTATCAAGATAGAGGTCATGGAATAAAGAATCATATTGAGAGAATATGGAAAAATTAATAGGATGTCCTGTGAATACCTGACGATTCCGAAAGTCACTAAACCAGTTGTTTGAGGCATCTAGTGAAACAAATAATCGGTTGTCATAGGTAGAAGGGTTTCGAGGACGAGGTGGGTTGAACAACGGATGAGGTGGTTGAAGTTGTTCAATGATATGTTCCTTCGTCGGAGGAGTATCCGAAGAGGAAACACTCTCTGTTCGAATCCTCTTTCCACGATTGAACAAGCGAGGAGCCATAAAAACTTGATAGAGTGAAGTATAGAAGACAAGAATGATACCTCAAATGATTAATAAACAGTGGAAGAGAATGACGAGAAACCCTTTTTTTTCTTGATTTTGAGGAGCAATGGAGCACTCTAGATCAAAAACTAGGATTAGGGTTTGAAGGAAAGAGTTTGGAGAGGTGAGGAAGGAGGCAATGGTGAAGGAGAGAGAAGGAGTCCCGACATAAAGTAGGGGTTTGTCTTTGGTCGGATGAAAAAATGACCATAGGATCTAAATTGATCCAACGGCAGAGCCAGATCCCGACGCTGGAACTAAGGGACCGAACTCGGCCCGAACTCTGGTAGGGGCAGAGTTCGGCCCGAGTTCTGGATCAGTGGTCCAGAACTAAAAGCAGGCTGAAAAGATAGAAACATTGATTAAGTGTTGAACAAAAGAGATTTTGAGGATAAAAGATTGATGAAAACAATGAAGTACATAGAGAGGTACACAAAGGTCATAATGAACTTTAGGAAAAATCAATTAGGCAATAATAAATCGGAACAAACCATATAATAAACAAGGAAATATATTGTAATTCAGTATTTCAAATTTGCCATGGGTTAGCTGCAGGGGCCGGATCCCAGCTAGCGGTAGTCCTGAGGACTAGTGCACCGTGTCGCTTAGGCTTTTACGCCTTTTTGTCAGAAGGACCCTTTCGGCTTGTACCCATAATAAATTCGTCATAAAAGAATCAAAATATACTCGATATTTACGCAAGTAAGTCTCAACTTATAACTGCTTCATCCAAAATTCTGAGTTCACGACAAAGAAAATTGAAGCGCTCTTCGGATAATGGCTTAGTAAAGAAATCTGCTAGCTGATGATCAGTGTCAATAAATTCTAAGTTAATCGTGCCATTTTGCTGATGATCACGCAAAAAGTGGTGTCTGATCTCAATGTGTTTAGTGCGTGAGTGGCAGACAGGGTTCTTAGTCAAATTGATGGCACTAGTATTGTCACAGAATATAGGAATATGCATGAAAGATAACTTATAGTCTTCAAGGGTTTGCTTCATCCACAGAATTTGTGCACAACAACGCCCAGCTGCTATGTATTCAGCTTCTGTTGTGGATAGTGCGACAGAGTTCTGCTTCTTGCTAAACCATGAGACTAAAGCCTTTCCTAATAAATGACACGTGCCGCTCGTACTTTTACGGTCGACCTTGCATCCAGCAAAGTCAGCATCAGAGTAACCGATGAGGTCAAATGATGTTGACTTGGGATACCATAGGCCCACTGTAACCGTACCCTTAAGGTATCTAAAGATACGCTTAACCGCGGTCATGTGTGATTCCTTAGGATTAGCTTGATATCTAGCACATAGGCAAACACTGAACATGATATCGGGACGACTAGCAGTTAAATAAAGTAAGCTGCCTATCATACCTCGATACTTACGTTGATCAATAGGTTTGCCACTCTCATCTGGTTCGAGTTTGGTTGAAGTAGCCATTGGCGTGCTGATTGGTTTGATGTTGTCAAGATCGAACTTCTTCAGCATGTCCTTGGTGTACTTTGATTGGCAGATGAAAGTTCCATTAGCCAGTTGTTTTACTTGCAGACCAAGAAAATAGTTGAGCTCTCCCATCAAGCTCATCTCAAATTCCGTCTGCATACACTTGGCAAATTCTTGACAAAGAGTTTCATCAGTAGACCCAAAAATAATATCATCAACATAAATCTAAATTAATAGAATGGTGTCTTTGAAAGATTTGATAAACAGTGTAGTGTCAATTTTCCCTTTTGAAAAACCTTTCTCAAGCAAGAAACTGCTTAGCCTTTCATACCAAGCTCTGGGGGCTTGTTTAAGGCCATAAAGCGCTTTCTTCAGCTTGAACACGTGGTCGGGAAATTTGTGATTTTCAAAGCCAGGGGGTTGTTTGACATAAACTTCCTCCTTAATAAAGCCATTCAAGAAAGCACTTTTAACATCCATTTGAAATAATTTAAAGTTCTGATGATTGGCAAAAGCACAAAGCATCTGAATGGATTCTAGTCTAGCAACAGGAGCATATGTCTCATCGTAGTCGATACCTTCCTCTTGATTGTATCCTTGAGCTACTAGACGGGCTTTGTTACGAGTGACTGAACCATCTTCATTTACTTTGTTTCTAAACACCCATTTGGTACCAATTATTGAGTGATTAGCCGGTCTAGGAACTAGTTCCCATACTTGGCTCCTCTCAAATTGGTTGAGTTCTTCTTGCATAGCAGAAATCCAAAATTCATCATTAAAAGCTTCAGAAATGTTTTTAGACTCTACTTGTAAAATGAAGGCAGTGCTAGCAACGGAGTCTCTTAGTGATGATCTAGTAGTTACTCCACGTGAAACTTCTCCTATAACTAAATTTTCTGGATGAGAAGGTTTGAAAGAGAATTTCTTAGACAAACCCTCCAGAGAATTAGTTTCAGTTGAAGTATTCATTGGAGTAGAAATTGATGGCTCAACATCATTATCAAGAGCGCTTACTGCACTGTTATCTTCATCAAAAGTCACATTAGTTGACTCCTCCACAATAAGTGAGCGTTTGTTGAAAACTCTATATCCCTTACTCTTGGCGGCATAACCAAGAAAGATACCATCGTCAGCTTTGGCATCAAATTTGCCTAAGTTGTCTTTGGTGTTAAGGATAAAACATCTACAACCAAAAACTTTAAAATACGAAACATTGGGGGTTCTCCCAAACCAAAGCTCATAGGGTGTTTTCTTCGTAATGGGACGAATAAGCACCCTATTCAAAATATGGCATGCTGTACTTACAGCCTCTGCCCAAAAATATTTCGGAAGAGAAAATTTATTCAACATGACTCTAGCCATATCGCCAAGAGTCCTATTCTTCCGCTCCACAACACCATTTTGTTGAGGAGTTCTAGGACAAGAAAATTCATGATCAAAACCATTTGCATTACAAAAACTTTCAAAATCTGAATTTACGAATTCGCCTCCATGATCACTTCGGATTCGAGTAATCATGTAGCCTTTTTCGTTTTGAACTTTATTTACAAAAACTTTGAAACAGAAATAGCATCGCTCTTATTAGCGAGAAAGAAAACCCAAGTAAATCTCGAAAAATCATCAACAACAACAAATGCATAAAGTTTGCCACCAAGGCTAGCTATTCTACTAGGACCAAATAAATCCATATGAAGTAATTGCAAGGGTCTAGTAGTACTTACAGAGTTGATGGAATGAAATAAGGATTTAGTTGCCTTGTTTAGTTCACATTCGGCACATACCGTGTCCTTTTTGAATGTGATGTCAGGCAATCCTCTTACTAGCTTCTTGGTAGAAAGCCTGGATATAGCATCCATGTTGGCATGACCAAGACGCTGGTGCCAAAGCAGTCGTTCGTCTTTGTGGGCATATAAACATCTACCTGCATGGTTAGTATTTATAGAGAGATAGAAAATATAGATGTTGTCATCTCTTTTCCCTTCAAAAGCAATGTCTCCTGTTGACCTATCGTAGATATAGCAATGGTTTTGTCCAAAGTTAATATCATATCCATGATCAGCAAGATGGCTAATGCTGAGCAGGTTATGCTTTAACTCGGTCACTAGGCAGACATCCTTTATAACAGGAGAAGGAGGATGACCAATGATACCGTTACCTATTATGTGCCCTTTGAGATTGTTACCGAAGGATACGTATCCTTCTCTTTTCATCGATAGTGATGCAAAAAGATTTGCGTCTCCCGTCATATGTCGCGAGCATCCACTATCGAGAATCCACTTACTCTCAGTTGAGGAGGGAAGGTCCACCTACATCACGAGTATATGTGACCTTTGGTACCCATTTTCTTGAGGGTCCTGAAAAGTTAGTTTTTGGAAACCAAGCATATATTTTCTTGTCTACCAGTCTTCTAACTCTACACTGTGGTGAGATGTGTCCATGTGTTCCACAGTAAGTACAGGTAGCATTTTTATTTATACTGGGAGCATGAGAATGATATCTATAAGCAACAGGATGAGGATGATATGGAGAGTTAGCATGGTAATGATGACTATGCATAGAGTGAGTGGCATGATGATGATGTCTGTGTGGCATAGCATGATAATATTGACTGTGAGAAGTGGCATGCTGAAATTGTCTATATGGCATAGTGTAATGTTGTGGCATAACATGATGATTTTGCCTATGATGATTTTGTCTACGTGGCATGGTATGTTGATGTGTCATAGTATGATGAGAGTGATATTGATTGTGTCTTTGTTCAGTATGATGAGTATGAGAAGTATTCTTACGTGCACGTGGTTTGTGAAAGTTTGTGTATATAAATGCATGGTTATGTGCTGCATGAGAATGACGTGGTTGACTAGCATGAGTGGTGTTGTGCCCATGTGATTGGGTTTGAGGTTGAACAACCTGTTTACCCAATTTGGTTTCTAATCTTTTAGACATAGCTTGCAGTTCATCAATCTTAATATTTAAGCCATAAATCTTAGTCATGGAAATCTTGTGTCTACTCTTTTCTTCAGCAAGCAACGTGTTGAGAGTAGTGATTTCTTGAGTTTGTTGCTCAATACGTGCTTCAGCATCATGTAAGCTTAATTTAAGCTTGGATACTTCATCAGTGTCATTAGTGGGTGATGTGTTTCTAACATTATCAAGAAGTAAAGAAATTATTTGTATCTCATCTTCTAGACTTTTGATTTTGTCCTTGGCATGCTTGTATTTACCGATGACCTTTTTGTGATCATCAAGTAAATCAGTGAAGGCATCGCCAAGTTCATTAAAAGAGAAGTCATCTAAAGTTTCGTTTGATACCTTGGTAGAGGTTGCCATTAAGCACACATTTGCTTTATCTTGAGGAGAGTTCTTTTCTTCCTCGGAGTCACTTGCTTCGCTTTCATGCCAAATGCTTGTGTTGGCATACCTTTTTGATGAGTTCTTCTTGTAGGGCTTCTCATAGCGGTTGCTCTTCTTTAAGAATGGACAGTCTCTTCGGACGTGTCCAGTCTTTTTGCAGCCATAGCAGGTTGGCTCTTCTTCATCGTCTTCTTGTGGCTCCTTCTTTTTTTGATTGAAGCGAAGGAATTTCTTGAAGTTACGAACCATGAGAGCTTGGTCTTCATCATCTGAGTTGTCGTCTTCGGTCTTATCGTGATCAACCTTTCGTCGATGAACTTTGAGTGCGATCTCCCTGGTCTTCGGAGCAGGCTCTTCGAAGTCCTTGAGGTCAAGCTCGTGAGTCATGAGCTTGCCCATCAAGGTCTCCATAGACATAGTTGTGAGATCGTTCCCTTCTATGATGGCTGTCACCTTAGGGTTCCAAATCTTTGGTAACCCTCTGAGTAGCTTGCGGATCTTCTCATGGTTTGAATACTGCTTACCAAGCGAGGATAACGGGTTGATGATGTCGAAGAATCTTGTAAACATTTGAGTGATCGTCTCATTTGGCTTCATCTTGAAGGCTTCATATTCTTGAGTGAGACGGCTTATCTTTGATTCCTTGACTTGAGTGGTTCCTTCATGCGTCACTTCTAGAAGTCTCCATACTTCATGAGCAGTGGTGCATGTAGAGACCCTGTTAAACTCGTTCCTATCTATAGCACAGAATAAAGCATTAATAGCCCTAGCATCTAGACTTGCCTGTTTCTTCTCCTCGACAGAATATTTGTCGTGTGGTTTCTCAATGAGGTCACCATCGACGACTATTCTGGCGGGCTTTTTGTAACCGTCAGTTACGACAGTCCACAGGTCAAAGTCTAGAGACTTCAGATAAAAACTCATCCTTGTTTTCCAATATGTGTAGTTAGTCCCATCAAATAGGGGAGGCCTATGAGTGGACTGACCTTCACCATGATTGGAGATCAAGGATTGTGTGGTTGCCATGGATCAGCTCTTAGGATGTTAGTCCTTATAAAGAGAACAGAGCTCTGATACCAATTGAAGAACAGTTTGGCAACTCTAGAGGGGGGTGAATAGAGTTTATATAAAAAAAAGCTAATTAAAAATAACTCTTTCACCAACAATAAATAATCAGAGTAAAGTGCGGAAAATAAATGAAGAGCAGAAGAGCATACGCAAACACAGCAATTTTAACCTGGTTTCCCTCGTGGAGGACTAGTCCAGGCCTGAGAACTCTAGCTCAGGATTAAATCCACTATTTGTGAAATAGTAGCTTACAACCCGTGTCTTTACTTCAGAAGAGTACGTCAACTTCTTTCAGAGAATCGCAGTGGCGATTGCTTGGAATTGTCCAAGCGACTTCTTCACTCTTGCACAAGAATCCTAACTGAGAGATGCTGAGCACTCGAGACTTAGGAGGCTTGTGGCTAGTAGATAGGAAGGGTATGGCTTATTAAGCTTGTAGGAGAGAAGAGAAGAGAAGATTGAGTGATTTAAAAAGAGAGAATTCATGCCCTATTTATAGTATTTTTAGAGGCAGAATTCGGCCAGAATTCGGGTAGGAAAATTCAAAAATTTGGCCGTTGGACAGCTAGCAACCAGCTAACCCTAAAATTAGGGTTCCTGATTTCTAGGGGACAGAGTTCGGCCCGAACTCTGTGTGGAGGCAGAGTTCGGCCCGAACTCTGTCTCTAGAGCACAGAGTGGTTCTAAGTGGGACTTGTGGGCAATTTTTGTTTTGGTGGAGCTTGGGATTTTGGGTAGGCTTATAGACTAAGTTCCAAGAGCTCAGCATAACTCAGAGTACATACTTCTAGACTCAATAAAATGTAAAAGTACAGACTCGAAAATACACTGAGAGTCGAAAACTGAGCTGTTGTCTGTCCTGAACTGAATGTAGACGTCGTGTGTCGTATTGAATTTATACAGATATTATTTAGTCAATGTAGTCAATATTTGGTTGACTGTGACTTTGTGTCAACATTCAGGATGCTCCTCCTCAAATTATAAAAATTACATGTAGTTCTTACATCAATAAAGAAAGAAAAATAACCCCCAATATATTTGAATATTACATATCATCTCAACCTTTATCTCTACATTTTTATACATTATCCTCATATCCTAACGAATACTTATAGACTTATTAGTTATTCCTAGAAGCTTGCAACTCCCCCTGATTATTAAACTGTTGAAATCATAGCCAAGCACATTCTCCGTTTGTTTTGATGAAATTGCAACAGTGATTTAATTTAATCTTGTCTAAAATACCTGCAATATTATTTATAAAACATACCTTGTTTGTGGTATCCCCATAATGAGTATTAGATAAATACCATTTATCTTCATATCTTATTAGATCAAAACATCCATCAAGAAAAATTTATATGCCTTATGTCATTCCAGTATATGTGTATAGATGCTTATCAGCAGATTCACATAAAATATTGTATTGAGTGAATGACAATAAAGAATTTGTCTTTACATATGGTACTTTAGGATCAGAACATGTTCTTTTGGTCGTAACGGATCATATTGACTGACCATTTTAGGTATATTATTCATATTAAATCTCTACATGAGATTTATCTCTTCAAGAGATTTATTTCTATAGGAGATCAGCATTATCTTATATTATCTCTTCAAGAGATTAATGTTCTCTCTTCAGGAGATTATAGTAGATAACTTCTAGAGATTCATTTTTTTATGAGATTACATGAGATCTCTTCTGGAGATTTATCTATTCTAGAGTTTATCACTTCAAAAGATTATATGAGATCTCTTTTGGAGCTTTATCTTTATCTCTTCTGGAGATTCCAATCCCTTCGGGAGATCCCATATCTTTTCGAAAGATATTTCAAATCTCTTTGGGTGATATTTCAAATCTCTTCAGGAGATATTATCATATTTTTTATCTCTTCAGGAGATTATCTCTTCATGAGATATTCGCTTCGGAAGACTGTACATTTATTATTAGATCTTTTCCTAGACATATACTCAATTAGCCTATCACATTTTTTTGGATGATTTAGTCCATATATGGCTCATTTGTAAATCCTTCGAAGATAGTATGATAATTTTAAATCCTTTAAGGATATAACAAAAAATTTAAATCCATCAAAAGTTTTATGTATATCTTATTACCTAGTTATCATGATCAGAGAATGTATTTCTTCATATCCTATTCATGATCATTTCGAGAATCCTTGAACTAAGATTGCTCAATATAATTGGATCTCTCATTTTATTTGTTACAAAACAAACATTTAAACATGTGGGGTTTATTTCTTTTAGGTTTTGTACTAAAAGACCGAACACTCCATGTTGTGTGAGCGATATCGCATCGTTATACTTTTCTACATTCAAGGATTATTCGTGGCTTAGTGTTGTCCTTTAATTTTATCACCATTTTTATTATTATTTGATAATGTCATCTATGACAAACTTCTTGATTCCAAATTTCTCTTGACTATGTATAAATCATAGATTTCATGGGTACCGGTACCTCTTTCTCAGTCACTTCTAGGATCTGAGGTATATCCTCGACCGGAGTGATATACTTTGGGAAATTGGTGTCACTACCACATTCTAGAAATAGGAGTATTTTAGACTTCTGTGTTTTATGAATATTAATATAATTTTAATTAATTTATTTGTCCTAGTGACACATGACATGTAAACTTAGAGCTATTTTAATTGTTCGGACTAGAGGTTTAGCCATTACCCTAGTGGACCTAACTAGTGAGACTAGACCTTAATCAAACCCATTTTATTAAGTTAAGTTAGTCCCTAGTTAGACTAGCAAGTCATTTAGAAATTAGGCTAAACACCTAATTAGAAGAAGGCTTTTTCCTTAAAACTTGTCATGACAAGATAGAGGGCTTCCTAGACATTTACCCAAAACCTAATGTGGTCGGCCACGCCTAGTCCCCCTTGCCTATAAGAAGAATAACTCCGTCTTCTTCCTCTTTCCATTTGGAACCCTAACCCTAATTTAGAAATTCTTCCCCAAATTCTTTCTACACTCAAATTCTCTCCAAATCAGCCAAAATTGGTCTCATTCACTTCCTCTTGGAGAGGAGAAGGATCTAGAAGCAAGCATGGAGGGATTGGAGCACTTGGAGCTTGAGGGCTTCTAGATCTTGGGACTTTTTCATTGGGAATCCATCTTCCAACAGGTATATGCATTCTAAACCCTCTAATTTCCATTAAAATAGTGTAGAGGCATTAATTAGGGACCCCCATGCATTTGGGTTTCCATTAGTGAGGAATTTAGACTCTCATCTTCTTATTTGAGGAAATTTTCCTTTGCATCTGACTCAAATTAGGGGAAATTCTAAGAATAGTAATTTTAGGGTTTGTGATTAAATTCATTAGGTCACAATTGTGATTTAGAATATGTAGGTGAGCTTTGGGTCAAGTTTAGATCCATTTGGAGTACGTATCATAAACGTGCCACTACGTGTCCGATACGCACGCCAAGTATTTGACAAAATGGCCAAAAAAGAGCACCCAATGCTCTAATTTCAGTTTTAGTCTTTGTTTTATATGTGCATTGTTATAGGTTAGCTTTTGTGAGCTATCTATTGAATTAGGACCAAATTTGATAGGGTTATACTTGATTGGGGTTTATTGGACTATAGGCATTGTTCTAACAGTCAGTGTGGTCTGTTAATGCAGTGGACTGAACAGTGTGTGATGAAGGATTTACCATTTGTTCAGTCTTCATTATATTACTTGTTCAGTCCCCTTATTTGGTTTGCATCAGTCAATGGACTAATACTTTACAGTCCATGTTTGTGTTTGGGTGCAGTCATTTACCTACTTGTCTAGTCATTTACCTTTTATTCAGTCATAGTGATTTGGTATTACTTTTGTTTTAGTCCCATATTGATATTGGTATCAGTCCATACTTTAAACTTTTGTTCAGTCCCTTACCTTCTAATGTATCATTCCCATCTATTCATTCACACTTTATTCAGTATCAGTCAGCCCATGCAACATTGTATCAGCCAGTATTTTGTATTAATGAGGGGAGTTACACTTTGGTCAACCCTATATTCAGTTTTATGGTTCAACCTTTGTTTGTATACATGTTCAAGCCTATGGATCATTCGTATATGCATGTATCAGTTACGACAGATGTATCAGTTACGACAGATGTATGCAGTCAGCCCTATAGTACTGGGTGCATCAATCATGGGTTCATTTTCATCAGTCTTAGCATATATAGTCCAGTCCCTATGGGATGTCCCAAACTGGATATTAGTTCAGTCATTTACCTATTAGTTCAGTCTATTGATGTCAGTTTTAGGATCTTTGTTTTAGTCCACAGGAAGGACTATATCAGAACTGCTTTCAGTTGGAGATGTAGGTTTGGATTGAAACTCTGTCAGTCCCCTATATACGTGTTTCAGTCCCCTGTTTGCGCTATTTGTGTTCAGTCCCATTTCTTTAGTTCAACCCCATTCCTTAATTGTTCAGTCTTATTTATGTTGCTCAGTCCATATAGGCTGACAGGGGATTGTTTTAGTCATTTTAGTTCAGTTTCTAACATACTTGTTTAGTCCCATATCAATGTATTAGTATATCCCTCTTGTATAAACCTTATGTCCAGTCTACATTGGTTCAGTCAAATATCAAGTTCAGTCCTATTAAATTATTCAGTCCTAGGATATTGCATATGTTTAGTCCTTGGGTTTTCTTGTATCAGTATTCAGAGAGAGGGAGGGGCTCTACTACCTTTGTTTCATCCTTTGTAGCAAGTATAGGTCAGTTCTTGTTAATGTAGGTATCATTCCTTTATTTCATTACCTTAGTCTCATATATTTAGTCCTTATTTACATTAAGGTTCAGTCTTACTTGTATAGGTTCAGTCATTGGTTAGTTTTTGTTCTGTCCACTTTGGTTCAGTCCATATTCATAACCAGTTTGTTTTAGCAACCACTCCATGGTTTAGTCATTAGCTACACATTATAATCAGTCATTTGTATCAGTCAATGGGAGTGGGGGCTTAGGTTAGTCCATTTATATCAGTTATACATATACATATAATATTGGTAGCTTGATATGGGATTTAAGTATGGTATCACATAGATACACTATAGGGTATGTAAGTAAATAAAAAATAGGTATGTTTGTATCTATGTTTGGATTAGAATTGATACCACATTATCCTAGTTAACTAATATAGCCTAGAATTTTAGAGTTGGTTCCATAAATCCTAGAGTAGACTCATTTAACCAAGTTGACCTAGAGTTGACCAGTTTTGACTAGAGTTGACCTACTTTGACTTCTCTGACCTAGAAGAGGCCTAGAAGCATATAAATAATGCATTTAAATCTATTATTTACTCTAGAACACTTTGTAACCATGTAAATTCATAATAGGTCCTTGTGACGCTAGTTCAGATATCGATACACAGTCGTTGCTCAGGATATCAGGTGAGTACCTATCTCTAATTATTTTCATCATGATAGTATTTATATTGTCTGCTCTAGACTACTTTACTTGATGCTGACACATTGTTACACGGATTGATACCAATGGATCTTCTCAGAAGATGTTATCCCTTATCGGGTACATTAGGTATTTCATGTTCATGTACTTTATCATATGCATCGTGTACTCCTTGTATTCGTAATTATTTATGTACTCTTATGTGCTCTTATGTACTCTCATGTGATCACGTGTGCTTCATGTGCAAACTAACAATCATGTACGTAATGTGTCATGATCGGATCGATGTGTATTGATTAGGATAGGAAAGTAGAATGAAGTTATGTGATTACATCCCTTAGTGTAGATCATGTGTATGTCGATTATACCCTCACGTATAATCGAGTTACTGTAGAATAATCAAGTGCAACCTAAACTAATCACATAACTAACCGCTCTAAATTACTTGTGTTCATTTTAAATTAACATGTTCTCTGTCTTGTTCATGTACTCAGTTTCCTTATATCTTCATGATATTATTTCTCTATTTCTTTGTATTTCTATTCCAGTATATCATGTATTTTATTCTATTACGAGTTATATATTTTCTACCATGCAATGGAACTGCTCTCAGAGTTAAGTACTTTGCTCCAATCCTGACTGGATATATTTTTCAGAGGGTTTAGAGGATTTCTGCACGACCTATTATGGTGTAGGCATGGATAATGATTGTGACCTGGATCATCAGGAGGATCTAGCTAGCCTAGAGGAGACACCAGTAGTACCTAGATTAGACTGCTAGGACATTTGTCTATATTTGTCTCCAGTTATCTTTCTGAGATGTTATATTATTTCATATTCTCTTTGGGATGTGTTGATGAGAATTATTTTCATTTGGCTTGTATTGCATTTTGACCTCTATTCATTTCCATATCATGCTGATATTCCTCCTTAGCTATTTATGTTGAGTTATATCTTTCTGTGAACGTCCTCCGTATGGAAAGTATTATTAACAGGTACATTATGTTGTGTTATAATTGTTGCATGACCTGGGACAACATTCTACCGTCGTTACTGTGGCGTAGGCTGGACGTACCCACGGTCTCGTGCCCTTCTACCGGTTGCGGGTCGTGACATATTTTTAGTGGTGGCCCATGCAGGTCAGGATCTAAGTTTTGTCTCAGTCCTATAGTGGTACTCAGACTTAGAGTATTACTACAACCTGCGGTAGGATACAGGATATAGACTACAAGGTGTACTCAATCATAACTAGAAAAAATTCTGATATAATATTTTGCTATATTTCCTTCTAACAATTGCCTTCTTTGAAGTAATATTGTCCTTCTTTGATAATAATGCTCCTTGACTTCTTTGTTTGATCTGTCTTCAGGATGCCGTCGAAGACCCGATCTCACCGTTCTGTTCTAGAGACTGCCACCGAAAGGTCTTCTACCTCTTGTCCGGTTCAACAGGTAGTTGGGACTGCTTCACTCTTTACTTCTGCTCACGTGGGAGTATCAGATACCTTTGGACGTCCTCCTCCACCTGTTTCGAGGACTACCCCAGTCATTCTGGATGTTCTTTAACCAACTCTAGCACCAGTAGATGTCGTGCAACTGTTTGTACTTTTCAGAGGGATGATGGATGCTCAGCATCGTCAGTCGGACGTCATGAGGCAGGGCATTGAGAATGCTTACCAGGTTGCGATAATAGCAGTAGAGAGGGTGGCTCAGGTCCAACCATAGGGAGGACAGGGAGGTCAAGTTCAGCATCTGAGGTCGAGCACAATTATCGACATCTAGAGAGTGTGGCCCAAGGATTTTTGTGGAACAGAAGGTATCTTGTATGCGGTTGACTGGATTGAGCACATCGAGGGGATCTGCTGTCTGGCGCAGATTTTGAGCAGTTCGTAGATTGAGGCGGCAGACAGTCAGATGGTCGACCTTGCCTTGACATGGTATTGTACCGATCCGAGGGTCGGAGTTGAGGGGTAGACTTGGAAGGCTTTTAAGAAGTTTTTTCGGGATGTGGATCTTAGCGCTTAGGAGACCCAGTTCGAGAGCCTCGTCCAAGGGAACATGCATGATAGTGGAGGAGTATGCTAGGGAGTTCTGCCGTCTGGGCAGATTTGTGGAAGGACTGAGTGATATAGCAAAGGCGAAGAAGTTTCGTAAGGGCTTGATCAAGGAGGTCAAGTCATTGACCAAGAATGACCACGATGCAACCTTTGAGCAGATTTTGGCAGACGCTCTGGCAGCTAAGGATGACCTGGAGCTTAAGTCTAAGAAGGGTAGATATACTTTTGGAGCGGTTAGCAGTGCAGGCCCGGCTAAGAGGCCCCATATCCAGCATCAGCAGCAGAGGCCGTTCCAGCACCAGCAACATCAGGGCCAGGGTTGTACGCCTTTCCAACAGGCAGACCAGCAGCAGAGATAGGGTCAGCAGCAGGCACCAAGGCAGGCACATCAGGTCATCACTTGCCCCTTCTGCAAGAAGCCAAGGCACAGGTGGAATGACTAAAGAAAGAGGATGGGCGTGTATCTGCTGTGTGGTTCATCAGAGCATCAGTTAAGGGAATGTATCTAGGCTTCCACCCGTATGGCTCAGGGTGGAACCCCAGTCCAGGGAGGAGCAGCTAGAGCATCGGCGGACCAGCAGAGAGGACCGCCTCTACAAACTCAACAGCAGAGATTTGTGTAGCATCAGGTGTAAACCCCCAAGATTTTCAAGGATTTTTTTCATATTTTATAATCTCGTAAATAATTTGTTTTGAATTATTTTGTTATTTAATTATGAATGAAGTCTTAAGTCGTGCTTAAAAATTGTTATGCAGAAAGACTAGGCAATATGGCATGGCTAGTACAGTCATGGGCCACGACAATCATGGTAGCTGTAACCCCCTCCCCAAGAATTTATTTGTTTTATATTCATTATATTTTCATGTAATAGTAATTTGGTTATCTTTTTCTTTTTTATATTTACTAAATTGAAAGGGTCATAAATTTGATTTTGTTTGGTATTCATAATAAAAATGGTAACATGGGTACTTACCCAAATATATTAGTTTATTATTTTATGAATAATATTATTTTGATTTTTATTAATGCTATGGTTATATTTCTTTTGTTAAAGTTCCATTAGAATTTGATATTAACATACATGTACATACATGTATATATACATGAGTAAACTACTCCCTATCCTAGGAAAGTATGTACATTAAGTTTTGGCATTATAAAATAATTATTTGAATTTCTTGTAATTTATTTGTATTTAAATACTTATACTAATGTATAAATATATATAGTTATACATAACTATATATATAGGATACTTAATTTTGAATTCTCACTGAATGACTCGCAAGATTTTAAAAATCTCGCGAGTCACTCACCTTGATTTCACCCGGTCAAGCAACAACCGAGATTAGCAATTTCAATCCGATTATGTTCTAATCTCCAACAAATCCAACGAAATGTTTTCCCTACCATTCCCTACTTAAATCCCCACTAGATTGGATTAAATCCAATTAAAATCTAGTTTTAAATTCCTAGAGAATTCAAATCTAATAGGGAGTCGATATATATAATCGGTATAAAAACTTGAGACTTTATCGACAACAAAATAAGAAAACATGCCCTAGCAATTCGATGACGCTCCCTAGCCTTACGCGCGCCACCATGATCGCCTGCGCACCAGCCCGAGTCGTCGGACGGCTATTCGACCTCTGTACAGTCGCAACAATGCTGTAATACACAGCAGACGGACCCCCCAGTTACCCAACTTGGCACTCGATTTTCTTCCGCTTCAATTAACGAAAGTTTGATCCGTAAAATTCTACGGAGAGTCTATATGACCACCTACAAGACCCTTCAAATGGATTGATTAGTTATGACCCAAAGTTTTGGTGAAAATTCTCGAAAAATCAAGCAAAACCACAAACGGTTTTAAAACCCTATATTAGGAAGGCAACTTTTTGCCGAATCAACAACAGTTTTGAGAATCTGCTTGAATAGATTCCCAGACAACATGTATGAGATGGAAATGCCACTTTTACTTTACTGTTTTATGGATTAAATTGTGACTAAAACAATTTCAAACTTTTATGGAAAAAATGCTTCTCGAACTACAAAAACTCGATAACTTTTACCAATATGGCGTGCGTTCTGACAAATTGGACGACATGGTCGCAACCCATAAGCATTAAAAGATGCGTATGGATATTGTCGACATGTGGGATTCGATGGAACTCAATTTTGTCATGTGAGTGCGACGAAATCGAGGCGTATCGATCGAGATACCCCGTATCGGCTTCTTTGCAAATTAGCCATAACTTCGTGCATGTTCGTCATCTCAAGACAAAACCTGTGCCATCAGGACCATGACATTTTTTTTGTCCTATGTGCCATATTTGGTCTGATTCTGAGAAGTTTAACTGGAATACTATTTTGGTGGGCCTGCGACCTGATCCAACGGACGAATTTGTGTACGGCCCACCAGAATCCAACTTTTGACATACAGTTGGGTTTGTATCGTCAAATCGGACCCGTAGACATATAGTTTGATGATTTTAGAGATTGTAGGTACTGGCACGCTTTTCGGTGTAAAGCGGGTCCAACGATAGACATCGTTTTAACCCAAAATTATGATTTTGCTCCTGTGTCCAAAATTGGACTTTTCGGTAGGCATTTTTAGACATTTCTTTTATACCAAAAATGTTCGTGATGTTTATTTTAGCATCCGAGGGCGTTTGCAAGATTTGATCGTTTATTGCTTCACTAATCTGACGATTCGACTACAGGATATTGTCATTTTGCACACAACCTCAGGCAAGTATACCTTGCCTTTCTTTACAGTTTATGTACATGCTTATATTTCTTCCTTTGATACATGTCATTATCTAGTTTCTTAGGTTGATTGTTGATGAGAGTTTTCTTTCATAATATGCATACAAGTTTAGTTGTCTCGTTCGTACACCGTCATTGTTCATGATTGACATTATAGTTCATATTAGATCTGTTCTCACATGTACCTTGACTGAGTCATACCGTGTCATAGGACAAGTGCGTTATAACAGAACTGCTACTTTTGTTTTCAATTTTCTCAACCTGTGAGTCCACACTAGGGGCGAGGGTTGATTCCTTGAAGCTAACCTGCGAGTCCACACTAGGGGTGAAGGTTAGTTATTTTTTCAAACCTGCGAGTCCACACTAGGGGCAAAGGTTATTCTTTGAAGCTAGCATGAGAGTCTACACTAGGAGCGAGGGTTAGTCATTTGTTCAAACCTGCGAGTCCACACTAGGGGCGAGGGTTTGATTACCATTTCTTGTCATGTGTTCATATTTCCTTTTCAGCAGTTTATTTATGCGTAGTTGTTCTCATATTCATGTTTTGTAGTTTCTTAGTCCTTTTTTGTGTAGATCCTTATTTTCTTTATGCAAGTTATACTGTTAGAGTCTAGGACCTCATCCACATACTTGACCTTCTTCCTCGATTCCATTTTTGAACTCTCGCTTGATTTCCTTGATTTGCATCTTACTTGATTCCTTCTATCGTAATTCTTATCCCTTCCTTCGTGCTTGATAAAGATTAGAAAGGTAACTCATACTAGATAAACATGTTCCATTATCCCATTATATTACTAATTTAACTCATATAAGTTGTGTAGAATGCCTCACGACCTAACACTCCCTTGACCTTAACCAAGGCCTTAGACAAGAAGACAAGAAGACGACTTATAGGCACAAATACCAGATAAGTTTCAGATTTTATTTGAAGAACTTGAACTATTCACACCCTCTTCATCTTCTCATGTACTTATAATTCTAACTATCTTTACTATTGCTGCTATTATAGCCTAGTTTTACAAATTTATTCTTTTATCGAGCTTGTTCAAAACATATGTTATCTGGGCATGTCCACTAACATATTGTCTAATCAGAACCGATACATAATGGTCTGATCAACCTAGTGCACTTGGTTCGCTCTTCGTATGATTATTCTGTGTGGATTGAGATATAGTTAAACTTGCCCTCTAGGATCTCATCCGCAACGATCTTGATAACTCCCTTTTGAACTATCCAATCGCCTTCGAAATCCATATTTGCAAATCGATCCCATCTGAACTCTTATTGTTTTTCGTCACCTATTTCGAGAAACAAGCGCTCGTCACCAAGTATTCCCCTATAGCCATGATAGTTGTATATACAAGTGTATCTAACCATCTTCCAAGACAAGTGATTACAACCCTGCCTTGAGTTACTTATCCTTCCATCGACCCTAAATCTATTATCGTGATCTTTTAATCATTCGAAATTAAAGATAAACATAATCGTTTCCTTAATCGTGCCCCTACTTACACGACTATCATACAATCTTCTCTCTGAGGGAATCATTCAATTTTCTCGATACAAGTGTCATCATAGTATTCCTTGCGAACTTGGAAGCGTAAAGATGACATACGCAATCATTTCTCTATCGTTCGAAAATCAAGGTACGATTTTCAAACTTGACACATTTCCTCTGGTTTGGGCTAATATATCAGTGGTTTATAACGTCCATCTCTATCGGTATCATTTGACACCTCTACCGTGACTTTGTTATTTGGAGCATAATACTAGCCATTTCCTTCCAACAAATTTTATCCTCATGAATTAGATGAGCCATTCTACATACATGACATACCTATCCCACACAAACACACAATCTTGTGCTCCACTTCAATTACACTTCATGTATGACATATTTTTCCCTTAGAACAAACTACGGGTGCCTATGTTTCATCCCATTTGATTTTTACAATACAATATCGGCCTATTTCCTCAAACGAACTGAATAATCATGATCCATGCAAGACTAAGAACACCGTACCTTGTAGAATATGGTGCTAGTTTAGATTTCTTGTATAACTACCTCCTCCATCTTTTCGAAAATCGAGTACGATTAACGTACTTACTCTCCCTACGTATTAAGCCTCGTTGTTTCTTATACACACACACACACACACACACACACATATATATATATATATATATTTATATATATATATATATATATATATATATATAAAGTTTTATTTAAATTTTGGGGACGAAATTTTATAAGTTGGGTATGATGTAAACCCCCAAGATTTTCAAGGATTTTTTTTCTTATTTTATAATCTCGTAAATAATTTGTTTTGAATTATTTTGTTATTTAATTATAAATGTATTCTTAAGTCATGCTTAAAAATTGGTATGCAGAAAGACTAGGCAATATGGCATGGCTAGTGCAGTCGTGGGCCACGACTAGCATAGTAGCTGTAACCCCCTCCCCGAGAATTTATTTGTTTTATATTCATTATATTTTTATGTAATTGTAATTTGGTTATCTTTTTCTTTTTTATATTTAATAACTTGAAAGGGTCATAAATTTGATTTTGTTTGGTATTCATAATAAAAATGGTAATATGGGTACTCACCCAAATATATTAGTTTATTATTTTCTATGGTTATATTTCTTTTGTTAAAGTTCCATTCGAATTAGATATTAACATATATGTACATGTATATATATACATGAGTAAAAATACTCCCTATCCTAGGAAAGTATGTATATTAAGTTTTGGCATTATAAAATAATTATTTGAATTTTTGGTAATTTATTTGTATTTAAATACTTATACTAATGTATAAATATATATAGTTATACATAACTATATATATAGGATACTTAATTTTGAATTCTCACTGAATGACTCGTGAGATTTTGAAAATCTCGCGCGTCACTCATCTTGATTTCACCCGCTCAAGCAACAGCCGGGATTAGCAATTTCAATCCAATTGTGTTCGAATCTCCAACTATCCAACGAAATGTTTTCCCTACGATTTCCTACTTAAATCCCTACCAGATTGGATTAAATCCAATCGAAATCTAGGTTTAAATTCTTAGAGTATTCAAATCTAATAGGGAGTTGATATATACAACTCGGTATAAAAACCCGAGACTTTATTGACAACAAAACAAAAAACCTGTCTTAGCAATTCTATGATGCTCCCTAGCCTTGCGCGCGCCATCGTGAATCATTTGCACACCGCCCTGAGTCGCCGGATGGCCATTCGACCTCTGCACAGCCGTAACAGTGCTGCAATACACTGCAGACCGACCCCCTCTAGGTACCCAACTTGGCACTCGATTTTCTTCCTCTTCAATTGACGAAAGTTCGATCCATAAAATTCTACGAGGAGTCTAGATGACCACCTACAAGACCCTTCAAATGGATTGATTAGTTATGACCTGAAGTTTTGGTGAAAATTCTCGAAAAATCGAGAAAAACCACAATACAGAAAACCATAAACTATTTTAAAACCCAATATTAGGAAGGCAACTTTTTGTCGAATCAACAACAGTT
This sequence comes from Iris pallida, assembly GCA_029216955.1. Lineage (NCBI taxonomy): Eukaryota > Viridiplantae > Streptophyta > Magnoliopsida > Asparagales > Iridaceae > Iris > Iris pallida. Next base: position 27,885,641 of record JANAVB010008400.1, on the reverse strand, counting down.
TTGAGAATCTGTTTGAATAGATTCTCGGACAACATATACGAGATGGAAATTTCATTTTACTTTTCTGTTTCATGGATTAAATTATGATTAAAATAGTTTCAAACTTTTAGAAAAAAACTGGTTTTCGAACTACAAAAACTCGATAACTTTTACCGATACGGCGTACGTCCCGACAAACCGGGCGACGTGGTCACAACCCATGAGCATCAAAAGACGTGTATGGATGTTGTCGATGTGTGAGATTTGACGAAACTCGATTTCATCGTGTGCGTGCGTGAAAAAATCGAGACATATCAGTCGAGATATCCCGTATCGGCCCCTTTACAAACTAACCCATAATTTCGTGCACGTTTGTCAACTCGAGACGAAACTTGCACCATCAGGACCGTGTTGTTTTTTTGGTCCTGTATGCCAAGTTTGGTCCAATTCTGAGAAGGTCGACCGAAACATTATTTTGGTAGGCCCGCGACCCGATCCAACGGACTAATTTATGCAGGGCCTACCGGAATCCTACTTTGGACATACGATTGGGTTTGTATCGTCAAACCGAACCCGTAGATATATCGTTTAATAATTTTAGAGACCGTAGGTACTGGCATATTTTTTGGTGTAAAGCGGATCCAACGACGAACATCGTTTTAACTCAAAATTATGATTTTGTCCCTGTGTCCAGAATTAGACTTTTGGGTTGGCATTTTTGGACATTTCTTTTATACCAAAAATGTTTGTGATGTTTATTTCAGCATCCGAGGGCGTTTACAAGATTTGACCTTTCATTGCTTCATTGATCTGACGATTCGAGCTACTGGATAATATTATTTTGCACACAACCTCAGGCAAGTATACCTTGCCTTTCTTTACAGTTTATGTACATGCTTATGTTTTTTTTTACTTTGATACATGTCATTATCTAGTTTCTTGGGTTGATTGTTGATGTGAGTTTTCTCTCATAATATGCATACTAGTTTAGTTGTCTCGTTCGTATACCATCATTGTTCATGATTTACATTATAGTTCATATTAGATCTGTTCTCACATGTACCTTGACTGGGTCGTATCGTGTCGTAGGACAAGTGCATTATAACTGAACTGTTACTTTTGTTTTCGATTTTCTCAACTTGCGAGTCCACAGTAGGGACGAGGGTTGATTGCTTGAAGCTAACATACAACTCCACACTAGAGGCGAGGGTTAGTTATTTGTTCAAACCTATGAGTCCATACTAGGGGTGAGGGGTATTCCTTGAAGCTAGCCTACATGTCCACACTAGGGGCGAGGGTTAGTTATTTGTTCAAACCTGCGAATCCATACTAGGGGGAGGGTTTGATTATCCGTTTCTTGTCATGTGTTCATGTTTCCTTTCCAGAAGTTCATTTATGCGTATTTGTTCTCATATTCATGTTTCTTAGTTGCTTAGTCCTTTTCTATATAGATCCTAGTTTTTTTATTCATGTTATACTGTTAGATAGGCATGTTATTGTTGGCACATTTTATTTTGATATATTAACAGCATCTTCGTAGTTTAGTTTTCTATGTCTTCAGATTCATATCTTCTCAGAAGCTCTACTACATAAAGTCTTTCCGTTCAAGTGCTACCATCCTTTGCATTGAAGACTGAAGCAGATACCGGCGCTCCTTGCAGAGACGGCTTCCTACCTGCTTAAAGTCTTCGAGTCTGTACAAGGTCTAGGTATATCTGTAAACACTTAAGGACGGATGACAAGTAAAAGCATAAGTCAAAAATCAATTTCTTATAGAGCGGCATACCGGCGGCATGCTCCGGCATACCGGCGGTATACCATTTTTATTGTCCACAAAGTTGCTGTGATAAATAGTCGGCATACCGACGGTATGCTCCGGCATACCGGCGGTATACCATTTTTATCACCCATAAAACTTGATGTAAAAAATCGTCGGCATACCGACGGTATGCTCCGGCATACCGGCGGTATACCGTTTTGTGGACCACAAAACGTTCTGTGATAAAACGTCGGCATACCGGCGGTATACCGTTTTATTTACCTGAAAACGTTCTATGATAAAACGTCGGTATACCGACGGTATGCCGCGGCATACCGACGGTATACCGGGTTTCATAAATTTGATTTTTGAATCACTCTGACCAGCATTAATAGCCGCATTTAATGCTCTCAAACGCTCATTAATATGACTGTTACTATTTGACCGGTATACCGACGGTATGCCGCTGCATACCGACGGCATGCCGGTCTGGCTGTATCCAGAGCATTAAATGCCACCCACTCTTGGTTTCTCTATAAAAAAAAGCTCTCTCTCTCTTGAGGCTTTTACTAACTCTTGCCATAAATTTTCCAAACAACCAAGAGCTCCACTATTAATACTCTACCAAGCTTTTAATTGTCATCCTCTCCCAAAATGCTAGAGTATTTAAGAGTTGTAATTTTTGATCTTCACGTGTTAGAAGATCAACAAGTTCTCTTCTCATTTGTTTGAAGTTGGCGAGCCTTCGTAAGAAAACTCGTGTGTTGAAGTTGGCGAGTCTTCGGATCCAAACTCGTGTTGAAGTTGGCGAGTTCTTCGGATACAAACTCGTATGTACTATTTAGTTAAATAGTGGATTTAAGCCGGAGAGAGTTCCAGGACTGGATTGCCTCAAGCGAGGATACCAGGATACATCTTGTGTTTGATCTTCTTACTCTTTACTTTTATTTGTCATATATTGCTTCTGTTGCTCTAGTTATTTTTTATTTCCCTATTCACCCCCCTCTAGGGTTCTACAATTGGTATCAGAGCTTCGTTCTCTTGATTTGGATTTACACCCTTTGAGTGATCCATGGCCTCTAACCCTAGTATCAACACCTTCCACAATGAAGGACACTCCACAAATAGGCCTCCCCTATTTGATGGAACCAACTATAACTACTGGAAGATTAGGATGAGCATTTATCTGAAGTCCATAGATTTCGATTTATGGGATTGTGTGATAAATGGTCTTCCTACTCCTTCCAGAGTTATTGAGGATAATGCTTCTGACACCCTTAGGGACACACTTACTGAAAACACCAAGAAGCTTGTGAGTCGAGATGCCAAGGCAGTGAACGCTCTTTATTGTGCTCTCGACAGTAGTGAATTCAATCGAATCTCTACTTGCAAGACTTCCAATAAGATTTAAAAGTTACTTGAAGTCACACACGAGGGTACTTCACAAGTGAAGGAATCCAAGATTAGTAGACTCACGCAAGAATATGAGTCCTTTAAGATGAAGCATGATGAATCTGTTACTTGCATGTTTACTCATTTTGGTGATATTATTAATCCTCTCCCTTCTCTTGGTAAGGAATATCCTGCTCATGAAAAGATCAGAAAAATTCTTAGAGGATTGACAAAAGTTTGGAGTCCTAAAGCTACCGCAATCATTGAAGGGAACGACCTGACAGTTATGAACCTTGAGACCCTCATGGGTAAGCTAATGACTCATGAACCCGATATGAAGGATCAAGAGGAATCCGCCATACAAGAGAAGGAGAAGGAGAAGACCAAAGAGAAGGAGAAATCTCTTGCTCTCAAAGCTATAAAGTCCTACTCCAAGGATAGCTCCGACGACAATGAGTCGGACGACGATGAAGAAATAGCTCTCACAGCTAAGCACTTCCGGAAGTTCCTCAAATTTAATAAAGCCAACCGCTTCAGACGGGACAATGAGGAAGATCCAGCGTGTTATCAATGCAGAAGACCCGGACACATCAAGAGGGTCTGTCCGATGATAAGAAAAGACTCAAGCAAGTACGAGAAGCCTAGCAAGGGAATCTCGTCCTCCAGGAAATTCGCCAACACAAGAATTTGGTGTGAGAGTGACGCAAGCGACTCCGACAACGACAAAGAGTGTAAACACAATGCCAACGTTTGTCTCATGGCAACCGATGAGGTACTTGATGATCTCTCCCTAAATACTCTTACTTATGATGATTTGGAGAAAGCTATCCTTGAATTGCATGAAGAGCACAAGGGTGTTAGGAATAAATATAAAAAATCTCTAAAAGAGGTTGATGCTCTTCAACTTGAAGTAGAAAGACTCTCAAGCATCATTATTGATGTAAAGGGAAAATCTCATGCTTCTGACACGGATGAAATAGAGTCTTTGCGACTCAAGTTTCAAGAATCTCTTGACACCATCAAGAAAAAGGATGATGAGATTCAATCCATGAGAAGAGCTTATGAATTTGCTATGCATAAAATTCAAGATGCTAATAGGAGAGAGTATGATACTTCTATTAAGTATAATGATCTTCTTGTAGAGAGTAAGAAACTAGGTAATAAGAATACTACTCACATGCTTACTCCAAGACACCTCCACACTCATCACAATGCTAGGCATACTTCTTACATGAACACTACACACAAATCCTTTTCTAACACAAGAAAAGGACCATTTGTTAAGAAAAACACTTCGCATCATGCTTTTTATTATAATCATCATAATACAAATGTTAGAACTCCTCGCACTAGATATTCATATATGCATGATTCTCACACATCTTCTTCTAAACCCTCTATGATTTGCAACTACTGTGGCTTGCTTGGACATACGACCAATTATTGTCATACAAGAAAACTTATTGATAAGAAAGTTTTTATGTGGGTTCCTAAGACTAACACTCAAGGACCCATACGATCATGGGTACCAAAATATTCATCTTCAACTTATGTTGTAGGTGAAGAGTCCTTCTCATGCTAGAAGCAAGTGGATTCTCGATAGCGGTTGTTCACGGCACATGATCGGGGATGCTTCATTATTTACAACGCTATCGATGAAGAATGAAGGACACGCATCCTTTGATAACAATCTTAAAGGTCACATTATAGGAAATGGTAATATAGGTTCCCCTCTTTATCCTTGTATTAAGAATGTGTGTCTTGTTACTAATCTTAAACATAATCTTCTTAGTATTAGTTATCTTACTGATAATGGTTATGATATCAAGTTCGTTAAGCTCAAATGCTTCATTACCGATAGTTCAAATGGATCTATTGTTTATGAAGGCATTAGAGAAAATAATATCTATGTTTTGTATCTTGTCGAAGATACTAACAATGACAGGTGCTTAGTTGCTAAAAACGATGAGAGTTGGCTTTGGCACATGAGGCTCGGACATGCCAACATGGATACCATTTCTCGTCTTGCGACCAAGAAGCTCGTAAGAGGACTCCCAAGTATCCCTTTCAAAAAGGATATGGTGTATGAAGAATGCGAAAAGAGTAAGTTGACAAAGTCATCCTTCAAATCTATCAACTCTGTGAGTACCTCGAGACCTCTTCAACTTATTCATATGGATCTTTTTGGTCCTAGTAGAGTTGCTAGCCTTGGAGGCAAGCTTTATGCTTTTGTTTTGGTTGATGATTTTTCGAGATTTACTTGGGTTATTTTTCTTGCTTGCAAAAGTGATACTTTTCGTGAATTTGTTGCTTTTTGTAAACGTGTTCAAAATAAGAAAGGTTTTTCTATTAACAAGATTAGAAGTGATCATGGAGGAGAATTTGACAATGCCGATTTCAAAAAATTTTGTGAAAAGAATGGTTTTAGACATAATTTTGCTTGTCCACGAACTCCTCAACAAAATGGTGTTGTGGAGAGAAAGAATAGAATCCTTGGCGATATGGCCCGGGTTATGTTAAACCAATATAAGCTCTCCCAATATTTTTGGGCGGAAGCCGTTAATACGGCATGTTATGTTATAAATAGGGTCTTGATTAGACCTATTTCTAAGAAGACTCCTTATGAGCTTTGGTTTAACAAAATTCCCTCTATTGAATATTTTAAAGTTTTTGGTTGTAATTGTTTTATTTTGAATACCAAGGATAACCTAGGCAAGTTTGAAGAAAAAGCCTATGAAGGAATATTCCTTGGATACTCTACTCATAGTAAAGGTTTTCGTGTTTTTAATAAAAGAAGTCTTGCTGTCGAAGAGTCAATCAATGTCTCTTTTAATGAACTCAACTCTTCTACATTCTCCTCTTCCGAGGATATTGATGACATCTCGTTTGGGTTGGAGAACTCCTCTATTGAAGATCGTCCTTCTTCATCTAACAATGAAGTTGTGACTCCAACAAAAGAGTCTCCGCCTCTCGAGCCTCCTCAAAAGGATCTCCTAAAAGAATGGAGATTTGTCACCAATCATCCTAAGAAACTTATCATTGGGGATCCTTCCTCCAGTGTTAGCACTAGATCCTCCACTCGTGATCTTTGTGCAAACGTGGCTTTTATCTCTCAAATAGAACCTAAAAATGTTAACGATGCTTTTCTTGATAAATTTTGGATGATAGCGATGCAAGAGGAGCTAAATCAATTTGAGCAAAACAAGGTTTGGGAACTTGTCCCAAAACCTAGCAATCACCCCATCATTGGAACAAAATGGGTGTTTCGAAACAAACTTAATGAGGATGGGTTAGTGACTCGTCACAAGGCCCGATTGGTTGCTCAAGGCTATAACCAAGAGGAAGGCATTGACTACGACGAAACCTATGCTCCAGTTACACGTCTTGAATCCATTCATATGCTTTGTGCTTTGCTTGTTTTAATGACTTTAAGCTCTTTCAAATAGATGTTAAGAGTGCTTTTCTGAATAGTATTATTAAAGAGGAAGTTTATGTTAAACAACCTCCCGGTTTTGAAGATTTTCAATTTCCTAATCACGTGTTCAAACTCCACAAAGCCCTTTATAGCCTCAAACAAGCTCCCCGTGCTTGGTATGAGCGCCTTAGCTCATTTCTTGTTTCATACAATTTTTCAAAGGGTAAAGTTGACACAACACTTTTTATCAAATCCCATAATGGCACTCTCTTATTGGTTCAAATTTATGTCGATGACATTATTTTTGGTTCTACTAACAACACACTTTGTGTAGAATTTGCTAAAGTTATGTAGGAAGAATTTGAAATGAATATGATGGGTGAGCTATCATTCTTTTTGGGGTTACAAATCAAACAAGGACCTATAGGGACCTTCATCAATCAAGCAAAATTTACAAAGGATCTCCTCAAGCGTTTCGAACTCGACTCATCCAAATCAATGAGGACTCCTATGGCCACAACGACAAAGCTTGACAATGATGAAGATGGCACACCGGTCGACATCCGTAAGTATCGAGGTATGATCGGAAGTTTACTGTATTTAACTGCTAGCCATCCTGATATCATGTTTAGTGTTTGTTTGTGTACCACTACTAAAATACCCCACTTTACCGACGGAAGTTTAGCGACGGACGGATTCCGTCGCTAATAGCGACCAGTTTTCGACATCTTAGCGACGGATTAGCGACAGACAACATAACATAATTTTTTCCAATTTTAAATGTAAAAATTTATCGAGTTTCCGTCGCTAAGTCGACGAACGTTAGCGACGGATTCTTTTTCGTCGCTTATTCGTCGCAAATGTTGGCGGCAAAATCTTTAACACATTGGCGGGAACTTTAGCGACTAACTGGCGACGGATATATCCGTCGGAAAACACCTTTTAATTGGCGACGGTTTAGCGACTAATTTATTCCGTCGCTATTCCGTCGCTAGGTTCTGTGCCCTAACTTAAATTGAACCGACGGAGGGAATTTTTCATTCCCCCCAAAACTCTCTCTCTCTCGCGCCTCTCTCTCTCTCGCGCGCGGCTCTCTCTCTCTCTCTCTCTCTCGCGGCTCTCTCTCTCTCTACCAGGTATCTCTCTATCTCTCTCTCTCTCTCTCTCTCTCTCTCTTTCTCTAATTTTGGGTTTTGGGGCCGGGGGGAGGAGTGGGGGGGGGGGGTCGGCTTCGCGGGGGGTGGAGAGGGCGGGGGGGGTGGTGAATGGGGTCAGGGGGTCGGGGGGGTGTGGGGAATGGGGGCAGGGGGTGGGGGGGTGGGGAATGAGGGTCGGGGGGTCGGGGGGGTCGGGAATGGGGGCAGGGGGGTCGGGGGGTGGGGGGTGGAGAGGGCAGGGGGGTCGGGGGGGGTGTTGAATGGGGGCAGGGGGGTCGGAGGGGGGGGTCGGGAATGGGGGCAGGGGGGTCGGGGGGCGGGGGGTGGGGGGTGGAGAGGGCAGGGGGGTCGGGGGGGGTGGGGAATGGGGGCAGGGGGGTCGGGGGGGTGGGTAATGGAGAGGGCAGGGGGGTCGGGGGGGGGTGTTGAATGGGGGCAGGGGGGTCGGGGGGGGGTGGGGGATGGGTTGCATTCCCCGATACGGATACGGTTTGGCATGTCCCGATCCTAAGAAATAATACTATTTCATTTAATTTAATTTCATTTAATTTCAAAACTACTAAAAAATAATACTTAAAACACTTAAAATTATGCCTAAATGTATAAATTATATGTTTTTAAATGTAAATAATTTATTAATAATTATTTGTTTTCCAATACCAAAAAAATTCGATACTTCGATCCGATACCGCCGATACTACCGATATCGCCGATACCAATACTAGATTGCTTAGACTTATATTGCAAGGTAACTAGATACAAGTTATGATACAATGTAAATGCAAGTATACATGTTAGCTAGATAGCTTAGACTTATATTGCAATCTCCTATTCACACGAGTATTGATATCGTCGATGCCAATACTCGTAGGAATATATAGTCCGATACCGATTCCGATACCGATACTTTGAACCTTGATTTAAATACATGTTAGTATAGTATCTTCACATATATGTTAAGAGTGTATACATGATTAGCAAGGTAACTAGATACAAGTTATGATACAATGTAAATGCAAGTATACATGTTAGCTAGATAGCTTAGACTTATATTGCAATCTCCTATTCACACGAGTATTGATATCGTCGATGCCAATACTCGTAGGAATATATAGTCCGATACCGATTCCGATACCGATACTTTGAACCTTGATTTAAATACATGTTAGTATAGTGTCTTCACATATATGTTAAGAGTATATACATGATTAGCAAGGTAACTAGATACAAGTTATGATACAATGTAAATGCAAGTATACATGTTAGCTAGATAGCTTAGACTTATATTGCAATCTCCTATTCACACGAGTATTGATATCGCCGATGCCAATACTCGTAGGAATATATAGTCCGATACCGATTCCGATACCGATACTTTGAACCTTGATTTAAATACATGTTAGTATAGTGTCTTCACATATATGTTAAGAGTATATACATGATTAGCAAGGTAACTAGATACAAGTTATGATACAATGTAAATGCAAGTATACATGTTAGCTAGATAGCTTAGACTTATATTGCAATCTCCTATTCACACGAGTATTGATATCGCCGATACCAATACTCGTAGGAATAGTCCGATACCGATATACATTGTAGAGCTCTGTTTTGCTATTCTGGACATGTTGTGACCTGTGCTGTTCTAAATAGGAGCCAGACACACTCCTGAGACGGGGGAGTATGTATAGTGATGTGGATTCTTACTAACTTATCATGTGAACCCATTTATGGGCCCTTCATTGAACCTTCTCATGTGCAACTTTTAGTCCATTCACAGTTCCCTATATTGTACTCTACATCACCTAGTTCACTTATATCTAACATCCTAACCCTAATCCAAATTTATGAGTATCGGTATCGGGCTATTCTTATGTTTAGTTTGTCTTACGATACAGATTTTCACATCTAAATTGAGGATGAGTCGTTATTTTGTTGATCGTACATGGATGTACAAACGGCAACACGAGAGTAGAATTGGTGTGAGTGACGATTTTCAGGCAGGCGTGGAAGTATTTCTTAATTATGCAATGAGCAAAGCTCAGTACATGGACGGTAACAAAATTAAGTGTCCATGTGTTAAATGTCACAATAGACGTTACGAAGAAGTGGTGACTGTGAGAGATCAATTGACCCGTAAGGATTTTGTACGTAATTATGGCCTGTGGTCATCGCAAGGTGAACTATATTCGGAAAGACAGGCTGCGGAAGCTGCTACTTATGCTTTTGATGATAATGCTGCAACGGATGTCATCGAAGACCACGGATGCTCTGTTGATTATGGAGATCTGCAGAACCTTGCACGAGATATGGTGTATGATGCGGCAGGGCCTAATTTTGATCCGGAGGATCCTAATCCCGAGGCGAAGGAGTTCTATGACATGTTTTAGGACGCAGATACTTCTCTATATCCTGGTTGTGAGACTCATTCTGCACTGTCAGTGACGATGCGGTTGTTGAACATAAAGTCTGATTTTAACTTGCCACAAGCTTGCTATAATCGGATCACAGAAGTAATCAAGGAGGTGTTACCGAAGGAATCAGAAGAGCTACCAAAAAACTTCTACAAGTCAAAGATGATGGTCCGACAACTGGGACTGGGGTACGAGAAGATAGATTGTTGTCGCAACGGATGCATGTTGTACTACAAAGAGAATTGCGTATCAGAAAGTTGCAGCTTCTGTAATGCGGATCGTTACAAGCCAGTACAGGGAAAAGGAAAGTCGACTAGAAAATGACGTCCTTACAAGTATATGTATTACTTGTCGATCACGAAGCGCTTGCAGAGGATGTATATGTCTCTAAATACAGCAGAACACATGACGTGGCACAGCGAAGAACGCATAAAGGACGAAGGAGAATTGTCACATCCTTCGGATGGAGAGGCATGGAAACATTTTGATTTGTGTCATCCAGATTTTGCTGCAGAGCCTAGAAATGTACGCCTGGCGCTATGTGCTGATGGCTTCGCCCCTTTCGGACAGTCGGGATCTCAGTACTCATGCTGGCCGGTCATTCTTACCCCTTACAATCTGCCACCATGGATGTGTATGAAGACTCCTTATATGTTTCTGACAGCTATCATACCCGGTCCTAAAAATCCGACGAAGAACATCGATATATATTTACAGCCGTTGGTGGATGAGCTGAAACAGCTGTGGGAGATCGACGTCACGACCTATGATATTTCCAGGAAACAGAACTTTCAGATGAGAGCTTCACTCATGTGGACAATCAATGATTTTCCAGCATACGGTATGCTGTCGGGATGGAGTACGCACGGCAATATGTCTTGTCCGATATGCATGGAAAATAGTAAGGCGTTCCGCCTTAGGCATGGAGGAAAAACTTCTTTCTTTGACTGTCACCGTCAATTTCTGCCCGCGACCCATCCTTGGAGAAAGAATAAGGACGCGTTCAGATATGGAAAACAAGAATTTTCTCAACCTCCTGCCAGATTTTCGGGATACGATATTTGGGAAGCTGTAAAGGAATTGCCCACCGCAATGGAAGATCCATCGAACCATCGTGTCGAGGGGTTCGGATAAAGCCATAACTGGACCAAACGGAGTATCTTCTGGGACTTGCCTTATTGGAAAGATAATCTTATAAGGCATAATCTTGATGTCATGCATATCGAAAAGAACGTGTTCGATAATGTCTTCAATACCGTCATGGATATTAAAGGAAAGACGAAGGACAATCCAAAAGCAAGACAAGACATAGCCGAGATATGCAAGCGTCCTCATCTGAACTTGATACAAAGGGGTGCTGGTGGACAATTAAGTAAGCCTATAGCGCCATACACATTGAGCAAGGAAGATAGATTAATAATCTGCAAGTGGATATCTAATTTAAGATTTCCCGACGGCTATGTTTCGAATTTGTCTAGATGCGTTGATCTCAATGAACGCAAGCTAACGGGAATGAAGAGTCACGACTGCCACGTATTTATGGAAAGATTACTGCCCATTGCTTTGAGAGAGTTGTTGCCTTCTGTTGTATGGGTTCCGTTGGCCAAGCTGTCTACATTCTTCAGGGATATCTGTTCAACTAAGCTGACGGTGCAACATATGGTACAACTTGAGGAGAAGATTGTCTTAACAATCTGCAAGTTAGAGAAAATATTTCTACCGGGCTTTTTCGACAGCATGGAGCATCTACCGATTCATCTAGCATACGAAGCCCGTGTCGGTGCATCTGTTCATTATCGATGGATGTACCCCTTTGAAAGGTAAATAAAAATCGATATAATTTAAGTGAAATTTAAGTGGATTTTATAATTCATTGTTAATTCTCAAGATAATTTGTCTCTTTAGGTACCTACACCATCTAAAGAAGAAAGTTGGCAACAAGGCTCATATAGAGGCTTCGATATGCGAATCATATCTTATCGAGGAGGTGTCAAATTTCTGCTCCATTTATTTCGATACTCATGTCGAGACAAATCGAAATAGACCTCAAAGGAATGAAGAAGACGTTGAGGATGGAGGTATATTCAATTTAAGGGGCAAGCCTATTGGGGCTAGTAAGAAACGGTGGTTGACCGACGATGAGTATGATACCGCTCACCGATATGTCTTGTTAAATTGTGACATACAAGAAGTGAGAGATTTAGAGAAGTAAGTGACTACGTCTCGTTATAATCTCTAATTTGGTGAATTAAGTGACTACACTTATTTTTATTCTCTCTAACAGTGTATTTAGAGGTGAAGTCAAAATGAGGACACCATATATTACAGATGAGGGACTTCAAAGAGAGGTTGATTGTACCTTTCCGTCCTGGTTTCATAAATACGTAAGTAACTGAGATAATATGTTATGCGGCTACCATTAAAATATATGCAGCTAAAATATTTAAATTATCAATACATGTTTACAGGTTTTATTGCCTGAAACAACACTCATAAATGAGAGCATTCGTTATTTGGCATTGGGACCGAAGAAGCATACAAAGACTTTGTCAGGCTATGTCGTTAATGGCTTCAAGTTTAAGTCAACTCAGCATGCTATAAATGTCGAATTTCTCAATGACGGCTTCGATACCAAGAATTCTGGTGTTTGCATAAGAGGCACCATCTATGACGACGAGCCGGACTTTGACTATTATGGAGTGCTTCGGGAGATTGTAGATTTACAATATAGTTCCCCATATGATATGCATATTGTGATGTTCAAATGTGAGTGGTTCGATACGAGACCAAATATCGGTTGGAGAATCGATAAACAATTTGGATTCGTCGATATAAATCATCGCAGGAGGTATAGAGGGTCCGACACGTTTGCGATAGCAAGTCAGGCTGTTCAAGTCTTCTATACAAGCTACCCAAGGCGTCGTAGAGATCAATTTGACTGGTGGGCAGTATGCAAGATTAAATCTAGAAATACATTCAACGTTGGAGACCCAGCATACCAAGAGGACCAGATCGAGAAGCCCCAATACATGGGACAACAGTCGGATACCATGGACGTGGAAGATGTCGATATACCTCATGCTGAGAAAAATAGAGGGGAGGAAGAGGTTGATATACAAGACTTAGCTGTCAACCAGGGGAGAAAGAGGCGTCTTGTCCCAAGTATTGAGCCTGAAGAAGAAGTAGAAGAAGAAGAAGAAGAAGAAGAAGAAGAAGAAGAGGATGAGGATGAGGATGAGGATGATGATACAGATGAAGTCGACGATGAGGATGATGATATAGATGAAGTCGACGATGAGAATGAGGATGAGAACGATGACGATGACGATGAGGACGAGGACGATAACGATGATTAGATTAAATATCGGTATATATTAGAAGCACTTACAACAAACTTAGTGAATTCAGTTTAGACGGACACATTCTTATTTCAGTTTATGTTTTTGTCGTTCGATCATCTACTTATTGTATGATTTTCTTTTTACAGATGGCACTCTTAGTTCTCATTGTCTTGACGGCACTCGCCGCCCTGCTGCTGGTATATATATTTTAGTTCAGTTTTATATTCATTTATACTTCTATATTGTTAATTATATTTATGTGTTCTATTTACAGGTCATGGTCACTACCACTCGTGCTGCTGGTAGCGGCAGTGGCCGTGGCCGTGGTGGTGCTGGTGGTGGCGGTACTGGCCGTGGTGGGCGTGGTGGTAGCGACACTGGCCGTGGACGTGGTGGTAGCGGTCGTGGTGGTAGCGGTCGTGGTCGTCTTCCACATTCCCCGGATATAGAGTCCTCCGATCCCGACCTGGAGAGCCCGGCCACAGACTCTTCCCGCCGTCGATCTATCTCTACGCTACCTTCATCTTCATCGAGGCCTGAGACTCCATCCGCTAGCGGATCCATTCCGCCTCCGGATGCACCAGCGGGTACACCATCAGTTACTGCAGGGTGGGCTCCGGAGTACCCCCGGATTCAGCTTCATCCTGCTACCGGTGAGTACATCCGCGGACCCGCGGATCCTCCGACGCCTCCAGAGAGGCCGATAGGCGAGAACCGACGAGAGCTATGGCCCGCGGGTGATACGTAAGTAAATTTAAGTTAATTTATTAAATTTGTTTTATTTATTCAAGTTAATAATCCAGTCTTTGCTTCTTTGTAGGTTTTTCCCGTATGATGCTGCCCGGATACTCGGGCAAATTATCCGGGAAAACTACCATGGCCCCTACCTCAATTTTTCTGAGGTGCCTCAGAACATGCAGTACGTCTGGCTCGAGGAGATGAAGGTATATATATATCTTTTGGTTAATTATTAATTATTCTTTAATCCACTAATTTTTTAATTACGTGATAATTTAATTTGTATGTCAGACGACGTTCTGGTGGCCCCCCCCATCGCGAGGAGTTGATTTGCAAGGCCTACAAAGCCGCCGCCGGGAAGAAGATACGGGATGCGGTGTACGACGTTCGTACGGTGCATTCGAGGAAGAAGTGGCTCCGGGAGGAGTACTACGAGCAGATGTTGGATAAGATGAATACTGCTCAGTACAGGAAGAAATCAGAGAAAGCGAAGGCGAGCAGACAGGCCGCTGGTCTGCATACGGGAGGTTCAAAGCCCCACGCAGCGACGCGTGCAGATTTGGTGAGATACCGTAAATTCATTTCACTATTAAATTCGGTACTATTAATATACGTAGTTAATTAAATTCGACGTATATTTCGTATGCAGGCACAACGGACGGTAAAGGAGGGGAGAGAGCCGGAGTCGGTCACCGCCTACGATGTATTCCTGCATACACACAAGAGGCGGGCAGACAGGAGCTTCGTCGACGCGAGGGCCCAGGCGACTGATGTAAGTAATTACGTTTATGAGATTTATATTAGAAATATAATTATTGTTAACTTAATTAGGTGAACGTAGGATTCAAATTATAACTTAGGGAAACATAGGATTTAGATTATAACTTAGGAAAACTTATAGTATAAACACATTCATTGGATAGGCTGCATATCGTGAGGCCCTTAGTCAGATTGAGCCCCCTGCCGAGGTTGTCGGCGAAACGACGCCCACCCAGACGCCCTCTTCTATGGCCGCTCGCTACGACGACGTGTTCGTAGAGTCTGTCGGCGGCTTTAATAAAGGGCGAGTCTACGGCGTAGGTTCCATGGCGGCGTCGTTGCAGGGCGCGACTCCGAGATATCCACCGCCCCCGCCTCCTCCCGTGCCCCCGTCGGACGATATGAGGGCGCAGCTTGCGACTCTCACCTCCGATATGTCGGAAATGCGGAGTCTAATGTCGGATGTGCTGGAGCGCCTTCCGCGTCCTTCTTCTGCTCCCGGTCCAGATCCGTCTGCTCCCGGTACGTCTAGTGCGGTTGTCGGTCCTTCCGACCCTGGACGTTATTCATTTGACCGTTCTGCCGAGGTCCGCCTGGTACCGGATACTGTGCTCATTGGGCTCATGGACTTGATGTCGCCAGAGCAGCTCCGCACGCTTCCAGAGCATGTGTTGTCCCAGGTGTCGGCGTACATGGTGGAAGAGTACATCCGCAGAGCCGAGGCGGCGCCGAGACGACGACGCGATCCATCTCAATGATATTTGTACTGTTTTTGGATATTTGTACTGTTTTTGGATTTTGAATTCTGGATATTTTGGAAGCGTACATGAATGTTTGGATATTATGAATTTGTGTATTTGTG
The DNA here is from genome assembly GCA_029216955.1 of Iris pallida. Lineage (NCBI taxonomy): Eukaryota > Viridiplantae > Streptophyta > Magnoliopsida > Asparagales > Iridaceae > Iris > Iris pallida. Next base: position 27,869,825 of record JANAVB010008400.1, on the reverse strand, counting down.
TTTGGATATTTGTACATAGATGTTTGGATATTTCTGTTTGATATTGGATATTATGAATTTGGATATTTGGATATTTGTTGATCGTACATGGATGTTTGGATATTGGATATTATGAATATGTGTAATATTTACGAAAAGGAAATAGAATGTTTCTGTAATTTTTTTTAATTAATGTTGCATTTAGCGACGGATATATCTTTTAGCGACCGATGAGCGACTAACTAGCGACGGCAAATCCGTCGCTAACTGGGTTATATAAATATTTGCAGTTACCGACGGACGAGCGACGGAATATCCGTCGCTAACTGGGTGATATAAATATTTTGCAGTTAGCGACCACCTAGCGACTACCTAGCGACGGCGAATCCGTCGCTAACTGGTTGAAATAAATTTGCAGGTAGCGACGAGCTAGCGACGAACTAGCGACGGAACTTCCGTCGCTAACTGGAATATTAGCGACGGAATATCGACTACCTAGCGACGGCAAATCCGTCGACATGGTTCTGGAAATATGGTAGGTTTCCAGAGACTTAGCGACGGATAGTGGGTCGCTAATCCGTCGCTAATCTGTCGAGGATGACGACGGACTAGCGACAGCTTAGCGACCCATTATCCGTCGACATGGTTCTGGAAATATAGAAGCTTTCCAGAACCAGGCCGACGCCCTACCCGTCGCTAATCCGTCGCTATAACGTCGAGGTTAACGACGGAATGGCGACGGAATAGCGACTGATTTTGCGTATCAGGAACCTCTCTGATACGCTTTTACCGACCTATTTACGACGGCTTAGTGACGGATATTTTAATATTATATGGCATGTAAACCGACGGGAACAAGTCGCTAATCCGTCGCTAAACCATTGAAAGGCAACCGTCGGTAATCAGTCGCTAGTCCGTCGGTTAATCATTTGTCCGACGGCTTAGCGACGGACAAATTTTAGCGACGACGTATTTCCCGACGGCCATTTTCATCAAATATCCGTCGCTATTCCGTCGGTAATTTATGTTACCGACGGATGAGCGACGGATGTGGCCGTCGCTAAAGTTGGTTATTTTGGTAGTGTACACGATATCAAGCCAATCCAAAGGAATCACGCTTGTCTGCCGTTAAGCGCATTTTTTGTTATCTCAAAGGCACCGTTAATATGGGCCTTTGGTATCCGAAATCTTCATCCTTCGAGCTTCACGGCTTTTCGGATGCAGATTTTGTCGGATGCAAGATTGACCGAAAAAGCACTAGCGGCACATGTCAATTCCTTGGGAAATCCTTGGTATCATGGTTTAGTAAGAAACAAAATTCTGTTGCTCTTTCAACCACTGAGGCCGAGTATATTACGGCTGGTTGCTGTTGTGCACAAATTCTTTGGATGTCACAAACACTTTTAGATTATAGCATTTCTCATACTTGTACCCCTATTAAATGTGATAACACTAGTTCGATCAATCTCACGAAAAACCCGATTTGTCACTCACGCACGAAGCACATTGAAATTAGACACCATTTTCTTCGTGACCATCAACAAAAGGGAGATATCCGCCTTGAGTTTATTGACACAACTTATCAGCTAGCCGATATTTTTACCAAACCACTCCCAGAAGATCGTTTCACTTTTCTTTGCCAAGAATTAGGCATTTTATCTTTCGATTCATAACTCTTCTTGGCCGGCACACCGACGGTATACGGCAGTATACCGACGGCATGCCGTTTTTGATTCAGAATTATGTTCTGTGTCAAAAATCGGCATACCGTCGGCATACGTCGGCATACCGACGGTATGCCGGTTCGCGACGGACAGCTTTTCAAATCCAGATCCGGGCCCATCTTTCCTCTTTTCTCTCCCTATTCTTTTCAACCCTCATTTAATTCTTTCACATCCATCACATCCCTATTAATTACCCCTCTCATCTTCCCAATTCATTACTTCCCATCACATTAACTACCTATCTCTTCATATCCCCTATTACTCCTCTTTTCACTCCCTTATCATCATTTCCAACCCACTTCTCTCTATAACCGTTCCCCAACCTACCCCTTCCATTCCCAACTCCAAAACCATTCACTTCCCTCCTTCCTCTTTAAAAAACCCTATCTTTTTTTTCTTTCTTCTTCATTCTCTATCTTTCTCTCATCCTCACCTCAAACCCAAACTTCCTCCTCCAACTTTCCTCCATGGCCAATCCGAAGCATCCCCGCTCCTCCTTCACCTTCTTCAATCCTTTCACTCCGGTGGCTCTCCCTCACGGATATGATCAGCGGGTCTTTACCTCCTCTTTGGCGGCTGAGACTTGGTTTCAATACTTCGTCCACCATAACGTGTTCAAGGGTCGAGCAATCAATTGGAATCTCTTCCCCGGCCATGTCTCTCTATTCGACGATGCCAGACTATCTTGTCTCCTTCGGCGTCAAATACCCGTCTACCCTGCCGCCGTCCGTCTCTTCTACTGCAACTTGGTCCCGGACGACGAGCACGGCGCCATTCAGTCGATGGTCAACGATCGTCATTTCCGTCTCACGTCTCGGGACACCGGCAACATCCTTGGTATCCCGGACAGAGGCGAAGCTCTGCCATCCCTGGCTGCTCTTCACTCCTCGGCGGTGTCCCCCTTCGATGAGTTCTGCCAGATCATTTACAAGGGTCCCAACCCTCCTGCTATCCTGGCCCTTTTCGTACAGCTGGAGCTGTTTTACTACGAGCTCCATAGGATTGTGTGCCACACACTTTATCCAAAAGGCGGCAACTATGACGCCATTACCGGCGACGCCATGGTGTGCATGTACTACCTCTATGCAAGGAAGTCATTCTCCTTCCCCAAGACTCTTCTTCATGCCTTCAAAGGCGTCATGCCAGCAGGGAAGCAGAACCTTTATTACGGCTCCTTCATCACTCTCATTCTGGAAGCCAAGCAAGTCGATCTCTCCCTTTGCTCCTCGGACGGCGTCCCATCCTACCTTGCTATTTCCCGCAATGCTAGTGGTGCCTCTACTTTGCGTGCTTCTTCTTCCCAAGAGCCACCAGCTTCCACTCCTACTGCTCCCGTATCTAATCCTCCTGCCTCTGGTCGCTACATGTCGCTGACTCAGCAGCATTTCGACATGCGTATGGCACAGGCAGAGGAACAGATGAGGGCTCACACTCGTGGCCTTGGCGCTCTGATTCAGCCCTGCTTCCATGACAAGCCTATTTTATTCAGCGTACTATTCAGGACCGGGACATGTTTCTGGATCTGAATCTTCAGGATCCAATGTACCAGGCCTCGCGCTTTTCCGATCCTAATGCCTATGGGTTCATGTACCCGGACGAAATTGATCCTTATGGCGCTTTTCACCAGGCTCAGGATGGTGGGGACGATCCGGCTGACGAGTAGGGGTGCTTCCTTTTGATGGTGGTGTCGAATAAATGAGTGTCTTAGTTTATTGTGTTTGTTTTCTTATTCTGTCTTTTGCGGTCCTTTGGGGACCTATGTGTAGTTGGTTCTAGTAGTTTGCAGTCCTACGGGGACTTGGTTTGTGTCTCTCTCATGTTGCTAAACTCTCGTAGAGGAGAGTCTTTTAAATTGTCTTATGTAGTATGAGTGTCCGACATGTATTCATCTCTAACTTTCATATATCAATACATGCTTTTTATTATATGCTCTTGTCCATATTATTGCTATATTTTTAATTTTTGTTTTTATTTCCCATCTTTGACTAAGTGACAAAGGGGGAGAAAACGTATTGAGGGGGAGTTGTCTACCTACGGGGGAGTTACTCCCTGAAGATGCTATCTCTCTATTTTGTCAATTATCAAAATAGGGGAGATTGTTGGCACATTTTATTTTGATATATTAACAACATCTTCGTAGTTTAGTTTTATATGTCTTCAGATTCATATCTTCTCAGAAGCTCTACTACATAAAGTCTTTCCGTTTAAGTGCTACCATCCTTTGCATTGAAGACTGAAGCAAATACCGGCGCTCCTTGCAGAGACGGCTTCCTACCTGCTTAAAGTCTTCGAGTCTGTACAAGGTCTAGGTATATCTGTAAACACTTAAGGATGGATGACAAGTAAAAGCATAAGTCAAAAATCAATTTCTTACAGAGCGGCATACCGGCGGCATGCTCCGGCATACCGGCGGTATACCGTTTTTATCGTCCACAAAGTTGCTGTGATAAATAGTCGGCATACCGACGGTATGCTCCGGCATACCGACGGTATACCGTTTTTATCACCCATAAAACTTGCAGTAAAAAATCGTCGGCATACCGACGGTATGCTCCGTCATACCGACGGTATACCGTTTTGTGGACCACAAAACGTTCTGTGATAAAACGTCGGCATACCGACGGTATGCTCCGGCATACCGGCGGTATACCATTTTGTTTACCTGAAAACGTTCTGTGATAAAACGTCGGTATACCGACGGTATGCCGCGGCATACCGACGATATACCGGGTTTCATAAATTTAATTTTTGAATCACTCTGACCAGCATTAATGGCCACATTTAATGCTCTCAAACGGTCATTAATATGACCGTTACTATTTGACCAGTATACCGACGGTATGCCGCTGCATACCGACGGCATGCCGGTCTGGCTGTATCCAGAGCATTAAATGCCACCCACTCTTGGTTTCTCTATAAAAGAAAGCTCTCTCTCTCTCTCTTGAGGCTTTCACTAACTCTTGCCATAAATTTTCCAAACAACCAAGAGCTCCACCATTAATACTCTACCAAGCTTTTAATTGTCATCCCCTCCCAAAGTGCTAGAGTATTTAAGAATTGTAATTTTCGATCTTCACGTGTTAGAAGATCAACAAGTTCTCTTCTCATTTGTTTGAAGTTGGCGAGCCTTCGTAAGAAAACTCGTGTGTTGAAGTTGGTGAGTCTTCGGATCCAAACTCGTGTTGAAGTTGGCGAGTTCTTCGGATCCAAACTCGTGTGTACTATTTGATTAAATAGTAGATTTAAGTCGGAGAGAGTTCCGGGACTGGATTGCCTCAAGCGAGGATACCAGGATACATCTTGTGTTTGATCTTCTTACTCTTTACTTTTATTTGTCATATATTACTTCTGTTGCTCTAGTTATTTTTTATTTCCCTATTCACCCCCCTTCTAGGGTTTTACAGTTATTATGTATCTTGTCTCGTCCCTCTGAGGACCGATGATTTCTCCAGGAGTGTGCTTTCTTGACTATCTACAAGTATCCTAGCTAAGGCCGTGATCTTCTCTACTCCTTCGAAGATGATTGCTCTTGGATCGTCCCTTGCTTCGCTTGTCAAACTCTTTCATTTGTTATGTATTTCTTCTATTTTAAAATAGTTGGTAGTAGATTTGTCTCAGTCCAACGTCATGTATAAAAGATAATTCGAAGTTGATTTTATGATACCATTATTTTGTGGATAAGGTTACTTGTCACGGTTATACTGTATTTTACAACTTATGTATATTTACTATACGATTGGCATGTCTACGAACCTAGTCCTTCGTATTCTGGGACTGGGGCGCGATATCAGCAGCAGACCAGAGAAGGCCAGCAGGAGAGAGCTTTTACCGTGGCAGATGACGAGACCGAGCCAGTTGGTGATGTGATCACAGGTTCCATCCTTCTTGATTCCATTCCAACACTTGCTTTATTTGATTCTGGGGCTTTCCATAGTTTTGTGTCTGTGTCTTTTGCTATTAGACACCATCTTGCATCTGAATCTTTGCCCAGGACTTGTAAGATCACGACTGGGGTAGTATCATCCTAGTCAGTGGTGTTTGTAAGGATCGGAGAATTATTTTAGGAGGCCAGGAGCTGGATGTGTGCTTACTCGTAATGCTACTACTAAGTTACGTTATTGTACCCGGAATAGATAGGTTGAGTAGGCACCATGCTAGTATAGATTATCGTGGACGTCGAGTGCTATTCAGATCGCCAGGAAAGCAGGGTTCGAGTTCGCCAGAGGAGAAACGGAACAGAGCGCGGGAGTTTTTTGTGGAGCCTTAGCAGAGGAGCTTGCCACATCCATTAATAGCTGAGTTCATAGATGTTTTCTCGGAGGAGTTGCCAGGGTTGCCTCCGGACAAAGATGTTGAGTTCTCTATATTTAGTGCCAGATGTAGAGTCGATATCTCAGCACGTCTATAAAGTTGACAACAATGAGCTGGTAGAATTAAAGAAGCAGGTGGATGAGTTGCAGGATAAAGGTTTCATCAGATCTAGTTCTTCACCGTGGGGTACTCCGGTACTTTTGTGCCGAAGAAGGATGGGTCAGTACGCATGTGTATCGACTACATGGCTCTCAACAGCCTCACCATCAAGAACAAATACCTGCTGCCAAGGATCGATGATCTGTTCGATCAATTGAGCGGAGCGAGGGTATTTTCCAAGATTGATCTAAGGTCGGGCTATCAACAGATGAAGGTGAAGAAGAAGGATATTCTGAAGTCAGCATTTTGGACGCAGTATGGTAGTTTGAGTTCATAGTAATGTCGTTTGGGTTGACCAATGCCCCAACGGTTTTCATGAACCTGATGAAAAAGGTGTTCCACCAGTATCTGGACAAGTTTGTGGTGGTATTCATCGATGATATCTTGGTGTATTCGAAGACCCCAGAGGAGCATGATGAGCAACTGAGAGTAGTTCTGCAGACTCTCAGGAAGGAGAAGCTTTATGGTAAGCTTTTGAAGTGTGAGTTCTTCCTTGATCGGGTTGAGTTTCTGGGTCATGTTATTACCGGAGAGGAGATCTCAGTCGACCCGAAGAAGATCACGGCAGTTGAGGCATGGGCTACACCGAGTTTAGTGGTAGTGATCAGGAGTTTTCTAGGATTGGCAAGATATTACAGGAGGTTTGTTCAGGATTTTTCTCAGATTACAGAGCCTTTGACTAGGTTAACCTGGAAGGACATGGAGTTTGTCTAGATAGAGGAGTGTTATGTTGTCTTTGATGAATTGAAAAAGTTATCTTTGGTGAATTGAAAAAGAGGTTGACGACAGATCCAGTGTTAACGTTGCCATCAGGGACATATGGTTTCACTATCTATAGTGACGCCTCGGGGAAGGATTTGGGTTGTGTCTTGCAGCAGAATGGAAAGGTGATTGCCTATGCTTCGAAGAAATTATGTCCTCATGAGAAGAACTGCCCTACCCACGATTTAGAGTTGGCAACGGTCATCTTTGCTCTTTAGTTATGGAAATACTATCTATTCGGAGAGCGAGTGGAGATCTTTACATACCACAAAAGCTTGAAGTATGTGTTTACCCAAAAAGAGCTGACATAAGGCAGAGGAGATGGTTGGATTTGATGAAGGACATCGACATCTCATTACAGTACAATCCATGGAAGCCAAACATAGCTGTCGATGCCTTGAACAGGTATCCGGTAGCTATATGCTTGACGATAGACCGTTATTTGTTAGCAAATCTTGAGAGTTTAGGGATCAAAGTGATAGTACCTGGAGTTGAGGTACAGATGTGGAGACTGTAGATTCATTCGGACTTGATGGACAGAATCAAGTCGACTCAGTTCAAGGATGTAGCTCTGAGAAGTATCACAGAGCAGGTTCGGGCAAGACTTCTGGACAAGTTTGTTATTGCAGAGGATGGAGCATTGAGGTACTGTTCTAGACTGTGTGTGCCTAGTGGAGAGCTTCGGAAGCAGGTGATGTAGGAGGTGCATCGCTCTCAGTATTCTATGGAACCATGTGCCAACAAGATGTATAGAAATCTGAGAGAGCATATTTGGTGGTATGGTATGAAGAGGGAGGTAGCACACTTCATAGCCAGATGCTTGGTATGCCAGCAGGTGAGGGCAGAAAGGCAGAGGCCTGGAGGATTGTTGCAGCCATTATCCATTTCAGAGTAGAAATAGGAGCATATCATTATGGATTTTATGTCAGGATTACCACGTACATCAGGAAGAAAGACGCGATTTGGGTCATCGTCGAAAAGTTGAACAAATCAGCCCACTTCTTGCCATTCAAGGTGGGTTTATCTATAGAGAGGCTAGCAGATTATATGTGAGGCAGATAGTCAGACAGCGTGGAGTTTCCGTGAGCATATTTTCGGATTGAAATAGTCGCTTTACTTTCCACTTCTGGCAGAGTTTGCAGGCTAGCTTGGGCACTCAACTTAAGTTCAGTACTGCTTACCATCCTCAGACAGACGGGTAGTTGGAGAGGACTATCCAGACTCTCGAGGACATGCTACGCACTTGTATTTTGGATTTTGGAGGCTAATGTTCGTATTATTTGTACTTGGTTGAGTTTGTCTACAATAACTGCTTTCAGGCCAGTATTGAGATGTCACCATTCGAGGCGTTGTACGGGTGGAGGTGTCGTATACCCTTGTCTTAGGATGACATTGGAGAGAGAGCTTCATTGGGGCCTGAGATGGTTGTGGATGCAGCTGAGATGGTAAACCTCATCAGAGATCGACTTCAGGTGGCACAGGACAGACAGCGACATCGGGCCGATAGCCACCGGAGACCTTTAGAGTTTGAGGTATAGCTTAGATTTTTGGTTTAGATTCTTTTGATTTTATGATCTTATTTTTTTGTGGTTGATTGTTATAGATTAAGTGTGAGACCTTGTATGTGCTAGGTTGGAGATCTGGTATTCCTGAGGATATCTCCGACATGGGCACCATTTCTTTTGGTGGAGGTTGGAAGCTTAGCCCACGTTTTATCGGGCCTTTCGTCATTCATGAGAGGGTCGATGACGTGGCTTACAGGCTAGACTTGCCACCTGTACTCGAGGGAGTTCACAACGTGTTCCACGTGTTACAGTTGATATGGTATATGGCGAATCCCAGTCACGTACTATATCACTCCGAGATCGAGGTGGGCCCTACGCAGCTATCCAGAACAGCCAACGGAGATTCTGGATCGTCGAAAGAAGGTGTTGAGGAACCAGACTATTTCTTTGGTTTGTATCGCATAGAGGCATCACTCTCCAGGTGAGTCAACCTGGGAGAGGGAGGATGAGATGCACAAGCGATACCCATATCTTTTCGAGCCTTGAGGTATGGTTCTTTCTATTCTTTTCATTCATGTCCTAATTTTGTCTTTTAATTTTGAGGATGAAATTATTTTAAGGATGGTAGACTTGTCACTACCACATTCTAGAAATAGTGGTATTTTAGACTTCTGTGTTTTACAAATATTGATATCATTTTAATTACTTTAGTTGTGCTAGTGACACATGATATGTTAACCTTAAAGCTATTTTAATTGTTTGGACTAGAGGTTCATGACCCTAGTGGACTTAACCAGTAAGACTAGACCTTAATCAAACCCATTTTATTAAGTTTAAGTTAGTCCTTAGTTAAATTAGCAAGTCATTTAGAAATTAGGCTAAACACATCATTAGAAGAAGGCTTTTTCCTTAAAACTTTTCATGACAAGATAGAGGGGCTTCCTAGACAGTTTCCCTCTAGCTAATCCCTACCCAAAACCTAATGTGGTCGGCCAAACCTAGTCCCCCTTACCTATAAGAGGAATAAGTCCTTCTTTCTCTTTCCATTTGGAACCCTAACCCTAATTTAGAAGTTCTTCCCCAAATTCTTCTTATACTGAAATTCTCTCCAAATCAGCCCAAATTGGTCTCATTTTCTCCCCCTTGGAGAGGAGAAGGCTCTAGAAGCAAGCTTGGAGGGATTGGAGCACTTGGAGCTTAAGGGCTTCTAGATCTTGGGACTTTCTAATTAGGAATCCATCTTCCAATAGGTATATGCATTCTAAAACCTCTAATTTCCATTAAAATAGTATAGAGGCATTAATTAGGGATCCCCATGCATTAGTGTTGTCACTAGTGAGGAGTTTAGACTCTCCTCTTCCTATTTAAGGAATTTTCCCTTTGCATTTGACTCAAATTGGGAGAAATTTCGAAAAAAGTAATTTTAGGGTTTGTGATTAGATTTATTAGATCAAATTGTGATTTAGAATGTGTAGGTGAACTTTGGGTCAAGTTTGGATCCATTTGGAGTGCGTATCATGGACGTGTCACCACGTGTCCGATACGTATGCCAAGTGTTTGACAAAATGGCCAAAATAGCACCCAATGCTCTAATTTTAGTTTTAAACTTTGTTTTATATGTGCATTGTTATAGGTTAGCTTTTGTGTGCTTATCTAGTGAATTATTATTGAATTTGATAAGTTTATACTGTTTGTAAAAACAAAAGTTTAACCACAAACTAAGAAAAAGAAAAGAGTACAAAAGTACAATTGAATTCTGGGGAAGTACAACTATAGGAATCTGATCAAAAGATGATCACTTTATCCCTTGGATTATGCAATGTCGGAGAAGAAAAGCTAATGAGCGTGCTGCTGAATCTTGGTCAGAAGATTATGATTATTAATGATGCTTTGGAAGACAATTTTGAACTCTATTTATAGAGTTTTGGAATAACTGTCAAATAGTTATCATGATTGGTGCGCAGTATAAAACATGGCTGATTATGCACTGTTTGGTAAACAATCGCCCTGTCGTACGAACAGTTAGCTTAACTGCATGGGACGTATGGTATTCTGTAAGAGAAGTGTATCTGGTCGTGGGCAGTATCGCGTGTGCATTCTTTGAGATTAGTTGCATATGCGCCACATCATCTAACTGCTTCTGGATGATAACTGATTATTTGGCGCCAGTACATGAATGGTGCGATCTGTTGATAGGAGCCAACTACGAAAAGCACTGAGCATCAAGCCTGTGAAGAATTTTAGCCACTTTGTGCCATCGATGAATGGCGATAAGAAACAAACGGTCGTCATTATAGAAAATCTGACAAAATCTCCTCGAGCGTCGCATACTCGGGATTCGAAGAGATTTTCATCGAATGTCGTGTTGCCGGTCATCATGACTGACAACTTTGCTTTTTAAGGAAGATTGCCATGTGGCAGCTCGCACTATCTGAAGGTGGCGCTATTTGAGTTTGGGTGCGATTAGATCCTGGGCACCATTTGATAGATAAATCCTAATGCTATCTATGAATAGCGCACTGCATTGTCTTGATTTTTTTTAAGCTTCTACAAGACCCCCTTTAAAGTTTTCAAATTTCAAAACTTGGAATACTTTGAATAAAAAGCGTTCACGCGTGATTGGTGCGCCCAGAATCTCAATCGACCCGTTGTTTCGTGCGTGATTTCCGCGGCTGTTACGCACAGACTTAGGCTATAAATAGCCCTTTGTGAAGAAAGAGAGTTTTTCTCAAAACTTTTTATTCTCGAACTCTCATCTTCTTCTTCTTCTTCTTCTTCTTCTTCTTTTTCTTCTTCTTCTTCTCCTTCTGAGCTCACGAAGCTTTCCTCACCATTGTCAATGGCAACAAAGAGATCGACCGACGCGAAGGGCAAAGGCATCGTCAGAGCACCGTCGCGAGCGTCGCCGCTGAGGACGGCACATCACGCACCATCATCGACGAGAGCCGAGGAGGCCACCACGCTCTTGAAGGTGAATGAACGATCGAGGAAGACGAACAGTAGAGTCGGCGCCATTCGCTGATAGCGCGAATTAAAGCCAGCATCGACTGCGGCTTTCAAAGTGTTAGTTAGCACTGCACAATTTCCAAAACGCGCCACCTCTTTCAGAGTGTTGGCCAAAATCATATCGCGCACCCTTTGTTCACTCAAAGTGTGCTGTGCGCTATTTGTCAAAATTTTGTCAATAGCGCACTGTCTTATACATGTGCGAAATAAGAACTTGTCGATCACATGCGCCAATTAAGAACTGTCATGCACAAACTAGGGAAAAATTATTTGTTTTTTCTTAACATGTAAGAATACTTTCATGAATTTAACTCGTATTTCCTTTTGCCTTTCTGTAGCGTCTATGGTGACACCAAAAGCTGAGGTCGCCGTCAAAGAGGAAGTGTTGTTTCCTTTCATGAAAGAAGAATTGGTGACTATTAAAGAGAGAGATAATTCCTAAAATCAAAGTCACTGAAAAGGAGGAACCGGCATTGGAAGGTAGTGGCACCGAGAGTTCCAATCGCCCGGCTCATGTTAAGGACCTCGATCAGTTGGGGCCTTCATATGCACGCTCGTTGAGAGGGTGGTACCTGCCCCAGCATGGCCATCCTCGGGCAAATGAATAAAAGCGACTTTCTTTTCTTGTCTTGATGTTTTGATGTTGCTTTTTAACGTTCTAAGATTTAGTTTGCTTTCTCTTTTTGTAAATGTAGTCCTTTACTTCTTTTTATGGAGAAAGAAATAAAAAATCTTTTATTTACTCGTTTATCATGAACTTTTTTGTGGACTCATCGTCTTTGGGCACAACATATTTTGTCAGAAGTAGTGTGGACACGTTATTTCTTTGAAAATGGTACCACTTATTATATCTGTTCAGAGGTCTTGGACGTGACAGAATATAACTTGACGTGAAGTATATATAGTAGAATTCAGAGATAATGTGGACGTGAATTCGTATATCTGTTAATTATCCTTAAACCAACTGGGGCTTAAGAATAAGATATCTTTTAAAACAACAGGGTTTCAAAAGATGACGTTGTGATGATATATTGTGGTGGATGTTATGGGTTAATCTTTTGAGGATGTACCATAAGATCTGGTTAGACTCCACTAGAGATTTTTGAAGACTTATTATCTGTGGGTTTATTCACGAAAGAATGAATAAAAGATAATAATTCGAAGATTTGCATATGTACAATATTTATCAGAAAATATAATGCTTACCTTCAAACATGATATTTCTTCAGGAATTTGTCATTGATAGGCATCATAGCGATCCGACCATCCATTCTGGTCAGCTGATAAGCTCCGTTAGAGAAAACTTTGCTTATGACGTAGGGACCCTCCCATTTTGGCTCAAAATTGCCTTTGCTCATGTGTGTCATAGTCATAGGACGTTTGACAGTAAGAACTAGCTTGCCTTTTTGAAAGGTTGGTACTTTGACTTTGCGGTTGAAAGCTTTTGAGAAACGGGCTTGATATAGCTCAATATGCTGTTGAGCCAGCAGCCGTTTCTCATCAAGTGCTTCAAGCTCTTGAAGTCAAAGATGACCATTATTTGCCACCGTCAACTCGTTAGCGATAGCTATCCTTAAGGATGGGATTTGAATCTTTAATGGTAAGACAGCTTCGCATCCATACACCAGAGAGAAGGGTGTACAGCCAGTCGGGGTACATAAAGTGGTGTGATACGCCCATAGACATTCCTCAAGCTTTTTGCTCCAGTTGCGTTTATTGGCAGAAACAAACTTTTTGAGAAGCTTGATAATTGTTTTGTTGAATGCTTTTGCTAAAGAGTTAGCTGCGGGATTATAAGCCGTAGAAGCAATATTATTGATCCGAGTGTCATTACAGAATCGAGTGATTGCTTGACTCACAAAATGAGGTCCGTTATCATGAATGATTCATCGGGGAACTCTGAATCGATAAATGACATGATTCTTGATAAAGTTGATGACACTACTCGTCTTGACTTCAGCTAGAGAAATAGCCTCTGCCCATTTTGAGAAGTAATCGGTTATAGCTAAGATGAACCGATGACCTCGAGATAATGGTGGGTTGATAGGACTGATGACATTTATGCCCCAGGCTTCAAAGGGCCAAGATGTTGCAGTAGGATGCAGGAATTCCGTTGGTTGGTCGATGAAATCAGCATAGATCTGACATGCTCTGTATTTCCTTGCATATTCAATTGCATCTGTCACCATAGTGGGCCAATAGTATCACATACGTCTGATACATTCTTGCAGCTTAGGACCATGTTGATGTGCACCGCAGATACCGACGTGAGCTTCACGTAATATTTGTTTTGTTTCATCACCCACAAGATAGCGCAGAAGCATACCCTCGAAAGATCGATGATAAAGTGTCTAGGACGAATTATTGTAGTATAATCGGAGTGACCGACGATGGATGGTCGTAGCCTCTTTAGGATATTCCAGCAAGATGTCATATACTGCAAAATCGATGAAAGGAGTCCTCCAGTCTACACTAGTAGTGCTAATCTCTAATGCATTATTTAATTAAATGTTCAGATTATTCTTGACACAGAATAATTCTCGAATAGCATTGACGATTAACTGTTGCCTTTTCACAGGGACAGCTAACACAACTGCTAGATTAGCGAGCGCATTGGCTTCTATATTGCATGCTCGGTGTACATGCTCAATAATGAAACCTTTGCATGACATAGCCAGTTTAACTGCTGCTTCTTGATAAGGGACGGGAACTTGATGTCGGACCTCGTACGTGCCTCTAACCTGGTTTACAATCAGTTTAGAGTCTCCGTATACCTCATGATAGTCGATATCCAGCTATTTAGCTAACTGGAGATCGATGACTAAAGCGTTATACTCAACAATATTGTTAGAACATGGGTCATCCAGAGAATAGGCTCTTTGAATGGTTAACTGGGGATACAAAGACAATTCCTCCTCGAGCGATAATGATACTGTTAGGTCCAATTTTAGATGCACCATCAAAGAATAGACGCCAAGCGAGTATTCCTTCGGAAATCATTTTGGACTCTAGGGTCTCATCAAGAATTTTATCGTAGAGTTTTAAAGTTTCAGGAATTGAATAAGCAACCAAGAAGTCAGCTAGGGCTTGACCCTTAACAGACTTTTATCGGACATAGACATATCATATTGTTCTAGCAATATTACCCATGTAGCAAGTCTGGAGTTCAGTGTACTAGGCTTTTTCATCAGAACTCGTAGAGGATTGACTCGGGAGATGACATGGACGGTCTGGCCCATGATGTAATATCGCGTCTTCTGGACATGAACAACAAGGCTAAACATTTTTTTTCTACCAAGCTGTATCGGTGTTCAGCACTGATTATTATGTGACTGAGATAGTAGATCGCTTGTTCATGGCCTTCATTATTCTTCTGGGCTAAGAGAGCACCAAGAGAATGATCCATTGCTCGAACGTACATGAGAAAAGGTATTACTATGATCGTAGGAACTAGGACTGGAGGGTTCATCAAGTACCGCTTAATATCTTCAAATGCTTGCTGACATTAGTAAGTCTAAACAAAAGACACACATTTCTTCATTAGTTGAGTGAATGGTCTGCATCGTCCAGAGAGATTTGAGATGAATCTCCTGATATACGCAAGTCGTCCCTGGAATCCTCGTAGCTCTTTTAGGTTGCGTGGGGGGCGTATCTCTTGGATGGCTTTAACTTTCTCGAGGTCAACATGTATACCCTTAGAGGTAATAACGAATCCGAGAAATTTGTTACTAAAGACTCCCAGAAATAACTTGGTGGGATTCATCTTGAGTTTATGCTAACGCATTAGGTAGAAAATAGTCCTTAAGTCTTGGAAGTGGTCTTCCTTTAGACGACTCTTAACAGCAATATCGTCGACATAGCATTTGACTATATTTTCGTAGATGTTCACGAAAAATAGTACTCATAGCCCACTGATAGGTGGCACCTGTAATGACACGCTTCGCACGATGTATTATGATCATTCATTGACTTAGAGAGTTACGTTGACCCGAAATATGTATAGATGTGAATCAATACAAAGAGTTACGTTAACCCGAGGAATGCATCGAGTAAGTTCGATGCAAGTATTAAGTTGGCCCGAGAGATAGCATTGAGCCGGTTCAAAGCTTCTAAGAAATTGGATCGATGCAACTCAAGGTATTAGTCTGATTCGGATAAGTATTGATTTTAGTTGGTTTCTTGTGCAGGCTATACGTTTACGCTGAAATATAAGAGGTCAACATTTTATCTTATTTGCAATGGTGTCCACAAAACTAAATCTTCACCTTGCCACGGACTGAAGCATAGACACGGTAGGCCAAAACGCTTGGATAATTCAACATAGCACGAAGGGTTCTAATGGCCAAGTCAGAAGAGTTGGACGTACAAACAAAGTTATGAAATCGAGCCGCATTGGCTCGGCAAAACGACAGGCGTATCGGCTAAGGTGCGACGAATTTGACTCTTCTTTCCTACTCCTTCATGCCTAAGTAAAATATATCATTTTATGATAAGTTAACCTATCGAGACCACGGGCGTAGCTCGATCGAGAGATGAACACAGTGCGTGTCGAACACTAGATAGAACAATTGAAATGAAACATACATCAAATGTACCGGTCACAATTGAACATTGAATATCGTAAAGGCGAGCGCCTCAGTGCGCAAGCCATAAGAACATAAGATAACTGTATCGACAAGTGCCTCAGTGCACGAGTCGTTCGTGCCCTTGCACACGAGTTAGAAGACTAGCACATTGAAAGACTATTGAGGCGAGTGCCCTAGTGCACAAGCCATGAACATTGAACACTAAGGCATAGAATATGGAAATACGGTATTGAGGCGTGCATCATATGCACGACTTGAATTATAGAGAACAATTGTGTCAAAGCATGCGTACATGCACGAGAATCATAAAAGATGGTTTCGTTGCGAATAGAACAGTTGTGGCATGAATGTGATGGAATGCCAACTGTGGCACGGTAGCTTAGAAATATTCAGGACCTTCAGGTCGTTCCTTTGACGAACATTAAGTTGAGGCATGGTGCGATTGAACTTTGAAACGAAGAATGAAATAATACAAGGAATGCAAGAACATAGAAAGAGTTAGAACGTTGAAAGAAGGAGAATTACAAGACGACGTAAAGTCTAAGCTTCGAACTAAAGACTATATTTGGTTGTATGAGTTTGATGTACGTTGCATAGTCGAATGAACTTACGATATTGCCCGTGCAAGGGTGGGATATGATTCCCTCGAACAGGTACATTGGGGTATCGGGACCGTTCGGCCTAGAAGAGATGTTAAACTCTGATGGACACACATCTATAAGATGATTAGCGATCGGTTATTAATATGAAAGCCACAATGATTGGTATACAACGGTAAATCTCTGGTTATTGGGATAGCAACCCAATACGGAAGGCGTCGTGCTACCCAATTTGAGAAAAGAAAGAAAAGAAAAGAGAAACAAGTTAGTCCATTCTTGCACGGATACGCCAACGACCTTCATATAGTTAAGAAACGGTAGGACGAAAGTGCAGGAACACAAGAGGTCCTGCACAAAGCAGTTATGACAGGGAAGAAATGTGGCGTATTCACCTGTTGGTAAGAAGTCACGAAACAACACGAGATTCCTATTGGTTTCCTGCTTGCTTATACGAATCAAATAACATGATTGCCATGATTACATGTTTTACTGCTTTCGAATATGCCATGAAACTCACCCTAAGGCAAGGACAAAAAGATCACTAACTTGTATGCTTCATGATTCAATACACTACTTAATGTCGGTTTAGTAAAGTGGGTCTTTGATCAGTACAGTGAGGGCGAAAGTACTAATCCCCTACTAGTTTGCTAGCAAGTTCAGGAAATGGTCTGCTCACGGTGGAGCTTCGCTTGAATACGCTGAGGCATGGAATGCTAAAGTGTATTGAGGCATGCGACCGCATTGATGCTCGAACTTGCAACAGGATTGATACGGCCGAGATATAGAAGACATGATGTATAGAACGATAAAATCCTTTGTGGGCAAGAGAGAACCTGAGTGTTGTAGCCAATCTGGCAAATTCAGTTGGGCTATTGAAAGCCTTTGTAACCTCAGTTCAATTATCAATAAACTTAATTGTTTCGTATACTCTGTTTCTTCCGCTGTTAAATAACAATATCAAAGATAACCATTTGAGAACTTGTCATCTTGCCTTGTACGAGTGAAACTCCAGACTCGTACGGCATCACGCCCCAGTGAGGACGATAATTCGGATAAATCGATGCGAGGACGAGCGATTTTCCAGGTCGGGCATGACAAATTGGTATCAGAGCTCTAGGCTCAATTTTCTCAGGATGCGTTGCTTCGTTTCAATTCCAAAAAGTTGTCCACCACAATCAAATCACCCTTGACTCTATTCGATGTCGCACTGGACGTTCCATACAATAAGTCTAATACAAATCATATAATTTTGCCGTATGTGTTATGGAAATTATATGATATTTGCTGAGAAAGTCATGAAATCTTTATTACATTGCGCTGCAATAAACGTGAAAGTTTATATATAATGTGTTGAACAAATTCGAGTATTAACTTTGGATATCAGGAGCAAAACGTTGCACAAGATGCAACGGAGGAGACTGAATTAAAACGTTGCACGAGATGCAACGGAGGAGACTGAATTAAAATGTTGCACGAGATGCAACGGATGGAACTAAAATAATAACGTTGCACGAGATGCAATAAAGGGAACTAAAATCATAAATCGATAGAACGAATCATTCGGTTGCACATTGAACTTGTTTTGGCAAAGGAATACATTGGCCAAATTGTGTCGGATTTTGATTTATCAAAAGTTACGATTGATAGTAGACTACCCTACATCAAATTGTTTTGGCAAAGTTACGATTTATCAAATTGTTTTGGCAAAGGAATACATTGCCCAATATCCCATCATTAAAACAGTAGACTACCCCTACAACCGAACAAGGACAAGGGGTAGCACACTATTCTGCGATGTGACATTGCCCCATGCCATGACTAGAATGAAGTGTGACATGACATTAACTAAGGTCACCTAACTAATCTAGTATGCAATTTAAAAGACATCTCGATGTATGGGCAGGTGAAGGCTGACTCCCCCAAGATTAACTCACGACACACGCACGTCAAGTACCAATACTATCAGCCGGCATAACTCAAGGATAGCGGCCCACGTGACCCATTAGTCCACATAGCTCGAGGCTAGTGACCGTCGCGACACGACTACTGTAATACACAGTTACTACAGCTTTTGGATTTGGGTAGCCCATACATCTAACTGTCTTCACCCTCCCAAGGGTCACTAACAAAAGGTAGTCCACTAAGACTAGGACCACATGCATATTAAAATACAAGAAAGAATAATAATTGAAAGCAAAATAAAGTAACTGTCAACAGCTAGTCATGGATCCAACTTAAAATAAACAGGAAATAAATATACAGTAAAATAAAGAACATGCAACTAACAGTAAATAAGGCAAGATATCTTGCCTGGTGTGTCTCCTGGGGTGGTACGATGATCTGACAAGTCCCGTTTTGTCCAATAGCCAGGGTCAATGTGCAGGGGCCGAAGTTTCAGAAAATTTAGGATTAGTTATGGCCAACATTTGATAATCGAAGAAATTGGTGTGAAGAAATACGAATACTATTTTAGAAAATATTTATACTACTTAAAAATCTATTTAGTCACAATATATCTTTAGATAAATACTCGAGAAATCTAAGAATCGTTTTAAGCAAACTCTAAGGTTGTAAAACATGTTTCTAGGTAAAAAGTTATTTTTTCATAAGTAAGATAGTTTAACTAAATACTTAAAAAGTACAGTAATTATTTTAGGGTCGAAAATCCTAATTTTGACAAAGTAAAATTTAGGTAAAAAAGACCTATTTTAGAATACATAGATAATGAGGTAATTTTCTAAATAACATTTAGTAATCACAATACAAGAATTAATGATAGTACTACCCATAATGGTATTAATAAAAATACATACTAATATTTAGACATATAGATACGCAAATCTATACTTAGAGCTTATAGAAATTTTTTTTTGAAATTAATATTTGTCTACATATATCTATGGGCTCACAAAATAAGTAGTTATAACTATGTACTTTGTTTTCCATAATAACAATACTAGTAATCAAAAATAATTTTTAACTATTTAATATTTTAGGATGTATATGCAAAAATACTATAGTATACTACGTAACTTGTACATACATCTCAAATATGGGTCTAATAAAATGAAATAAACTTAAGCCAAAAATTCGGCCCAACCCAAATGTCCTGGTCCCCAAATATCCTAATGTATAAACAATTTATTTGTTTATTTATTTTTAAACAAACCCGGCCCAATTGGGCCCAGCCTAATCTCTCTGTACCAAATCCCTACATAAAAAAAACTTCACTGTTACCAACCATCGGAGAGAGAAGGAAATGTTCGAGAAGAATGGGAGAGAGAGATGAGTGTAGAGAAACAGAAAAAAGAAGCGAACGAGAAAGGCGAGGGCTTACAGAGTGGTTCCGTCGGGAACTTGCTGGACGCTGGTGAGAAACGGGCGGTGGCGCGGCGACCAAGGTATCGCCGGCAGGCAAGGGTTTTGCGGACGCTGGAAGGAGCGGCGATGTTCCCCATGGGTGTTCTCCGGTGCGGTGCTGCCGAGCACGGTCAGGACGTCGGCCGAGAGAGGCGGCCGCAATCGTGTGGTGGCGCATCGGTCGACGTATCCACCAGCGGAGGATAGCCGCGGCGCGTCGGGCGCAGGGATCTCATCGCAGAGGGGAGGGTCTCTCGGTGGCGCGGCCACCTATGGTGGATGGTGTGGGGGCTCCAGCGGTGCGTGGTCAGGCGCGACGATGGAGGTGAGGTTTGTGTTTAAATTTTTTTTGAATAATGGAGGTCATCTGATGGATTTTGGGGGCGACATGGCCGACGATGGCCGTAGCGGGGCGATGTGGTAGCTGCAGTGTCGGTGGTAATACAGAAGGTGGTATGGTACGGGTACGGTGGTGGCGACAGCGGTGTAGGGGTAATTTCTTTTGGTGAGTCGCTGGCCATCGGCAGGGTTGGCGGCTTCGGTCGGTAGATGGGGAAGTCCGTCTCGGGGGTGACGGCAGGACGGTGGTGAGGCAGGTTGATGCGGTTGGTGGCATGGATGGTGTCCTTCGCGACACGGGAACATAGTTGCGTCCGGCAGGTCGGACACAAGAAACTTTGTATTTGTAATGGAAGAAAATAGTGCATGGGAAGGAGGACACTGCACGGACACGATGCGGGATGCCTTGGTTGGAGAAATATTTGGAATATGAATCAATAAAAAAAGCATGAAGCCTCTCCTTATATAGGAGGTGGACTCCTAGTTAGATAGGGATCCAAAATCTTTATAAATCCAATAAATAAAATCTTGCTTAGTTTAAGTTAATTTGAATCAATCTAAATTAATACTTGAGTAAATACTAATTCATATGGTAGAAGGGCTACTGTGGTTTATATTGATGCGGTGAATTCTCCTATGTTTTGGGGGGTGTTAGAACAGAAATGATATAGGAGTAAGGATTCCACAGTATATAGATATATATGGAGATTGAAAGGCCAGTAATATGTAAGTTATGTATTGCCATGGGTAAGAATATTAGGATTTCGATTTTCCTTTCTTCTTTTTTCCATTTAATTTATCATAATTAATTATAAATTAAAATTCAAAAATATTTTTTCTAAATAATAATAATATTATAATAATAATTTCAAAAATTTATGATAATTGTTTTAAATAGTTGAAATATAAGATAATCTCAATAAGTTTGTGGAAACTAGAGTATACAGGTTTTTATACTTCATGTACCTTATCGGTAGAAATTTGATATAAAATCTAGTCATTTAAGTTATCACTGAAGTATAAAATATCTTCTATATAAGAATAGGTTTGGTAGTCTAAGACGACGTACTAAAACGTCTTCTTATAGTATATAGTATTTTGAAACGAAATATCTATTTTCAATTATAATCAGAACATAATAATCAAATATTTAGTAGATAAACGAGTATTTCACATCTACTCATTCACACTCGACGTACGATTATAAAAAACAAAAAAAGACCAATAAAATTATAAATAATAAAATAAAAATCATAGTAGAAATTTAGGGGGCTTACAAAATAACTTGATTTTCAGGTGGTATATGCCATACCACCTATGCGATGAATGACTCGATTTTGAGTGGTATATGCAGTACCACTCGTGCGATGGATTGCATCGAAGCATTGTAAGAATTACGAAAGGTTTGTCCGCAACGGACGGGAGAGTACCGAGATTCGATTGGAATTGTATGACGACATGTTGATGCAAGTATTCTTCGATAATCGGATAGAACGATAGGGCGGGGACATGTATCAATGAATGATACGTCGGACAAAAATTTGTAAGTTGGTCGAATGACCGACACTAACAAAACGATTATGCTTTAAAGTAATAATCGGATCGACGGGATAGAAAACTTGAAATTATAAACGAGTCGCACGACTTGCGATCCCGATAGAAAGTTTAGGCGATGCGAATTATAATCGGATCGCACAACGTACGACTTCAGTGAAGAGTTGGTTGATGCGGATAAATAGTGCCTAAGAGATGTTTGTTATGTTGTGGCAAAACTCATTTGAGTACGACTGAAACACGCAAAACTTAGAGGGCATGATCGTATAACTCGAGGGTTCGATGTTGGATAATCGGTAACTCGGTTACGCGATCAATGTATAGCGGGATGCGACGAATCAGAAAATGAGTTGATGCGTATGGAAAAGTTGTAATGAACTTGGATCTATGCAATACGAACTAAAGTCGACGTTGATGCAGATTCAAAGTTGGCACTTGTGCTATCGAAATTCATATGACCTATCGAAATCGATACGCAAAGAAATATAAGCACGATGTGAGAACACAAAATAGGGCGGGCCTACAATATCGAGATTTTCAAAAATAGTAATTCGAAAATGTCGAACTGGTTGACCGTAAACTTTTGATTGATCAGACGAGAACATAAAGTCATTGACGATTGTTTTGATGCGTATAGCATCTCGGATGTCGCCCATGGGTAAATAGACTCAAACTCGATACGAGTAGATGTTTCGTGAATTTTAAAATCATCGACGGTAGTGCACGAATTGCTCGGAGGACAGTTGTACCTTAGTTGTACAGGTAGAAATAATTATGTCCGAATTTGGGTAGAAATCGTTGGAACGTGATTTGGCTCCGAAATAAGATATAGTATAAAACCTAGTTTTCTAAATGAGGGTAATTTTGAAATTTTGTAATTTTAATCTTTTATTAATGATATTTAAATCATGATATGAATTTTAGGTGATTTTTGATTATTTTAAAAATTATTTTAAACCATGACTTGTGATTTACCAATTTAAAGACTAGTGATATGGCATTAGGATAATTATTTTTACTTTTGAGCATGGGGGTATTTTGGTCATTTTGAACTTTTGGGAATTATTTGGAATTATTATGAATTATTGAGATTTATTAGAATTTATATAATTTTTGGTATAATTTAATTAAGGGTTAATCTAGACTTGACTAGTGTTGACTTTGGAGCCTAACCTAGGAGCTAACCCTAGTTGGTGACCCTAGTCTAACTCTAGTTAACCGACTATTAGTCATTAGAATTTAGTTTTAAAGTAGGGAGGATTAGTTGAGTGAAATTAGTCCATGACTAGTGACTTAAGTCAATGACTTATGACTTACAAACTTAAAGACTAGTGATTAAGCCATAGGCCCATGACTTAAGCCCAAAACCAATTCTAACCCAACCATGCCACTATTAGGTTTCCCTTTGCCTATAAATAATCTCTTAGAGTGTTCTTGCCTCTTTTTAGGTTTGCCCTAATTTTGGAGGAGAGGTATTTTCTCCTATGCTCTAAAATCCTATTTAATTCATTTTAACTCCTTTTTGACCCTAGTATTTTGCAATAGGATCTAATTTATGTTTGTTTACTGATTTTTGAGGATCACCTCAGTTTGTGTGCCATTTGGAGAATTGGAGTTGCCATTTGGAATCCCCTCTTTGAAGCTTTTCTTGAGTTTTGATACTCAATAGGTAAACTATCTAAACCCTTGTTTCCTCCTGATTTCTTTGCATATAAGGTTAGGTTTAGGGGTTACCTAACTGCCCACGAGATTTGGGCACAATTTGTGTCCATTTCGTGTCCGTATCGGACACATATCGTATTGGTATTGTAGGTGTTTGTAGAAATGCCACATAGGAATTGATTTTCGTATTTTTGAAATGTAATTGCATGGATTTGTAGATCTAGGTGAGTGTATTAATTTTTGTGAAGGTGGTAGGGTGTTTCGTGTCCATTTGTGTTGGGTATTTTCACTTGGACACGCAGCACGAGCCGGTAGGCCTTGTCCTGTATCATTGGCCCTGTATCTCAGAATACAGGACACGTCGTGTCCTGAATTTTTGTGGGAAGCTTGGGGCAGTGTCTGCCACCATGCTTCCAAAATTTGGGAGCGTCTCGTGCACTACACGTTGAGAAATCGCGGTTGTACTGGCAGCGCGCTGTCGCGCGCGGGCTGCTGTGCACGTGCACAGGCACGGCTGACACGCGTGTCGTGTCGTGTCGTGTCTGTGTGTCACGAGGAATCGTCTCAGGGTGTGTCAGTCCTAGACCTACCATAGGCGCACCATTGGACACGAACACGAGTCGTGTCATGTCGTGTGTCGCGTGTTGGATGCACGTGCACGCGTGCACGATGATTATTTGTGCACTGTCGGGTATTGTGTTCGTGTGTTATTTTGGACACGATTTGTGTCCAATTCTTGGACACGAATGCACCCCCTAGTATCCTCACACGTGTGACTTTAAGTACCAACCCTTTATTTGTCATTTTGATGGAGTTTTGAATTCGAAAATTTGAATTCCCTATAGGACTGATACTCACTGATACTCTTTGACTGAATGTTCATTTCTGAAATTTATTTTCATTTTTCCTGTTTTACTGATGATTAATTGAGTAAATTAGTTCACCCACATAATTGTTAATAATGAATGATTGATAGGTCACTTTGTTTGTACTAAGGCTAAGGAATCATCGATTTGGGTTGGAGGTTTCCTGTCAAGTTTCAGGAAAACTGAAACCTGGGTTTGATCTCCTATTTAACTGTCACACACAAATCAGCAATTACTCACACACATGAGTTTAACTCAGCACTCACACACATTGCACACACACATATCACTGAATTCCAGGTTCACTCATACACACACAGTCACTCATTCACAAAATCCTGAAACCAATATCACTGTTTTCTCTCACACTCTCACACTCACACACACATACATTCACTCACAACACATACACACACATTGTTCATTGATATGGTCACTCACACAAATCATACACACTATGGTACACTCACATATGTCTTCCTCACATCACACAATCACTCATAGCTAGCACACACACACACAAAATGCCTAACACACACTTTGCCTATTACACAATACCACACTTGACACTCTTTCACTCTCTTTCTATCTCACTATATATAATGTATATATATGTAGTATAGGTATATGCCTATATATGTATCGTTGTAAATATGCATATTGATATGATATGGATAATGTATATAGTGTTTGTATATATATATATATATATATATGTGTGTGTGTGTGTGTGTGTATAGGTATGTGTGTTGGTTTGTAGACTTGTATAGCCTTGGTTAGACCTAGTTAGACTAGCATAGGCTAATTTGACTAGTTTAGACTTTGTTAGCCCTAGTTGACCTAGTTTGACTTCTAGAGTTGACCAAGAGTTAACCTTGGTCTAGATTGACCTAGAATTGACTGATTAAGCCTAGGTTTGACCAACCTAGACTAGTTTGACCAAGTTTAACCTTGTTTAACCTAGTTTGACCTAATTATACTAGAATTGACCTAGTTTGACTGTTAGGGTTGACTAGAGTTGACCAAAGGTTGAATTTAGCCTAGATTGACCCCAAACTTCATATAGATGCATTGTAGCAGTCTATTTCCTTATTTTAGACATGTAGTGACTTGTACTGTTCTATAGGAGACAGACACCTCTCCTCTGACATTATATTCTCTTCGGACATTCAGGATACCAGGCGAGTACATTCTCTGATCATTTCATATCTTGTTTAGGATTATATTTCCTGCTTTAGATTATCTTACTTGATGCTGACACGTTGGTAACACGGATTAGTACTATATGGATCCCTTCATAAGATGTTATCCCTCTCGGAAGCATCAGATACTCTTGTCTCGTGTGTTTCATTTTACATCATGTATCTCTTGCTTTTATTATCATGAATCTTCGGGAATCAGCTAGTGACTCATGTACTCTCATGATCACCGAGCCTTCACGAATAAATTTATGAATCACCCTATACGGGTCAAGTAGTATAATCATGAATCTTAACGTAACTTGACTGGATCCTTGTGTATTGATTGGGGATGGGGGAGTATAAATGAACATGTGGATAATTCCAAGTAGCGTAATCATGAATCAATTTCGTAGTGTAATCATGAATCAGTCCCTAGACATTCACATGTTTATCCTGTACTCTGAATCACTAGCACTGTCTCTCTGTTATATATCATAGATATTTACTTACAGTCTCTCTTACATTATGCTATTCTTCAGTTTTCTGTATTTTATCCTCTAGCATGATTATATTTCCTTTCCTGCAATGACTTATTGAGATGTATGGTGCTCCCTCCTGTCCTGACTGGACCTGTTGAAATATTACAGAGGATGAGGACGAGGCGTGCTGTCCCACTTATTATGGGGCTACCCAAGATGACATTACAAACTTGGACCAGCAGCAGGATCCTTTAGTTATGGACGACACTCCACTAGACTAGAATGTTTCTTTATATTTTCATTTTGGATGACTATATTATGATATTTGGGATTTTATGGATTTGTTATATCTTTTAGACACTTAGACTTCTCTGATTGTATTCTGTGGATCTTCATTTCAGTATTATCTATCTTTCTATCTTTACTCTGCCTTAGATGTGATTGAGACTGTATATTGTTATGTCACCTCCATTCGGAGAGTATATACTGTACAGGTACCTTTATACTGTTAGATGTTTTACCTAGGACAGCGTTCTACCGTCGACATTGCGGCGTAGGCTGGACGTACCCACGTCTCGTACCTTTACTCTAGGGTGCGGGTCATGACATATTTTTAGTGGTGGCCCATACAGGTCGAGTTTATGTAGTGGTATTCGAACTAGAGTATCACTACAGCCTACAATAGGATTAGGATATTTTGAAGGTACTCGATCACACTAGGAAAAACTCTTATTTAATTTACCATCTCAGTTCTTGCTGATATTGTTCTCCTTTAAATATAACTGTACTCCCTTGCTATTTCGACCCATTCTCAGCAATTGTTCTTTTGATCTGTCTCTACGATGGTTATGGAGACGCGATCTCATCATCTCGATCGGGAAGACACCACTGAGGGGTCTACCACTCCTCGTTCTGATCAGCAGGGCCCCGAGACTACAGCTCCTGTTATGCCAGCTCAGGCTGGGATATCTGCAGCTTATGGGAGTGTACCTCTTTCTACTCCGAACTTTCCCCTGTCATCTCGAATGTTCTTCATCAACAGTCGCCATCAAGACCAGAGGACGTGGCACGGTTGTTCTCCTTTTCCAGCAGATAGTGGAAACTCAGTGGCAACAGTTGTTTGAGGGGACGAGACGCTCACGGTACGAGCAGCAGCGGAGGCCAGTCCAAGAGGCCTCATGTGCAGATTCAGCAGACGCAGACACCAGTGGGAGTTCAGCAGGTGCAGCATCAGTATCGGGGTCAGGACCCGAAGGCGATCAGTTGTTCCTACTGCAAGAAGCCGGGACACATCTGGGAGTAGTGCAGGAAGAGGTTGAAGGTTTGCTATTTATGTGGGTCAGGTGCCCACCAGAAGATAGATTGTCCCATTGCACCTTCTTTTAGAGAGCTAGTGGCAGTAAGGGCCCGGACAAGATGCCACCCCTACAGTTTCAGCAGCAGTATCAGTAGCCGAGGGTCTACCTTCAGCAGCGGCAGTTTCAGTACCGTGTACCCTTTCAGCAGGCACAGCAGCCACAGAGGCAGCATGCCCCGGGACAGCAGCTTGTTATTATTTGCCCTTTCTGCAAGAGGCTAGGGCACGATTGGGGCGAATGCCGGAAGAGGCTGGGCAAATGTTTACTTTGCGGAGGATCCGATTATCGACTGAGAGAGTGTCCTAAGTCACATGATGGACAGATCAGGAAGTAGGAGCTAGGGCTCCGGTAGGCCAACAGAAGGGATTACCCTTACCGACTCAGCAGCAGAGGTACATGCAACATCAGCAGCAGGCGGGGAGGCCAGCAGGGGCGAGCTTTCATTGGGACAGTCGAGGATGCTCAGTCCATTGGAGATCTAGTTGCAGGTTCCGTTCTTTTGATTCCATTTCGAAATTGCCTCTTGTAACTGCTTTGAAATTTTGATTCCCTCTGTTCCTTTTGATTGATCAATTTTGTTCTGTTATTTTTGTGTATGTTTGATTTTCTTCTGAGATGAATCATATGGGCTAGGTCACCCAGTTATGGAATCTAGAATCTTCGATAGTCGTGTTAGCTGGCATAGTGAGCACATATAGTCAGATTTAGGACGTATTTCTCGAGTGTAAATTTAAGGTTTTTGCTGCCAAGAATGCGACAATGCGAAAATTTTAAATACCATGATTCTAGTGGTATGTACCTTAGTCAAGGACTCTATGATTATCGTAGCCTTGCTTACTAGCATGATGAAGACTCTGAGTGACATGATTTTGGACAGACGCATATGATTATCAGATTTTATCTTGAGAAGGTTTTTAAACAAATCATCTCTATCATTCCCTTCTGTTGTTATAAAATTGTATTCCATCATCAATAACTTAGGAGTAGGGATACTTTAGTTTTGTAGAACTTATTCATATAGATCCTTCATAGTGTAATGATATGACGATTTGTAGGGTGTCTATACCATAGAGATGGTAGTTAGCATTGAAATTAGAATAATAACCCCTGTAGATGATTTCTCTATTATTTATAATGCCTAACGATTTCATATAGGATGTTAGTATGCCTTACAGCCTTGATGATGTATTATGTTCCTTACCCTTCCAGTAGAGCTCCCTGACCAGAGCCCTTCCTTGGGGGTAGTTGTAGCTTCACCTAAGACTGAGAAGTCTATAGATATAGATAGATTGCAGATGAGATTGGCATATGGGATATGGGTTGGTCGGTATCTATAGGCCATTGTTGTATAGGGTATTGATATGTTGTTTAGCCTATATTTGGTTCAGTATTCTATTTTAGTTAAGCTCTCTTTGTATTGAATTCAGTCGTGTTGATTAAACTTTATAGGCAGTGTGCAGACCCTTTATTAGAGACCTGTTCCCTCGGTTCATACTATTTCAAGTTGTTCACTGCACTCACCACTTGGACAGTTCACTGTTCTATCCTAATACACCCTACAGTATCTAACCCCCTTCATTGGAGTGATAGGCATTTGGTAGGGAGTGTGTTTATTAGACCTTAAGTAGAGTTGAGGTGATGAGAGTTATATATATATATATATATATTAATATATAATATATATATATAATATATATATATATAATATATATATATATATAGTTTGTATGTATGTGTAAGGTATTTTGATTTGATATGTGGCCTGCACTCATTGTAGTATACTGCCTATTGCATTTTTTACACCAGTTAGGTTCATTCCTTTTAGACCATTGTCCTGCATATAGTTTAGTAGGTGTTCATTCCAGATAGAGAGGAGGCCAGGTTGATCGAAAGGCATGTTTTAGTCACCATGTATATTTCCTTTCACTTTAACTTTACAAGTGGACCCAAATGTTCTGTTCTTTAGCTATGATTCAGTCTCCTTAGCATCATTCCTTTTGCCTGCACTGATGATTCAGACCATTCATCCTTAGCCTAATTCTAAGCATTGTTTCAGTCCCTTTAACTTTTGTCTACTTAAACCCCAGATGATCAGTATATATATAGATGATATACTAAGATATATGTGTTGGTTGTTGTTCATGAGCTTATGTATTATGTGGTATTTGAGATTTGTGTGTTTAGATTATGGGTACCTAGTTATGGGTGACTTGATAGGATTTGGGAAGTTAAAAGTTATTCTATTATAGAGTTTTCTTTTGCTAGTCTCTAGTTGCCAACACCTAGATAGCTAGCCTAGGTAAACTCCTAAGTAGTTGACCCTTGACTATGTTGACCTAGAAGGAGTACTACCATCTTAATTTCGAGGACGAAAACACCCAGTTTTCTAAATGAGGGTAATTTTAAAATTTTAAAATTTTGTAATTTTAATCTTTTATTAATGATATTTAAATCATGATATGAATTTTTGGTGATTTTTGATTATTTTAAAAATTATTTAAAACCATGACTTGTGATTTACCAATTTAAAGACTAGTGATATGGCATTAGGATAATTATTTTTAATTTTGAGCATGGGGTTATTTTGGTCATTTTGAACTTTTGGGAATTATTTGGAATTATTGAATTATTGAGATTTATTAGAATTTATATGATTTTTGGTATAATTTAATTAAGGGTTAATCTAGACTTGACTAGTGTTGACTTTGGAGCCTAACCTAGGAGCTAACCCTAGTTGGTGACCTTAGTCTAACTCTAGTTAACCTACTATTAGTCATTAGAATTTAGTTTTAAATTAGGGAGGATTAGTTGAGTGAAATTAGTCCATGACTAGTGACTTAAGTCAATGACTTATGACTTACCAACTTAAAGACTAGTGATTAAGCCATAGGCCCATGACTTAAGCCCAAAACCAATTCTAACCCAACCATGGCAGCCACTATTAGGTTTCCCTTTGCCTATAAGTAATCTCTTAGAGTGTTCTTGCCTCTTTTTAGGTTTGTCCTAATTTTGGAGGAGAGGTATTTTCCCCTATGCTCTAAAATCTCATTTAATTTATTTTAACTCCTTTTTGACCCTAGTCTTTCGCAATAGGATCTAATTTATATTTGTTTACTGATTTTTGAGGATCACCTCAGTTTGTGTGCTATTTGGAGAATTGGAGTTGCCATTTGGAATCCCCTCTTTGAAGCTTTTCTTGAGTTTTGATACTCAATAGGTAAACTATCTAAATCCTTGTTTCTTCCTTATTTCTTTACATATAAGGTTAGGTTTAGGGGTTACCTAACTGCCCACAAGATTTGGGCACAATTTGTGTCCATTTCGTGTCCGTATCGGACACGTATCGTATTGGTATTGTAGGTATTTGTAGAAATGCCACATAGGAATTGATTTTCGTATTTTTGAAATGTAATTGCATGGATTTGTAGATCTAGGTGAGTGTATTAATTTTTGTGAAGGTGGTAGGATGTTTCTGTCCATTTGTGTCGGGTATTTTCACTTGGACACGCAGCACGAGCCCGTAGGCCGTGTCCTGCATCACGGGCCCTGTATCTCAGGATACAGGACACGTCGTATCCTGAATTTTTGTGGGAAGCTTGGGGCAGTGTCTGCCACCATGCTCCTAAAATTTGGGAGCGTCTCGTGCACTACACGTGGAGAAATCGCGGTTGCACTGGCCGCGCACTGTCGCGTACGGGCTGCTGTGCACGTGCACAGGCACGGCTGACACGCTGTCGTATCGTGTCTGTGTGTCACGAGGACTCGTTTCAGGCTGTGTCAGTCGTAGACCTACCCTAGGTGCACCACTGGACACGAACACGAGTCGTGTCGTGTCGTGTGTCGCGTGTTGGATGCACGTGCACGCGTGCACGACGATTATTTGTGCACTGTCGGGCATTGTCTTCGTGTGTTATTTTGGACACGAATGCACCCCCTAGTATCCTCACACGTGTACTTTAAGTACCAACCCTTTATTTGTCATTTTGATGGAGTTTTGAATTCAAAAATTCGAATTCCCTATGGGACTGATACTCACTGATACTCTTTGACTGAATGTTCATTTCTAAAATTTATTTTCGTTTTTCCTGTTTTTGATGATTAATTGAGTAAATTAGTTCACCCACATAATTGTTAACTAATGAATGATTGATAGGTCACTTTGTTTTGTACTAAGGCTAAGGAATCATCGATTTGGATTGGGGTTTCCTGTCAAGTTTCAGGAAAACTGAAACCTGGGTTTGATCTCCTATTTAACTGTCACACTAAAATCAGCAATTACTCACACACATGAGTTTAACTCAACACTCACACACATTGCACACACACATATCACTGAATTCCAGGTTCACTCATACACACAGTCACTCATTCACAAAATCCTGAAACCAATGTCACTATTTTCTCTCACACTCTCACACTCACACACACAAACATTCACT
Source organism: Iris pallida (assembly GCA_029216955.1). Lineage (NCBI taxonomy): Eukaryota > Viridiplantae > Streptophyta > Magnoliopsida > Asparagales > Iridaceae > Iris > Iris pallida. Next base: position 27,837,956 of record JANAVB010008400.1, on the reverse strand, counting down.
CACAACACATACACACATTGTTCATTGATATGGTCACTCACACAAATCATACACACTATGGTACACTCACATATGTCTTCCTCACATCACACAATCACTCATAGCTAGCACACACACACACACACAAAATGCCTAACACACACTTTGCCTATTGCACAATACCATACTTGACACTCTTTCACTCTCTTTCTATCTCACTATATTATAATGTATATAGTAGTGTAGGTATATGCCTATATGTATAGATGTAAATATGAATATTGATATGATATGGATAATGTATATAGTGTTTGTACATATATATATATATATATAGGTATGTGTGTTGGTTTGTAGACTTGTATAGCCTTGGTTAGACCTAGTTAGACTAGCATAGGCTAATTTGACTAGTTTAGACTTGGTTAGCCCTAGTTGACCTAGTTTGACTTCTAGAGTTGACCAAGAGTTGACCTTGGTCTAGATTGACCTAGAATTGACTAATTAAGCCTAGGTTTGACCAACCTAGACTAGTTTGACCAAGTTTAACCTTGTTTGACCTAGTTTGACCTAATTAGACTAGAATTGATCTAGTTTGACTGTTAGGGTTGACTTGAGTTGACCAAAGGTTGACTTTAGCCTAGATTGACCCCAAACTTCATATAGATGCATTATAGCAGTCTATTTCCTTATTTTAGACTTGTAGTGACTTGTACTGTTCTATAGGAGACAGACACCACTCCTCGGACAGTATATTCTCTTCGGACATTCAGAATACCAGGCGAGTACGTTCTCTGATCATTTCATATCTTGTTTAGGATTATATTTCCTGCTTTAGATTATCTTACTTGATGCTGACACGTTGGTAACACGGATTAGTACTATATGGATTCCTTCATGAGATGTTATCCCTCTCGGGAGCATCAGATACTCTTGTCTCGTGTGTTTTACTTACATCATGTATCTCTTGCTTCTATTATCATGAATCTTCGGGAATCAGCTAGTGACTCATGTAACTCTCATGATCACCGAGCCTTCACGAATCAATTCATGAATCACCCTATACGGGTCAAGTAGTATAATCATGAATCTTAACGTAACTTGACTGGATCCTTGTGTATTGATTGGGGATGGGGGAGTATAAATGAACATGTGGATAATTCCAAGTAGCGTAATCATGAATCAATTACGTAGTGTAATCATGAATCAGTCCCTAGCCATTCACATGTTTATCCTGTACTCTGAATCACTAGCACTGTCTCTCTGTTATATATCATAGATATTTACTTACAGTCTCTCTTTACATTATGTTATTCTTCAGTTTCCTGTATTTTATTCTCTAGTATGATTATATTTTCTTTCCTGCTATGACTTGTTGAGATGTATTGTGCTCGCTCCTATCCTGACTGGACCTGTTAAAATATTATAGAGGATGAGGACGAGGCGTGCTGTCCCACTTATTATAGGGCTACCCTAGATGACAGTACAGACTTGGACCAGCAGCAGGATCCTTTAGCTGTGGAGAACACTCCACTAGACTAGAATGTTTCCTTATATTTTTATTTTGGATGACTGTATTATGATATTTGGGATTTTGTGGATTTGTTATATCTTTTAGACACTTAGACTTCTCTGATTGTATTCTGTGGATCTTCATTTCAGTATTATCTATCTTTCTATCTTTACTCTGCCTTAGATGTGATTGAGACTGTATATTGTTATGTCACCTCCATTCGGAGAGTATACTATACAGGTACCTTTATACTGTTAGATGTTTGATCTAAGACAGCGTTCTACCGTCGACACTGCGGCGTAGGCTGGACGTACCCACGTCTCGTGCCCTTACTCTAGGGTGTTGGTCGTGACTCGTTTTTAGGGGTGGCCCATGCAGGTCGAGTTTATGTAGTGGTATTCGAACTAGAGTATCACTACAGCCTACAATAGGATTAGGATATTTTGAAGGTACTCAATCACACTAGGAAAAACTCTTATTTAATTCATACCATCTCAGTTCTTGCTGATATTGTTCTCCTTTAAATATAACTGTCCTCCCTTGCTATTTCGACCCATTCTCAACAATTGTTCTTTTGATCTGTCTCTACGATGGTTATGGAGATGCGATCTCATCGTCTCGATCGGGAAGACACCACTGAGGGGTCTACCACTCCTCGTTCTGATCAATAGGGCCCCGAGACTGCAGCTCCTGTTATGCCAGCTCAGGCTGGGATATCTGCAGCTTATGGGAGTGCACCTCTTCCTACTCCAAGACTTTCTCCTGTCATCCCGAACGTTCTTCATCAACAGTCGCCATCAAAACCAGAGGACGTGGCGCGGTTGTTCTCCTTCTTCCAGCAGATAGTGGAAACTTAGCGGTAACAGTTATTTAAGAGGGAACGAGACGCTCACGGTACCAGCAGCAGCGGAGGCCAGGCCAAGAGGCCTCATATGCAGATTTAGCAGACACAGACACCAGTGGGAGTTTAGCAGGTGCAGCATCAGTATCGGGGTCAGGACCCAAAGGCGATTAGTTGTTCCAACTACAAGAAACCGGGACACATCTGGGAGCAGTGCAGGAAGAGGTTGAAGGTTTGTTATTTCTGTGGGTCAGGTCCCCACCAGAAGATAGATTGTCCTATTGTACCTCCTTTTGAGAGAGCTAGTGGCAGTACGGGACCGGACAAGATGCCACCCCTATAGTTTCAGCAGCAGTATCAGCAGCCGAGGGTCTACTTTTAGCAGCGGCAGTTTCAGGACCGTGTACCCTTTCAGCAGGCACAGCAGCCACAGAGGCAGCAGCAGGCCCCGGGACAGCAGCTTGTTATTATTTGCCTTTTCTGCAAGAGGCCAGGACACGATTGGGGTGAATGCCGAAAGAGGCTGGGCAGATGTTTACTTTGCAGAGGATCCGATCATCGACTGAGAGAGTGTCCTAAGTCATCTGGACGTACATATCAGGGAGCAGGAGCTAGGGCTCCGGTAGGCCAACGGAAGGGATTACCCTTACCGACTCAGCCGCAGAGGTACATGCAGCATCAGCAGCAGGCCGGGGGAGGCCAGCACGGGTGAGCTTTCGTTGGGACAGTCGAGGATGCTCAGGCCATTGGAGATCTAGTTGCAGGTTCCGTTCTTTTGATTCCATTTCCTAAATTGCCTCTTGTAACTGCCTAAAATTTCGATTCCCTCTGTTCATTGTTGATTGATCAATTTTGTCCTGTCGTTTTTGTGTTATGTTTGATTTTCTTCTGAGGTAAATCATATGGGCTAGGTCACCCAGTTATGGAATCTATAATCTTTGATAGTCGTGTTAGCTGGCATAGTGAGGACATATTGTCAGATTTAGGACGTATTTCTCGGTGTAGAAATTTAAGGTTTTCGCTGCCAAGCATGCGGCAATACAAAAATTTTAAATACCATGATTCTAGAGGTATACCTTAGTCAAGGACTCTGTGATTATCGTAGCCTTGCTTACTAGCATGACGAAGACTCTGAGTGACATGATTTTGGACAGACGCATATGATTATCAGATTTTATCTTGAGAAGGTTTTTAAACAAATCATCTCTATCATTCCCTTCTATTGTTATAAAATTGTATTCCATCATCAATAACTTAGGAGTAGGGATGCTTTAGTTTTGTAGAACTTATTCATGTGTAGATCCTTCATAGTGTAATAATAAGACGATTTGTAAGGTGTCTATACCATAGAGATGGTAGTTAGCATTGATATTAGAATAATAACCCCTGTAGATGATTTCCCTATTATTTATAATGCCTACCGATTTCATATAGGATGTTAGTATGCCTTACAGCCTTGATGATTTATTAAGTTCCTTACCCTTCCAGTAGAGCACCCGTGACCAGAGCCCTTCCTTGGGGGTAGTTGTAGCCCTTGTTAGCAATCACCCGAATAAAACTCGTATTATACGCAAATTTTTTCGTATCTTTCATAAACGTATATTACTTGCGTACTTTTGACAGATCCAAATCAGTACATAAATTTTAAGCATACGAAGTTATAAACATGTTCTGTATAAATTATTGACAAATTTGGTACAATAAATATACTAGAAACCTGTTTAATTAACCAAATTTGATAACATATTTAAGAATGTAAAGTTTCTAACCTCAATATTTTCATTTTTCGAACATTTGACCGAATTTTTGAACGTATTTTATTTGCACTAAGCCGATTTACTCGTACTTTTGCCGTCCCGAAGTTTTTCCGTTTGCCGAATTGCTAACAAGGGTTGTAGCTTCACCTAAGACTGAGAAGTCTATAGATATAGATAGATTGCAGATGAGATTGGCATATGGGATATGGGTTGGTCGGTATCTATAGGCCATTGTTGTATAGGGTATTGACATGTTGTTTAGCCTATATTTGGTTCAGTTTTCTATTTTAGTTAAGCTCTCTTTGTGTTGAATTTAGTCGTGTTGATTAAACTTTATAGGCAGTGTGCAGACCCTTCATTAGAGACCCTGTTCCCTCGGTTCATACTATTTCAAGTTGTTCACTGCACTCAACACTTGGACAGTTCACTGTTCTGTCCCAATACACCCTACAGTATCTAACCCCCTTCATTGGAGTGATAGGCATGTGGTATGGAGTGTGTTATTAGAACTTAAGTAGAGTCACTACAACATATATGGGATATGATAGCGTGCGCTGAACGCTGTAGAATGCATATTATAGCATATTCCGTCCGCTATATATGCCCCCGCTATAATAACCCCATGTACAAGAACGCTATAAAGTTATAGCGTTCACGAACGCTATTCATGGATTATAGCGTTCATTGACGCTATAAACAATGTATAGCGTTTTGAAACGCTATATGATAGTTATAGCAATTAGGAACGCTATAGAACTTTAATAGCATTCATGAACGCTATTAATATATTGTAGCGTTCATGAACGCTATAGACATGTTATAGCACTTACAAACGCTATATAGTTTACATAGCCTTTACGAACGCTATAGTTCATTAATAACATTTGTTAACGCTATAAATGTGTTATGGCGTTCCTGAACGCTGTTTATTTTTAATTGCGTTCTTGTATGTTATTGTTTGTTAATAGCGTTTCGATATATATCTGCTTTTTATAGCATTTCTTTCCTGCTATTATATGTGCAACAATAGCATGTCAGAATGCTATTGCAGAGTCAAAATTCTGTATTCGAAAATTTGCAGAATGCCGCACATCAGAATACTATTGCAGATAATGCACAGTTACACAAAATGCAGGTATTCAAAAATTTAAATGCGAATCAATCACATAATAATTCCGAATAAGTAAATTCATTAATTTCACTGTCTAATATATGTAGAACAACGTAGTACCAAACATTCAAAATCCTTAATTTTTTCATGTAGAACAACAAAGTAGTACCAAACATATGTCCAAAAATTAAACATTAACAGTATAGTCAGCTACATATATCCCAAAATGTTGACTATCTAACATTTAGCTCCCTTCGAGCCCCTATCCACAACCAAAACTCCTCAGAAAGCATCCTCTTCCTTCATCCAACCTACACAAAAATAGGGGGTAAATCATTAGTGTAAAGAAAAAACCATCTCGAGCCGATCCAGACAATTGACGAAAAGTAAATTATTGGGATAGGAAAAGTGATGCCTTACCAGTGCACTAATTGAGTCTTATGTGTTTATATATTCTGTTGTAAGTGTTCTCAACTCTTCTTCTCGTTTTTTGACTGAAAGCTTGAAAGGATTAATAAGTTCCAACTGAGTGCGTGCATTTTTTCATATAGATGAAGCTGATATCGCTAAATGTAGTCTATACTAAAGACTTATCAGTACAGACCAGAGCTGACATTTTGCCACATTAAAAGATATTCGTGTATATGTTATACTTTCGAATATATATATATATATATATATATATATATATATATATATATATATAAGCATCCAAAACTCAGTTTGAGAGTCTGAGACAGCTTGTTCTTCAGAAAAAGTAGAGAAGTTGAATATCTAATGAGCAAGATTTTTCTTGTTTATTGTTCTCATCTTATTTAAGATTTTTCTTGTTTGTTGTTCTCATCTTATTTACGATTCTTTATATGATTCTGATTTGTCAGAATTTGAAGTAGGACTTCAATTCATTCATATTGTCAATGCAGGTGTAAACTCACTGAGATTAGAGATATGTTATCATATCTTCAAAAAATTATAGGATACAATTATTTAATGAGATGGCATACATGGCATTCATATTGTGACTGAATTTTCTTTCTTGTGACTTCAGAATTCCCAAGATGCTTGAATTTAAGGTAGTGGTTTGAAGCTACGTCTTGGGCTTGGTGTCAGCTACGCAAGCCTTGTTGTCAGCTACGAATCCATTTTCTTCTTGAGAACTAGAAGATGTTCAGAAGATGCTAAACATGCAGCAGTAGAGGAGAGTAGCATGGAATTAGAGGTGGTGGAAGCCAGAAGCTGCTAAACCTCAAGAAGCAGCAGCTCCTAAAATTGATTATTGTTTGTTTGTATATGATTTGTTATTCTTTACTACTTCTCTTTCTCTTTTGTATGTAAGTTAAATTTGTACTGTTGTATTTATTGGTTCCTTGTTGTTTCTTATGTATATGATTTGTCATTTTTACACTTTTATTATCATTATTGTGTAGGTAACTATTTGTGAAGCAAAATTAAGAAAGAAAAGCTTTATTATGTTTCTGATATGTTCCATTGTCAAGTTTTATATGGTGGTTGGTTTTTGTAAGTTGTGGTTTGTAAATTTTTATGTATATTTGGGTATAATTTTTTTTTTGAAAGCCCATAAGTCAAAACTTTAGGCCCGTCCATTAACAAAAAATGGCCCAACCGAATTAACCGAATAACCGAACAGACTATAATCGGTTCGGTTTAGATCGGTTTTCCCTAAATTCGGTTCGGTTTCGGTTCAACTTATTCTAAATTCGGTTAATTCGGTTTTGGGTTATTCGGTTCGGTTAGAACCGAATTAACCGAATACTCACCCCTACTCTGTTGTAAAAGTTCAGTTCAAATATCTGAACTAAATCCCTCTCCCTATCACAATCCTGTTAGATATAACCCAAATACAAATCCGCTGCTCCTAATAAACTGGTACCATCACATTAGTCGAGAGATACCATCCTATCTATACTTATATATAAACATACACACATGCAAACTTATACACATGCTCTGTCCCAACCTCTGATACTCGTATAACCCCATATCATTTGTCAACTGATACGAGATCAGTTGGGGTCCCAAACTGATACATAATGTATCAGGAACCACAACCCCTATTTCTCCATATGCCACTGGACTGAATCGAAATCCAGTTTCCAAACCTTGCCTCTGTTGCTGATGTGAGCACTCACCAAATCTTCATTACCTGGAGTGTAGCCCTACTCTAGATACATCACACCCTCTCTTAAAATGGTCACCCCTATATCTGAACATCCTATGCTCTCACACAGTACGACAGTTGAGAACAACCACAGATATGTGGTATCCCCCATTTCCTCAAATCCTAAAAATACTGCTACTGTACCTAAACATCCCTCAAATCCTCTTATCTCAATGTGACCCTCAAGCCACACACACAGTCACAATGCATACTTACAGACCACTGCTCTGATTTTGGATCCCCCTCTTCTAATGTCTTACATAAACTCCAGCCCACACAAACTGGTATCATATATATATATATATATATATATATATATATATATATATATATATATATTCGCCATGAAAATATATTCTTAACAAGGGTTGATCGCATGATATGATATTAGGATATTGGCATACCAGAAGAAACTGACATTTTGCCACTTAAAGATTCAAGCAAGCCTAGCAGCTTCAATACCTTCAACATATATATAACTAACATAAAGTAGGAGAAGGCTTACTATGAATTATTGGGTAGTCTTGTTAGCACCGAGTTCAAAGAAACAAGTAATTTCCTCCTCCTGAGGCAGAAAAGCACATTAAACACATTAGAAACAAGACTCTGAAATAGATAGCCAATATGAGAATAGCAATTGTGGATTATATAAGTTCACTGAGGCAGAAAAGCACATTAAACACGAGATTGAAGTCTGAATCAATGTGAATCGACTATCCTTCTCGGAAGTGGACAGAGTAGTACCAGATCTCCTCAACTTCATTCCTTCCCATCTGCGGCACGAAGGGAGCCCAACTGGACTGGGGCCTGGGTGCCCACCACTTTGGACAACCCATAGACGGACAAGTCAATACCATGAGATCAGTGTATTATCCGAGTTGCAACCACGAACACCCTCTGGACCAGGAATGTGATGGATTGAAAGCTTCCTGTCCTCGAAGCTGAGAACTATTTCGGCCATCTCATTCATGCAAACCATCTCGTCACTACCAATGTTTACTGGTTCACGAAAGTCCGACTTTGTCAATCTAGGCACACACCCACCTATATCATAATTGTAAAAGAACTAAGTTAAGAATCGGTGATGGGTTAACTTGGAAGTGCTCAATTGAGTGATAGAACCACTCAATCCTATAATCGCAATTACCTTTCCATGTTCCAAAGGGTCCATACATGTTATGGAACCGCCCAATCTGGCACTCGATGCCGAAGTCTTGGTATAGTGCTTGTAGAGCTCTTCTATTGCAAGTTTCTCCAAGCCATAAGCATCTTGAGGCTACACAATAGAAAGAGAATAAATACAAGCGCACGTGGCTGAACCATTTTCTTACATAACCATAAAAAATCTTGAGATTCTGAGACTAGCAAACCTCTGCAGGCCAGGCATCAGCTTCCTTCAGGCTCACATTAGTTTCTAACTGCTTGAATTCAGGGTAAATGCAAGCACTGGAGGCGTAAAAGAACCTGTAAGAAACATTCATTAAATGTTACGTCGTAACGAAAGAAGTAACTACTTATTGGCAAGGGCAGTAGAAGCCTTCCCCTCCGATGATGACATAAGATCATGACAACTATATCCAACCACATGCAGACCTAAACAATGGGCAACATATCTAACAACAGTCCGTTTACCACAACCTGCAAAAGCAATAGCCAAATGTAACTCCCAAAAATTACATATTCAATACATTTGAAGATGTATGTATATGATACATTCCATTCGAAGATATGTGTCTGAATGTCATGTCAGATCTGAATTATGAAGAAGCGTCGAATGAAATGCAACGTCATCTCGAGCTCCTAGACCGACGTTCATTCAATTCGAACCAAGGATCCTTCTCTGTAGCATTTCGTCGAGCACATGGCGAGAAAAACAGAGAAAAAGATTACAGTGAATCATTTTAATCTCTGGTTGATTAAAAAAATTCAGAAAAGATCAGGAATTAAGGAGAAGAGGTACAGATACTTACTGAGAATGATCAGTGAACTCATAGATTAGTGGCGATCCTCTTGTCGAGTCCATCAGTGCTTCAGGGAAATTAGGGCTGTTATAATCGAGATTAGGTTCAATGCCAGATCGAGATTCAAACGAAGAAGAAGAAGAGAAGAACTTACGTCGATTGCAGACAACGACCAGAGCTCGTCACTGGAAAAGACGATCAATGTGGCGGATCACCGGAATAGGAGACTCTACACTGGCATCGGCCGAACCCACTGTTGACTGGTGGAGGGAGGTCATCGAAGCTGCGGAGAAGCCGTCGTGCCGATGATCTTCACCATCGATCATCATCGACTCGACTCGGGGAAGTGTCACGACATACAAAGAGGTTTTGTGGGCATGGCAGTTGGAGATAGGGTTAGGGTTCCAAGAAATCTTTTGTGGAAGAGAAGAAATGGAGATGGGGGAGAAAGGAGAGTTGAAACCATTCTAGGGCCGGCTCAGGGGAGAACGAGGATTCTCAGCCAATAACACTTTTAATTGTCCCATATGAAGTAGACTTTTATCCTTTTTTTTTCCTTGTTTCTAGCCATTATTAGGGGTGCAACTCGGGCAGACTAAACCCGAGCCCGATCGAATAAACCCGTTAATGGGTTGGAATAGGATCGAAGATACTCGGGTTCGGGCTCGGGTTTGGGTTAAAATATTTGAACCCGATCAAAAATCGGGTTCGGCTTGGGTTCTTGGGTCGGGTTACCCGAAGAACCCAAATCTGACTTTTATATATATATATATATATATATATATATATATATATATATATATATATATATATATATATACCACCCAAACTATTCAACTCCTTATCCTAAATCATATTTCAGTTTGTATTTTGTAATAATCAAGACTTGATTGTTATTTGATTATGTGTTTAAGATTACCTTTGTTTAAAATTATTTTTAATATTATATTAGAGCCCGATAAACCCGATGGACCTGACCCGAGTTTAACCCGAGCCAAACCCGATCCTCCGGACTTGGTCTTGGGCTTCATATTTAAACCCGAGGTTGGGTCGGGCTTGGGCTCGGGTTAGGCTTATGATTCATCGGATTGGGCTCGGATTGACCTCAAGCCCGACCCAACCCGCCCGAGTTGCACCCCTAGCCATTATCGTAACACTTATAGCCGTTAGGAATAAGTTCTATGGGTTACAAATGTAAAAAAATTTATTTTGGTATTTATACTAACGGTTTATTTAAGATGCTAACAGTTTATTGGCGTTAGGAAATGGTAACGGTGAGAAACCGTTAGGATTTGAAAATATTCAGTGTTAGAAAAACCTTGTTTTGGTGTAGTGTCGATCTTTAGGGTTTTCGTGAGGGGAGAGAGAGATAGAGAGAAGAAGATGAGGAAGAGGGAGGGTTTCGTGAGGGGAGCGTTACCTGAGGAAGAGGGAGGGTTTCGTGACAGAGAGAAGGAGGGGAGGGTTTCCGGAAGGGGGAGGGGTTTTCGTGACAGAGAGGAGGGGAGGGGTTTTCAGTTTGGCGCGAGGGTTACGAGGAGTTGAAGGGTTGGGGGAGAATACATTAAGGTTTTTTCAAACATAAGACATAGTATTTTGCTATGGACGGTACTGATTTAATTTCTAAAAATCCAACGGACGGGATCGCCCGCTATCGAGAACGCTATAAATTATACAGCAAAACTGAATCGCTCATATAACTTATTTTTTTAATATAAAATAGAAAACTGTGTTGCTTCTCCCATGATTTGAATAGTAGATAGTTCAATTGTGAGCATTCGATTAACTCGGTTAACCTAATCGAATTACCAAATACCGAATTCGACCGAAAATCGAATAACAAAAATTAAAACCAACCGAAATATCCCATACCGAACCAAACCGAACAGAATAAATCTGTTTGATTTTCAGTTTATTTTTTTAACCAATATTTCAGTTTATTTATAAATTTTTTTGTCAATATATATATAGTAACTAAATATAGAAAGATATATTTCGTATATATATTACTAAATTTTCTTATTCGGTTTACCCGGGAGAGAAATTTTAGATATAATTTTTGAAAGGTTAGTGGGATTAAACCGAAACCGAATCCCAAAATTGAAATCGAAACCGAATAAGAAATTTTAGTATTTTCGAAACTAAAACCGAACCGAATTTTTTTCAAACCGAACCGAATCTCATATTCGGTTAGGTTCGGTTCGATTTCGGTCCAAAAATCGAATAATGCTCACCCCTAGACATACGAGCATAGCAACGTTCAGAAAAAATATACCTTTAACAACGTTCATAACACGCTATATAAAGTTCTGCTAACAGCACTGCATAATGAACGCTATTGATAATGACATTCTAATAGCAGGGAGGCTTCAACGCTATAGATAAACTGCTATTGTATGAACGTTTAATAGCACTTCAATATGAATGCTATGGATGATTATATTATAATAGCAGGAAGGCTCGAACGCTATAGATAAACTGCTATTGTATTCTATTTTAATAGCACTGCAGAAGGAACGCTATTGATGATGACATTTTATAGCAGGGAGGCTTGAACGCTATAGATAAACTGCTATTGTATGTCCTATTTGTTGTAGTGAGTTTAGGTGATGAGAGTTATATATATAGTTTGTATGTATGTGTGAGGTATTTTGATTTGATATGTGGCCTGCACTCATTGTAGTATACTGCCTATTGCATTTCCTGCACACCAGTTAGGTTCATTTCTTTTAGACCACTGTCCTGCATATAGTTTAGTAGGTGTTCAGTCCAAATAGAGAGGAGAGGCCAGGTTGATCGAAAGGCATGTTTTAGTCACCATGTATATTTCCTTTCACTTTAACTTTACAAGTGGACCCAAATGTCCTGTTCTTTAGCTATGATTCAGTCTCCTTAGCATCATTCCCTTTTGCCTGCACTGATGATTCAGACCATTCATCCTTAGCCTAATTCTAAGCATTGTTTCAGTCCCTTTAAGTTTAGTCTACTTAAACCCCTGATGATCAGTTATATATATATATAGATGATATACTTAGGATATCTGTGTTGGGTTGTTGTTCCTGAGCTTATGTATTATGTGGTATTTGAGATTTGTGTTTTAGATTATGGGTACCTAGTTATGGGTGACTTGATAGAATTTGGGAAGTTAAGAGTTATTCTATTATAGAGTTTTCTTTTGCTAGTCTCTAGTTGCCAACACCTAGATAGCTAGCATAGGTAAACTCCTAAGTAGTTGACCCTTGACTATGTTGACCTAGAAGGAGTACTACCATCTTAATTTCGAGGACGAAATTTTCTAAGGAGGGTAGACTTGTAACACCCAGTTTTCTAAATGAGGCTAATTTTGAAATTTTGTAATTTTAATCTTTTATTAATGATATTTAAATCATGATATGAATTTTTGGTAATTTTTGATTATTTTAAAAATTATTTAAAACCATGACTTGTGATTTACCAATTTAAAGACTAGTGATATGGCATTAGGATAATTATTTTTAATTTTGAGCATGGGGTATTTTGGTCATTTTGAACTTTTGGGAATAATTTGGAATTATTTTGAATTATTGAGATTTATTAAATTTATATGATTTTTGGTATAATTTAATTAAGGGTTAATCTAGACTTGACTAGTGTTGACTTTGGAGCCTAACCTAGGAGCTAACCCTAGTTGGTGACCCTAGTCTAACTCTAGTTAACCTACTATTAGTCATTAGAATTTATTTTTAAAGTAGGGAGGATTAGTTGAGTGAAATTAGTCCATGACTAGTGACTTAAGTCAATGACTTATGACTTACCAACTTAAAGACTAGTGATTAAGCCATAGGCCCATGACTTAAGCCCAAAACCAATTCTAACCCAACCATGGCAGCCACTATTAGGTTTCCCTTTGCCTATAAGTAATCTCTTAGAGTGTTCTTGCCTCTTTTTAGGTTTACCCTAATTTTGGAGGAGAGGTATTTTCCCCTATGCTCTAAAATCCCATTTAATTCAATTTAACTCCTTTTTGACCCTAGTCTTTTGCAATAGGATCTAATTTATGTTTGTTTACTGATTTTTTAGGATCACATCAGTTTGTGTGCTATTTGGAGAATTGGAGTTGCCATTTGGAATCCCTCTTTGAAGTTTTTTTTGAGTTTTGATACTCAATAGGTAAACTATCTAAACCCTTGTTTCTTCCTGATTTCTTTGCATATAAAGTTAGGTTTAGGGGTTACCTAACAGCCCCCGAGATTTGGAAACAATTTGTGTCCATTTCGTGTCCGTATCGGACACGTATCGTATTGGTATTGTAGGTGTTTGTAGAAATGCCACATAGGAATTGATTTTCGTATTTTTGAAATGTAATTGCATGGATTTGTAGATCTAGGCAAGTGTATTAATTTTTGTGAAGGTGGTAGGGTGTTTCGTGCCCATTTGTGTCGGATATTTTCACTTGGACATGCAGCACGAGCCCTTAGGCCGTGTCCTGCATCACGGCCCTGTATCTCAGGATACATGACACGTCGTGTCCTGAATTTTTGTGGGAAGCTTGGGGCAGTGTCTGCCACCTTGCTCCCAAAATTTGGGAGCATCTCGTGTACTATATGTGGAGAAATTGCGGTTGCACTGGCCGCACGTTATCGCACGCGGGCTGCTGTGCACGTGCACAGGCACGGCTGACACGCGTATCATGTCATGTCTGTGTGTCACGAGGACTCGTTTCAGGGTTGTGTCAGTCCTAGACCTACCCTAGGTGCACCACTGGACACGAACACGAGTCGTGTCGTGTCGTGTGTCGCGTGTTGGATGCACGTGCACGCGTGCATGACGATTATTTGTGCACTATCGGGTATTGTGTTCGTGTGTTATTTTGGACACGAATGCACCCCCTAGTATCCTCACACGTGTGACTTTAAGTACCAACCCTTTATTTGTCATTTTGATGGAGTTTGAATTCGAAAATTCGAATTCCCTATGGGACTGATACTCACTGATACTCTTTGACTGAATGTTCATTTCTGAAATTTATTTTCGTTTTTTCCTGTTTTACTGATGATTTATTGAGTAAATTAGTTCACCCACATAATTGTAACTAATGAATGATTGATAGGTCACTTTGTTTTGTACTAAGGCCAATGAATCATCGATTTGGGTTGGGGGTTTCCTGTCAAGTTTCAGGAAAACTAAAACCTGGGTTTGATCTCCTATTTAATTGTCACACACAAATCAGCAATTACTCACACACATGAGTTTAACTCAACACTCACACACATTGCACACACACATATCACTGAATTCCAGGTTCACTCATACACACACAGTCACTCATTCACAAAATCCTGAAACCAATGTCACTGTTTTCTCTCACACTCTCACACTCACACACACAAACATTCGCTCACAACACATACACACAGATTGTTCATTGATATGGTCACTCACACAAATCATACACACTATGGTACACTCACATATGTCTTCCTCACATCACACAATCACTCATAGCTAGCACACACACACACACACACAAAATGCCTAACACACACTTTGCCTATTGCACAATACCACATTTGACACTCTTTCACTCTCTTTCTATCTCACTATAAATACAATGTATATATATGTAGTGTAGGTATATGCCTATATGTATAGATGTAAATATGCATATTGATATGATATGGATAATGTATATAGTGTTTGTATATATATATATATATATATATATATATATATATATATATATATATATATTTTTTTTTTTTTTTTTTTTTTTTTTGGGGGGGGGGGGGGCAGGGGGGGTCCGGGGTGGGGCGGGAGCCCGGGGGGGGGGGGGGGGGGCAGGGGCGGTGTCCGGCAACGGGTGCTACCCGAGGCCGCGGCCAAAGCCGCCTAGCCACCCCGGGTGGAAAGGGAGGCTCGAACCCAGCCCACCCCTAGGGGAGCCAACCCTCCAACCACAAGAGCTAGGCCCACCGGACATATATATATATATATATATATATTATATATATATATATATATATATATATATATATATATATATATATATATATATATGTGTGTGTGTGTGTGTGTGTGTGTGTGTGTGTGTGTGTGTGTGTGTATAGGTATGTGTGTTGGCTTGTAGACATGTATAGCCTTGGTTTAGACCTAGTTAGACTAGTATAGGCTAATTTTGACTAGTTTAGACTTGGTTAGCCCTAGTTGACCTAGTTTGACTTCTAGTGTTGACCAAGAGTTGACCTTGGTCTAGATTGACCTAGAATTGACGGATTAAGCCTAGGTTTGACCAACCTAGACTAGTTGACCAAGTTTAACCTTGTTTGACCTAGTTTGACCTAATTAGACTAGAATTGACCTAGTTTGACTGTTACGGTTGACTAGAGTTGACCAAAGGTTGACTTTAGCCTAGATTGACCCCAAACTTCATATAGATGCATTGTAGCAGTCTATTTCCTTATTTTAGACATGTAGTGACTTGTACTGTTCTATAGGAGACAGACACCACTCCAGGGACAGTATATTCTCTTCGAACATTCAGGATACCAGGCGAGTACAGTCTCTGATCATTTTATATCTTGTTTAGGATTATATTTTCTGCTTTAGATTATCTTACTTGATGCTGACACGTTGGTAACACGGATTAGTACTATATGGATCCTTTCATGAGATATTATCCCTCTCGGGAGCATCAGATACTCTTGTCTCGTGTGTTTTACTTACATCATGTATCTCTTGCTTCTATTATCATGAATCTTCGGGAATCAGCTAGTGACTCATGTACTCTCATGATCACCGAGCCTTCACGAATCAATTCATGAATTACCCTATACGGGTCAAGTAGTATAATCAGGAATCTTAACGTAACTTGACTGGATCCTTGTGTATTGATTGGGGACGGGGGGAGTATAAATGAACATGTGGATAATTCCAAGTAGCGTAATCATGAATCAATTCTGTAGTGTAATCATGAATCAGTCCCTAGCCATTCACATGTTTATCCTGTACTCTGAATCACTAGCACTGTCTCTCTGTTATATATCATAGATATTTACTTATAGTTTCTCTTTACATTATGCTATTCTTCAGTTTCCTGTATTTTATTCTCTAGCATGATTATATTTCCTTTCCTGCTATGACTTGTTGAGATGTATTGTGCTCGCTCTTGTCCTGACTGGACCTGTTGAAATATTACAGAGGATGAGGACGAAGCGTGTTGTCCCACTTATTATGGGGCTACCCTAGATGACAGTACAGACTTGGACCAGCAGCAGGATCCTTTAGCTGTGGACGACATTCCACTAGACTAGGATGTTTCCTTATATTTTCATTTTGAATGACTGTATTATGATATTTGGGATTTTGTGGATTTGTTATATCTTTTAGACACTTAGACTTCTCTGATTGTATTATGTGGATCTTCATTTCAGTATTATCTATCTTTCTATCTTTACTCTACCTTACATGTGATTGAGACTGTATATTGTTATGTCACCTCTATTCGAAGAGTATATACTGTACAAGTACCTTTATACTGTTAGATGTTTGACCTAGGACAGCGTTCTACCGCCGACACTGCGACGTAGGCTGGACGTACCCACGTCTCGTACCCTTACTCTAGGGTGCGGGTCGTGACATATAGCATGGTTCGTAGTAACTGTCCTTCGTTAATTATCCACAATTATCGAGCGTAGCTTCAGGGCAGCTCACCCTAGAAGACTTGACCGCCAAATCAAAGTGAATGTTGCGGACCCGTAAGATGACCCATGCGATATCGCATATGGAATTGCGTCGGTAAAAAATATAATGTGGTGCATGTTGATGATAAGTCTAGGCGATTTTGAGAATCGTGCTATGCACGAGAGCGAGCGGTAAGAGAATGACTTACAAGTTATGTCGTTATATTTGGATTCACCTTGCAAGTGAGCTTGCATGAATCGAACTTATATTCAATGTTGCGAGACGGACAAGTTGAAAATTTGGCTAGGAATTTCCTACTTGACAAGAATCGAACATAAGACGCATCGTAAAGACCTTTGTGTCAGAACGATTGTAGCCTTTGAGCACTGTCAACTTTTGTTAAACTTTCGGGTTGGAAAGACCGTTGCATTTGAGCATGTCGACTCGAACTGAACATTGTGTCGGATAGATTGTAGCCATTGTGCAACGTCAATTTAAAGTTGTATCGGAAGGATTTAAGAATGGTATCTAGGTAAGTCACCTAGCGGGCGTAGCCCTGAATGTTGATGCATTTTGTAAGTCAACAAAGGAAAATCGTATCGAGATAAGTTGCAGTTTTAAACTTCAAAAATAGTCGGACAAAGACTTTGAACGCAAAGGCATTGTGGAGACTCGTTACGATCGAATGTGCAATGGCTTGACGCGACGCATAGAACTGATGGTCCATACGAAACTTACAAAACGAGAAATATGATTTTGAATCGCGTCTCATGCGGTGACTTTGTTGAATGAATCACGTATTTATCGAATATATAGATGCGATAAAATTTTGAGAATGTCGCTAAAGATAAGTCCGATCGAGAGTATGGGATGGCAAGCATAGGATTGAAATTTACCTGTCAGCTTTGTTCAAATTTTCTACCATTGGGCTTGGCTGAAATACATATATTTTTGGGATGCCTTGAATATATGTACGATCCAACTCAAGTTGTATACTAAATTTAAATTGAGCTGCAGAAAAGACTGAAAGTTAATGAAAGCTTGCACAAATGTTTGAAACGGTACAACGATAGTTGGGCGAGATCATAAAACGATCTAGAAAACACTTGAAATAAGTGTTGGTTTCGGTTCGAGGATGAACCTTGTTTTCAATGGTATATTATGTAATAATCCGCTCCGTACGGTACATTACGATAAGTCGTTGACTCGAAGAGTTGTGTTGACCCAAAATATATATCGATGCGAATCGATGCAAAGAGTTGCGTTAACCCGAGGAATACATCGAGTAAGCTCGATGCAAGTATTAAGTTGGCCCGAGAGAAAGCATTGAGCCGGTTCAAAGATTCTAAGAAATAGAATCGATGCAACGCAAGGCACTAGTCTGATTCGAACAAGTATTGGTTTTAGCTGGTTTCATGTACAGGCTATACGTTTACGCTGAAATATGAAAGGTCGACATTTTGCCTTATTTGCAATGGTGTCTGCAAAACCAAATCGTCGCCTAGCCACGGACTGAAGCATAGGCACGGTAGGCCAAATCGCTTGACTAATTCAATATAGCACGAAGTGTTTGAATGGCCAAGTCAGAAGAGTTGGTCGTGCAAACAAAGTTATGAAATCAAGCCTCATTGGCTCGGCAAAACGACAAAGCGTATTGGCTAAGGTGGGAGGACTTTGACTCTTCTTTCCTACTCCTTTATGCCTAAGTAAAATATATTATTTTATGCTAACTTAACCTATCAAGACCACGGGCATGGCTCGATCGAGAGATGAACATAATGTGTGCCGAACACTTGATAGAACAATTGAAATAAAACATACATCAAATGTACGGGTCACAATTGAATATTGAATATCGCAAAGGCGAGCGCCTCCGTGCGCAAGCCATAAGAACATAGGATAACTATATCGACAAGTGCCTCAGTGCACGAGTCGTTCGTGTCTTTGCACACGAGTTAGAAGGCTTGCACATTGAAAGACTATTGAGGCGAGTGCCCTAGTGCACGAACCATGAACATTGAACACTAAGGCATAGAACATAGAAATACGGTATCAAGGCATGCATCACATGCACGACTTCAATTATAGAGAATAATTGTGTCAAAGCGTGCGTACGTGCATGAGAATTATAAAAGATGGCTTCATTGCAAAGAGAATAGTTGTGGCCTGAATGTGGCAGAACTGTCGAATGTGGCACGGTGCCTTGGAAATGTTCAGGACCTTCGGGTCATTCGTTTGACGAACATTGAGTTGAGGCATGGTGCCATTGAACATTGAAATGAAGAATAAAATCGTGCAAAGAATGCAAGAACATAGAAAGAGTTAGAACATTAAAAGAGAGAGAAGTATAAGACGATGTGAAGTCTGAGCTTCAGACTCAAGACTATGTTTGGTTGTATAAGTTAGATGTGCATTGCATGGTCGAATGGGCTTAAGATATTGCCCGTGAACGGGTGGGATATGATTCCCTCGAATGGGTGCATCGGGACCATTCGGCCTAGGAGGGATGTTAAACTTTGGAGGACACACATCTATAAGACGATTAGCGATCGGTTATTGATGTGAAATCCATAATGATTTGTATGCAACGGTAAGTCACTAGTTATTGGGATAGAAACCCAATACGGGAGGCACTGGGCTACCTAATTTGAGAAAAGAAAGAAAAGAAAAGAAAAATGAAACAAGTTAGTCCATTCTTGCATGGATACGCCAACATCCTTAATATAGTTAAGTAACGAAAGTGCAGGAACACAAGATGTCCTGCATAGAGCACTTATAACATGACAGAGAAGGAATGAAGCATATTCACCTTGCATTGGTGCAAGGGCGAGTGCGTCGATGTTGGTAAGAAGTCACGAAACAACGCGAGATTTCTATTGGTTGCCTACTTGCTTATGCAAATCAAATAACATGCTTGCCATGATAACATATTTTACTGCCTTCGAATATGCCATGAAACTCATCCTAAGGCAAGGACAGAAAGATCACTAACTTGTATGCTGCATGATTCAATATACTACTTAATATCGGTTTAGTAAAGTCAGTCTTTGATCAGTACAATGAGGACAAAAGTACTAATCTTCCACTAGTTTGCTAACGGGTTCAAGGAATGGTCTTCTCACAATGGAGCTTCGCTTGCACATGCTGAGGCATGGATTGCCAAAGCACATTGAGGCATGCGATCACATTGACGCTCGGACTTACAACAGGATTGATGTGGCCGAGATATAGAAGACATGATATATGGAACAGTGAAATCCTTTGTGGGCAAGAGAGAACCTGAGTGTTGTAGCCAATCTTACAAATTCTGTTGGGCTATTGAAAGCCTTTGTAACCTCAGCTCAATTATCAATAAAGAGTTCAATTATCAATAAAGAGAATTGTTTCGTATACTATGTTTCTTTCGCTGCTAAATAACAATATCAAAGATAACCATTTGAGAACTTATCATCTTGTCTTGTACGAGTGCAACTCTAGACACGTATGGCATCACGCCCCAGCGAGGAAGATGATTCAGATAAATCAATACGAGGACGAACGATTTTCTGGGTCAGGACGTGACAACACCAGTATTCTTAAGACCAAATGGTATGACTTTATAGCAGTAGACTCTGAGAGGAGTATGGAAGGATGTATGTTTTTTTATCTTTGGGATTCATCTTGATCTGATTGTCCAGAGAACCCATCCAAGAAAGACATTCGCTCGAACCCACAGGTGTTGTCGATCATGACGTCAGTGATTGGAAGAGGAAACTCGTCCTTGGGACAAGCTGCATTGAGATCTCTAAAGTTGATGTAGACTCGAACCTTTACAGTCTTCTTTATAACTGGAACGACGTTAGCCACCCAGTCGGGATGTTTTTCCTCCCTAACGAATCCACAGGAAATGAGCTTCTTGACTTCAGCTTCTATAGCTCCATCATATCAGGTCGAAACCATAGTTATTGTTGTTTGAATGGCCTAGCATTTAGCAAAATATTGAGCTTATGAGTAGCAATTTGAGGATCTAGTATCGACATATCTTCATAGCTCTAGGTGAATACGTTAATGTGTTCTCTAATGAGCTGGATCAAGTCTTGTTTGTCTGCTTCATGAAGACTTTTGTTGATGAAGATTGGCCTTGGAGAAGCTTCGTCTTCGACGTCAATTTGGATTAGCTCGTCCTTAGTGGGTGGTTCACGTTGTTCAAAGCGAAGCTCCCATTGAGTATCCATTCTTTATGTCCAAGGCTCATCCTCATAAGTCTCTATAAAGTCATCATTGTCATTATCTTCTAGGAATTTTGTTGTCACCATACTGACAGATAGAGTCAGTTGATGAACTTTCCCTATACTGGTGTCCGAGTCCCATTAAGCGAAATCGGAAGAGTGAGATTGTATCTCTTCTTCAGATTTAAATCTATCCGGGGTTGTGTTAAACGTAATGTAGCCTAACCCATGTCTAGTCTTGTTATAGTATTGTGATGACTTTCCTTTAGGGGCAGATAGTCGAATAGGAGTACGTCTACATTTACCTCTATTCAGTTCGGACCCAAAGTTATAACCTATTTTTTGGATGATATTCTTGGATTGTTGACTATAACGACGTAGTTATATTCTTCCATGATCATTATTTTCAGAATCGTTGTCGAGTATAGTTCTTTGGTTACATTCTCTGCTGAAGAGAATTTGATGTTCATTATCGTTCTGCAGAGGAACTATGAAGAATGAACTTTACATCGGTTCGTACACTATCTCATCTTGAAAAGGTTAAATTTCTCCTAAGGTGAGAGGTTCAAAATTGTCCAGAATTTCTAAGTAATATTGTACAAAAAAGTTGACATCAATACACTACAAAGGAGATACTGCTTATTGATATTTTTAGTTTCAACAATTACAATAGCATTTGTGACCCTGGTTGGAGACGCTAACAGGTCGATAATAAGAGTAGGAAAAAGAGAAGTGGTAGACTTGTTATGACGGAGGTTGATAACAAGACGGTCAGAAGAGGTGAGCTCCTTTTGCTCCACTTTTTTAGTAGGAGAAGCGAGAGAGATGGTTAGCATCTGAGAAGAGGAAAGACGAGAGGTGTAACCATTGACTGGAATCACCAAGACGTCATCTGAGTCATCTTTTTGGTCTTCCTCAGTGTCTATAGCCAACACGACATTTATGTACTCTTCTTTGTACATTTTGGAGTCCATATAACAGGCTTCGACACCTCGAAAAGGATTGAGGTCAGCAACTTCCTTCTTGATCTCTCTGTTTTCTTCCATGTATTTAAAGCATTGGTGGAGCGTGGATGGCACGATGTTATGTTCATGCAACCACGACCTTCCTAGTAATAGGTTGTAGGAAACGTAGTTGTCAGTCACGTAGCAAGTGACTTTTATACGGAGATTGCCGATTTGGACTTTCAGGCGAATCTTTTCCAATGGTTTTCTCTTTCCAGAGTTGAATTCCAGAATAGTTGTAACCGTTGCTGAGAGGCTGTGGACTGGAATCTTTAGAGAATCCAGCAAAGTCTTCAGAATTATGCTGAGTGCAGAACCTGTCATGACCCGTACCCACTGTGAGGGTACGAGCACGTAACAACGCCCAGCCTATGCCGCAGTGTCGGCGGTAGAACGCTGTTCTTTCTAGGTCACTATCTAACCAACCAATCACGCAATTATATAATGTACTTGTCAATATATCAACTCCGAACGGAGGACAAGTATAGATGTAATGTAATCTCAATCACAGTCTAAGCACGATATGATAACACAGAAGATTATAACTAGGACTAAATAACAGAAATAAAACCAACAACTAAATAATATAATCTCAGACAATCTCAACTACATGTCTCAACTTATATACAACTCCAGTTCTAAAACATGAAAGCTAAAACAAGACAAACTAGCTAATCTCTCGATCACTCCTGAGTGTCGGGACCATAGGTAGCTAAGCCATCTCCTGGTCCGTAATATGTAGGGCATGAGTCCTCAGGGCAATCATCTGTAAAATTTACAACAGGTCCAGTCAGGACAGGAACGAGTACAACTCATCAAGAAAACCCAAGTAATGACAGGGAACTATAAAGCAGTTATAGACAGTTTTATTGATGAACATGGTGGATTATATTCAGGTGATGGTATGGAAAGACAGGTAAGTACAAGAAAAGTAAGGTAACTAAACAAGAGAAGAATCATGGCAATAAAGACTGTAAAATAAATCTAGCTGAACTAGAGTAACATAATAAGTCCAGACAGTAAATGTAAAACAAGTGTAAAACTACTATAAATCTAGTACGAGATGAATCTAATACAAGATGAATCCAGTACAAGATGATTCTAAGTAGTGATCAAGAATCCAAGTGAGTCCAGCTATTCTAACAGTGTGTTTTAAAATACCGAGATCGACATGTAAACGGCTGTAGGTAATCAGGCACATCTCTCACTGATCAGGTGAGAGATGGCTATGCTTCCAGTAGATTCCAGTTAGAGATTCCAGATTTGGGGTATGTTCACATGCCTTACTCAATATTTTCCTGCCCCGTAATACAAGTGATTCCAGTACAAGACACGAGAATCGAGAGAGTCCAGCCAAACACGGTACTAGTAATGATTCCAGAATGATTCCAGTAATAGAGGCCAGACAATATGGTGAGTGTGTCGCATACATGAATCCAGAAATATCCATACGGGTGGTATCAGAGAATCACATAAAACTAACTAGAACTGAAGTACAGTAACTGGCAATAAATGAGAGAACTATCAGAGAATGTACTCGCCTGATACTCTGAAAAGAGTAGTGTAATGTCAGATGACTGCACCGGAGTCACAATGTCCTAAATAAAGCAGTACAGGTTATAATGTGTTTAAAATAAGGTAAATGATGATACAATGTAAACTACATGATTTTAGGTCAATCTAGGTCAAAGTCAACGCTAAGTCAAACCTGGTCAACCATCTAGGTCAAACTAGGTCCAAGTCAAACTTGGTCAACTATGGGTCATCCCAAGTCAATACTCTAGTCAAACTAGGTCAATAAAGTCAATTTGGTCAATCCTAGCCAAATGGTCCACTATTGGTCAAACTTGGTCTTAACTAGTCTAGTCTAGGTTTGGACACCAAATACTATATTTACTAATCCCAAACTCTAACTATACCATAACCAAGCTCATATCCTAAACATCATCTATGCATACCATGACATACTCTACATCAACACTACCCTTCCTACAACTATGTCTAACTACAGAACATATACCTATATATAATACCCATATCTCAAATATCCCCAATACCAATATGTAACTACATATGTAAGTTATACTCTAACCTCTCATGTAATAGTCACATATATATATACTCAACATAACCCACATATATACCTAATGTAACATGAGAGTACAGATATATGAATTTTAGGACAGATATCTCGAAATGTAGGCATGCTAATAGGTAATCCTAATGTACAGTGGCCTATGTGTGAATGCAATGGAGGAAGGCAACCATGTCCTATTGCAGGGCATGGAAATGTGGTCATGGCAGTAAGCAATTTCAGGGAATTGCTCAGATACAGAATAGGCAGTATTACAATCTAATGTGTGCAAGGTTACTTGGACAGGTGCAGTGGGGGATTCAGATGCAGAACAAATGAGTGTCCTGTGATTGCAATTGCAAATACAACCAAATGTAGTAGATGTAATGTTAGGTGCAGGGCTATGCTAATTAAGATATGCAGTATCTCAAAGTGGATGCAGTGAACTATATGTGTAAGGTGGATAAATGCATTATAGGGTTCAATCAAAGTAATGCAATGAACTGAACTTAGAGTGATGGATGTCTATGAATGTTGTCTAAGACTGAACCAATACAAACAGGAAACTAAATGGAAGGGGATTGGTACATCTCCAATTGAATCCTAAAAATAAGCATGGACAAACAGTAGGTATGCATCCTTAGACTGATACATGTAGTAGTGAAATGCTAAGTGCAAGAGTGTCACAGGTGTAAGTGTCAAGCCAATGTGTCAAAGAGTGAATGTGAGCATGTGAGCATATGTCAGAGAAGTAAACAATGAGTGAAATCAGTGTGCACATGTGTGGGAAAACAGGGAATTGAATTTAATCTCAGGAACTGAGCTCAAGGCAGTTCAATGCATCCACAATCCAATTCGAAGATCCAAGTCTAACACAATCAATGACCAATCTATTAATCAACTAAACATGTCAAATAGATACCAAAATCAGTAAAAGAAAAAAAATAGGGTTTAAAATCAGGATTTCAAATAAAACAAGGAAGTATCAGTCAACCTGTTGGACAGCCCCAACTGCATATTCGAAAATCCATTCTTGATCACAAAACCTAAACTAATGTGTAAATCCTATCCAGTAGGAAGTAACACACATGTATAGGTAAATTAAAAGGGAAATTAAATAGGAAAATCAATCTAAAAGTGGGAATTAAAACTGAACCTATGCATGTATCAGTTATTTAAGGAAATTTGAAATTCGAAATCTAAAATCACAAAAATAAACCAAGTAAGGATTGGTAAGCTAGGAGAAAAGTGTACACGTGTTATACAATGTATTCATGTCCAACCAGGTAGACACGAACGTGTCCAAACACTCACAGATACTCACACATGCACTGCACAGCATGCAGCGTCGTGCACGCGTGCGTGTCACTCCAGGACACGACATGTTGTACGACACAAGTCGTGGTCATGCCCACGTGTTCGCCCCTTATAGGGCTACGTGTCCATGGCCCTGCACCGCGTCCCCGTGTCCCCGTGTCCTGATTAAAAGTGCGTGTTAGCAGCTAAAACTTACGCGTGTACAGCGCACACGCACGGCCAGTTCGGCCAGTGCGAGTCGATTTCCTCCGTGCACACTAAACGAAAACCCATGAAAATTTGTCGGTTTCGTGTCAGTCACTAGGAGAACGTGTCCACCGAATTTTGTGACCTGAGTCGCCGTGTCGTGTCCGCAATGGCACCCGAGCAGCAGGACAGCCGCACGAGGCCAGTACGAAGTGTCGTGCGGCGATGCGTGTCTGATTTGGATACGAATTTCCCACAGAATCATGCTCATACTTCTACATAATTAATCTACATATTAAGAGTTTCAAAATTATGTAACTAGTTTAGCAAAAATCGGAAACAAAATCCTTAGAGGCATTTCAACAAACACATGAATACATAGACCGATATGTGTCCGATACGGACACCAAACGGACACGAAATCCACCCAATTTTTGGGGACAGCTAGGGGACACCTAAAACTAGGCTAATATGCAAAGAAATCAAAATAATAATACAATTTAAAGGGTTTTACCTATAGGTACAAATAGCATGAAAAAGCTCCGAATGGGGGATTCTTCCTTGCTAGCCAAATGCTCCCAAATTATCCCAAAGCTGGGATTAAACCCCACAATCAGGAAATAGGAGAGTATTAGGTTCTAATGCACGAAACTAGGATTAAAAAGGAATTAAAATAAATTTATGGGAATTTTTGGAAGGGGGAAATACCTCTCTTTTCCTATGTTGTTGAAATAGTAAAAAAGAGGCAAGCCCTAATGAATAAGTGTTTATATAGGGTGGGGATCCCTATGTGGCTGGTCATTTAGGGTTTGGTTAGGGTTAGGGTGTCAAATCATGGGCCATGGGCCAAGTCACAAGTCATTAAGTCCTTAATCCCAAGTCCTTTCATTAAAACCACAAACCATGAAATAATTTCACTTAAACTAATCCCCTCATTATAAAACTAATCTATAATGACTAAAATAAGTTAACTCAAGAAAGACTAGGGTCACCATGGCTAGGGTTAGCTTCTAGGCTAGTCCACTAGGTCTCAATAAGTCAAGGTCAACTAGAATTCACCAATTCAATAAATCATCAAATAATTCAAATAAGTCAAAATAACCAAATTACCCTAGGCTAAAAATGATAATTAAATCATCCTAATGACATAGTTAGGATCTAGGTCATGCAGTCTCTAGGGTTTCACTGGCAGCACATCAAAATCACTAGTCATGACTTAAAGCAGTTTTTAAATAGTTTAAAAATTATTAAAAATCACCAAAAATCATAATGTGAAATAAATATCAATAAATAATAATAATAATTACAAAATTTCAAAATTACCCTCATCTGGAAAACTGGGTGTTACAGAACCGGTATCGACAAGGATACGATCCACCCTCATCGTGTCGACGTACCCAATAAAATAAAGAAAATAAAGAGGTCAATCGTGCCGATTGTCCTCCAATATCATGTCATCCTGGGTGAAGGTGATGTTTGGCATGATTTCCATCATACTATGATATTGAGGGCATGCCACAGGTTCTTCATCCGACTTCTTGAGATGTGCAAGACAAGCATCAGCTTGCATCAAAGCTTCCTTTAGTTTTTCTCGAGTTTCCTTCGAGAGACGAAGGAGCTCAAATTTTGATAATCTTGCTGGAGTATTAGCTAGTTGAGCCAATATGTCAAAATTGTATAGTTTATGAATGCCTTATACTGGAGTTGTCTTCTTCAGGTTCTTGTCAAAGCGAACCTGCTACTTGCCTTTAGCAGCTGTTGTCGGCTTAGAAGGACCCGAGTCAGCTGGAAGAACTGATGTTGGAGGAGGATCAAGAGCAGAAGGGGGAGTGGCAACTTCATTCTCTTAACCATCTGGGTAGTCTCTAAGGTAGAGTCTACTAGATCTAGTATCGGTTAAGACTTCTTCTTCAGAAGCAGGCGAGGGAGAAACCATGTTACAGGTCCTCACTCGTGCTTTGCTCTTGGAGGGCTTCTTTCTCTAATGGGGAATTGTATGATCTATCCCGAATCCTTGTCCAACACGAGACCCTTTGGTCTTGAAGTTGTAAAGATAAGGGTATCGGAGACCCCTTTCCATTGTTCAAGCCTAGGGCTTTCTAAATGTCATATCCTATCTTTATCATCAACTCACGAGATTGATGACTTTATCGATAAATTTTGGCTGGTAGTTGACTTCTGATGTCAGCGAGACAGTATTCGAAAAAGAAGGTGTAGATCATGCTGGAAAGAAAGTAGCCTTTAAAGAACGAACACGGTCATCAAGCGAGGAGTGCTCACTTGAAGTCATGTTGTATGATTCGTACTTGGCTGATTTCTTTGATTTAGTAGAAGAAACAGCTGTTTTTTGTTCGAATTCACCGACGAGGTCCGGATGAACCCACATAATCTTGCCTTTTGCTGTTGACAGTAAAACCAAACTGTCATTTAGTGCTGGCGGGAGGTTGACAATCTTCATAGTTGCCTTCGAAATTAGGAAAACACCATTAGAAACTAATTGAGGAGCGAAGTCACCAAATTGTAAAGAGATAACATTAGTTGTCACCGTTTTCTCATCCTTTCAGAGGGTAATTAATTTGGCGTTGATTAACTCTTAGATCTTTTCTTTGAGCACATAGCATGCCATGGTTGAATATCCCAGAAACCTGTGATACATGAAATATTTAGGATTGTCGGTCTTACCTACTTCATCTGGCCGTTTCATTTTTGGCAGTTGAAGTTTATTGCTTTTTATCAAGTAATCAAAGATGCTCATGACGTTGTCGTCATCAAATGAATACTCTTCCTTAGGTCATGGTATTACCCTCTGTGGAGATACTGTTGTTGTTGTTGATGACAGACCTACGTTGATGGCTAAGGCCTCTTTGCCTTTGCGATTGTTTTGGTAACTACCGTTACTGGTTACGGAATGCTTATCTTTGTCAAGATTAGGCATTGGAATGCCTATTTGCTTAAAGTTTTCAGTATTGTCTTCGGCTGCTCTAGTACTCACTATGAAGGAACCCTAATCTTGAAATTGTGTAGGTTCCGTCCATATGCTAACGATAGATAACAAGTTTGATTTGCATGTATCTATCGTCAATGCGTCCGGAGTACCTAGAGGCATTTTGAGTGCCTTCGGACGGAAGCGTTCTATGAAACATTCAATTATTTCATTGGGCTTTTGTTTGATTTTAGTGAGGCTGGACATAGTCATGTCGTGAGTGCCTTCATAGAATCGTTCCAAGAACATCTGCTTCAATGTTACGAAGGATATTGTTTGCCATTAAACAAGTTGTGGAATGAACTTTATATTTAATTACAAACAGAACAAAGTATAATATAGGATTTTGATATAATCTTTAGAGTACACTTTTGTTTTTTATCTGGGAACCGTGGCGATGGAGCGAGTGGTAATTCTTCACTCCGTTGACGATCTGACGACGATCTCGAACTCTCTGAAAGTCTGGGTTGCTCTGGAACGAGCAGCGACTTGAAGAGGATTAGGACTCTTGCAAGTGCTCTGGATGCTGAAGTGGTTGAAAGAATGTTCAAGAAGTGGGGGCTTCAAGAGATTGAATGAAGGAATGATCCTTCTATTTATAGGCAGCAGAATGATCTGCTTATGCATTCATATGTGACGCACACATGGAGAACTTTCACGAGGAATGTCACGTGGCTGACTTTATTGGGCGTACGGAAGATGCGCCAGGGAGCTGGAGCTAAATTTGTTTGAACTGCACTGTTGAGCTGTGGGAGAGATGACACGTGGCAATGACACGTGGGCAGTTAGCACCCATTCATAGGCAGGACTGAGTCAATAACACGTGGCACATGTTCATGGCTCAAAGATATTTGTACGTTGATCTGGGTGGATGCGCCTAGGATCGGGCGCATGAGGAGACTCAGCTTCTAACTTTTGAGGTCTGCAGCAAGTCTGGGCGCATGGCTTTTGATGCGCATGAAGAGTTCTGGGCACATGGCTATCTAGGAGCATACGGAGTACTGGGCGCATGGCTATGGAGGCGCATACAGAGTTTTAGGTACGTGGCTATGGAGGCGCATGCGAGTGATCAGTCGGCCACGTGGCAGAGGTCGTAACCGAAAAAAGGATGATGATTGTGTCTCTTCGTCTTTGACCGTTCAGACTTTAAGATGCGTGCTATTGTCATTTCTGTCAAGTTGAATTAAATACTATGATGGGTGATGAGCTTATGTGGGCGCATCTGTCTGTGCTTTATTGGGCGCATCGACATAGAGCGCATGGTGCTGAGGGGCACATAGGAGTTCTGACCTTGGATGCGCCTGAAAATTCCATGCTTCTACAAGACCCCCTTCAAAGTTTTTAAAACTTTCTGCCAAGTTTTGGAATACTTTGAAACAAAAATCATGGGCAGTATATGTTCTGAGCACATGCCATGTCTGAACGGATGGCCATTTTGCGCATGGCTATGCTGGCACATACTCTCCTCGATTAAATGCACAACAAAAATTTGTCAGCTTAGCAACGTTTCAAAACATCGTAAACCTCGGCAAAAATGTCGCAAAGTGAAATTAGCGACGTTTTCAGCGACGTACCGAAAACGACAGAAAAAAATGTGTCGCTAAATGAGAAAATGTCGCAAAACGTCGCTATAGCGACGTTAGTTAGCGACGTTTATTACGTCGCTAACTAGCGACGTTATTTGCGACGTTTTAACGTTGATGCTAATTAGCGACGCAAATTGCGACGTTATTGTGTGGTCGCTGTTTAGCGACACTTTTGCGACATTTTGGCGACGACGTACTGACATCAGATTTGGTGCCACGTGTTGCCACGTCAGCATTTTAGCGACACTTTTAGCGACATTTATTAACGTCGCAAAAATTTAGCGACGAATATTAACGTCGCTAAAAACGTCGCTAAGTTAAAAAAATATAAAAAATAGAATCCAGAATACAAATTGAGCTGGAGCCTGAGCCAAAATACAGAATCCAAAATACAAAATACAAAATCCAATCCCTGGGTTCGCCGACCCCTCGGTGGAATACTCAACACCGGCACGCACAATACATTACAGAATATACAAAAAATATAAAGAAAAAATACTATCCGCAACGAATAAAGTCAATATATAGTATCTTCAATGAACAAAGTCAATATCCGCAAATACGTACAAAGTCAATATCCTCAACGAACAAAGTAAATATCTCCAAATACGAACAAAGTAAAAAATATAGTACAGTCCAAAAATGCAAAAACGAAACTACTGATCGCTTGGAGCTGGAGCTGGAGCCGGTGCTGGAGCCGGTGCTAGAGCCGAAGCTGGAGGAGGAGTGCCACCAGATGACTGTCGTCGCAACGCCAGGATCGTCTGATACTCCTCCGATGACAACAGGTGGACAAGCATGTCCTCCCGTGCACCGCCGGATGTAGACGATGCTTTCGGCGTACCAACAGACGGTCGCTCTGTAGCCATCTCCTGGAACTGCTGTATCTGCTCGACCAAACGCTGCGTAGCCTCCTGCGTAGTGCGGGTCATCTGTCGCAGTGCCTCAGTAGTCTCCTCAAGCCTCTCGAAGCGTGAGATGAGCGCAGAATCATCTGTATGCGGCCCCCCATCATCTGCAACATCTCGTCATACAGAGCTGCGATCTACGCATCGACACTCTGCTAGTGGTGGAGCGGCTCCTCAGTCTGTACGGGGCCAGGCATACTAGTGGCGGTCGTAGAGGCCTGTGACGCAATGAAGGCACTATAGGAGCCTATACCATAGTACGTACTCCTATGCATGCCACCAATGACCCTCATCCCCAGCTCGTCATCTGACTGAGCTGCAGCGGCCGGGGGCTGATGGGAAGTGCTAGCACCAGCTTCCTCTGACCCTGTCGGCCCGGCCTCCCTAAGCCTCAAAAACTCGGCCTAGAAATTAAATCTATATAAATTCTCACTCGGTCACTAAAAATTAATATTAATGAACTAACATTAAGTAAAACTTCTAAAACTCGGCCTAGAAATAACATCTATATGAATTTTCTACGTAACTAAAAATTAATATTAATGAACTAGCATTAAGTAAAACTTACGGAGGTGTCCCGGGCCTTGTCGTCTACGAACCGCTCCCCCTTCGTGTCCGTGGCGAGGAACAAGGTCACCATATTCGGGTCTTCTCCCGATTCAACCTATTACGAAATTATTATATGATTTGTCAGTTAAGTTGAAAGAAATATAATACTATAAAGTATTAATTATTGGTATAAGGTGAGATACGTACCATATGGGTGAAGAAATCCATGATGGACTGTGATCCACCACACCACTGCGACCCCGCCTGTCGCGCTCTTTTAGACTTCGCAGACTTCTCTTTATAGGCTTTTTCCCCTAATCTCCTCTTCATTATCGCCCAGTCGGCGACAGAGATCCAGCCCAGAATAGGCTCTCCCCGGTGCTCGTGATCCTTTTGGTCGAGGATCGCGTCCCTAATGAGCTTGCTGGCGACGCTGGAAAAAATAGCCTCGATAGCAACGGCGTGGTGGGGAGGAAAGAAGTAAGTCCGCTGAAAAAATTATAGAAGTACGTAAGTTATAACATAACATACTAAATGTCAAAAGGAAATAAACTTTTACGTACCGAAAAGTGCTCAAACCAGAAGGCCTTCTTGTCGGCCGGGACATCCCTCCAGTTGATCCAGGGCCCCCCGTAGTTCTGTCGCAGGAATGTACCCATCGACCGGTGTACGGAGGAGGGATGATACCTGTAAAATGGAAATTAAAATTTATTAAACAAGTTTATAATAAATTTAAACAAATTAAATGCAATAATTTTACTTACCACCTCGTCCGAGTACAGGCCCAAATCTCCAACCTCATATCCCCCTCCGGGCGACACGGAGGATCTGTCTCTAATGGGAGCTGCAGCCTGTCCCTGCCCCTGCCCCTACCCCTGCCCCTGCCCGCAGCCTGCCCCTCGGCCTCGCCCTCGGCGTGGACCTCGCCATCGCCCTCGAC
This sequence comes from Iris pallida, assembly GCA_029216955.1. NCBI lineage: Eukaryota > Viridiplantae > Streptophyta > Magnoliopsida > Asparagales > Iridaceae > Iris > Iris pallida. The sequence goes on along the minus strand of JANAVB010008400.1, from coordinate 27,805,204 downwards.
CTCGACGTGGGCCTCGGCCTCGGCCTGCTCCTCAGTAGTGGGGTCGACCTCTGCAATACTCGACGGTACTGGCTGCGTAGAAGAAGAAGGCCCTAGCCTCGAACTGCTAGAGCCGGGTATGGAGAAACTGCCGGCGACTAGACTGCTAGTGTATACTAGAGTACGGGGGGATGAGGAGTCGGTAGGAGGAGTGGTAGATGGAGACTGTCGGGCTCGTCGACTCCCACCAGTACCGAAACCAAAGGATCTACGTCGAGCCATATCTAAAAAAATACAGAAGTATACAATACTACATCTGAAAAAAACAAAAGTAAACCATACTACATCTAAAAACGTTGATAAGTAAACCATACTACATCTAAAAAAACAAAAGTAAACCATACTACATCTGAAAACGTCGCAAAGTAAACCATACTACATCAGAAAAAAATAAAAGTAAACCATACTACATCTAAAAATGTCGCTTATTAACGTCGCTAAAACAAAAGTAAACCATACTACATCTGAAAAAACAAAAGTAAACCATACTACATCTGAAAATTAAACATATTCAATCCTCTTCTGAAAATTCATCTTGTTCCGATTCCTCTTCCTCTTCATCTTCCTCTTCCTCCTCACTTCTATCAACTTCCTCTTCCTCTTCTGATACTTCTAGCTCTTCCAATTGATGAAACATGTCATAAGGAACTTCCGTTGAGTCCACATCGTCAATATTTGTAATAATAGGTAGTTCGTCTTCCTGATAAGCTATCTCGTCGACATCGAAGGTATTCCGAGCTTTAGTCTTACAGACTGCCCACCAATCTGATCTCCCGGCTCCTCGTTTTGGATAGCTGGTAAAGTAAACTAGCTAAGCCTGGCTTGCTAGAACAAACGGCTCATAAGCTTGATATCGACGGCGATAATTTATGTCAACAAGATCATGTTTGTCAACTCTCCAACCTCGACCTTGGATCGGATCGAACCAGTCACATCTGAACAAGACGATCTTACAAGGTTCTATAGCATAATTGTATGTCAGTTCCACAATCTCCCGTAAGACGCCAAAGAAGTCATTGCCTGGGTCGACATCTTTGTAGTTTGAAGATTTTATGCACAAACAGCTATTCTTCGTAGAATCCAAATCCAAGAAGTCGTCTCTTATTCGAGCATTTGTTGACTTGAACCTGAAACCATTTACGCAGTAACTTGGCCAGGTCTTCACTTGATAAATTGGTCCCTTGGCTAGAGTTTTAATATACTCATTCTCAAGGATTGTCTCAGGACGATCAACCTAAATACCATATAAATGATGCTAACTTAATTATTATGTGCAAGTATAAACGTACAGAAAAAGTAAATTATGAAGATATTCGTACATATGCTCTCAACCAAAAAGGAAAATGAAGTCTAATTTGCTGTTCTACTTCCTCATCGGTTGCGTACGGATTGTTGGACGTTACCTCATCCTTAAACATGCTGAAAAGCAACGAAGCCTAGGTATATTAGTTATATTCAGAAGCAACGAAGCACGTAAAATAATTTTACTTACCCCTCTAGCTTGTCCACTTCTTCCTCGTCGCAGTTGAGCAATACATATAACATTGTAGCGCTAACCTCGTCGTCATTTAGATATCTTTTTTTTATTTTACTAGATGGTTTTCCCTAGGCAGTAAATACTTTTAGCTTTGCCTCAATACCAACTTCATAGCCGTTGTCATTTCTGGGAGCCCTTGTTCTGTTTGTAGCAATATGAGGCTAAAAATACATGGAACATAAGTTTGAAATCTCCTCAAGGACATATGCTTCATAAATAGAACCCTCTACCCGTGCCTTATTTTTTACCTTCCTCTTAAGGTGGTTCAACTATCGCTCGAACGGGTACATCCAACGATAACCGACAGGTCCAGCAACAAGAGCCTCATGGATAAGATGAATCGGCAAATGCTCCATTGAGTAGAAGAATGCAGGAGGAAAAACTCTCTCAAGTTTGCAAAGTGTTACCACAATGTCCTTCTCTTGCTTCTCTAAATGATCGACAAGCAACTTGCAAGAACAAAGATCTCTGAAGAATATGCTACACTCTATTAATGGATCCCAGACTACCGGCGGCAATAATTCCCGAAATGCAACAGGAATTAACCTCTCCTGAATACGTGGCAATCGTGGCTCTTCATTCCGGTCAGTTTACACTCCTTTATGTTGACACATCTTCTTAGATTGGAGACGTATCCGTCCAAAAATTTCAAGTCCTGGATCCATCTACAAAGTCTCACTTTGTCCTCCTTGTCCAGCGAGTAGATTGCCTTAGGCCACAAAAGCTTTCCCTTCCCATTGTCTATCATGTGTAATGTAGGGCGTCTGCATATTTCGGCTAAGTCCAATCTAGCCTTCTGATTGTCTTTTGTCTTTCCTTTGATGTCCATTACAGTATTAATTATGTTATCAAATACGTTCTTCTCGATATGCATGACATCATGGTTATGTCTAATCAGATTTGTGCTCCAATATGGCAGATCCCATAATATACTCCTTTTGGTCCAGTTATGATCTTCGCCAAATCCTTCGCAACGGCTGCTCGTTGTAGGATCTTCAATAGCACTTGGGATTTCTTTTACTTGCTCCCATGTGTCCTCTCTGGACCACATTGGCGGTGGATCGCCCTTTTCCATAGCTCCGGCACGGAAAGCAGTTCTGTTCCTACGGTACGGATGGTCTTTCGACAAGAACTGCCGGTGACAATCAAAGAAGCATGGCTTTCCTCCGTGTCTCAAACGAAAAGCCTTAGTACGGTCCATACAATACGGATATGAAAGCTGACCATGAGTGCTCCGTCCAGATAACATTCCATAAGCCATAAATTCATTGATTGTCCACATTAGTGCTGCCCATATCTGAAAATTCTATTTTTTTGAAGCATCATACGTGTATGCCCCTGTTTCCCATATTTGCTTCAGCTCATCTATCAACGGCTGTAAGTACACGTCGATGTTCCTCTTCGGGTTGTTCGGACCGGGGATGATAATAGTTAAGAACATGTAAGGTGTCTTCATGCACATCCAAGGCGGTAGGTTGTACGGAGTGAGGATTACCGGCCAACATAAATATTGGGAGCCTGAAAGACCAAATAGGGTGAAACCATTAGAGCAGAGCCCCAACCTTATATTACGCACATCAGAAGCGAAATTAGGATATGCTCTATCGAAGTGCTTCCATGCTTCTCCATCAGATGGGTGATCCAACACTCCTTCGGTCTGTTGTCGCTTGTGCCAACTCATATTTTCGGTAGTCTCTTTCACCATGAACAACCTCTGCAACTGCGGCATCAATGGCAAGTAGTATATTGAAGCAGTCGGTCTTCTAGACTTGCCTGCAGCAGTTGGCTTGTAGCGATCAGTACCACAGAATCCGTACACTTCTGCATCCTTGTGATCTTTGTAGTAAAGCATGCATCCGTTCTGACAGCAATCGATCTTGTCGTATCCCATCCAGAGGGGTCTCACCATCATCTTAGAGCGGTAGAAGTCTTTCGGTAACTTGGCACCCTCCGGCAAGATATCAGTAATCAACTCGAGCACTCTATTATAGCATTCTTGCGACATGTTAAAGTCAGACTTTATGCTCAAGAGCTGAGTGATCACCCCTAACGGTGAATGGTCTTCATAGCCAGGATACAAAGGAGTCCTTGCATTCTCCAGCAACTCCATGAACTTTACGGCATCGGCATTCGGTGCCTCCTCAGCTGCGTCATGATTGTATGGATCGAAACTAGGCCCCGCAGCGTCGAAGACCATGTTCACGTACTCGTTGTCGACACCAGTTCGGTTGTGGACATTCATATAAGGCTCCATATAAGGCTCTACATAAGGCTCCACATAAGACTCCGCTTGGAATGCTAAAGGTACAAGCTCTCCGTGTGCGGTCCATTGGTAGTAATTCGGAAGGAAACCCTTTGTGTATAAGTGATACGTCACATCCAATTCTGATTGAAACTTCATGTTCCGATATTTTGCACACGGGCACTTAATGTCCAAGCCGTCCATGGATGGAGGAAACGCCTTCACGAATTTGAGGAATTGTTCTACTCCGGCGATGTATTCATCTCGCACACCGTACCTGTCATCTCAAATACGGTTGTTCATCCACGAACGGTCTAGCAGATACATGGATATAGCCATTTCTAGATATCTGAAAATATGAATAAACTTTAAAACTAAAACGAATATACTACATACTATGGCCGTGACTTGGGACCATTCCTATGAGCCGGGACCATTCCTACTACATACTACATACTAAAACGAATAAACTTCAAAACTAAAACTTCAAAACTAAAATGAATATACTACAAACTAAAACGAATATACTACATACTACGGCCGTGACTCAGGACCATTCCTATGAGTATCAGGATCAAGAAAAATAGACGACGGCATTAACCAACGAACAAAACTACGTGTTACAAATATCGGCACTATCGGTACGAGGTTTCAAATCGGAGTATCAGATTTTTTGGTGTCGGAAAACAAATAATTATTACTAATTTATCAGATTTTTTGGCACTATCGGTGCCCCTGACCTAGCCCCCCCCCCCCCCCCGCACCCCTCCCCCTACACCACCGCTAACCCTAACCCAAACCCTATCCATAACCCCTCCTCCACCAGCCCTCCCTCCCCTCCCCAGCCCCCCCTCACCCCCTGCTCCCCTTCTCCACCAACCACCCATAACCCTAACCCGAACCCTTACTATAACACTCCCCTCCCCTCCCCTCCCCTCTCCTCAACCCTCCCCCCCCCCGCCCTCACTCCCCCAGCCGTCCTCACCCCCCCTCGCCCTTTCCCCTATACACCCACCCTTAACCCGAACCCTAACCCTCCCCTCTCTCCAGCCCCCCTCCTCACCCCCCTGCCCCACACCCCCAACCATTCCTCACCCCCAACCACCCGTACCCCCCTGCCCCTCCCCCCGAGCCACCAGCACCCTCCAACTACCAACAACAAAAATAGAGAGAGAGAGAGGGAGTCACGTACCGGAAGAGAGTCGCCGGAGAGAGTAAGAGTCGTCGGAGAGAGTGAGAGCGCCGGAGAGAGTGAGAGTGAGAGCGCCGGAGGGAGAGAGTGAGATAGTAAAATGGATGGGGGGAAATGAATCGGGGGAGGAAATTTAATTTAATTAGAATTTAGCGACGTTCTTACTAACGTCGCTAAATTAGTCGTTATTAGCGACGTTTTGCGACGACTAGATCATGTAACTAATATATGTCGTTGTCACGTCGCTGTTTTCATCGCTAGTAGCGACGGTTAGCGACGTTTTAGTGATACGTCGCTAATATCAGCAATTTAGTGACGTTCGGTTAACGTCACTAAATTTACGTCGCTAATTGGGCAGATTTTAGTAGTGATGAATGAAGATAATGCCTTAAACTCCGGGTGATTAATAACGATCTTTTTTGGAAGATATGCAGCTGTCAATTTCACGAGACCCGAAGAGACACTGACGTTATATTTTTATCAATTCATGTGCGTGACTTACGCCTATAAATTGGCGTCTGTGGGGAGAGAGAACTTTCTTTTATTTTCTCTTCTTCTTCCTCAAGAGTTTTCTTTTTCAAACAAAACCCTAGCTTTTGAGAAATAGCCCCCAAGACTCCCCGTAGTGCTGCTGGCCGGGGCAAAGGCAAAGGCAAGAGAGCCGTTAAGGCCAACACCGAGGAGTCCTAATATGTCGAGACGACGCACGCCGACATGCGGCCGAAAGTGACGGCGGGTGATTTGCTACTTTTGGGGTTTGCACAGACACTTTGTTGCACGGTTTAAGATGCATAGATGGGTAACCATCTTGGAACGCACATCAAACCATTCTGCTAAAGTGCATGGGTACGGTTGTATGAGCCCTACCCTGAGGATGTGACTAGGCTTTTTTATGCTGACGTGCATGGACTTTGTCCTGTTGATGCGTCAGCTTTTCCTCGCTGTCTCGCATGAACTTTATCCTAATGATGCACCAAAGTTTTCTCTACTGAGGCGCATGGACTTTGTCCCGATGATGCGTCGAAGCTTTCCTTCCAACGCGTATGGACTTCGGTCCTGTCGATGCGTCATGGTGGAATTTATTCAGTGCGCATGGACCTTTTGTCCTGATGAAGCGCCAAGATTTTGATGCACAGCTGTTTGCATGCGCCGATGCCAAGCTGTGTATACGTCTTTTGATTCAAAAGATTAGGTTCTTTTGCTAACTCTCCTTTCTATTTTTTGGCAGTATCTATGAATTTTCCTTTGTTAAATGAAGTTCTTCTCGGCCCTGCTCTCTGCCAGATGCGTCTGGAATTTAAGAGGAGATAGTCAACCCAATAAGTCTGTGTTCATACTGGATCAGTCGCCGGAGAGGATGACACAGATTCGAGATCAGCACTTTTTTTCTCTAAGACATGATGGAGAGTGGCAGGCTCAAATCTGCAGAGTCTTCTACTGAGGTTTTCTTGAAACCTAAGTTTCTGTTTGGGAAACGCTTGGCCTCCTATGAAATGAAGGTGTTGAAGATCAAAGAGGATTGTTTCTTCATGGCAAAGTGACTTAATATGTACGTTCGGCAGATGGAACGTCAGTTGCCATTGACCGCCTTCATTAGTCTTGCTTCGAAGAGGAGGATAAAATGGGAGCTCACTCCAACTCAGGGAGGGACAGTGGCAGGAACCATTCGGATCGATACTACGTCTAATCAGAAGGATACCTCAACCTTCACACGAACTCTTACCACTTGAGAACTTTGCATCCTGGAAGAATATATAGTGATGTTCCCCTGAATATTATTGCCTTCAGTGCTTCGACCTTCGTCAATCGTACGTCAGCGGCCAATATTTTGTACCCGAAAGGGGAGGTTTGGGTCGAAGGTTGATGTTACTATGTGCCGAAGTGGGATGACTTGACATTCTAGATCTTGGCAAAGTTTAAGAATAAACTCAGGAAGATCGACTTGACTTCTGTTATCCGTGCTACTCAGGATGGCATAGAGATAAACCGGCCCATGTTTCTAGCCCTCATGGAGTTGTACAATCCTCATACCGGAACATTTTACATGCTTGGAGGGGAGCTAGAATTGGCACTTCATGAGATGTACGAGGTCTCTAAGCTCCCTTGGGGGTCTGAACCATATGAAGAGTACTTTCCAACGAATGAGGAACTCTCCGCCTTGGAAGAGAAGGACTCTGAAATGATGGCGGTCTTCAAAAAAGTGGTGAGCCACCAGTATCTGAATCAACAGAGGGATAAGGCTAAGGCAAAACCTTATGTGACTGCTTAGAGAGATTATGTCTTCAATCAAGACGAGAAGGATCTGTCGATCACTACCCCCCCAGAGGCTCACCCCTGCGGAGGTACTTGCTGAGGTGACCAGGCTTAGTGAGCAAAATCTGTATGAGGATGAGAACAAAGAGCCGACTGACAATATTTATAGCTGCTTCTGGTACTGTGTTCACAAAATGTCACCGAAGACAGTACTGGCGGCCTATCTGATGATATGGCTTCGAGACTACGTGTTTTTCGGTGCGTCCGATTCTGTAGAGAGGGTAACTAGAAACCTAATCCTGCCTACTGTGAAGCTGGTTTTCGGTCATCCCTTGGCTTTACTTTCCGTGATGGTGTGCAATCTGATATAGGGTTTGAGAGAATTTACAGTAAATATCATTGCCTCGAAGGGAAATAGTGGTAATTTTCCTCGAGTGGAGCTTCCTTATCACTATCTAATGGGATGGTTGATATTGTATCACCCCAATGTGATGTGTCCTGGCACGGAGGAGGGGCATGTTGCCGGTGATGCTTTCATCTATCGCTACTATAGAAAGAGGTGCATGCATACCGATGTCCCTGTTTGCAGGAAGATCTTGTCCCATCTTCAAGGATGGGACATTTCTACGGTTGGCCTAATCTTTCTGGGTTTTGAAGTAGATGAATAGTTGGAGGATTCGGGTGTAGATGTCATTTCCCTGTCAGTATGGGGATTTTGCTGGTTGCAGAGCATCCAGCCTTCGCACTTGGTGTATCGGAACAGGAACTATTGCTTCCTGGAGCCATACCTTCTGAGCCGGTTTGTACGCCAGTTTGGCTACACTCAATTGATATTGAAAAACCCAAGTACTTGTTTGGGGTTTCTTAGGAGTTTGCTAGATGGGGCCTGTAGTTGGCAATATTACAATGCTGGGTGTACGGGAGTGCAGTTCACGGCACCCCTTTGAAATGCCCGGCTGCACATTTTGTTTTCCGTCGTGAAGCTCTATTGTCTGATTAACACTATATCTCATGGCTATAATAGGGAGACTAGTTTCATCGTGAACCCAGCTAGACGCGTCTGAGACCGTGCTCGCAAAAGCTCGGGTGTATCGTCCGTCTAATGTTACGCTCCCGTGGTAGCCTTGGTAGCACAAGCAAAGGGCTCGCGGATAGATCCTGCGGCTAGTCAACTGAAGAGGCGTGCTTCGACAAATGCAGGTTCCGCTGTGTCCAAGAAACCTAAGAAGGTCTTGGAGACTAAGTCAGGGGCGATCGTGGCTTTGTCCCTAGGAGGATCGACGGAGCGTCCCCGTAGCGGTAAGTGGATTAATATCGGTTCAATACGATCTTTCTCTTCATGTATATTTACTTCTTCTTTGTTTGGAGAAGGTGACGAAGAAGAAGTCTCGATCTTCAAAGCGAGGTCTGGACAGGCCTTTTGAAAGGGAGGTTGCGATCTCATCTGACGAAAGCATTCCCCTTATTGTGAAGTCTTCCGTGGAGGAGGACCCAGATGATGTTGTTTAGGTGGACGTTTTAGCCGCCTTTGACTATACTGAAGGTGATGCCATTTACGTAGTGGCATCTGAAAACATCGAATCTTCCCTGCTGATTGTTCGGGAAGGTAAAGTAAGGCCTTCGCTGGTAGTGGGTCAACCGGCTGCAGGCACAAATAAGAAGATTACCGTTGAGGCCATGGAAGAGGTGACAATAGAGGTCCTCCGAGTGAAGAAGTTGGTTGGGACTCGTCATCTTCGGAAGACGTCCCGGATGAAGACGTTGAGAACATAAAGGAAGACTCCGTGATGGGCGGAGAGAAGCAGGCTGGGGAGATGGTAGCTGAGCCCTCACCTGATCGTGATAGGAAAGTTGAGATGACTCCATTACCGAGCCCCACTCATGTCCCAGCGACGGAGGTTAAGACAGGAGAGACGGTTCGCTTGTCGATTCTTACTCATGTCTCAATGATAGAGGTTGAGGGGGGAAAAAATGATTCGATTATCGAGTTCTACTCCTATCTCAGTGGAAATAGAGATGGAAGCAGTCGTACTGCCTCCCAGTGCCACCCCTGCTCTTTCATCAGGGGTGGAGAGAAGGAACCTGTCCCAGCTGCAGGTTTTACTTCTGAGCCTGTTACAGTGGGCCTTGATGTCAGTAGGCCCTCTGGGGTAGATCTTGATAAGGGCAAGGGCCCTATGGTGGAAGAGTCTCCTTCTGTCCAACCCACTTGGGGGACAGTGATTGGTCCCTCAAGAGACTTGGCTACAACGATTTCTGGCTCTGGCATCATTGCCCGTCAGACGGAGACTACAAATGTTGAGGCTCCGGGCTCGAAGACTCCTTGAGGGGACTTGAATCTTAAAGCTTCCTCGATTAAAGATTCCACAAGTCGGGTGGCGATTGCTTTGTCAGGCCAAGATGTGCCACCCTCTATGAGTTTAGCTACCCCCTATATTACGTGGTGATTCCGATGGCTCCTCCTATGAAGCCCCAAGTATTAGCTGACGCAGATGAATACATAAAGCATATTATTGAGGCCATATACAAGATGTTGAAGAGATGGGTGTTCGTCGTGCTGGAGGAAGGCGGAAGCTTCGCGACTGCGAAGCCAATGGCGATTTCGCACATCGGATTGATCCGATCTCATCGGGGTCATGACCATATGGCTGAGATCTTGGAGGCTTCCATTGCTGAGCTCGATCATCATCTCACTGAGCTCCAAAACATTCGGCGGAATGATCTTTCCATTTTGATAGAGGAAGAGCAGGGCAAGTTAGCGGCTGAGGTTGAGTCAGCCATTTGGACACCATGGCCGTCTGGAAACTAAAACTGGCCGATGTTGAGGCCAAGGAACAAAGGCTAACTTTGTCTATGGAAGAGATGGCTAGTCTACGGGAGTCCCTAGACGCTAGCATGGTGGAGGTTGATGTCAAAATTTACCTTCTTCAGGAGCAGCGGCTCAATTCCTGACGGATTCTGAATGAGCGCAGGCTGAACATATCATGCTTAAGGAAGAAGCGGCGAAGTTTACTCGCCATGTGGCCTTCTTGTTCCACCAGAAGAATGAGTTGGATGACAAGCATGCAGCTGACATCGCCTCTGAGGCCAAGGAAGCGATACGTCGTGAAGCTGAGCATCGGGTCTTGGCGACTATGGAGACCAGAGTTGAAGCTTTGAAGCACCGCATTGACGAGCTGTCTGCTGTCCCTTATTTCTTTCGTTCTTCTTGTTGCTTTTTGTTTGAGATGTAGTTGTCTCTTTTTGTTTATTTTCTTTTTTGCAAATATAGTCCTTTACTCTTATTGGATGAAGAAATAAAGAACTTTTGCTTATTCCATTATCATGAACTTGTGCTTTTATGGACTTATCATCTTTGGCGCACCTTGGTTTCTAGGTACAGATAATAAGTTGAAAGAGAAAACTAACTTATTACTCAGAGGTAATATGGACGTAGTAAATATGGGGTTGATGGTCGAGTTTTCCTACTCAGAGATAATATGGACGTGGTAGAAATAAACTCAGTGGGGATACAAAGAACAACTCAGAGGTGATATAGACGTGGATGTTCAATGATTGAGGTACAACAACATAGGGGTTATTGGATGGAATGTTTACTCAGAGGTAATGTGGACATAGTAAACATAGATTTTAGCATCATCTTACGGAATATAGGATTTAGCTTTGTGGGGGTGTAGAGAAACAACTCAGAGGTGATATGGACATGGATGCTTTCTACTGGAAAGAGAGTGCACTGGAGCGACTGGGCTCCAGAAGCACATCATTATCAGGGGGATAGACTCGATGGTCGAGTTTATAAGTTCTCCTGCTGGGAAGATGGAAGTACATATTGAGGGTTTCAAGCATAGTACTTCTTTAGGAACTTGTCGATGATTCGCATCATGAATATGTCCCAATTTGGTTTTCATGCACCGTTAGAGTACACCGTCTCTATGGTGAGGGGCCTTCCCATTTGGGTTTGAATTTTCCTGGCATTTTGTGAGTCATCACCATTGGTCTTCTGACTGACAGAAAAAGGTCACCCACTTAGAAAGTTTTTTGTTTGACCTTCTTATTGAATGCCTGTAAAATACGAGCATGGTAGAGCTCCATGCGCTATTGAGTCAAGAGGTATTTTTCATCCATCGCCTCCAACTCTTACAGACGGCGATGCTGATTGTCTTCCTCCGTCAATTGGTTTGTAATAGCCACTCTCAACGAGGGAATCCGGATTTTGAAAGGAAGCACGACCTCGCTCCCGTAGACCAGGAAGAATGGTGTGTTGTCCGTTGGAGTCTATACCATTGTACGGTAGACCCAAAGTCATTCGCTTAGCTTCTCGTCCCAGTCTCGTTTATTGGTTGATACGACTTTCTTGAATAGCTTGATAATTGTTTTGTTGAAAGCTTCATCCAATCCGTTTGTTACCGAATTGTAAGCGGTTGATGCCACATTCTGAATACGATTCTTGTCACAGAACCTGCTGAACACATGGCTTATGAACTGTGAACCATTATCGTAGATGATCCTCCGGGGTACTCCATAATGGTAGATAACATAATGTTTGATGAAACTGATCACCTTCGACCTTTTCACCTCTGTTAGTGGTACTGCTTTTGCCTATTTAGAGAAGTAGTCGGTGATTGCCAAGATGAAACGATGTCCTCTGAATTATGGAGGGGTAATTGGTCCCACTATATCCATACCCCAGGCTTCAAATGGCCAGGAGGCGGCCGTTGGGTGTAGAAACTCCGAGTGTCGATGGATGAAGTCGGCGTACAGCTGGCAGATATGACACTTTTTAGCGTACTTAATAGCATTTGCCATCATGGTAGGCCGGTAATAGCATATACATCAGAGTCAGTCCTGTAGCTTAGGACCGGGTTGATGAGATCCACAGGTACCGTCATGAGCCTCCTGAAGAGCTTCGGCTACTTTCTCGTTTGATAAACATCGGAGGAGAAACCCGTCGTAACAGTGTCGATACAGCATTTTGGTGGTTGTATCGAAGTAGAATCTGAGGAAGCATATTTGGATAGAGACTACTTGCTTCGGGTTATTTGGGAGGATTCCATAGGTTGTAAAGTCGATAAACAAAAACCGCCAGTCTCTAACATTGACACTGGCATCTGCAGGCATGGCGTGGTTCAAACACATGCATAGATTATTTCTGGGACATGCCAGATCCCAGAAACCACTGTAACGAAGTGTTTAGTCCCGATAGGTGCCGCCAATGAGGTCGTAAGGCCAGCCAGAGCATGAGCCTCTAGGTTTTGCAGCCGAGGTATATGTTCTATGAAAAACTCGGCAAAGGTTGAGATGATGTCCAATGATGCTTTATGATAAGGGACCAGGTCCTCGTAGCGCACCTCGTATTGTCCTCGGACCTGGTTGATGATGAGTTTTGAATCGCCGTAAGACTCGAGGTGTTCAACCCCAAGCTATCTTGCTAACTGGAGTCCCATGATGAGGGCATTCTACTTCACCATATTGTTGGAGTACGGCTCTATGAGGGAATAGGCACACTGGGTGACCAGCTTGTCGGGTGAGATGAAGACCACCCCCACTCCTGCGATGATTTGACCCTTAGGGCCTGTTCTTGAAGCGCCGTCGAAGAACATCCGCCAGACGGAGTTTTCTTCGGCAACGTTGGACTCTAGCACTGTAATGTCCCGCTCCGCATGGTGCATTACGCTGAGGCATTGACTCAAAGAGTCGCATTGACCGAATGAAATGTATCGATATGAATCGATACGAGAGTTATGTTGTCCCGAGAAATGCATCGAACTAAGTCGATGCGAAGAGTTGCATTGTCCCAAAGAATGAGTATGTTGAGTCGGCTCGAAGATTATAAGAAATCGAATCGACCAAGGCGCAAGTCCGAATCGATGCAAGTATTGATTTTAGTTGGTTTCATGTGCAGGATATACGTTTACGCTGAAATATTAGAGGTCGACATTTTGCCTTATTCAGAAAGGGGTCCGCGAAACCAAATCGTCGCCTTGCGACGGACTGAGGCGTTAGCACGGTAAGCCAAATCGGACGTGTAATTCAATGAAGCACGAAGTGCTCGAATGGCTAAGTCAGCAGAGTTGGCCGTGCAACGAATTTATAAAATCGAGCCGCATCGGCTCGGCAAAACGACAAGGCGTATCGACTCAAGGTGGGAGGATTGACTCTTCTTTTTACTCCTTCATGCCTAAGTCAGAATATATTATTGTATGCTAAGTTAACCTATCGACGCCATGGGCGTGGTCTGATCGGAAGATAAATTATAGTGTGAGTCGAACACTAGTTAGAACAATTGAAATAAAACGTGCATCAAATGCACGAGTCGCTATAGAATCTTGGATATCGCAAAGACGAGCGCCTCGGTGCACAGGCCGCAAAAACATGGGATAACTGTATTCGACGAGTGCCTTAGTGCACGAGCCATTTCGTGCCTTCGCGTACGAGTTAGAAAGATTAGCACATTGAAAGACAATAGGCGAGCGCCCTAGCGTACAAGCCACGAACATTGAACACTAAGGCATAGAATATAGAAATACGGCTTCGATGCGTGCACCAAGTGCACGACGCGAGGGAAAAGATGATAAATGTGTCGAAACATGCCTACGTGCACGAGATCATAAAAGATGGCTTCGTTGCGAAAGAATACAGTTGTGGCATGAATGTGACAGAACTGTCAGATAAGACATGATGCCTCGAAAGGTGTTCAGGACCTTCTGGTCATTCGGTTGACGAATATTGATTTGAGACGTGATGCCATTGAACATTGAAATAAAGTATGAAATGTAAGAACATAGAAAGTTAATGGAAGAAATATGAGATGATAAAGTCTGAGTCTCGGACTCAAGAGTATGTTTGGTTGTTTGAATAATAGGGCGTTGCATGGTCGAATGGACTTGAGATAATTGTGAAAATCTTCCGTGCACAGTACGTTTCCTCCGAAAGGGCTGCTCCGGGGCACCGGGACAGTTCGGCCTAGGAGGGATATAATCTTTGATAGGCGCACATCGTAAGTCGATTAGCGACCGCTTAGCGAGATGTAAAAAGCTATAAATTATGGTATGCAGCGGTAGATCTCCGTAATTGGGACAACAACCCACTACGATAGGCGCCGGGCTACCCAATACGAGAAAGAAAAGAAAGAAAGAAAAGAAAGAGAGAAAGGAAAGAAAGAAAAGAAAGAGAGAAAAGAAAGAAAGAAAAGAAAGAGAGAGAGAAAAGAAAGAACGAAAAGAAAAAGAGAAACGCCTTTAGTCCATTCTGGCGCGGATACGCCAAGACCTTCATATAGTTAAGGAACGATGGATCGAAAGTACAGGCACGTATGTGTCCCGCACACATAGATCCTGCTTAGAGAGCACTTATAACATGACAGGGAAGGAATGGGCGTATTCACCTTGCGTCAGTACAAGGACGAATGCATCGACTTGGTAAGAAGTCGCGCCACGAAACAAACACGAGATTGCTTGTATGCTTGCCTATTCAATTCAAATAACATGCTTGCTATGATAACATGCTTTACCACTTTCGAATATGCCATGAAATCGACCTTAAGGAGAATATAGCAAGATCATAAGCTAAGTTGCATGATTCAACATAAATACTACAATGTCGGTTTAGAAAGAAGGTCTTTGCTTCAGTACATGCGAGGACGAACGTACTGATCCCCCACCAGCTTTCATGCAGGGTACAGGGAATGGATTGCTCACGGCGGAGCTTCGCTTGAACGCGTTGAGGCTTGGAATGCCAAAACATATTCAGGCATGCGACCGTATTTACGCTCGGACATGCAACAGGATTGATACGGCCGAAATATAGAAGACATGAGGTATGGAACGGTAAAATGCTTTATGGGCAAGAGAGAACTTGAGTGTTGTAGCCAACCTGGCAAATTTAGTTAGGCTATTGAAAGCCTTTGTAATCTCAGTTTGAATATCAATAAAGAGAATTGTTTCGTATACTCTATTTTTCTTTCGTTGTTAATATCAAATCAAAGATAACCATTTGAGAACTTGTCATCTTGTCTTGCACGAGCGCAACTCCAGGCTCGTGCGATATCATGCCCCGTGCGAGGACGATGATTCGTGTGATTTCAGGTCAGGATGTGACAAATTGGTATTAGAGCTCTAGGCTCAATTTCCTCAGGACGCTTGCTTTGTTTCAATTCCAAAGAGTTGCCCACCACCAATTAAAATCACTCTTGACTCTACTCGATGCCGCACTGGATGTTCCATACAATAAGTCTAATACAAAGCCGGGTAACGTTGCCTCAAGTACTTCAAATTTACATGATGTTGCAGAGAAAGTCGTGAAACATTTTATTGCATTGAATGCATGAGCCATAAAATGTTAGTTGCTGCAAGTGCAACAAATTGTGAAATAAGTTTGAGATGTTGTTGTGCAAATGTAAAATGTTGAATGAAAGATCAAACGATGCATGAAGTGCAATGGGTTGTGAATACTGGTTGCACCAATGCGAAAACTTAAATAATACGTTGCAATGAAAGTGATAGGTCAATATCGAATGTATTGAACAGATTTGGGCATTTACTTTGAATATCGGGAGTAAATTGTTGCACGAGGTGCAACAGATTGTCAAAAATAAAATCGTTGCACGAGGTGCAATGAATGTCGAAAATAAATTGTTGCACCATGTGCAACGCATGTCGAAAGTAAATCGTTGTACGAAATTTTCTTCGACAACGTTGGACGCTAGCACTGTAATGCCCCGCTCCGCACGACGTATTACGCTGAGGCGTTGACTCAAAGAGTCGCATTGACCGAATGAAATGTATCGATGTGAATCGATACGAGAGTTACGTTGTCCCGAGCAAAGCATCGAACTAAGTCGATGCGAAGAGTTGCATTGTCCCAAAGAATGAGTACGTTGAGTTGGCTCGAAGATTCTAAGAAATCGAATCGACTAAGGCACAAGTCCGAATCGATGCAAGTATTGATGTTAGTTGGTTTCATGTGCAGGATATACGTTTACGCTGAAATATTAGAGGTCGATATTTTGCCTTATTCAGAAAGGGGTCCGCAAAACCAAATCGTCACCTCGCGATGGACTGAGGCGTTGGCTCGGTAAGCTAAATCGGACGTATAATTCAATGAAGCACGAAGTGCTCGAATGTCTAAGTCAGGAGAGTTGGCCGTGCAATGAATTTATAAAATCGAGCCACATTGGCTCGATGAAACGACAAGGCGTATCGACTCAAGGTGCGAGGATTGACTCTTCTTTTTACTCCTTCATGCCTAAGTCAGAATATATCATTGTATGCAAAGTTAACCTATCGACGCCAAGGGCATGGTCCGATCGGGAGATAAATTGTAGTGTGAGTCGAATACTAGTTGGAACAATTGAAATGAAATGTGCATCAAATGTACGAGTCGCTATGGAACATTGGATATCGTAAAGGCGAGCTCCTCGGTGCGCAAGCTGCAAGAACATGGGATAACTATATTTGACGAGTGCCTTAGTGCACGAGCCATTCCGTGCCTTCGTGCACGAGTTAGAAAGACTAGCACATTGAAAGACAATAGGCGAGCGCCCTAGTGTGCAAGCCACGAACATTGAACACTAAGGCATAAAATATGGAAATACGGCTTCGATGCGTGCACCAAGTGCACGACGCGAGGGACAAGATGAAAAATATGTCGAAACGTACCTACGTGCACGAGATCATAAAAGATGGCTTCGTTGCAAAAGAATACAGTTGTGGCACAAATGTTACGGAACTGTCAGATATGACATGATGCCTCGAAAGGTGTTCGGGACCTTCGGGTCATTCGGTTGACGAACTTTGAGTTGAGGCATGATGCCATTGAACATTGAAACGAAGTACAAAATGTAAGAACATAGAAAGTTAATGGAAGAAATACGAGATGATAAAGTCTGAGTCTCGAACTCAAGACTATGTTTGGTTGTTTGAATAATAGGGCATTGCATGGTTGAATGGACTTGACATAATTGTGAAAATCTTTCGTGTACAGAACGTTCACTCCGAACGGGCTACTCCGGGTCACCGGGACCGTTCGCCTAGGAGGGATATAATCTTTGATAGGCGCACATCCGTAAGATGATTAGTGACCGCTTAGCGAGATGTGAAAAGTCACAAATGATGGTATGCAGCGGTAGATCTCCGTAATTGGGACAGCAACCCACTACGAGAGGCGCCGGACTACCCAATATGAGAAAGAAAAGAAAGAAAGAAAAGAAAGAGAGAAAAGAAAGAAAAGAAAGAAAAGAAAGAAAAGAAGATAGAAAAGAAAGAAAGAGAGAAAAGAAAGAAAAAAAGAAAAAGAGAAACGCCTTTAGTCCATTCTGGCGCGGATATGCCAAGACCTTCATATAGTTAAGGAACGATGGGTCGAAAGTGCAAGCACGTATGTTTCCCGCACACATAGATCCTGCTTAGAGAGCACTTATAACATGAAAGGGAAAGAATGGGCGTATTCACCTTGCGTCAGTGCAAGGGCGAGTGCGTCGACTTGGTAAGAAGTTGTGCCACGAAACGAATACGAGATTGCTTGTCTGCTTGTCTATTCAATTCGAATAACATGCTTGCCATGATAACATGCTTTACCGCTTTCGAATATGCCATGAAATCGACCCTAAGTAGAATATAGCAAGATTATATGCTAAGTTGCATGATTCAACATAAATACTATAATATCGTTTAGAAAGAAGGTCTTTGCATCAGCACATACGAGGATGAACGTACTGATCCCCCACCAGCTTTCATACAGGGTGCAGGGAATGGATTGCTCGCGGCGGAGCATTGCTTGAACGCATTGAGGCTTGGAATGTCGAAGTGTATTGAGGCATACGACCGTATTGACGCTCGGACATGTAACAAGATTGATGCGGCCAAGATATAGAAGGCATGATGTATGGAATGGTGAAATCCTTTATGGACAAGAGAGAACTTGAGTGTTGTAGCCAACCTGGCAAATTTAGTTAGGCTGTTGAAAGCCTTTGTAATCTCAGTTTGAATATCAATAAAGAGAATTGTTTCGTATACTCTGTTTTCCTTTCATTGTTAATATCAAATCAAAGATAACCATTTGAGAACTTATCATCTTGTCTTGCACGAGCGTAACTCTAGGCTCGTGCGGCATCATGCCCCCTGCGAGGACGATGATTCGGGTGATTCCGGGTCGGGGTGTGACAAGCACCTCATTTGGAATTTCTTTATAGAGTTTGGACGATTCCAGAATCGGATATGCATCTAAGAAGTATACCAGTGCTTGGCCCTTGACAGCATTTTACATGACAAATACCATATCGTATGGTGTCAATAGTGTTGCCCATGTAGCTAATCAAGAGTTTAGCACTCCCAATTTTGTCATGAGGACCCTGAACGGATTGACACAGAAAATGACATAGATCGTCTGACCCGAGACATAATGATGAGTCTTCTGGATGGCAAATACCAGAGCTAGACATTCTTCCTCGACGAGGTTGTACCGGTGTTCAGCCCTGATCATTGTCCTACTTATGTAGTAGATAGCTTACTCGTAGCCTGCGTCATTGTTCTGGGCCAATAGGACGCCGAGAGAATGAACCATTACGCGGACATAGAACAGAAAGGGTTTGCCTACGACCACTGCCACTATGACTGGAGGATTTGTGAGATAAGCCTTGATGTCGTCAAATACCTTCTGATATTCTTTCGTCCAGACGTAGGAGACTCCCTTCTTCATGAGTTTGGTAAAGGGTTGGCATTTTCCAAAGAGATTTGCTATAAACCTTCGGATATATACGTGATGTCCTTGAAGGCCTCGAAGTTCTCTAAGGTTCTTCGGAGGGTCCCTGTCGAGGATGGATTTGGTCTTCTCAAGGTCAAGATGGATGCCTTTTGCAGTGATGATGAAACCCAAGAATTTATCGCTGAAAACCCCTAAGAAGGATTTGGCTGGATTCATCTTGAGCTGATATGCCCGTATGAGATCAAAGACTGTCCTCAGATCTTTCAGGTGATTACCTCGTAGATGACTTTTGACAGCAATGTCGTCAATATAACATTCGACTATCTTACGAAGATTCTTACGAAAGATGGTGCTCATAGCTCGTTGGTATGTGGCACCTGCATTCTTCAAGCCAAAGGGCATCACTGTGTAGCAATAAACCCCCCTTTGGAGTCCTGAATGACGTGTGTTTTTCATCATCCATAAATATTTTGATCTGGTCGTAGCCCGAATACTCGTCCATGAAGGACATGGTTCGAAGCCACATGTGTTGTCGATCATTACGACGATGATCGGGAGTGGGAACTCGTGTTTCGGGCAAGCGGTGTTGAGGTTCGGAAGTCGATATAGACTCGGATCTTCTCGTTCTTTTTAGTACCAGAAACGATGTTGGCTACCCAATCTGGATGTTGTTCTTCATGAATAAACCCACTATCTAAGAGTTTATCTACTTCTTTGTCAATGGCATCAGTGATATTAGGACGGAAGCGTCGTTGTTGCTGCTTAACAGGTTTAGCGTTAGGTAAGATGTTAAGCTCTTGCGAGTCTAAATATGGCATGTCTTCATAGCTCTAGGCAAAAACGTCGATATATTCTTTGACAAGTTGAACTAATGATTCGCGATCTTCCCTTACCAAGCTTTTGCTGATGAAAATAGGTTTGGACGAAGATTCATCTCCCAGGTCAATCTGCTCGACTTTATCTTCGGTAGGGGGTTCTTGTAGTTCGAAACGAGATTCCTACTGTACACCTAGGCATTGAGTCCAGGGTTCTTCCTCGAAGAACTCCACAGTTTGATCATCGTACTCTTCTTCTGAAGGATGTGTAGATGTCATGTTGACTGAGAACACTTTTCTGAAGATCGGGCCGATACTGGTATCGGAGTCCCAAGTTAAAGCTTCGCATGAGTGAGAGTGTGTAGCCTTTTTCGCTTCTGAACTCTTCGGGGTTGTAGGCAGCATGACATAACCTACCCCCCGTCGAGTGCGATGGTAATAGTCTTGTGGCTTTTCTTTTGGAACTGGGAGTCGTAAAGGAAGGCGTCGACCTCTGTCGTAGTTCAGACCTTGGCAGCTTTTTAAGTCATAACCCATCTTTTGGATGAGGTACTTTGCTTGATCGGTGTATCAGTATACTTGCATTCTGCCGATATAAGGTTCTGGCTCGACCGGCAGGAGGTCTTGATGATGCTCGACTTTGCCGAAGATGATGTGTTTCTCGTCCTGGCTCCGGGGTGGAACTATATAACAGACTCCTCAGTACGGGATGACTTGATTTACATGGTTAACTGTCGTTATTTGTGTTTACAATGACTGTAAGGCATTATCTACAGTATACATGGCATTCTAGTGTGGAAAACTAGAATAATTCAAAGGTAACCTTTTATTGATAAAATACAGGATCTTGTCCCGGGGAATTACATCATCAAGAGATGGGGCGTCAATATTGGCAGATATGTACTCTCTCAAATCCTCGTCAGTGAGAACTGGAGTAGCCTTGGGCGATTCGGAAGAGCTCGTCGGGAGTTTGACCCATATTGGCTTTTGAACCTGTGCTGAGAGATGTTGGCCCATTCCATTGTCACACCCAATTTTAATAATCGACATGGACTTAAGTCAATACACAAAATATACAGACTGCTGCTAATCATTTCAGGACGTGTGAAATTAATATCAACAAGCGTCGTACTACTACATCATCAAGCACATAAATCATCAATCTGGAGATTACTTTCATTGGGATCCAGTCCGAGTCATTTTACAATTTATTATATATTTTTATCTTTATTGAGTCTAGGATTTAAATTGTAAGATCGACTAGGTAATACTGGCTTAGGTTAATCCCAGTCCACATTTCTAAAAAGCCTACCTATTCCCATTCTATTTTTTACCAAAAGTTCAAAATCATTTTTGCAACAGAATTTGACAAATATTTCGAAATTCTCCTAGACAGAACTCAAACCGAGTTCGGCCCGAGTTCGGTCTGTTTGAATTTAAATATCCGTTGCCTCCAAATTTGAATGCAATGTACATATGCGAAATCTTTGCATCAGAACTCTGCCAGAACTCTGTCCGAGTTCGGTCCCAGAAAACACCTATAAATAGGAGAGAGTTTTTCATTTCAAATTATTCATTCATTCTTCATTTCTTTTTCTCTATTCAATAAGTGTTTTCACCCGATCAAAAGCTTTCATATCACACCTATACTCCTCTTAACCAAAAGCCAGTAATATCTATTTCGATCTAGAGACTTTTGGTGTTCAAGAGTTGTAAAGAGGTTGTTCAAAGTACAGCAATTATCTTTGTTGTGGAGCCGGTCGTGCGCTCGTCACCAAGCACGGTGTTGTGAAGTTGGTCGTGCACTTGTCACCAAGCACGGTGTTGTAAGAGAATGCAAGCTCTCAATTAGCTTGTGCCTTAGTGGATTAACATCGAGCAAGAGTACTCGAGACTGGATTAGTCCTCTCAGAGGGATACCAGTATACATTGCTATGTCACTGAGTTTGATCTCTCTATCTCTTACTTTATTTATTTACTGTCTCTTATTTACTGCCATAGTTTAAAATTTAAATTGGTGATTATTTTTTGCTGCACTCGCACTCACTCTATTCACCCTTCCCCCCTCTAGAGGTGCTCAACGGTCCTATAATTGGTATCAAAGCAGGTTATATTCTAATATAACAAACCTCAGAGAGTATATATGGCAGCCGTGAAATCAATATTCAACGGTGAAGGGCAATCCACAAATAGACCCCCACTATTTGATGGTACAAATTATACCTACTGGAAAACACGAATGACTTTCTTCATAAAGTATCTTGACTTTGATCTTTGGTCTATAGTTGTTGACGGTTATAAGAAACCGGCACCTACAGTGGTTGACGGCCAGCTTGTAGACAAGCCTCATGACAAATATACAGAAGCTAAAAAAGCTAAGGCTAGTCTAGATGCTCGTGCCATCAATGCACTATTCTGTGCAATTGACAAAACGGAGTTCAACAGAGTTTCAACCTATAAAATGCCTCACGAGATTTGGAAACTTCTTGAGGTAACTCATGGAGGTACTTCCTAAGTGAAGGAATCCAAAATCAGTAGACTAACACAGGAATATGAATCTTTTAAGATGAAACCCGGTGAGTCAATTACACAGATGTTTACACGTTTTCTTGATATTACTAATCCTTTGTAATCTCTTGGTAAGGATTACAAAAATCATGAGAAGATCAAAAAAGTGCTACGGGCTCTAACCAAGAACTAGAACCCGAAGGCAACAGCAATCATTGAAGGAAACGATCTCACCACCATGTCTCTAGAAACACTGATGGGAAAGCTCATGACCCATGAGCTTGATCTACAAGAGTTTGATGAAGCAACCCCAAAAGAAAAGTCTATTGCCTTCAAAGCTCAAGCCAGAAAATCTACATGCAATGATTCTGATGAAGAATCATCAAGTGGTGATGAACAAGCCCTACTAGTGAAGAACTTCAGGAAATTCCTAAAGTTTGAGAAATCAAACAGAAAGAAGAGAGATATCCAAGAAAGCAATGAAGATGAAACCATATGCTTTGGATGCAAGAAGTCAGGGCACATGAAGAAGGACTATCCAACTTCGAAGAAAAGCAGTCCATATGACAGATCAAGATTAAGCCGAAAAGCAACAACCAGTCGAAAGTATGCTAACACAAGCATCTGGCATGAAAGTGATGCCAGTGACACAGATGAAGAAGACAGACCCTGCAGAAATGCCAATGTCTGTCTTATGGCATTTGATAAGGTATCTTCAAACCCTCTATATGATGAATTTACTTTCGATGAATTAGAAAATGCCTTTAGCGAATTACTTGAAGAACATAGAACTGTGCTTGACAAGTATAAGCAATCTCGAAAAGAGATTAAGGCATGCACAACCGAGATAGCTAGACTGTCCAGTCTTATTGAAGATATTAAAGAGACGTCTACTACCGATAACACAGAAGAGATAGCCAAACTCAAAGTAGACTATCATGAGACTATCCTCAAGGTTGATAAGAAAGAAAGAGACTATGTCAAAATATAAGAGTTATATGACATAGAAAAGAAGAAGCACTTAGTCACAGAATAAAGACTCTCAGATATGACTGCTAGTTATGAGGAGTCTGTTGCGATTTCTAAAAAGTTAGAAATCAAGTTAGGCAAATAGGCAATACCTGTGACACAGCCTAAGTTTAGTCCTAATGCTAAGCATACACCGAAGAGGACTAAAAATCAGAAAGCACGAAAGAAATATGACCATCACCATGCTTTCACTTATAGGTTTTCCAAGAAACCAAATTGTAGAAGCATGGAAAAGAATAAAGAAAGATCCATGCGGCCAAGGATCCCCATGCGACTCAGAGAGCTAATACGTCTCAGGGATCCATGCGGCTCAAGCGTCTATGCGGCTCGAATAGTTTCCTGCGGTCCAGAGAAGAGCCACGTGGCCTTCAATAGCTCTTCCCTTTGTCTTTTACTGTATTTAATGCCTTGACGGCTGACAGCTCTGACAAATGACAGCTCTAACGTACAATAATGACTCTGCCATAATGGCAGACTCCTAGGAAAACGAAGGAAATCTCTGACACAATCCATCAAACCCTAAAGACCTTCATGCGGCCCTGACACGTGGACAGTCGCATGCGGCTGAGACAGAGGCTACCCCATGCGGCTCAGGCAGAAGCTATCCCATGCGGCTTACGAGGACTATCTTCATGCGGCTCACTGAGAAGCCACCCATCATGCGGTCGCCTACGTTCATGCGGCTCAGATCATCTCCATGCGGTTCAAATGTTCAGAGGCCACTCCCAAGCAGCCTTGACACGTGGCCAGCCTTATGCGGCTCAGTGGGAAACAACCCTCATACGGCTCAGATTTCCTAAGTAAGACACGTGGCAGAAGATTAGTTCTTCCAGCGTCCCTACAGCTAACAGCCTAATGATAATGGGACACGTGGTATCAAATCGATCAAGATTCATTAACAAATCCCAATAAAGTATTGGGATCAAATCAGATCATTTGCAATCAATTAAGTTGAACACGTGGCGGGAGATCCGAGCTTGGCATAACAAATCATGAGAATTTATGTCAATCATCATTAATTACCCACAGAGATTTGATACAATCACATTAATTGCTCAAATCTATTATATTCAAGATGAGCGGCCCAGATTCATTGATCCCTAGCTGTCGACTTTTGAGAATGGGCAATCATTGCAAATCCTAATGATGCCCCCCACTCTTATAAATAGCAGGGTGCCATTTCCTTGCAGAGAGCACGGAGAGCACAGACAGAGAGAGAGATAACAGAGATCATATCCCCCTCTGATCCAGAGTGTCAAAGAGAGAATCTACAGAGATCGAAAGGAGAGCATTTCTTCGTCAACGCCCACGCCCAGCAATTTTTCTACAGAGCCAAGGCTGCACCCGATCGTCCAAGGAGTAAGGCAGAGCGGCCGTCGCTTTCCCGAGCCTCTATCATCACCCCCCAGAATCTAAAATATACAATTGTACTTAGATTGTTGTACCTAGGTTTTCGTCCCTAGGCTTTCTTTGTACAAGCAATTTTGTATTGTGAGTCTAAGTTCAGTCCTCCTACATAAATTGTTCTGTACTTTTACAATCAATGGCAAACACGATGGCGACTCTGCTGGGGACAAACTTCTCTACGGCTGAGGAGTTGGTGACGCAATCGGATGCAGCCAAACTTGGCTCCATGCAACAGAAGATGGTCGTCCGCTTCGACCAACAGGCGTTTGAAGAAATGCTCTCCGGCGGGAGCGCTGGCCCGGTCCAGAAACAAACCCGCACAAAGAAGGCTCGTAGGGAGTGGAGGCCAAAATCATTTGCTCCTTTCCAAGCCCTGGACGGAGTACTCTCTGTTACTCAAGACGGCAAAGGCGACTCTCATGCGGCCCCACTTCAAGCCATAGAGGACTCTGCTGTCCCCAAGTCCGGCAGAGGAAAGCACTACGATGCTGGACTTGTAGAGACAAAGAGTGATTCTATGTGCTCCAGGAAGAAGCCGAACACTCATGACGCCAAGACCGCCAGCCGCATGCATGATGCTCATGAGGTTGAAACTGCCAGCCGCATAAAGAATATCTATGCGGCCAGAACTTCCAGCCGCATAGAGAAAACTCATGCGGCCGAGACTTCCAACCGCACGAAGAAAGCCTATGCGGCCACAACTGCCAGCCGCATGAAGACTGTTGACTCCAGCCGTATACTGCATGCTCCACGCAGCTCAGGCTCAGTCTTCGATCGTCTCTCCTATGGTCCTGATCTCTCATGTGCCCAAGAAAATGTGTCTGACTCTCTGCAGCATCTCTCTAACTCTTCCTACTATATGCCTTCAGGCGCTCTAGTGAAGAAGTCAAGGGTAGCGCGAGCTTGGCGAGCTCAGTCGGCTGTCCCAACCTCTGACCATCCGAGTGCTCCGCATAATATTATGCGGGCCTCTGATAGAAAGTTGTACAGAACCACTCGAGTCCAGCCCCCGGCGGCAAATGGACAGAGAGGTTCCCAAAAGTCTCCCAAAATCCAGGGAGCAAACATGGTCGTTCCAGATCCATCTGACTTGCGTAAGGCTATCCTCCACAAGCGCAAGGAAAGAGAGGAGGCCTCGTGGTGCAAAGAGTCCTCCCACGGACGTCACTGCACCCAAATTATTGTCAACTGTTGTTGCAACAATACGACGATACGAGAAGACCGACAGTCCGTCTTCCAAAGATTACAACAGCTGAGCTCAGAGGATGAGGCACCACCCGTCGTCTCTTGCAACTCCACTCAGAAAATCCTCGCCGATAGGAGAGGGAAGAAGATAAACGTTTCTAGCCCGAAGATCTCAACCACTGTGACTAAGAAACTGTCGTCTAAACGGTTGTCCACCACCGAAGTTTTCTAAGGTACCCGTTCGAAGACGAAATCTACTACAGTAGGAGATTCATCATCCACACCACTGGGGGTTACTGAAACAGGGGGTAGCACTCCTCAGAACATCCACGATAATCCGATGTTCTAAGGAGACGAGCCTGAATGTCACCGCCAGTTTCCAGAAACAGGATATTTTTGTCATTTTTTTTATTTTTATTATTTTAAAATTATTTATTTATTTATTGTAATATTTTGGGGTTATTTGAGTCGGGTTCGAATTTCAGCTCAATCCGACTTGAAACGGGGACCCGGGGTAGTGTTGACCCTAGTGGACCCACATACTAGTTAGCCATGGCCCACATGTCATTTATTTTAGTTAGTGACTAGGCTAATTTATTTGGATTGGGATTTATTAGATTAGTGTGTTAGAATGACCAAACTAGCCCCCGACTTGAATCCCCTTTGTAATGTATTGTTAATAGGCTAGAGGGGGTATTTTAGGCGTTGCAAAAATCAGCCATAGCAGCCCTCTAGTGGCCGGCCACCTATAGGAAGGGATAGGCATGAGTCCCTTTGATATTTCCATACTTTTCTATCTCATTTTCTCTCTCTTGTTCTTCCCCAAATTTCTAGAGAGCACCCCTAGTGATTTTATCTCCAAATCAACTCCTTCTTCCACCAAATCTTCTTCTCTCCTCCTCTACTCCATGAAAGGAAGGTGCTAGCCAAGTTTGGAAGGATTCGGAGCTCGTTTGTGTCCATTTGGAATCTCTACGTGTCGGAAGACCTTTTCCTTTGAATCTCTCTCCCGGAAGGTATAATCTCTCCTCTAAACCATTCCTTCATGCATATAGGTCTATTTTGAACCCGTAGGAATGACCCCCATGGTTTTGTGTCCATTCGTGTCTGTTTGGACACTTGTAGAGGTGTCCTATGTGTAGGCTTGTGTCCATGTGGGAAAACCCCTATTTGGACACATGTGGGATTATTGTGTAATTGATTTAATGTTGTTTTAACTTTATTTCCAGATTTTCTAGGTGTTTAGGAATGAGTTTTCTATGTATCATATTGTATTATATTGTTAATATCTATATATATATATATATGGGGTGATATATATATATTAATCTCTATGTATATATATGTATATATATAATATGGTTGATATATATGTGGATATACATTTGTGATATGATGGTGTGACATTTGTGTTGGTTGTGGGTATATAGGAGGGCTCGGCCAAGAGGTTATGCATGTGTGTAGGTATAGTGTTTGAGAAAATAGTTTGAAGAATAGTGTGTGTGTGTTGTGTATAGAGTAGAGTGTTAGAGAGGACTTGAGGGATTTAGAAGGAGTGTGAGAGGATTTTAGGAGGGGGAGAACCTGCTGTGGGTAACAGCAGTAGTAGGAGTAGGAAATTAGTCCCACAGGGGACTGATTTGGATGTGATATCAGTCCCCACAGGGGACTGATATGGTTCAGCTGCAATAGCAGCAGTGTACAACTGCTTGGGAGTTTTGGAGGGGGGAAACATATCAGCCATTGGGACTCCATCTCAGCCATGTAAATCAGTCCCCTATTTCCAGCAATACCAGTCCCCAAACCACCCATGCATAGCCATTACATGTCCCAATATTCAGCCCCATATGCTGTCCTATAACTGTCCTTAACCAGCCCCACATAACAGTCCCAATGTAGCCTTGGTTCACCCTATAATTAGTCCCATATCAGCCCACAAAAACCTGTCCTTAACAGTTAACATTGGCCCCCCAAGCTCTCCTAAAACCTGTCCCCAAGTGTCCCAACAACAGCCCTATATAGGTACCCAATTCAGTCCCCTGAAATCAGCATTAGACAGTCCTATATGGCTGCTCTAAATTCAGTCCTTAACCACCTATTGGTTGTCCCCAAATTCAGCCATGGAAGCCCCCTTGATTGCTGTCCCAAATTATCCCTAAAACAGTCCAAATATTAGCCCTTGTATTGCCCAACTTCAGTCCTATATGGCTGTCCAAAATGGACAGCCATGTAGCTCTTTTTAGCCTACATTCCTGTTCCCCATACCAGCCAAGAACCCCTACACACCAGCCTATAAACCCTGTCCAAACAAGTCCCTTACCTGTTCCCTTATCAGTCAAGATTTCACCTTAATTGCTGTCCAACACACCCCCCTAAACATGTCCATTTTCACAGCCTTATAGCAGTCCAAAGCATGCCACATTCGGTCCCTATGTGTGAGTGAGATTAGTGTGTGTTGTGGCCTTGTATTTGAGTGTGTGTGTGAGCTATTTGGGTATTATGTAAGTCTATATGGATGGGTGTTAGGAGCTATAGGTATTAGCCTATGTCTAAACATATAGGAGGGCCTATGTAAGTGTTGTGTGTAAGCCTATGTATACACATGTGTGTGAGTTTGTATAGGAACCTATAGATGAGCCAATAGGTAGCTATTTGCCTAGGTGTATGTGAACCTATATGTGTGTGTGTCTAGATATGGATATATAGGTG
The DNA here is from genome assembly GCA_029216955.1 of Iris pallida. Lineage (NCBI taxonomy): Eukaryota > Viridiplantae > Streptophyta > Magnoliopsida > Asparagales > Iridaceae > Iris > Iris pallida. The sequence continues at coordinate 27,776,588 of JANAVB010008400.1, read as the reverse complement.
TATATATATATGTAACTATATATCATGGTATAAGGGTAAGGTAATGGGTAATGGCCAACATGTGGTCTAAGATAACTTAGATGACCTAGATACTAGGATTTCTTGGTAGGTAATATTAATATAGGATAGTATCTAGCTATCCTAGGAAGCCTAGGCTAGTATTCCTAGGTTAGAGTGGTATGGGACAAGGTATTGGTATTTACCTTGGTAAGGTAATATAGGTAATACATAGAAATAGGGTATTTGAGTTTGGAGTCTAAGATAGAGTTAGAACTTGGTTCCCTTGGTTGGTAATGATCAAATATAGCGCTCATAGACTAGTTTTGACGTCGGTTGACCATTTTGACCAAAGTCAACAAAAGTCAACCGAGAGTCAAACTTAGCCTTTAAGCGACCAAATTTGACCGAAACCAAACCAGAGTTGACCAGTTGACTGAAAGTCAACAATTGGTCAACATGTGACTTGTTTGACCTAGGGTTGACTCAGTGTTGCCCAGAGTTGACCAGAGTTGACTTTTTGACCAAAAGTCAACTGTAAGTCAACCCTTGACCCAGATTGACCTAGTTAGACCTTGATTGTTTTAGTGTGACTCAGTATGACCTAGTTTAGCTTGGTGTGACTTAGATTTGACTTAGATTTGACCTAGATTGACCTAGATTCATTTAGAAGCATTGTAATGCATCTTATTGTCATTTTTGGACTCATAGTGACTTGTACTGTTCTATAGGAGACAGACACCACTCCTCGGACAGTATATTCTCTTCAAACACTCAGGCTATCAGGCGAGTACATTCTCTGACCGTTTTATACTTGTATAGATTTACATTCTTGCTCTAGATTACTGTACTTGAGGCTGACACGATCATTATCACGGATTGGTACTATATGGATCTTCTTCTGAGATATTATCTCCTTGTATTCACTAAGTACATATTGTGATGTGCGTTTTACTTACATGTTGTATTTATTGAATATCCTTATCATTGTACACTCATTGTGCATATTGTACTCTCAGTATCACATTGAGCCATTGTACAAGCCATTGTACAAGTCATTGTATAAGGTAACGTAACTGAATTGGATCCTTGTGTATTGATTGGGGAGGGGGAGTAGAAATGGTTATGTGATCAATCCTATTGTATAAGAAATTGTATATGTCCATTGTACACCCACGTACAAAGGAGTCCCATTTTATTGTATAACCTAACCCGTTTACATAACCATATTGTGCTCTAAATCACATGTTCCTTACAGTTCTTACTTATCATATTTATATATTTCCTGTTATTAAATCTCTACTGTTTTCATATACCTTCTTCTTTCAGCATTTCATGTACTTTACTCTATTGCATGCTTTATATTTCCTAACTCGATATGAACTGCGTGAGATATTTTGTGCTCGCTCCCGTCCTGACTGGACTTGTTGAAAATATTATAGAGGATGAGGAGGAGGCCAGCGTAGACACCTACTATGGGGCAGCTGTAGATGCCATGTGTGACCCAGATTTCCAGCCTGATCCACTAGCTTAGAGACTGGGGCTCCCTAGTCTAGGTTTTCTATTTCTGTCATTTGAGATCTAGATTGTATATATTCTTTCATTTCAGTGTTAGAGTCTTGTATTGAGCTGGATGTTCTGATTTGTTATGTCAGTAGACACTTAGACTCTCTGGTTGTATTTATGTGGTTTTTTCTTCATTTCAGTATTTATCTATCTTCCTATCTTTCATTCTGCTTTAGATGTGATTGGGACTGTATATTGCTATGTCACCTCCATTCGGAGTGTATATACTGTACAGGTACCTTTATATTGTTAGATGATTGACCTAGGACAGCGTTCTACCGCCGACACTGCGGCGTAGGCTGGGCATTGTTACGTTCTCGTACCCTCACAGTGGGTGCGGGTCGTGACACTGAGGAAGCAACTCTCCCGTCAGATACAGCAGATGCCGACATTTCCGAGGACGTCCATGACTCTCAAGATGAAGCAAGCTCTGAAGTTGGGGGTACTATTCCTTCTGAGTCCGAACCAGAGGAGAACATTCCCACATACCCCGATGACTTCTCGGTACAGGGATATGACTCGGAGGGCACGTCCTCCACTGTTCCCTCCATCTTTCCTCATGTAAAGACGGTGTTCATGACGGACAGCAACCAAGGTGGTTCCAGTGATCGCCAATGCATCGACACTCTGGAGGCCATACTGCATGCCTTGGTCAAGTCTGTAGACGAGATCAAAGCGGCCCTTCCAACTTTGTAAGGAGGGATGCCTGGACAAACAAGTACGGGTCCCGCGGTCAATGCGGACTCGAACTCAGCGGCCCCGAACCCGGGCAACAATCCTCCTGAAATAACGGCTCCCACCGCTGTCGATGAGGCCAGGGAAGCAAGAAGAGAGGTCCAGGAGCTCCGAGCCATGTTTTACGCTCGAGAAAACTCCCAAGACCTCAGAATACGGCAACCATACCCTGCTGCATGGAGGGATGTCCCCTTCCCACCAAGATATAAGCCGTTCAACATTAATCCCTATGATGGCAAGACCTCCGCAAGTCGGTACATCACTTACTTCGAGGTCACCACCGACCACCAGTCCCATGACGATGCCATCCTCACACGATTATTCATTGGGGCATGGGAAGGGGTCGCCTTCGACTGGTACCACAACCTGCCAGACAACTGGATCCACTCCTTCGCCAGCTTTAAGCGCATATTTTTGGAGAGATTCTACGAAGTAGGACAGGACGTCACAATGTCCACCCTCATGGACGTCGTCCAAGGAGAGAAGGAGCTGACAAGGAAATATATTGAGCGGTTTTGCCAAACCGTAATGAAGCTGTCATCTGGTAACCCGGATTCCTCCTTAATTGAAATTTGCCAAAAGAGATTGCTCCCAACAATCAGTCTCTGGATGGGCAAAAGTCAATTTAAGGACTGGAAGACGTTCATCATCAATGCCACTAGCACCGAAGAACGGTTGAAGAAGGCTCGCCAACTGGGATTGCACATCTCGGAGGGAGAGAACAAGGGCAAGCATCCTAATACCAATAACGACAATGGGGGTAGCCCCTCCAACAATCGGGACAACAGAGGTAAGCAGGCTATGGTGGCCGACACAGCCCAGAAACCTGAGTCAAAACCGGTAGACAAACAATGGCCGCAAATCACTTACTCCTTCGAAGACGGTCACGTCAAGCCCATCTTGGACATGCTCATACAAGGAGACAGAATTCAGCTCCCTCCACCAAGACGGGAACCTCGGCCGGCAGAAATGGAGAGCCCAAAGTACTGCCATTACTACCGCTACGTCCACCATGCTACACACGACTGCTACCAACTGAAACAATATATCCAACATCTCATCAATTCGAACGCTCTGGCCATCGATTTCGAGGAGGTAACCGTGGCGGCCAACATGGTGTCCGTACAATTCGGTAGCTTCCCTCCAACAGAGACTCAAGACGGGGTGGTACCCATCCCTTTGGCGACAATAAAGATTGCTAATCTTTCCCCTCCTCAGGATCAGGTTGCTGGTCTAGTGTCCCTCACCACATCATGGGGGGAGGTTATGTGGGTCCATTCGGACCTAGTACTTAAGGTGACTCAGCCCACACCACCTTCCATTCGCAAGAAGAAGAGTGGAAAAGTCAGATCCTGCCGTACTATCTCAGCAGATGTCGAAGAAGTCACGACCGTCGTTACCCGATCTGGGGCACAATCCCAACCTGTAGCTGATAATTCGACTGAAGATCATCAGCCAGCTACTGCTGACACTCCAGGACCTTCTCAGCCTCCGACGATCGAAAAGCCTAGGCCGAAGGAGACTCGCTTTGACAAATCCCTCCGAAAAAAGACAACTCAGGGGCTGGAGAGGCCCTACAACTTCGACATCTTGGCGCAGTTGGCCAATACACCGGCCAAATTGTCATTATACGAGCTCCTGAGGCTCTCAAAGGATGTTCGTGCGGCTTTGAGCGATGCACTCCAAAATGCCGACGTATATCTGGCTCAGGTCAACCTCACGGGAGAGAGCCCGCCTGCAAATCTCCAAGACAGCGCTTGTACAGGAGCAATGCCCAATATTGTCTTCACTCCACAGGATATGCTCATCAAAACTAATCTGTACGATCGTCCGTTATACTACACCAGATACATCGGGGACGTAAAGGTAGACCGGATGCACATTGATCTCGGTTCTTCCATAAGCATCATCCCGAAGGGTCTGCTACATCATCTCTGCATTCCTATGCATCGCCTGACGCCAACAAGCACCGCTATTAGCGGTTGCAATTCGGGCAGGAGCTACCCGATCGGGAAGATTCGCCTGAAGTGCCAAAATGGCGATCTCCAGTCAGAAGTAACCTGTTACGTCATAGATGCGGACACTTCCTACAACATCCTCTTGGGGCGCCCTTGGATACACGATTATATGATCGTCCCTTCTACGCTGCACCAGTGCTTCAAATATGTCGACAAATACGGCTTCGTGAGGACGAAATTTACCGACATCGATCCCTTCAAAGGGGTCGAATCCTACTACTCAGACTCCTGCCTATACGAGAAGTCGAAAAGGCACCTGGATAAAGATGTACAAGATCAGACTTAGACGGCCTCAGGATCAGAAGAACCTCTGACGATCCACCTTCAAGCTCGCAAACCTGGCAAGTCCGCACCCCTTACGGCCGCTCTACGTAAGGACGCAATCAGCCTCTCGGCACAAGAAGGGCAAATGATAATCCGGCTACCAAGGTCCGGCCAAGCACCGAGACCCACAACGGAGCCACTGACAATCAGACTACCGAGAGTCGGCCAGCCACAAGCAGAGAAGCTCAATCCCTCTGACAAGCCAATGACGATACGCCTTCCCAAGAAGAATCGTCACCCCGATGCAAAGTTGGGGGCTTCTAGCGAGCCAACAACTCCCCGCCCACCATCGAGTACCAAACTGGGGGTCGTTAGTTTGCCAACGACTCCACGTTCTGCTCCACCAGCAGAACCCCTGATGATCAAGCTGTCCAAGTCATCTTCTTAGTCCTCATTTATACAGGGGGTGGCCGAAAAAGAATCGAAACTAGCCAAGTATATGGCTGCCCATACTGATGTTCCCTCTGCAGATGATGTAATCCAGCTAGAAAAGATACCTTACTTCATCAATAAAGGGCTATCTTTGAACTACCTCGAGCTTAATAAGCTTTGTACAATATATGCTATGGAACACGGTATAGGCACTCACCTACACACACAGGTGACAAATGTTTACACCGCAAACCAGTTTACCCCAGTGGAAGACGCTTACCGCATAATCGAGGAAAGGGACCATCCAATCATCTTCGGCCGAAAGGATGACCCACAGCCCTTCACAATAGAAAAGGTCGATCTCGAATCAGATGTCGGTAGACTGTCGCTTTATCTGTACAGCCCCTAATCCAAATATCTCGTACAAAAATAGAGGTACGATCTGGAGACTACGCCAGGTTTGAACTACGGCACCGGTCGACGATTACCTTTAAAGCCACCAGTCCCGACTGGCAAACCACGGGACTACTACAGCAAGACCCGATATGGGTTAGGGTATGTCACGCCCACAACAACCCCTGAAAGTTCAGACGAGGAATGCGATTGGAATTCACACTCAACCGGATCACCCACTTTCGATTCAGATGTCAGCATCGGGGACATGCTCAGGCAAGTCTTGTCCGTCAATATGGCATTCGCCGACGCTTACGAAGAAGATGAAGACATTCCTGAAATCCTCGAGTTAGAGTCGTGGGCCCAACAGCTGGATGCACAATGGGAAAAGCGGTTCGAACAGAGAGAACCCCCTACTGAAGATGAGGTTATACAGGTCGACCTCGGCAGCAAATCTTCTCCAAAGCCAATCTTCGTCAGTAAAAGTCTAACAGACGAAGAGCAAAAATCGCTGCTGGGACTTGCCAAAGAATATATTGATGTGTTCGCTTAGAGCTACGAGGACATGCCAGGACTAAACCCCGAAGTTGCCCTTCACAAGCTCAACATTCGGCCAGATGCAAAGCCAGTCAAACAACAACAGCGATGCTTTCGACCGGGCATCAGGGATGCGATCGAAGCCGAAGTCAACAAACTGATAGCCAGCGGCTTCATTCATGAGGAACAACATCCAGACTGGGTCGCCAACATAGTTCCAGTCCTCAAGAAGAATGGGAAGATTCGAATCTGTATCGACTTTCGCAATCTGAACGAGGTATGTCCCAAAAATGAATTCTCCCTCCCTATCACAGACATCATGATCGACAACACATGCGGCTTCGAACGCATGTCATTCATGGATGGCTTCTCGGGGTACAATGTCACTCCCCGTTTCCAGAATGCGTATTTTTATACATGTACAACTCATGAGTATTTATTTAATATTTATCATGTATTATCCTGTATTTAAATTCCTTTAATTTCATGTTAATCAATTAATCTGCTCTTTAAATTTTTATGTTAATTTATTTCCTGTAATTATATTTCTGTAATTTTATTTCTGTACTTTATTTCCTGCTTTTATTCTCTGCTTTAGCTAGGCTTTGGGTTCGGGATTGGCTTGGGTTGGATCCCCTACAACCCGACCCATTGGACCCATTGGACCCGGCCCAACTCCCACCTACCACCCCTTTTCTATTTAAAGCTTACATCTCTTTCTCTCTCCTTATAACTCACATTCTCACCATTACTCCTCTTCTTCTTCTTCATTACTCTCTCCACCTACCAAACCGTAGGCAAGTACAACTTGCTCCACATGAGAACCCATGTTTTTATGGTTCATTTATCTTCCTCTCATGATCCTAAGAGAGTTTAGAACTTGGCATTTTTCATTTCGAAGTCTTAAATTTTGTAGATCTAGAAATAAGTTATTTTCGGAGTTTGGTGGTTTTGATCTATCAAACTTCTTTGTTTTCAAGTTTTGATGGTTCTATGTTGTAGAGAGTTTTATTCTACCCAAGTTTGACCTTTGGAAAGTTGGATTTGGACTTGTTTTGACCAAGTTATGGACCTTTAAAGCTTTGGGGTGCAACCATGGAGTTCTTACTGTTTGGAGAAGACAGTGAGCAGTGTACACTAGCTTTTTAGCTTGCGTCACTGAGCTGTGCGCGCTCTTTAGCGCAGCACAGTCTGGAGTCCATACGCTACCTTTTTAGGAAGCGTGTGTCTTGCATACGCTACCTTTTGGAAGCGTATATCGTATGGAGTTCATACGCTACCTTTTGGGAGCGTATGACTTGCATACGCTGACTTGAATGGTCAGGAGTCGTATGGAGTTCATACGCTACCTTTTGGGAGCGTATGACTTGCATACGCTGACTTGAATGGTCAGGAGTCGTATGGAGTTCATACGCTACCTTTTGGGAGCATATGACTTGCATACGCTGACTTGAATGGTCAGGAGTCGTATGGAGTCCATACGCTGCCTTTGGGGAGCGTATGACTTGCATACGCTCACTTGGATGGTGAGGAGTCGTATGGAGCCCATACGCTGCCTCTTTGACTTGAGCTTAGCCTGACTTGAGCGTACGCTGACCTTACTTACCCTGATCTTCTATAGCCCTGTATATTGATATTTTATTAGATATTTAATGTCCATTTTATATCCTTACGCCTTTTTGGCATAAACTCGATAAAATCATGATATGATAATATTGTTAATATCAATTGTTATGTGGAATGTGCCTTGTGTCCCGATTGATTTTTAGGATACCCAGTATGACTGGGACTTGACCATGAGAGTTATAGACTCGACCCCCGTTTAATGCTAATTGACTTTCGTGCCTTGTCACCATTGATAATAATGGTTATCTTGACTAAATTAATCATGCGTTCCTAGTCGGAACTAAGAGACTGGCTAGTCGTCTTATTAAAATTGAATGAATGAGACACGTTCATGTTATGGACTATTGAAATCGACTGGCTGATCCCGAATATTGACTTACATGCACATGCAGGCTTCAATCTATTTATTTATTTATTTACTTATTTATTTTCTACAAAAGAAGCATGTGTACTTTATGGTCAAGGCATGATTACCGTGGTTAGATTTGATTGTTGTATTACGCTATGTAAGACCTGCAACCTAACCGCACTGGTATCGTTGTAGAGTTGTGCATATCGTACCCCGTACGAAAGTACTCATTTGAATGACCATGATCCACGGCATGGGATTTCACTCAACGTAGGGACTATTAAGTTAAATAAAATAATGATTGCATGGAGAGAATGGATTCTCGAGTTCTTACATGGCAGCCCCCTTGGGACAAGTAGTACCCGACGGGCCGGCTGGTTCCCACAGATACTGTAAAACTGCCACACGGGCAGGGAACAGTATCTGCTTATATTATTATTGTATATTGTATATCGATGACGGGCGTCCTGCTAGGACTCGTCTAATTCATGCATGGCGCACATGATTGACTGGATAGACTAGCCTTGCTTGCACATAGTAAGAACTACGGAAATCCCTAATTGCATTATTCCAGGATAACTTGGGACTCATAATAGCAAGCCGTAGTAGTTGAATGGCCGTTTAAATTGATTTGTTTGTGCACTGTACCTACTCTGTTACCTAACTGGGATGATCAGAATGTCAGGACATGACGGGCCAATTTCTGTCCTTGTTTGGTTGGGAGGTTGGTTCGAAGTGTCGTGATGTGATGTGAATCCTAGTAGAAAGCAGAGATCTATTATTATATTCTCTTACTTATTGGTTTTAGTTCTCATGTCGTGCTTCCTTGTGGTACTTGCTATTAGAGGTCTAACCTCTTTGGTTTTGCATGGCCAGGTTTAGAGCCGGTCCCCGAGGATCCAGCTTATTTCTACCTCCAAGATGGTCAACACTAGAGGGATGATCGCAGGAGGACTCGAGTGGGTTCCTTACTTCACCGCTCGTTTTGTCACTTACTTTATACTTGGCCGTTTGGCACCGACATGTTAGTCGGATTGTCTTGTACTTACTTTTACATAATTGTAATTAAAGTCAGACTGCAGCTGATAACAATTGTGTATACTTTTGCTACATCAATCTGGCTATGTTTTGTAAAGCCAGATATCAAGAACATTTGACAGAGCGTTTGGGACGCCTTACTGCTTTATCTTACATGTTCTCTATTACTGTTTCTTGTTTGAATGATTGAGACAATAGATGTGAAGAGACCATAGTGAGACTTTCATGTAGTATGCGCCCCCTCGTCTTTTAGACAACATTGATCGTATTATACGGTATTCATCTACCCGTAATACGTAGCTGGCTGAGTCATTCTCCCGCTCTCTAGTATTCTGGTTCTGGGGCGTGACAAGGTTTTAGTGGTGGCCCATGAAGGTCTGATTTCAGACTTGTGGGGTGTTTTGATTTATAGGATGTCTCAATCACACATGTTCCCCCTTGATCTCATGATTTGTTGATTCTCAACTCCATCTTGACATTCCAGTATCCCTTGACTTCATTGATCCTTCATGTCCGGTCGTTTGATTGTTCTCTTGTCCCTTTTCTTAGGGGCACCTCGTCCGTATCTGTCAGAGCTGGACAACAACAACATGGACAGCAGCATGGACAACCTGACCAGGTTGGTCAGCAACAAGGGTCAGAACCACTTCATGAGGCTATTCAAGAAGAGGTGATAGTGGAACCAGTGGTCGGATCGCAGTATCCGGAGGTTCCAACACCACCAATAGTTCCACCTACCTCTGTGGAATTGGACACACCAGATGTTAGCCCAGCAGCGCATGCACGCTCAGTTGTAAGAGCAGAATGTACTACTCAACCAAGGATTACAGACGGCATTGAAAAAAGGGGCGAGGACAGATTCAGGAGCGTCAGCCCGGTTTTGCAAGTACAACCCCCGCCGTTTCGAGGGCACGGAGGATGCCATCTCAGCAGATGCATGGCTTAAGGATATTGAGGCTATCCTGATAGCCGCTGAGGTGCCGGCCGAAGAGCGTGTGGATCTAGTGAAGTTGTTACTTCAGGATCTTGCACGTGATTGGTGGGAAGCAGAGGAAGTAGGCATCAGACGTCCTGTTGCATGGGACGATTTTACTGCAAGGTTCAAGACGAAGTATTATGGAGTTGTGGCGCAGTTTGAGCTACAACAGAAGTTTATCAACCTCAGACAGGCTGGCAAGACTGTAGATGCTTACGCAGCGGAGTTCTGCAGATTAAGTAGGTTTGCCCCAGAGATGGTAGCGACGGAGCGCCAGAGGGCGATGAGGTTCCAGCAAGGGTTTCATCTTGAGCTCTTGCACTTTATAGAGGGGCACAATTACCAGACTTTTGACGAAATATTGACGGCAATCCGCAGGCATGAGATCACCATTCAGAGGCTTGCGGCAAGGACTGGGGGTCAGAAGAGATCCCACAGTCAGATTGAAGGAGGAGGGAGAGCAGCACCCCGAACAACAGCACCATCCCCTGGCATTCGTATCCACGATGTGGCGATGCGAGGGCCAGCACCACCACCCAGGCAGCAGTAACAGCAACAGAGAAAGAACCAGCAACCCCCAGCGGGCTGTACTTATTGTGGGAAGATGGGACACACTAGAGATGTGTGTCGGACATTGAATGGACTATGTTTGATATGTGGAAATCCAGATCATCGGGTTACCACATGTCCCATGAATTCGAGGTCAGGAGGACCAGTGCAGCAGTTTTCTGCTCTGCCAGCACCAGGGGCAGGGCAGTATCGAGGACCAGCGGTAGCAGTGAGGCCGTTGGAACAGCGTCCGTTAGTACCGCAGGCTCAGATGTTTCGACAGCAGGGACCGTCGATGCAGCAACACCAGCATAGACCACCCAGCATCATCAAGGAAGGGGCCAGCAGCAGCACCAGGCTAGGCCGCAATATGGGAACCAGCAAGGAGGTCGAGGACAGGCATTCACTCTGTCCTTGGAAGAGGCATTAGCATCGGGAGATATTATGGCAGGTAACATTCTCGTCGCCTCATATCCCGCAGTAGCATTGTTTGATTCGGGAGCATCGCACTCATTTATATCTGCACGATTTATGACACGGCTAGGAATAGAGTTCGAGGCATTGCCAGAGAGGTTGAATATACTCATCGGTAATGGGCTCGTAGGAGTTAGTAGAGTTATTCTAGCGTGTCCCAGTTGATAGAATTTCCTGTTGGAAATTTCGACGTTATCTTAGGCATGGACTGGCTGAAAGACAGTCATACGACAATAGATTGTCGTAGTGGGAGTGTATCTTTTGATATTCCAGGCATGAAGAGATTCACCTTAGTCAGATTAGAGGCAACTCAACAAGAGCAGGGAGTAGTAACGGCAATGGAAGAAGTTCAGGTTCCGAAGGTAGTTGAAGAATTTTTAGACGTGTTTCCCGAAGAACTTCCCGGTCTGCCACCGATTAGAGATATTGAGTTCAGTATAGAATTGGCACCTGGAACTAAACCGATATCAGATCGGGTTTACAGAATGGCGGATTCGGAGCAGGCCAAAGTATATCAGCATATAGAGGAATTGAAGAAGAAGAAGTTTATCCAAGCTAGCGTATCGCCGTGGGCAGCACCAGTGGTACTTGTGGGGAAGAAGGATGGATCATCCAGATTGTGCATCGATTACAGGAAGCTTAACGCGGCAACAGTAAAGAACAAGTACCCATTACCCAGGATCGACGACTTATTTGATCAGTTGAGCAAGGCTAGAGTTTTCTCCAAGATAGATCTTCGTTCAGGGTATCACCAAGTGAGGGTTCGAAAGGAAGACATTCCCAAGACAGCATTCAGGTCAAAGTATGGGCATTATGAATTCTTGGTAATGCCGTTTGGTTTGACCAATGCTCCAGCAATATTCATGGATTTGATGAACCGCATCTTTATGCCGTATTTAGATCAATTTGTCGTAGTATTTCTCAACGACATTCTTGTGTACTCTGCTAGTGAAGAGGAGCATGAAGACCACCTCAGGAAAGTGTTACAGGTTCTGAGAGAGAACCAGTTGTATGCCAAGCTCAGCAAGTGTAAATTCTGGATGGACCACATTTTATTTTTGGGTCATATCGTATCAGGAGCTGGAGTAGCAGTGGATCCCAAGAAGGTAGAAGCAGTAGAGAGTTGGCCAGTACCCAAGACCGTAGCTGATGTACGGAGTTTCTTGGGATTGGAAGGATATTACAGAAGATTTGTGTCAGATTTTGTAAGACTTTCAGCACCCATGACCCGCTTAACACGGAAGGATGTGCCATTTGTTTGGTCGGTAGAATGTCGGGCATCATTTGAGAATTTCAAGCAGAAGTTGATATCAGCGCCTATTCTTACAATGCCAGTCGGACCCGGAGGTTTTACAGTATATTGTGATGCGTCAGGTAAAGGACTTGGATGTGTCCTCATGCAGCACGGGAAGGTGATAGCATATGCATCTAGGTAGGTTCGGGACCACGAGAAGAATTATCCAACTCATGATTTAGAGTTGGCGGCAGTAGTATTTACTTTGAAGCTATGGAGGCATTACTTATATGGTGACCGTGTAGACATGTACACAGACCACAAAAGTCTGAAGTACATCTTTACCCAGAAGGAACTGAACATGAGGCAGAGAAGGTGGTTGGAGTTGATCAAGGATTATGACGTGGAGCTGCAGTATCATCCAGGCAAGGCTAATGTAGTAGCAGACGCCCTTAGCAGAAGAGGCGGCACATTTATGTTAACAACACAGAAGCATATCTTAGAAGACCTTCAGGAGATGGGCATCGAGGTTATACTTCCTAGCGATGTAGAAGTTCTGGCGAGTCTACAAGTTCAATCCGACTTGGTAGGCAGAATCAAGGCGGCTCAGGCACAGGACCCAAGGATTCAGAAGCTTAGGGCAGAATGTGAGTCGGGACTCAGAAAGGAGATGCAAATTCATGAAGATGGTACACTTAGATTTGGATCACGTCTATGTGTGCCTAGTGGAGATATCAGACAGGAAGTTATGGCAGAAGCTCACAGTTTTCAGTATTCTGTACATCCTGGAGGGACCAAGATGTACCAAGATATCAAGCAGCACTTCTGGTGGAACGGAATGAAGAGAGAGATAGCTAGATTTGTTTCCCATTGCTTGGTATGTCAGCAAGTGAAGGCAGAACAGCAGAGGCCAACTGGATTATTGCAACCGCTTCCCATCCCGGAATGGAAATGGGAGCATATTACAATGGACTTTGTGACCGGTTTACCGAGATCACCAAGTGGTAAAGATGCTATTTGGGTGATAGTAGATCGGCTTACAAAGGTAGCAATCTTTCTTCCTTTCAGAGTAGGGCAATCTACAGAAAAGTTGGCAGAGTTGTACATGCAACAGATAGTCAGGCAGCATGGAGTCCCTGTCAGTATTGTGTCAGACAGAGATACCCGTTTCACATCACATTTCTGGAAGAGCTTACATCATAGTCTGGGTACCAAGTTAAGATTTAGCACGGCTTACCATCCACAGATGGATGGGCAATCAGAAAGAACAATTCAGACTTTGGAAGATATGTTGCGAGCTTGCACTCTGGATTTTGGAGGATCTTGGGAAAGCCACCTGCACTTAGTTGAGTTCTCATACAACAACAGTTATCAAGCCAGTATCCAGATGGTGCCATTTGAGGCACTATATGGTAAGAAGTGTAGATCGCCACTAGCATAGGATGATATCGGGGAAAGGAAGATGCTAGACCCAGAAATGATTATTCAGACGGTTGAAGTGATTAAGGGAATTAGAGAGCGACTTCGTGTTGCGTAGGATCGGCATCGTCATTGGGTGGACCAGCATCGTAGGCCGCTAGAGTTTTCTGTTGGGGACCATGTGTTCTTGCGGATCTCACCTACCCGTGGGGTCATTAGATTTGGCATTCGCGGGAAGTTGAGTCCGTGATACGTAGGCCCATTTGCTATTCTTGATAGAGTAGGCGATGTTGCTTATTGTTTATCCCTTCCACCTTCGTTACGAGAGGTGCATGACGTGTTTCATGTATCTCAATTGCGAAGGTATGTATCAGACCCCAGCCATATCCTCGATCATTCAGAACTGGTTGTTGGTACCAACCTGTCTTACGAGGAATAGCCTGTGTCCATCTTGGACCGAAGAGAGAAGATACTCAAGAACCGAACAATTAACCTTGTCCGGGTTGCTTGGGGTCATCACTCTTTGGGAGAGTCAACGTGGGAACGTGAGGATGATATCCGATCACGGTATCCACATCTGTTTGACTCACAAGGTATATCTTTTTCTGTGTACCTGATTGTCTTGATTCCTCATGCTTATCACCTTATGGGTAGAATTGCTTGATATCGTAAATTGATGGATTTACATATATGTTACTTGTTATGGATATTGTAAAACGATTGCTTGATTAAATTGCTTGTACTTAGATTAAGTTTAGCCCCGATATTTCTATCCTGCTTAGGGTTTGAAATTCCGAGGACGGAATTTTTCTAAGGAGGGTAGAGATGTCACTCCCCGTTTCCAAAATGCGTATTTTTATACATGTACAACTCATGAGTATTTATTTAATATTTATCATGTATTATCCTGTATTTAAATTCCTTTAATTTTATGTTAATCAATTAATCTTCTCTTTAAATTTTTATGTTAATTTATTTCCTGCAATTATATTTCTGCAATTTTATTTCTGCACTTTATTTCCTGCTTTTATTCTCTGCTTTAGCTAGGCTTTGGGTTCGGGATTGGCTTGGGTTGGATCCCCTACAACCCGACCCATTGGACCCATTGGACCCGGCCCAAATCCCACCTACCACCCATTTTCTATTTAAAGCTTACATCTCTTTCTCTCTCCTCATAACTCACATTCTCACCATTACTCCTCTTCTTCTTCTTCATTACTCTCTCCACCTACCAAACCGTAGGCAAGTACAACTTGCTCCACATGAGAACCCATGTTTTTATGGTTCATTTATCTTCCTCTTGTGATCCTAAGAGAGTTTAGAACTTGGCATTTTTCATTTCGAAGTCTTAAATTTTGTAGATCTAGAAATGAGTTATTTTCGGAGTTTGGTGGTTTTGATCTATCAAACTTCTTTGTTTTCAAGTTTTGATGGTTCTATGTTGTAGAGAGTTTTATTCTACCCAATTTTGACCTTTGGAAAGTTGGATTTGGACTTGTTTTGACCAAGTTATGGACCTTTGAAGCTTTGGGGTACAACCATGGAGTTCTTGCTGTTTGGAGAAGACAGTGAGCAGTGTACACTAGCTTTTTAGCTTGCGTCACTGAGCTGTACGCGCTCTTTAGCGCAGCGCAGTCTGGAGTCCATACGCTACCTTTTTAGGAAGCGTGTGTCTTGCATACGCTACCTTTTGGAAGCGTATATCGTATAGAGTTCATACGCTACCTTTTGGGAGCGTATGACTTGCATACGCTGACTTGAATGGTCAGGAGTCGTATGGAGTTCATACGCTACCTTTTGGGAGCGTATGACTTGCATACGCTGACTTGAATGGTCAGGAGTCGTATGGAGTTCATACGCTACCTTTTGGGAGCGTATGACTTGCATACGCTGACTTGAATGGTCAGGAGTCGTATGGAGTCCATACGCTGCCTTTGGGGAGCATATGACTTGCATACGCTCACTTGGATGGTGAGGAGTCGTATGGAGCCCATACGCTGCCTCTTTGACTTGAGCGTAGCCTGACTTGAGCGTACGCTGACCTTACTTACCCTGATCTTCTATAGCCCTGTATATTGATATTTTATTAGATATTTAACGTCCATTTTATATCCTTACGCCTTTTTGGCATAAACTCGATAAAATCATGATATGATAATATTGTTAATATCAATTGTTTTGTGGAATGTGCCTTGTGTCCCGATTGATTTTTGGGACACCCAGTATGACTGGGACTTGACCATGAGAGTTATAGACTCGACCCCCATTTAATGCTAATTGACTTTCGTGCCTTGTCACCATTGATAATAATGGTTATCTTGACTAAATTAATCATGCGTTCCTAGTCGGAACTAAGAGACTGGCTAGTCGTCTTATTAAAATTGAATGAATGAGACACGTTCATGTTATGGACTATTGAAATCGACTGGCTGATCCCGAATATTGACTTACATGCACATGCAGGCTTCAATCTATTTATTTATTTATTTACTTATTTATTTTCTACAAAAGAAGCATGTGTACTTTATGGTCAAGGCATGATTGGTTAGATTTGATTGTTGCATTACGCTATGTAAGACCTGCAACCTAACTGTACTGGTATCGTTGTAGAGTTGTGCATATCGTACCCCGTACGAAAGTACTCATTTGAATGACCATGATCCACGGCATGGGATTTCACTCAACGTAGGGACTATTAAGTTAAATAAAATAATGATTGCATGGAGAGAATGGATTCCCGAGTTCTTACATGGCAGCCCCCTTGGGACAAGTAGTACCCGTCGGGCCGGCTGGTTCCCACAGATACTGTAAAACTGCCACACGGGCAGGGAACAGTATCTGCTTATATCATTATTGTATATTGTATATCGATGATGGGCGTCCTGCTAGGACTCGTCTAATTTATGTATGGCGCACATGATTGACTGGATAGACTAGCCTTGCTTGCACATAGTAAGAACTACGGAAATCCCTAATTGTATTATTCCAGGATAACTTGGGACTCACAATAGCAAGCCGTAGTAGTTGAATGGCCGTTTAAATTGATTTGTTTGTGCACTGTACCTACTCTGTTACCTAACTGGGATGATCAGAATGTCAGGACATGACGGGCCAACTTCTGTCCTTGTTTGGTTGGGAGGTTGGTTCGAAGTGTCGTGATGTGATGTGAATCCTAGTGGAAAGCAGAGATCTATTATTATATTCTCTTACTTATTGGTTTTAGTTCTCATGTCGTGCTTCCTTGTGGTACTTGCTATTAGAGGTCTAACCTCTCTGGTTTTGTATGGCCAGATTTAGAGCCGGTCCCCGAGGATCCAGCTTACTTCTACCTCCAAGATGGTCAACACTAGAGGGATGATAGCAGGAGGACTCGAGTGGGTTCCTTACTTCACCGCTCATTTTGTCACTTACTTTATACTTGGCCGTTTGGCACCGACATGTTAGTCGGATTGTCTTGTACTTACTTTTACATAATTGCAATTAAAGTCAGACTGCAGCTGATAACAATTGTGTATACTTTTGCTACATCAATCTGGCTATGTTTTGTAAAGCCAGATATCAAGAACATTTGACAGAGCATTTGGGACGCCTTACTGCTTTATCTTACATGTTCTCTATTACTGTTTCTTGTTTGAATGATTGAGACAATAGATGTGAAGAGACCATAGTGAGACTTTCATGTAGTATGCACCCCCTCGTCTTTTAGACAGCATTGATCGTATTATACGGTATTCATCTACCCGTAATATGTAGCTGGCTGAGTCATTCCTCCGCTCTCTAGTATTCTGGTTCTGGGGCGTGACAAGGTTTTAGTGGTGGCCCGTGCAGGTCTGATTTCAGACTTGTGGGGTATTTTGATTTATAGGATGTCTCAATCACACATGTTCCCCCTTGATCTCATGGTTTGTTGATTCTCAACTCCATCTTGACATTCCAGTATCCCTTGACTTCATTGATCCTTCATGTCCGGTCGTTTGATTGTTCTCTTGTCCCTTTTCTTAGGGGCACCTCGTCCGTATCTGTCAGAGCTGGACAACAACAACATGGACAGCAGCATGGACAACCTGACTAGGTTGGTCAGCAACAAGGGTCAGAACCACTTCATGAGGCTATTCAAGAAGAGGTGATAGTGGAACCAGTGGTCGGACCGCAGTATCCGGAGGTTCCAACACCACCAATAGTTCCACCTACCCTGTGGAATTGGACACACCAGCCCTTCTGGAGATTATGAGAGGGATGATGGCTACTCAGCAACACCAGATGTTAGCCCAGCAGCGCATGCACGCTCAGTTGCAAGAGCAGAATGTACTATTCAACCAAGGATTACAGACGGCATTGGAAAGAGAGGCGAGGATAGATTCAGGAGCGTCAGCCCGGTTTTGCAAGTACAACCCCCGCCGTTTCGAAGGCACGGAGGATGCCATCTCAGCAGATGCATGGCTTAAGGATATTGAGGCTATCCTGACAGCCGCTAAGGTGTCGGCCGAAGAGCGTGTGGATCTAGTAAAGTTGTTACTTCAGGATCTTGCACGTGATTGGTGGGAAGCAGAGGAAGTAGGCATCAGACGTCCAGTTGCATGGGACAATTTTACTGCAAGGTTCAAGACGAAGTATTATGGAGTTATGACGCAGTTTGAGCTACAATAGAAGTTTATCAACCTCAGACAGGCTGGCAAGACTGTAGATGCTTACGCAGCGGAGTTCTGCAGATTAAGTAGGTTTGCCCCAGAGATGGTAGCGACGGAGCGCCAGAGGGCGATGAGGTTCCAGCAAGGGTTTCATCTTGAGCTGTTGCACTTGATAGAGGGGCACAATTACCAGACTTTTGACGAAATATTGACGGCAACCCGCAGGCATGAGATCACCATTCAGAGGCTTGCGGCAAGGACTGGGGGTCAGAAGAGATCCCACAGTCAGATTGAAGGAGGAGGGGGAGCAGCGCCCCGAACAACAGCACCATCCCCTGGCATTCGTATCTACGATGTGGCGATACGAGGGCCAGCACCACCACCCAGGCAGCAGTAACAGCAACAGAGGAAGAACCAGCAACCCCCAGCGGGCTGCACTTATTGTGGGAAGATGGGACACACTAGAGATGTGTGTCGGACATTGAATGGACTATGTTTGATATGTGGAAATCCAGATCATCGGGTTACCACATGTCCCATGAATTCGAGGTCAGGAGGACCAGTACAGCAGTTTCCTGCTCTGCCAGCACCAGGGGCAGGGCAGTATCGAGGACCAGCGGTAGCAGTGAGGCCGTTGGCACAGCGTCCATTAGTACCGCAGGCTCAGATATTTCGACAGCAGGGACCGCCGATGCAGCAACACCAGCATAGACCACCCCAGCATCATCAAGGAAGGGGCCAGCAGCAGCACCAGGCTAGGCCGCAATATGGGAACCAGCAAGGAGGTCGAGGACAGGCATTTACTCTGTCCTTGGAAGAGACATTAGCATCGGAAGATGTTGTGGCAGGTAACATTCTCGTCGCCTCATATCCCGCAGTAGCATTGTCTGATTCGGGAGCATCGTACTCATTTATATCTGTACGATTTGCGACACGGCTAGGAATGGAGTTCGAGGCATTGCCAGAGAGGTTGAATATACTCACCAGTAATGGGCTCGTAGGAGTTAGTTGAGTTATTCTAGCGTGTAGTGTTGTAGTTTGCGGGCATTCCTTACCCGCCCAGTTGATAGAATTTTCTGTTGGAAATTTCGACGTTATCTTAGGCATGGACTGGCTGAAAGACAGTCATGCGGCAATAGATTGTCGTAGTGGGAGTGTATCTTTTGATATTCCAGGCATGAAGAGATTCACCTTAGTCAGATTAGAGGCAACTCAACAAGAGCAGGGAGTAGTAACGGCAATGGAAGAAGTTCAGGTTCCGAAGGTAGTTGAAGAATTTTTAGACGTGTTTCCCGAAGAACTTCCCGGTCTGCCACCGGTTAGAGATATTGAGTTCAGTATAGAATTGGCACCTGGAACTAAACCGATATCAGATCGGGTTTACAGAATGGCGGATTCGGAGCAGGCCAAGGTATATCAGCATATAGAGGAATTGAAGAAGAAAAAGTTTATCCAAGCTAGCGTATCGCCGTGGGCAGCACCAGTAGTACTTGTGGGGAAGAAGGATGGATCATCCAGATTGTGCATCGATTACAGGAAGCTTAACGCGGCAACAGTAAAGAACAAGTACCCATTACCCAGGATCGACGACTTATTTGATCAGTTGAGCAAGGCTAGAGTTTTCTCCAAGATAGATCTTCGTTCAGGGTATCACCAAGTGAGGGTTCGGAAGGAAGACATTCCCAAGACAGCATTCAGGTCGAAGTATGGGCATTATGAATTCTTGGTAATGCCGTTTGGTTTGACCAATGCTCCAGCAATATTCATGGATTTGATGAACCGCATCTTTATGCCGTATTTAGATCAATTTGTCGTAGTATTTCTCGACGACATTCTCGTGTACTCTGCTAGTGAAGAGGAGCATGAAGACCACCTCAGGAAAGTATTGCAGGTTCTGAGAGAGAACCAGTTGTATGCCAAGCTCAGCAAGTGTGAATTCTGGATGGACCACATTTTATTTTTGGGTCATATCGTATCAGGAGCTGGAGTAGCAGTGGATCCCAAGAAGGTAGAAGCAGTAGAGAGTTGGCCAGTACCCAAGACCGTAGCTGATGTACGGAGTTTCTTGGGATTGGCAGGATATTACAGAAGATTTGTGTCAGATTTTGTAAGACTTTCAGCACCCATGACCCGCTTAACACGGAAGGATGTGCCATTTGTTTGGTCGGCAAAATGTCAGGTATCATTTGAGAATTTGAAGCAGAAGTTGATATCAGCGCCTATTCTTACATTGCCAGTCGGACCCGGAGGTTTTACAGTATATTGTGATGCGTCAGGTAAAGGACTTGGATGTGTCCTCATGCAGCACGGAAAGGTGATAGCATATGCATCTAGGCAGGTTCGGGACCACGAGAAGAATTATCCAACTCATGATTTAGAGTTGGCGGCAGTAGTATTTGCTTTGAAGCTATGGAGGCATTACTTATATGGTGACCGTGTAGACATGTACACAGACCACAAAAGTCTGAAGTACATCTTTACCCAGAAGGAACTGAATATGAGGCAGAGAAGGTGGTTGGAGTTGATCAAGGATTATGACGTGGAGCTGCAGTATCATCCAGGCAAGGCTAATGTAGTAGCAGACGCCCTTAGCAGAAGAGGCGGCACATTTATGTTAACAACACAGAAGCATATCTTAGAAGACCTTCAGGAGATAGGCATCGAGGTTATACTTCCTAGCGATGTAGGAGTTCTGGCGAGTCTACAAGTTCAATCTGACTTGGTAGACAGGATCAAGGCGGCTCAGGCACAGGACCCAAGGATTCAGAAGCTTAGGGCAGAATGTGAGTCAGGACTCAGAAAGGAGATGCAAATTCATGAAGATGGTACACTTAGGTTTGGATCACGTCTATGTGTGCCTAGTGGAGATATCAGACAGGAAGTTATGGCAGAAGCTCACAGTTCCCAGTATTCTGTACATCCTGGAGGGACCAAGATGTACCAAGATATCAAGCAGCACTTCTGGTGGAACGGAATGAAGAGAGAGATAGCTAGATTTGTTTCCCATTGCTTGGTATGTCAGCAAGTGAAGGCAGAACAGCAGAGGCCAGCTGGATTATTGTAACCGCTTCCCATCCCGGAATAGAAATGGGAGATATTACAATGGACTTTGTGACCGGTTTACCGAGATCACCAAGTGGTAAAGATGCTATTTGGGTGAAAGTAGATCGGCTTACAAAGGTAGCACACTTTCTTCCTTTCAGAGTAGGGCAATCTAAAGAAAAGTTGGCAGAGTTGTACATGCAACAGATAGTCAGGCAGCATGGAGTCCCTGTCAGTATTGTGTCAGACAGAGATACCCGTTTCATATCACATTTCTGGAAGAGCTTGCAACATAGTCTGGGTACCAAGTTAAGATTTAGCACGGCTTACCATCCAAAGACGGATGGGCAATCAGAAAGAACAATTCAGACTTTGGAAGATATGTTGCGAGCTTGCACTCTGGATTTTGGAGGATCTTGGGAAAGCCACCTGCACTTAGTTGAGTTCTCATACAACAACAGTTATCAAGCCAGTATCCAGATGGCGCCATTTGAGGCACTATATGGAAAGAAGTGTAGATCGCCACTAGCATGGGATGATATCGGGGAAAGGAAGATGCTAGGCCCAGAAATAATTATTCAGACGGTTGAAGTGATTAAGGGAATTAGAAAGCGACTTCGTGTTGCGCAGGATCGGCATCGTCATTGGGCGGACCAGCATCGTAGGCCGCTAGAGTTTTCTGTTGGGGACCACGTGTTCTTGCGGATCTCACCTACCCGTAGGGTCATTAGATTTGGCGTTCGCGGGAAGTTGAGTCCGCGATACGTAGGCCCATTTGCTATTCTTGATAGGGTAGGCGATATTGCTTATCGTTTATCCCTTCCACCTTCGTTACGAGAGGTGCATAACGTGTTTCATGTATCTCAATTATGAAGGTATGTATCGGACCCCAGCCATATCCTCGATCATTCAGAACTGGTTGTTGGTACCAACCTGTCTTACAAGGAACAGCCTGTGTCCATCTTGGACCGAAGAGAGAAGATACTCAAGAACCGAACAATTAACCTTGTTCGGGTTGCTTGGGGTCATCACTCTTTGGGAGTGTCAACGTGGAAACGTGAGGATGATATCCGATCACGGTATCCACATCTGTTTGACTCACAAGGTATATCTTTTTCTGTGTACCTAATTGTCTTGATTCCTCATGCTTATCACCTTATGGGTAGAATTGCTTGATACCGTAAATTGATGGATTTACATATATGTTACTTGTTATGGACATTGTAAAATGATTGCTTGATTAAATTGCTTGTACTTAGATTAAGTTTAGCCCCGATATTTCTATCCTGCTTAGGGTTTGAAATTTCGAGGACGGAATTTTTCTAAGGAGGGTAGAGATGTCACTCCCCGTTTCCAGAATGCGTATTTTTATACATGTACAACTCATGAGTATTTATTTAATATTTATCATGTATTATCCTGTATTTAAATTCCTTTAATTTCATGTTAATCAATTAATCTACTCTTTAAATTTTTATGTTAATTTATTTCCTGCAATTATATTTCTGTAATTTTATTTCTGCACTTTATTTCCTGCTTTTATTCTCTGCTTTAGCTAGGCTTTGGGTTCGGGATTGGCTTGGGTTGGATCCCCTACAACCCGACCCATTGGACCCATTGGACCCGGCCCAACTCCCACCTACCACCCCTTTTCTATTTAAAGCTTACATCTCTTTCTCTCTCCTCATAACTCACATTCTCACCATTACTCCTCTTCTTCTTCTTCATTACTCTCTCCACCTACCAAACCGTAGGCAAGTACAACTTGCTCCACATGAGAACCCATATTTTTATGGTTCATTTATCTTCCTCTCGTGATCCTAAGAGAGTTTAGAACTTGGCATTTTTCATTTCGAAGTCTTAAATTTTGTAGATCTAGAAATGAGTTATTTTCGGAGTTTGGTGGTTTTGATCTATCAAACTTCTTTGTTTTCAAGTTTTGATGGTTCTATGTTGTAGAGAGTTTTATTCTACCCAATTTTGGCCTTTGGAAAGTTGGATTTGGACTTGTTTTGACCAAGTTATGGACCTTTGAAGCTTTGGGGTGCAACCATGGAGTTCTTGCTGTTTGGAGAAGACAGTGAGCAGTGTACACTAGCTTTTTAGCTTGCGTCACTGAGCTGTGCGTGTTCTTTAGCACAACGCAGTCTGGAGTCCATATGCTACCTTTTTAGAAAGCGTGTGTCTTGCATACGCTACCTTTTGGAAGCGTATATCGTATGGAGTTCATACGCTAACTTTTAGGAGCGTATGACGTGCATACGCTGACTTGAATGGTCAGGAGTCGTATGGAGTTCATACGCTACCTTTTGGGAGCGTATGACTTGCATACGCTGACTTGAATGGTCAGGAGTCGTATGGAGTCAATACGCTGCCTTTGGGGAGCGTATGACTTGCATACGCTCACTTGGATGGTGAGGAGTCGTATGGAGCCCATACGCTGCCTCTTTGACTTGAGCATAGCCTGACTTGAGCGTACGCTGACCTTACTTACCCTGATCTTCTATAGCCCTGTATATTGATATTTTATTAGATATTTAACGTCCATTTTATATCCTTACGCCTTTTTGGCATAAACTCGATAAAATCATGATATGATAATATTATTAATATCAATTGTTATGTGGAATGTGCCTTGTGTCCCGATTGATTTTTGGGATACCCAGTATGACTGGGACTTGACCATGAGAGTTATAGACTCGACCCCCGTTTAATGCTAATTGACTTTCGTGCCTTGTCACGATTGATAATAATGGTTATCTTGACTAAATTAATCATGCGTTCCTAGTCGGAACTAAGAGACTGGCTAGTCGTCTTATTAAAATTGAATGAATGAGACACGTTCATGTTATGGACTATTGAAATCGACTGGCTGATCCCGAATATTGACTTACATGCACATGCAGGCTTCAATCTATTTATTTATTTATTTACTTATTTATTTTCTACAAAAAAAGCATGTGTACTTTATGGTCAAGGCATGATTACCGTGGTTAGATTTGATTGTTGTATTATGCTATGTAAGACCTGCAACCTAACCGTACTGGTATCGTTGTAGAGTTGTGCATATCGTACCCCGTACGAAAGTACTCATTTGAATGACCATGATCCACGGCATGGGATTTCACTCAATGTAGACTAAAATAATGATTGCATGGAGAGAATAGATTCCCGAGTTCTTACATGGCAGCCCCCTTAGGATAAGTAGTACCCGACGGGCCGGCTGGTTCCCACAGATACTGTAAAACTGCCACACGGGCAGGGAACAGTATCTGCTTATATTATTATTGTATATTGTATATCGATGACGGCCGTCCTGCTAGGACTCGTCTAATTCATGCATGGCGCACATGATTGACTGGATAGACTAGCCTTGCTTGCACATAGTAAGAACTACGAAAATCCCTAATTGCATTATTCCAGGATAACTTGGGACTCACAATAGCAAGCCGTAGTAGTTGAATGGCCGTTTAAATTGATTTGTTTGTGCACTGTACCTACTCTGTTACCTAACTGGGATGATCAGAATGTCAGGACATGACGGGCCAACTTCTGTCCTTGTTTGGTTGGGAGGTTGGTTCGAAGTGTCGTGATGTGATGTGAATCCTAGTGGAAAGCAGAGATCTATTATTATATTCTCTTACTTATTGGTTTTAGTTCTCATGTCGTGCTTCCTTGTGGTACTTGCTATTAGAGGTCTAACCTCTCTGGTTTTGTATGGCCAGATTTAGAGCCGGTCCCCGAGGATCCAGCTTACTTCTACCTCCAAGATGGTCAACACTAGAGGGATGATAGCAGGAGGACTCGAGTGGGTTCCTTACTTCACCGCTCGTTTTGTCACTTACTTTATACTTGGCCGTTTGGCACCGACATATTAGTCGGATTGTCTTGTACTTACTTTTACATAATTGTAATTAAAGTCAGACTGCAGCTGATAACAATTGTGTATACTTTTGCTACATCAATCTGGCTATGTTTTGTAAAGCCAGATATCAAGAACATTTGACAGAGCGTTTGGGACGCCTTACTGCTTTATCTTACATGTTCTCTATTACTGTTTCTTGTTTGAATGATTGAGACAATAGATGTGAAGAGACCATAGTGAGACTTTCATGTAGTATGCACCCCCTCGTCTTTTAGACAGCATTGATCGTATTATACGGTATTCATCTACCCGTAATATGTAGCTGGCTGAGTCATTCCCCCGCTTTCTAGTATTCTGGTTCTGGGGCGTGACAAGGTTTTAGTGGTGGCCCGTGCAGGTCTGATTTCAGACTTGTGGGGTATTTTGATTTATAGGATGTCTCAATCACACATGTTCCCCCTTGATCTCATGGTTTGTTGATTCTCAACTCCATCTTGACATTCCAGTATCCCTTGACTTCATTGATCCTTCATGTCCGGTCGTTTGATTGTTCTCTTGTCCCTTTTCTTAAGGGCACCTCGTCCGTATCTGTCAGAGCTGGACAACAACAACATGGACACCAGCATGGACAACCTGACCAGGTTGGTCAGCAACAAGGGTCAGAACCATTTCATGAGGCTATTCAAGAAGAGGTGATAGTGGAACCAGTGGTCGGACCGCAGTATCCGGAGGTTCCAACACCACCAATAGTTCCTCCTACCCTGTAGAATTGGACACACCAGCCCTTCTGGAGATTATGAGAGGGATGATGGCTACTCAGCAACACCAGATGTTAGTCCAGCAGCGCATGCACGCTCAGTTGCAAGAGCAGAATGTACTATTCAACCAAGGATTACAGACGGCATTGGAAAGAGAGGCGAGGACAGATTCAGGAGCGTCAGCCCGGTTTTACAAGTACAACCCCCGCCGTTTCGAGGGCACGGAGGATGCCATCTCAGCAGATGCATGGCTTAAGGATATTGAGGCTATCCTGACAGCCGCTAAGGTGTCGACCGAAGAGCGTGTGGATCTAGTGAAGTTGTTACTTCAGGATCTTGCACGTGATTGGTGGGAAGCAGAGGAAGTAGGCATCAGACGTCCTGTTGCATGGGACGATTTTACTGCAAGGTTCAAGACGAAGTATTATGGAGTTATGGCGCAGTTTGAGCTACAACAGAAGTTTATCAACCTCAGACAGGCTGGCAAGACTGTAGATGCTTACGCAGCGGAGTTCTGCAGATTAAGTAGGTTTGCCCCAGAGATGGTAGCGACGGAGCGCCAGAGGGCGATGAGGTTCCAGCAAGGGTTTCATCTTGAGCTCTTGCACTTGATAGAGGGGCACAATTACCAGACTTTTGACGAAATATTGACGGCAACCCGCAGGCATGAGATCACCATTCAGAGGCTTGCGGCAAGGACTGGGGGTCAGAAGAGATCCCACAGTCAGATTGAAGGAGGAGGGGAAGCAGCGCCCCGAACAACAGCACAATCCCCTGGCATTCGTATCTACGATGTGGCGATACGAGGGCCAGCACCACCACCCAGGCAGCAGTAACAGCAACAGAGGAAGAACCAGCAACCCCCAGCGGGCTGCACTTATTGTGGGAAGATGGGACACACTAGAGATGTGTGTCGGACATTGAATGGACTATGTTTGATATGTGGAAATCCAGATCATCGGGTTACCACATGTCCCATGAATTCGAGGTCAGGAGGACCAGTACAGTAGTTTCCTGCTCTGCCAGCACCAGGGGCAGGGCAGTATCGAGGACCAGCGGTAGCAGTGAGGCCGTTGGCACAGCGTCCATTAGTACCGCAGGCTCAGATGTTTCGACAGCAGGGACCGCCGATGCAGCAACACCAGCATAGACCACCCCAGCATCATCAAGGAAGGGGCCAGCAGCAGCACCAGGCTAGGCCGCAATATGGGAACCAGCAAGGAGGTCGAGGACATGCATTCACTCTGTCCTTGGAAGAGGCATTAGCATCGGAAGATGTTGTGGCAGGTAACATTCTCGTCGCCTCATATCCCGCAGTAGCATTGTCTGATTCGGGAGCATCGTACTCATTTATATCTGTACGATTTGCGACACGGCTAGGAATGGAGTTCGAGGCATTGCCAGAGAGGTTGAATATACTCACCGGTAATGGGCTCGTAGGAGTTAGTTGAGTTATTCTAGCGTGTAGTGTTGTAGTTTGCGGGCATTCCTTACCCGCCCAGTTGATAGAATTTCCTGTTGGAAATTTCGACGTTATCTTAGGCATGGACTGGCTGAAAGACAGTCATGCGGCAATAGATTGTCGTAGTGGGAGTGTATCTTTTGATATTCCAGGCATGAAGAGATTCACCTTAGTCAGATTAGAGGCAACTCAACAAGAGCAGGGAGTAGTAACGGCAATGGAAGAAGTTCAGGTTCCGAAGGTAGTTGAAGAATTTTTAGACGTGTTTCCCGAAGAACTTCCCGGTCTGCCACCGGTTAGAGATATTGAGTTCAGTATAGAATTGGCACCTGGAACTAAACCGATATCAGATCGGGTTTACAGAATGGCGGATTCGGAGCAGGCCAAGGTATATCAGCATATAGAGGAATTGAAGAAGAAGAAGTTTATCCAAGCTAGCGTATCGCCGTGGGCAGCACCAGTAGTACTTGTGGGGAAGAAGGATGGATCATCCAGATTGTGCATCGATTACAGGAAGCTTAACGCGGCAACAGTAAAGAACAAGTACCCATTACCCAGGATCGACGACTTATTTGATCAGTTGAGCAAGGCTAGAGTTTTCTCCAAGATAGATCTTCGTTCAGGGTATCACCAAGTGAGGGTTCGGAAGGAAGACATTCCCAAGACAGCATTCAGGTCGAAGTATGGGCATTATGAATTCTTGGTAATGCCGTTTGGTTTGACCAATGCTCCAGCAATATTCATGGATTTGATGAACCGCATCTTTATGCCGTATTTAGATCAATTTGTCGTAGTATTTCTCGACGACATTCTTGTGTACTCTGCTAGTGAAGAGGAGCATGAAGACCACCTCAGGAAAGTATTGCAGGTTCTGAGAGAGAACCAGTTGTATGCCAAGCTCAGCAAGTGTGAATTCTGGATGGACCACATTTTATTTTTGGGTCATATTGTATCAGGAGCTGGAGTAGCAGTGGATCCCAAGAAGGTAGAAGCAGTAGAGAGTTGGCCAGTACCCAAGACCGTAGCTGATGTACGGAGTTTCTTGGGATTGGCAGGATATTACAGAAGATTTGTGTCAGATTTTGTAAGACTTTCAGCACCCATGACCCGCTTAACACGGAAGGATGTGCCATTTGTTTGGTCGGCAAAATGTCAGTATCATTTGAGAATTTGAAGCAGAAGTTGATATCAGCGCCTATTCTTACATTGCCAGTCGGACCCGGAGGTTTTACAGTATATTGTGATACGTCAGGTAAAGGACTTGGATGTGTCCTCATGCAGCACGGAAAGGTGATAGCATATGCATCTAGGCAGGTTCGGGACCACGAGAAGAATTATCCAACTCATGATTTAGAGTTGGCGGCAGTAGTATTTGCTTTGAAGCTATGGAGGCATTACTTATATGGTGACCGTGTAGACATGTACACAGACCACAAAAGTCTGAAGTACATCTTTACCCAGAAGGAACTGAACATGAGGCAGAGAAGGTGGTTGGAGTTGATCAAGGATTATGACGTGGAGCTGCAGTATCATCCAGGCAAGGCTAATGTAGTAGCAGACGCCCTTAGCAGAAGAGGCGGCACATTTATGTTAACAACACAGAAGCATATCTTAGAAGACCTTCAGGAGATGGGCATCGAGGTTATACTTCCTAGCGATGTAGGAGTTCTGGCGAGTCTACAAGTTCAATCCGACTTGGTAGACAGGATCAAGGCGGCTCAGGCACAGGACCCAAGGATTCAGAAGCTTAGGGCAGAATGTGAGTCAGGACTCAGAAAGGAGATGCAAATTCATGAAGATGGTACACTTAGGTTTGGATCACGTCTATGTGTGCCTAGTGGAGATATCAGACAGGAAGTTATGGCAGAAGCTCACAGTTCCCAGTATTCTGTACATCCTGGAGGGACCAAGATGTACCAAGATATCAAGCAGCACTTCTGGTGGAACGGAATGAAGAGAGAGATAGCTAGATTTGTTTCCCATTGCTTGGTATGTCAGCAAGTGAAGGCAGAACAGCAGAGGCCAGCTGGATTATTGTAACCGCTTCCCATCCCGGAATGGAAATGGGAGATATTACAATGGACTTTGTGACCGGTTTACCGAGATCACCAAGTGGTAAAGATGCTATTTGGGTGAAAGTAGATCGGCTTACAAAGGTAGCACACTTTCTTCCTTTCAGAGTAGGGCAATCTAAAGAAAAGTTGGCAGAGTTGTACATGCAACAGATAGTCAGGCAGCATGGAGTCCCTGTCAGTATTGTGTCAGACAGAGATACCCGTTTCATATTACATTTCTGGAAGAGCTTGCAACATAGTCTGGGTACCAAGTTAAGATTTAGCACGGCTTACCATCCACAGACGGATGGGCAATCAGAAAGAACAATTCAGACTTTGGAAGATATGTTGCGAGCTTGCACTCTGGATTTTGGAGGATCTTGGGAAAGCCACCTGCACTTAGTTGAGTTCTCATACAACAACAGTTATCAAGCCAGTATCCAGATGGCGCCATTTGAGGCACTATATGGAAAGAAGTATAGATCGCCACTAGCATGGGATGATATCGGGGAAAGGAAGATGCTAGGCCCAGAAATAATTATTCAGACGGTTGAAGTGATTAAGGGAATTAGAAAGCGACTTCGTGTTGCGCAGAATCGGCATCGTCATTGGGCGAACCAGCATCGTAGGCCGCTAGAGTTTTCTGTTGGGGACCACGTGTTCTTGCGGATCTCACCTACCCGTGGGGTCATTAGATTTGGCGTTCGCGGAAAGTTGAGTCCGCGATACGTAGGCCCATTTGCTATTCTTGATAGGGTAGGCGATGTTGCTTATCGTTTATCCCTTCCACCTTCGTTACGAGAGGTGCATGACGTGTTTCATGTATCTCAATTACGAAGGTATGTATCGGACCCCAGCCATATCCTCGATCATTCAGAACTGGTTGTTGGTACCAACCTGTCTTACAAGGAACAGCCTGTGTCCATCTTGGACCGAAGAGAGAAGATACTCAAGAACCGAATAATTAACCTTGTTCGGGTTGCTTGGGGTCATCACTCTTTGGGAGTGTCAACGTGGAAACGTGAGGATGATATCCGATCACGGTATCCACATCTGTTTGACTCACAAGGTATATCTTTTTCTGTGTACCTGATTGTCTTGATTCCTCATGCTTATCACCTTATGGGTAGAATTGCTTGATATCGTAAATTGATGGATTTACATATATGTTACTTGTTATGGACATTGTAAAATGATTGCTTGATTAAATTGCTTGTACTTAGATTAAGTTTAGCCCCGATATTTCTATCCTGCTTAGGGTTTGAAATTTCGAGGACGGAATTTTTCTAAGGAGGGTAG
This sequence comes from Iris pallida, assembly GCA_029216955.1. Taxonomy (NCBI): domain Eukaryota; kingdom Viridiplantae; phylum Streptophyta; class Magnoliopsida; order Asparagales; family Iridaceae; genus Iris; species Iris pallida. Next base: position 27,745,873 of record JANAVB010008400.1, on the reverse strand, counting down.
AGATGTCACTCCCCGTTTCCAGAATGCGTATTTTTATACATGTACAACTCATGAGTATTTATTTAATATTTATCATGTATTATCCTGTATTTAAATTCCTTTAATTTTATGTTAATCAATTAATCTGCTCTTTAAATTTTTATGTTAATTTATTTCCTGCAATTATATTTCTGCAATTTTATTTCTGCACTTTATTTCCTGCTTTTATTCTCTGCTTTAGCTAGGCTTTGGGTTCGGGATTGGCTTGGGTTGGATCCCCTACAACCCGACCCATTGGACCCATTGGACCCATTGGACCCGGCCCAACTTCCACCTACCACCCCTTTTCTATTTAAAGCTTACATCTCTTTCTCTCTCCTCATAACTCACATTCTCACCATTACTCCTCTTCTTCTTCTTCATTACTCTCTCCACCTACCAAACCGTAGGCAAGTACAACTTGCTCCACATGAGAACCCATATTTTTATGGTTCATTTATCTTCCTCTCGTGATCCTAAGAGAGTTTAGAACTTGGCATTTTTCATTTCGAAGTCTTAAATTTTGTAGATCTAAAAATGAGTTATTTTCGGAGTTTGGTGGTTTTGATCTATCAAACTTCTTTGTTTTCAAGTTTTGATGGTTCTATGTTGTAGAGAGTTTTATTCTACCCAATTTTGACCTTTGGAAAGTTGGATTTGGACTTGTTTTGACCAAGTTATGGACCTTTGAAGCTTTGGGGTGCAACCATGGAGTTCTTGCTGTTTGGAGAAGACAGTGAGCAGTGTACACTAGCTTTTTAGCTTGCGTCACTGAGCTGTGCGCGCTCTTTAGCACAACGCAGTCTGGAGTCCATACGCTACCTTTTTAGGAAGCGTGTGTCTTGCATACGCTACCTTTTGGAAGCGTATATCGTATGGAGTTCATACGCTAACTTTTAGGAGCGTATGACTTGCATACGCTGACTTGAATGGTCAGGAGTCGTATGGAGTTCATACGCTACCTTTTGGGAGCGTATGACTTGCATACGCTGACTTGAATGGTCAGGAGTCGTATGGAGTCAATACGCTGCCTTTGGGGAGCGTATGACTTGCATACGCTCACTTGGATGGTGAGGAGTCGTATGGAGCCCATACGCTGCCTCTTTGACTTGAGCATAGCCTGACTTGAGCGTACGCTGACCTTACTTACCCTGATCTTCTATAGCCCTGTATATTGATATTTTATTAGATATTTAACGTCCATTTTATATCCTTACGCCTTTTTGGCATAAACTCGATAAAATCATGATATGATAATATTATTAATATCAATTGTTATGTGGAATGTGCCTTGTGTCTCGATTGATTTTTGGGATACCCAGTATGACTGGGACTTGACCATGAGAGTTATAGACTCGACCCCCGTTTAATGCTAATTGACTTTCGTGCCTTGTCACGATTGATAATAATGGTTATCTTGACTAAATTAATCATGCGTTCCTAGTCGGAACTAAGAGACTGGCTAGTCGTCTTATTAAAATTGAATGAATGAGACACGTTCATGTTATGGACTATTGAAATCGACTGGCTGATCCCGAATATTGACTTACATGCACATGCAGGCTTCAATCTATTTATTTATTTATTTACTTATTTATTTTCTACAAAAGAAGCATGTGTACTTTATGGTCAAGGCATGATTACCGTGGTTAGATTTGATTGTTGTATTACGCTATGTAAGACCTGCAACCTAACCGCACTGGTATCGTTGTAGAGTTGTGCATATCGTACCCCGTACGAAAGTACTCATTTGAATGACCATGATCCACGGCATGGGATTTCACTCAATGTAGAATAAAATAATGATTGCATGGAGAGAATGGATTCCCGAGTTCTTACATGGCAGCCCCCTTGGGACAAGTAGTACCCGACGGGCCGGCTGGTTCCCACAGATACTGTAAAACTGCCACACAGGCAGGGAACAGTATCTGCTTATATTATTATTGTATATTGTATATCGATGACGGGCGTCCTGCTAGGACTCGTCTAATTCATGCATGGCGCACATGATTGACTGGATAGACTAGCCTTGCTTGCACATAGTAAGAACTACGAAAATCCCTAATTGCATTATTCCAGGATAACTTGGGACTCACAATAGCAAGCCGTAGTAGTTGAATGGCCGTTTAAATTGATTTGTTTGTGCACTGTACCTACTCTGTTACCTAACTGGGATGATCAGAATGTCAGGACATGACGGGCCAACTTCTGTCCTTGTTTGGTTGGGAGGTTGGTTCAAAGTGTCGTGATGTGATATGAATCCTAGTGGAAAGCAGAGATCTATTATTATATTCTCTTACTTATTGGTTTTAGTTCTCATGTCGTGCTTCCTTGTGGTACTTGCTATTAGAGGTCTAACCTCTCTGGTTTTGCATGGCCAGATTTAGAGCCGGTCCCCGAGGATCCAGCTTACTTCTACCTCCAAGATGGTCAACACTAGAGGGATGATCGCAGGAGGACTCGAGTGGGTTCCTTACTTCACCGCTCGTTTTGTCACTTACTTTATACTTGGCCGTTTGGCACCGACATGTTAGTCGGATTGTCTTGTACTTACTTTTACATAATTGTAATTAAAGTCAGACTGCAGCTGATAACAATTGTGTATACTTTTGCTACATCAATCTGGCTATGTTTTGTAAAGCCAGATATCAAGAACATTTGACAGAGCATTTGGGATGCCTTACTGCTTTATCTTACATGTTCTCTATTACTGTTTCTTGTTTGAATGATTGAGACAATAGATGTGAAGAGACCATAGTGAGACTTTCATGTAGTATGCACCCCCTCGTCTTTTAGACAGAATTGATCGTATTATACGGTATTCATCTACCCGTAATACGTAGCTGGCTGAGTCATTCCCCCGCTCTCCAGTATTCTGGTTCTGGGGCGTGACATACAACCAAATCAAGATGTCTCCTGACGACGAGAAGCATACATCATTCCGAACACCGATTGGCACATACTGCAACACAGTCATGCCTTTCAGTTTAAAGAATGCTGGCGCCACATATCAAAGAGCCATGAGTATCATCTTCAGAGACCACTTTTGTAAGACTGTGGAGTGTTATGTTGATGATATCGTCGTCAAGAGTCGCTATAAGGGAGACCATCTGCAGGATCTGAGGACGGTATTCGACCAGATGCGAGCGCACAACCTGAAGATGAATCCTACAAAATCTTTCCTGGGCGTATCCAGCAGAAAATTCCTGGGTTTTATTATTACTGCCCAGGGAATTCATGTAGATCCAGAGAAGACAAAGGCAATTATGGAGATGGGGCCCCCGAGAAATCTCTGCGAACTCAGAGGCCTTCAAGGGAGGCTAGCTTACATCAGAAGGTTCATTTCTAACCTCTCCGGGCGATGTCGGCCATTCACCCATCTCATGAAGAAAGGCGTCTCGTTCGTATGGGATGAAGAATGCCAACGTGCCTTCGACAGCATCAAAAAATATTTGTCGAACCCACCAGTCCTGGTAGCCCCTGTTGCTGGGAAACCATTTATGCTATATGTACGAGCAATGGAGTATTCCCTCGGCGCTCTGCTGGCACAAAACAATGATGCGGGCCATGAACAAGCTATATATTACCTCAGCCGAATGATGATTGGGCCATAACACCGATACACCGCCGTGGAGAAGGAATACCACGCCCTGGTGTTCGCCATTCAAAAGATGCGGCACTATGTCACAGGATAAACTATACATGTGATCTCACGAGTCAACCCTCTCAGGGTCCTCATGACGAAACCAGGAGCACTCAGCTCCCGCTTCGCCACATGGGCAATATTGCTGTCTCCTTATCATATGATCTTCGTCCCGTAAAAGGCTGTTAAAGGTCAAGACCTCGCAGACTTTTTAGCAGCCCACCCCGGCTCAGAGTCGTCCAGAATATATGAAGGAATCCCAGATGAGGTCGCCGACTCGCATGCAACCTCTCACGATGATATATGGCGAATGTTCTTCGACGGAGCCTCAAGGACAGGACCTAAGGGCAACATCGTCGTCGGAGTCGGGGTGGTACTGGTTTCTCCTTCCGGGTTGGTGATCAATCGCGCTTACTCCCTCACAGAATCCTACTCTAATAATGTGGCCGAGTACAACACTTTGGTCATTGGCCTCCAACTTGCAAGAGAGCTGGGGGTAGAATATCTTGAAGCAAACGACGATTCGCAGTTAATCGTCAATCAGATTCGGGGTTCATTCGAAGTCCGCCATGAAGACATGATCCCCTATCACCAAATAGCGATCAATATTATTTTGTCATTTGAGGGATTCTTCATCAAACACGTTCCCAGACTCCAAAACATCGAAGTCGATGCCCTAGCAGGCCTGGCCGCTTCCCTAGCAGTTCTGAACCATACTCATCATTCGGTTGACGTGATAGGCCACGAACTGGTCTGTCCCAAGAACAACGTTCAATTCGTGGCGAGTTATTCCGCTCAGACGAGCGACGAAGCGCCAGACTGGAGACAACCATTCATAGACTTCATAGTCTACGACATCCTGCCCGAGAACCCAAAGGAAGCCACTTCCATCAGAAGGCGTTCTCTCAGATTCTTCTACGATACAGAGACAAAAATGCTGTATCGCCGATCCTACGATGGATTACTGCTTCGATGTCTGTCAAACGCAGAAGCCAAAGAAGCCGTACGCGAAGCTCATGACGGTGTCTGTGGGGCCCATCAGCATGGCCCTAAATTGCAAGACCGTCTTCGCCGAATGGGTTACTACTGGCCCACGATGGTAGCAGATGAGATAGACTATGCAAGAAAGTGCAAAGCCTGCCAAGTCCACGCGGACTTCATCCACCAACCATCCGAATTTCTACATCCAACAGTGGCGTCCTGGCCATTCGAAGCATGGGGAATGGATATCATCGGTCCGATCGCTCCACCTTCCTCCCGAGGACATCACTTCATACTCGTAATCACGGATTACTTCTCCAAATGGGCGGAAGCTGTTTCGCTTGCAGAAGTAAAGACTTCAAACGTGATCATCTTCCTCAAGCATCATGTCAGCTATCGTTTTGGACTGTCACGAAGGATCATCCACGAAAATGGTCCGCATTTTGCAAGCCACGCCTTCTACCGGTTCTGCGATAAGCATCGCATCTAGAATATTGCTTCAATACCATACAATCCGGCAGCGAATGGGTTGGCGGAAGCATTCAACAAAACAATCATCAAACTTCTCAAGAAGTTCGTATCGTCCAACAAATACGACTGGAACGAGAAGCTTGGTGAATGCTTATGGGCATACCGTACTACAGTCCGAACTGCCACTGGGAATACGCCATTTTCCCTGGTGTACGGGAGTAAGGCAGTCCTTCCATTGGAGACTCAAATACCCTCACACCGCGTCGCCCTTACTTACCAATTAACGACGGACGACAACTACCGTCGCTGGCTACAAGAGCTGGAGGCCTTAGATGAAAGGCGCCTCTTGGCTCAGCAACGGATCGAGCTATACCAAGCACGCATCTCTGGAGCCTTCAACAAGAAGGTTAAAATCAGAACATTCCAAGTGGACGATCTCGTTCTGGTAGTTCGGAGGCCGATGGTCATGACTCACAAAACCGCCGGCAAGTTCCAGCTAAAGTGGGAAGGCTTATTTATCATTGAGGCTGTATTCGCCAACGGTGCTTACCGCCTCGCAAAACAAAACGGAGACTTGCTCATGCTGCCCGTCAACGGCAAGTTCCTGAAGAAATATTATGTCTAAACGACATTTTCTAGATTATCGAGTCATGTACCCGCTGGTACCGCTGAACTCATATCCACAAAATTTTAGATTATTGAGTTACATACCCGCCAGTACCGCTGAACTCAAATTTTAGATTATTTAGTCATGTACCCGCTAGTACCGCTGAACTCATATTCACAAAGTTCCAGATTATTGAGTCATGTACTCGCTGGTACCGCTGAACTCACATTCACAATTCCAGGTTATCGAGTCATGTACCCGCTGGTACCGCTGAACTCACATTCTCCAAATCCCAGATGATTGAGTTATGTACCGTCCGATACCGCTGAACTCACATTCACAATCTCCTAGATTATCGAGTTATGTACCCGCAGGTGCCTCTGAACTTACACTTCGGTCACTCTTTCAGATAGTAAGTCATGTATGACCATACTTCTGAACTTATTTTCCTGAAAGAGATCCTTCCTCATGATCCACTACCCGCACTCTCGGTGCACAAAAAGGGTAACAGATCCACAAATTTCCAAAACGACTATGTCGATGTTACCTCTGAGTCGTCTCAACTCTGCCAAAAATAAATCACGCCTCTACATAGAACTTCCATGTCCTTATTACCTCTGAGTCGCTCTATGTATCCCCCTTCATTGAGCCCACTCCTGCCATGTCCTCCTTACCTCTGAGTGGGACGGCTCCGTCGAAGAAACCTTCATGCTTGCCATGTCCTTATTACCTCTGAGTAAGTATGTTGATTCCCTTTCGACTTATTATCCGTACCCACAACCGGAGTACACCAAGGATAATAGGTCCACAAATATCCTCCGTTGATTCCACTCCTGCCATGTCCTCATTACCTCTGAGTAGGAAGGCTCCGCGGTAAAGCCCTCATGCTTGCCATGTCCTCATTACCTCTGAGTAAGTATGTCGGTTCCCTTTCATCCTATTATCCGTATCCTAAGCCAGGGTACGCCAAGGATAATAGGCCCATAAATATCCTTTGCTAAGTTTCTTAGTACAGGCCTATCATTTCTCATCATGCCCCGGGAGCCCAGCTGCTCCATGGCATTCCCTCTCCCGATACCCGGAACGTCCATGATCACCTTGCCGTGGAATTGTTCTAGGTATCCCCAATCAAACTTGTTATCCGTACCTAAAACCAAGGTATGCCAAGGGTAACAGGTCCATAAATAAGTCCCCCATTCGGGGCAAGCGCCACCATAACACCACAGGTACAACAAGCAGTACATGTAAAGGGCAGAATAAAAAATACTCTTTATTTGAAAGCAAAAAAGCATTACATATTTTGGGACCACGTCCCTCTCAAAAAGAAAAGAAAAGGAGAACGGACAAAAAAGAAGAAGAAAAAGACCGACTATGGTTCGGCATTACATAACTCCAGGAGGCGATTCTTCACCAAGGTGGACCCTGTTCGAGCCGCTGTTTAGCTCGGCGCTCCGTTTCCTGGGACAACCGCTCCCCATTATCCAAGTCCATGAGTGCCCGCCAGTCGTCCTCCAACTTTTTTAGGCCAATTTCCAGGTCAGCCGAAGATCGATTAACTCTGTCAACCTCCTGGACAATTAGCCCCCTTTCGATACGGGCAGCCTCAAGCTCAGACTCCAGGAAAGCTAACTTCCTCTGAAGCTCAAGGATCTGCTCCCGCGTGTCTGTGATCCCACGGGAGGCAGTCGCTTCCCGAGCCGTAACATCTTCACTCTCGCGGCTCAATTGATCATATCGATCAGACAGATCGCGGAGGTCCTTCAGTATGGCTGGCCTGGTCTTATCCCGAGCAGCCATTATCTTCTCTACAGCAGCTGTGAGGGAACTGCGCTCCTGATCTATAGCAGCAGACAGATCAGCCTGTCGCAGTACCTGAAGCTGGGCCACCAGCTGATCAGTCTCCAGCAATTTCGCCTCCAGAAGTGCAGCTACCCCTACCCCACCGGAAAGAGTCTTAAGGATATCAATATGACCCTGGGTGCATTGTCGGGCCAGGACGAAAGAGGTCCCTCTTTCCACAGCAGCCGCTACCCCCTTGTCAAGTGACGATAAAAGCTGTCGACCACGTCCTGTAACGCTTCATCCAGAACCTCTGTAGAGGATGGCGTCAAAGGAAGCGTGGCCGGCAACGTCGAAGGAGTTGCGCTAGAACTTGCCACCAAGGGGACATATTCCGAGCGGAACATTGCACGAATAGCGGCTAACTCTTCCTCTGCCACCCGAAGAGCCTAGACACTTGGCAGGGCAGAGAGGTCGACTCTCGGAGCCGCCCGAGCAGGAGAAGACGCAAGGATCATTGTCCCCTGCCCCGGTTGTCCCACCACCTGACTTGCCGAACTCGAGCCAGCGGGAGGCCCCTCAAGACGAGCATGAAGGGGAGGGGTACGCTCCTCTCCGCCAGTACCCCTTCGGCAGAGCCTATCTCAACAATGTCCATCATCGACACTGGAGAGGCAGGACCTGTATGTCCAGAACAACAATCAATCGACGTAACCCGAAGGATGTGATGATAGAGCAGATAGGCCTCCTCGCAAGTTAAGATCCTGCTTATCTTACCAGGAGAGGAGCATGGAGGCTGCAGCTCGTTCGCAGCTGACATGGTCTCCTCACCCGTGATCTCCAAGTTAAACTCGGCTGGCTCCTCTGTCCCAGCCACCTCGAAGGGAGATACGACTCGATCAGCATCATCTTGATAGAATTCAGCAATTTCAGGGACAGGCTCACCGGAGCCCCCGTCATCTCGAGTCATGACCTCGGCAACTTGAGATTCCTCTCTTCTGACACCTATGGGAGGGGAGGAAAATGATTAAAACTGGAAGAAAGAAAGAACTAAATAGAGATGGTAGTGACTCGTTTACCTCCGACGCGGGGTCAACTTCCTCGCCTCTTTCCCTTATAGTTAGCTTGCGATGTCTGGTCACAGCCAGTTTTCGGGAGTGAGAAATACCGCCAACAGGAGAAATTTGCCTGCTACGCTTTCGTACAGGACCGGGTGCAACGGGTGGCTGATCCGCCACCATCTCATTTAACGAAACAGGCGGCTGCTTCGCCCCAAAATCTTCCACCGGGAAGGAAGAGTTATCTGCATCACGCTCATCGTCCTCATCATCCGCAGTGGTGGAGTCTGAGTCTGGCACTTCGACTCTATTCTTCTTCTTCCTCGTCTTGGCCCCTTGGGGCTTCTCATCCAAGCCAGTACCAACAATAAAACTGGTACCCGGGTGAAAACCGACAGAGAGTTTGTTCGCCATAACATGGTACAAAGCCGCCATATACAAAATCTCTACCGACGCCTTATTATCAGGAACCGAGAAAATGGTACGGGTATGGAATGTATCATAGTAGTGCCACGCCCTGATGCCGTCAAGGAGGCTACCTTCAAAACCCAGGCAAGAGCTGGGACTGTCCAGAAAAAGTTGGCTGTATCCGAACTGACGAGCAAACCTGCTGGGCAGGTAAGGTTCCAGGAAGACAGCATTACGGTTGCGATACACCAAATGAGCGGGGCGGATGTTACGCAGCCACAGAAGCATCTGGCCGTCCAGAAGCTGAGGGGGCCCAATACCATCGAGATGTACAGCCACTATTTCCTCAGCAGTAAAACGAGGGACAGATACGAAAAAGTTGTACATATCTGCTCTCGCCAGCGCCATCCGGCAGGCACGCATGGTCTCGTACTCCCAAGTCTCATTGAGATAACGAAAGATAAAAGCATCATCGTCAGTTACGCCATCTTCAGAGCCTGGTCTCATCAAAGACGGATAGTGCATCAGCAGCCACCCCATCAGATAATGATAGGGCAGCTCAGTCCGTTCAAAGTCCTTTGTCACATCGCGGACAATGACCTTGGACGTAAAAGTACGGAGGCCACGGTGTATGCTGCACACCATAGCCGGAAGAAGAGCTAGTTTGACTCCCAAAACCAGCTTCACAGCCGGGAGGATAAAATTACGACTGATCCTCTCAATAGAACCAGCTCCTCCCGAGACTACGCAATTTCGCATCCATACCATCAAGAATCCCGCCAGGAGCGCCTTCTCTGACAGCTCTTGGGTATCCTAATAAAAATAACCAAAAGAGTCGGTTTGACTCCCAAACCTGTCACTAGTGGTGGCCACCCTCTTGGCCGACGACACCAAGGCTTGAACCGCCTCCCGGGATTGAGGACGTCGGGAAGTGACTCGACCTGAGGCACCTATCGAGAAGAGATAGCATACCCAGTCCTTAGTATGGGGAGCATTCCCTTCCGAGCTGCTGTCCTTCTTTGCTATCTGCTGACATGTGCTATAGTGGCACAATATCTCTTAATAAATGGCCACGAAGCCTGGATACCGTTCTTCCAACTCCTCAAACTCCTTATTCGTAGGAGTGTACGCCTCAAAAGCTTTATCCCCCCAAGGAAGCTTGGAAACCGCGTACATTTCATGGAGCGCAAGCCCCATTTCCCCTACAGGTGTATAGAAGGTTCCCGTGCGGCAGTTATACATCTCCAGCAGAGCTATAAATAATCTCTTGTTTATGGACAAGCCATGGCTGGTGCCCCGAATAGCATGATAAAGACCAATCTCACACAGAAAGGCCTCATACTTTTGCGAGATCCACATAGACAGATTGATCCATAAGGGAATGGGGTGTATCCAACTCGGAAGCGTCAACCGGCCAATGGGATAGGAGCCCTTCCGAGCAAGTTGGTTCAGGAAAGTGTCGGCTGTAGAAAATATGAAATTGGGACCCGGCACATTCAAGAAAGTGCCCGGGACCAATCCCATTACATAGCGGCTGGCATGTACCTTGCCCGTATATACTGACTTCATACTGTTGTTGTAATGGATGTCTCCCACAAACATCCCACTTCGGGTAGGAGTCAAAGACTCTTCCATCTTTCGGTCCAGTGGAAGCATATTAAACCAAGATAGTGGAAAGTGACGCTACATTTGGGGGATACGGATCGCCATCCTGTTAGAAACAAAACTCCAGTTCTCTGACACATCCAGAACTTGACTGTTCTTCACAGTCAAGGCGTCTCCGAAGAAGAACGCAGGCTTCAGGTATTCCCTTTCTAATTTTCTCGAGTTCATCATAGCGTTGAGAAAATAGAAAGGCTGGTTTTTGAGGGCATTCAATCTCGCCGGAGGCTCGTCACTAGGTAACCGGTCCGCCACATACCGAACTATATGGTCGTACCTATAGCCCATAGCGGCCTGGGCACGACCCACCAGGGGTTCTCCAGCAGCGTTAACTGGTAAATTCACTGAGACAAAGATAAAAGAAATAAGTTAAAAAGATGACTGACTAGTGCCCTCAAGCCTATGCGGCTCGGAGTCAATGAAGTCTCAGGCGGCCCAACTCAAAAAAAAGAAAAAGCTTATACGGCTCTGACTAGTGGAGACTCAGGCTAACAGTGACTAAATATAGTTATGCAGCTCTGTTCAAACACAGCCTCATGCGACAGAGTTCGAATAAATTTAAAAAGGCTCATACGACAAGACGAGTTCAGGCGAGCATATGCAGTCCAAATCAAGTGAGTTTATGCTGAGCTTATGCGGCCCCGATAGAGAAGCACTTATACGGTCACAACAACAGATCTCATGCGGCTCAGACATGGAACATACCCCATACGGCTCGAGATGTGTATGCGGCTCACAGGAAGATGAAGGCTCGTGCATAAAATATACGACGTAGCCATGATAGTCAGGGTTCTAAACTCACACAAAAGTCCTTACCGACGATGGCGGGGTGGACGTCGGGGTAAACTACGGGCACGGCAGCTGACGGAGGAGCTGTCATATTCGTCACCGCAGAAGCAGCTTTCTTACCCTTTGCCGTCGACGAAGACGCTACCTTCTTACCCTTCACCGCAACAGTCTTCTTGGGAGCCAGTACTACGATCAGAGAAGGAGGACGAAGACAAGAAAGCTAGGGCAAGAGCAGAAAGTAAAGAAAGTCTTTTTCTTCCAAACACTCAGCTATTTATAGGCAGAACCCCAATGGACCGACACATCGATCCATGTACAGTATAACCGACTCTTCGGTTATCAAGGCGATCTGATTATTTAAGGCTCTGATTATTCAAGGCTAAACTCTTGGAATCCTGCCCCAAAAAGCGGCCTTAAATCTGACAGCAAATCAAACGGCAATTAATACAAAAAAAGATTTGCACACGTGGCAAAAAGATGGGACAAGGAGCTTATGCGGCCAGACAGCCCAAGCGGCCAAAGGGTCCATGCGGCTAATTGACTAATGCAGCTGAGGGGGTCATGCGGCTAGGACATCCATGCGGCCAGGACATCATATGCGGCCAGAAGAGTTTATACATAGCCATGCTTCTTATTCAAAGTATTTTAATTTTGCAAATTGAAAACTTTGAAGGGGGTCTTGTTGAAGCATGGAAAAGAATAAAGAAAGATCCATGCGGCCAAGGATCTCCATACGGCTCAGAGAGCTCATGCGGGTCAGGGATCCAAGCGGCTCAAGCGTCTATGAGGCTCGAATTGTTCCCTGTGGCCCAGAGAAGAGCCACGTGGCCTTCAATAGCTCTTCCCTTTGTCTTTTACTACATTAAATGCCTTGACGGCTGATAGCTCTGACAAATGACAGCTCTGACGTGCAATAATGACTCTGCCATAATGGCAGACTCCTAGGGAAACGAAGGAAATCTCTGACACAATCCATCAAACCCCAAAGACCTTCAGGAAACCCTGACACATAGACAGTCGCATGCGGCTCAGACAGAGGCCACCCTATGCGGCTCAGGCAGAAGCTACCCCATGCGGCTTACGAGGACTATCTTTATGCAGCTCACTGAAAAGCCACCCATCATGCGGTCGCCTACGTTCATGCGCCTCAGATCATCTCCATACGGTTCAAATATTCAGAGGCCACTCCCAAGCAGTCTTGACACATGGCCAGCCTTATGCGGCTCAGTGGGGAACAACCCTCATGCGGTTCAGATTTCATAAGTAAGACACATGGCAGAAGATTAGTTCTTTCAGTGTCCCTACAGCTAACAGCCTAATGATAGTGGGACACGTGGTATCAAATCGATCAAGATTCATTAACAAATCCCAATAAAGTATTGGGATCAAATAAGATCATTTGCAATCAATTAAGTTGAACACGTGGCGGGAGATCCGAGCTTGGCATAACAAATCATGAGGATTTATGTCAATCATCATTAATTATCCACAGAGATTTGATGCAATCACATTAATTGCTCAAATCTATTATATTCAAGATGAGCGGCCCAGATTCATTGATCCCTAGCTGCCGACTTTTGAGAATGGGCAATCATTGCAAACCTTAATGATGCCCCCCACCCTTATAAATAGCAGGGTGCAATTCCCTTGCAGAGAGCACGGAGAGCACAGACAGAGAGAGAGAGATAACAGAGATCACATCCCCCTCGGATCCAGAGAGTCAAAGAGAATCTACAGAGATCGAAAGGGGAGCATTTCTTCGTCAACGTCCAGCAATCCTTCTACAGAGCCAAGGCTGCACCCGATCGTCCAAGGAGTAAGACAGAGCTGCCGTCGCTTTCCCGAGCCTCTATCGTCACCCCCCAGAATCTAAAATAAATAATTGTACTTAGATTGCTGTACCTAGGTTTTCATCCCTAGGCTTTCTTTGTACAAGCGAATTTGTATTGTGAGTCTAAATTCAGTCCTCCTACATAAATTGTTCTGTACTTTTACAATCAATGGCAAACACAAATAAGCATGTCAACACAGTTTCAACCACCACTAGTTCTAAACTAACTTGCACATATTATGGTACATATGGACACATATCATAATATTGTTTAGCAAAGAAACTTGTTGACAATCGCACTTTATTCTGGAGACCTAAAACTAATCAATATGGACCCTTCAGTAAATGGGTACCAAAGGATTCATCTACTTGATTTGTAGGTGGACCCTCAACCCTCTCATGCTAAAAGTAAGTGGATCCTCGATAGCGAATGTTCACGGCACATGACTGGTTATGCATCCTTGTTCGCCACGCTATCGATGAAGAAAGAAGGATATGTCTCCTTCGAAAATAATTTGAGAGGTGATATTATTGGTAATGGCACTGTCGGTATATCTTCTTATCCAGTAATAAAGGATGTTTGTCTAGTCATAAAATTGAAACATAACCTTCTAAGCATAAGTCATTTGGCTGATAATGGTTATGGTATCAATTTTGTAAAAGACAAATGTACCATATATGATATGTCATCTGGTGATCCCGTATATAAAGGGATTAGAGAAGAAAATATTTATGTTTTCTTTTTGGAGAGTACTAATAATGCAGGAAGATGCCCAGTAGCTAATCTAGATGAAAGCTGGCTATGGCACATGAGACTAGGGCATGCAAATATGGACACTATCTCACGACTGAGCACTAAGAGATTGGTAAAAGGACTCCCCGAGATTCCATTCAAGAGAGATATGGTATGTGCTGACTGTAAAAAGAACAAAGCACATAGGTCTACATTTAAATCCATCAACGCTGTAAGTACTTCTAGACCTTTGCAGTTGATACATATGGATTTATTTGGTTCCAGTAGAGTCGCTAGTCTTGGCGGTAAGCTCTACGCTTTTGTTATTGTTGATGATTTCTCTCGCTTTACTTGGGTTTACTTTTTATCAAACAAAAGTGATGCTATTTTTGAATTTTAGATATTTTGTAAAAAGGTACAAAACGAAAAAGGCTTCATGATTACTCGTATCCAAAGTGATCATGGTGGCGAATTTGTAAATTCTGATTTCAAAAAGTTTTGTGATGATAGTGGGTATTACCACAAATTTTCTTGTCCTAGAACTCCCCAACAGAATGGTGTTGTAGAGCGAAAGAATCGTACTCTAAGCGAAATGGCTAGAGTCATGTTGAATCAGTATAATCTTCCTAAATATTTTTGGGCAGAAGCTGTTAGCACGGCCTGTCATGTTTTAAATAGGGTGTTAATTCGACCTATCTCGAAGAAAATACCATATGAACTTTGGTTTGGAAGGATTCCAAACATTTCTTATTTCAAAGTTTTTGGATGTCGCTATTTTATCCTGAACACTAAGGATAACTTGGAAAAGTTCAACTCTAAAGCAGATGAAGGGATATTTCTCGGATATGCTGCTAAGAGTAAGGGATATAGAAGTTTCAATAAAAGGTCTATGATTGTTGAAGAATCAATTAACATTACTTTTGATGATCTCAATAGTCACAGATCTAGCGACAGTGATGATGAAGATGTACAGGCAAAAACCGAGAAGAGTCCTGTGGAAGATCTGACTCAAAAATTTGATTCATTAAAGTTCTTACCAGATCATCCAGATACACTCATCATAGGTGATGTATCAAAAGGTGTAAGTACACGCTCCTCTCTTAGGGATTCTAAAATAGCAGCAAATATAGCTTTCATTTCTCAAATAGAACCTAAGAATATAGAAGATGCCTTTTCTGATGAGTTTTGGATTGATGCCATGCAAGAGGAACTAAATCAATTTGAGAGAAACCAAGTTTGGGAACTCGTTCCTAAACCTATTGGTCAATCGATAATTGGTACCAAATGGGTGTTCCAAAATAAACTTAGTGAAGATGGACAAGTTCTACGCAACAAAGCACGTCTAGTGGCACAAGGTTATAATCAAGAAGAAGTATTGATTATGATAAGACATATGCTCCTGTTGCTAGACTAGAAGCCATCCGCATGTTTTGCGTATTTGCATATTTTAATGATTTTAAATTATTTCAAATGGACGTAAAAAGTGTATTTATGAACGGATTTTTAAAAGAGGAAGTCTTTGTGAAACAACCCCCTGGTTTTGAAGATTTTCAAAAATCTGATCACGTCTTCAAACTTAAAAAAACACTCTATGGACTCAAACATGCACCTCATGCTTGGTATGAAGGCCTAAGTACCTTCTTACTTGATAATAGTTTTTCAAAAGGAAGAGTTGATACAACTTTGTTTATCAAATCTTTAAATGATGTCATTCTTCTTGTGCAAATATATGTTGATGATATTATATTCGGTTTTACTAATGAAAAACTTTGTCAAGAGTTTGCTAAGTATATGCAGAATGAATTTGAGATGAGTATGATGGGAGAGCTAAACTTCTTCCTAGGACTTCAGATCAAACAACACTCAAAGGAAATATTCTTCAATCAAGCCAAGTATACGAAGGACATACTGAAAAAGTACGACTTCGATAATGTAAATCCTATCGGAACTCCAATGGCTACATCCACAAAACTTGACACTGATGAAAGTGGCAAACCTGTCGACCAGCGTAAGTATCGAGGTATGATTGGTAGCTTATTATATTTAACTGCTAGTCGCCCTGATATTATGTTCAGTGTTTGCATCTGTGCACGATACCAGGCAAATCCTAAGGAATCACACCTAAGTGCCGTTAAGCGTATCTTCCGATACCTTAAGGAAACTTCTACAGTCGGCTTGTGGTATCCTAAAACCAAATCCTTTGACCTGATAGGTTACTCGGATGCGGATTTTGCAGGATGTAAAGTAGACCGTAAAAGTACTAGCGGTACGTGTCATTTCCTAGGAAAGGCCTTAGTCTCTTGGTTTAGCAAGAAGCAAAATTCTGTAGCATTATCAACTACTGAGGCCGAGTATATCGCCGCAGGACGTTGTTGTGCTCAAATTTTATGGATGAAGCAAACCCTAGAAGACTACAATCTGCACTATACTAAGATTCCCATTTATTGTGATAACACTAGCACCATTAATCTGACTAAGAACCCTGTATGTCACTCACGCATAAAACACATTGAGATGCGTCATCACTTTTTACGTGATCACCAACAACACGGGGATATCTGCTTAGAGTTTATTGACACAGATCATCAACTAGCAGACATTTTCATAAAACCACTGGCGAAAGACCGTTTTAACATAATGAGGCGAGAGCTCGGTATACTTGAATTTTCAGATTCATAGTGTAGTATGGTAATTAAATTTAGTTTTATGACTCTAAACTTCATAATTTATTTAACGGAAATTATTTTTGGTACAAGCCTACAAAGGGTCTGTCTGTCACCACGACTACGGTCGAAGCGAAGCGGTATTTAAGAGTTCTCTGGTGAACCTCCGTTAGCTGGGACAGTACCCCTACAACTAACCCAAAATAATAGAAGTTATTAAATATAGAAGTCAACTGTCATAAATTCAGAATTTAAAATGCCAATACTGCAGTTATAACCTCGAAAATATAAGTAGCCGAACTCTGACCGAGTTCGGGCCGACTTCGGTCGGCGCTGTTCAGCTTCTAGAACCGAACAGTCGGCCCTAGCCCTTTATAAATCCCTCATCTCTTTATTTTTTCATACAACAAATTCGTGAAAAACCTTCTACTACTCCTAATACCTCTTCCTCATCCTTCTTTTCAAGTTTTCAAGGAGATTCTAGTGGGCTACTCAACTTCATCTTCTTCCTTCCTTCAAGGTACTTCAATTTCCTTTTCTTTTCATCTATGGCTCCCAAGTGTCAGAGAAGACAGGGTGATCCCTCACAAGCAGGGTCCTCCTCTTCTGACTATGTTCCTACTAGCCTTTTCAGTCCAGGTAGACCTATAGGGTCAGATGATTTTGATTCCGGTTTATTTCCTGATAAGGAATTCTCTGACCTTTGGTTTGATTCTTTCTCTTATCGAAAAATATGTGCTGGCGCTAATGTTAACTTTACTATTTTTTTCTGAGTACGCTCCCATATTTGACCATCTCGGCTATCGTGATTTCTTTGAAGTAGCCGAGAACATCTACAACAACGCTGTCCGTATGTTTTACTGCAACTTGCAGGTAAAACCAAACGAAAACTTCTATTCTTGCATTGCTGGATAAGAATTGGAGTTCAGCGCCACTGACATCAGCGAATATTTCTATGTTCTTGATGTGGGTGAAGCTCTTATGGATATCCATCCTATCCAATTCCCAGAAGATGTCACTCTCAACTCTTTCAAAAAACTACTTTGCTATCCACGACCAGTTTCTAGAAGAGTCTTTTTAAGACATCTTAACCAAAACTTCTATGAACTCTATCATTTTATTTTCTCAGTTCTCCTTCCAAAGAAAGGATCATCTGATGAGATCACTTTCTTAGAGCTGTCCACTATGTATCATATCCATTTTGGTATTCCTTTTTCGATTCCTAAGACCATGATGGCCTGGATGCTGAACTGCAGAAATGCAGGACGCAACCTGGTCGATCCCATGCACTTGGCCTCCATCTTTTGAAGGTTTGATATTGATCTTCAAACCTGTGCCTACTCCTCCACTGCCGTAGAGCTCATCAGATCTCGTCGATACCCTACTCCATCTCTACCTCCTGGAGCTCAGCCCACTCCAGATGCTGGCGCTGAGGCTCCTCCTCCTGATGTACCAGCTCCTGCTCCAGCTCCTGTTCCGGGTTTTGACTCAGGATTTTATCAGCGGTTTGATAACTTTGTTGCTCTCTCTGTGCAACGTCATCAGAGCTACCTCGACTCTGAGTTCCGCCACATCTCCCAGGCTCAGGTGTTGCGGAATGGCATTGCTGATCTCCACTGGAGTCTCTCCCAGGACCCATCACATCCAGTGACTATCCGTCCTCACCCAGGCTTCCCAGGTCCCAGGTTCGGAGATGAGGCGACTTTCCCTTACTTCGATCCAACTGCTGCTTACTTTCCTTCGGATGCTCCTGGCGGTGACGACCCCACTATGTGATGCAGACTTAGCTGGTGGATAGTGGATGGGATGTTAGCTGATGATCTATCTTATGATGTAGTTTTCATTTTTTTGTTATGTCTAAACTTTTTAGTTAGACATTTTTAGCACTTTATGATTATGATTATATCTTTTCTTTTCAGTAAGACATTGTTATGCATGATATTCTCAGTTCATTTCAGTACTAGTTATCTTTTTATGCACTTTGTGTTATTTGGTTATCTCTTTTGCTTCACTTTGTCTGTTTGTTGAAAATTGTTGGCTTCATTACGGGGGAGCCAAAGTCATTTTTATATTGACAAAGGGGAAGAAAGAGTACATACCAAAAATTAAAAGATAGAGAAAGCATACAATCTAAGATAAAAACCATTTTTTTTCAGGTACATTTTATTTGATATATTTTGGTATAGACTCAAGTTTGTCAATTATCAAAATGGGAGAGATTGTTGGCCCATTCCATGCTCACACCCGATTTTGATAATCAACATGGACTTAAGTCAATACACAAAATATACAGACTGCTGCTAATCATTTCAGGACGTGTGAAATAAATATCAACAATTGTCGTACTACTGCATCATCAAGCACATAAATCATCAATCTGAAGATTACTTTCATTGGGATCCAGTCCGAGTCATTTTACAATTTATTATGTATTTTTATCTTTATTGAGTCTAGGATTTAAATTGTAAGATCGACTAGGTAATACTGGCTTAGGTTAATCCCAGTCCACATTTCTAAAAAGCCTACCTATTCCCATTCCATTTTTTACCAAAAGTTCAAAATCATTTTTGTAACAGAATTTGACAAATATTTTGAAATTCTCCTAGACAGAACTCAAACCGAGTTCGGCCCGAACTCTGCCCGAGTTTGGTCTGTTTGAATTCAAATATCTGTTGCCTCCAAATCTGCATGCAACGTACATATGCAAAATCTTTGCATCAGAATTCTGCCAGAACTCTGCCCGAGTTCGGTCCAAGAAAACACCTATAAATAGGAGAGAGTTTTTTATTTCAAATCATTCATTCATTCTTCATTTCTTCTTCTCTATTCAATAAGAGTTTTCACCCGATCAAAAGCTTTTATATCACACATATACTCCTCTTAGCCAAAAGCCAGTAATATCTATTTCGATCTACAGTCTTTTGGTGTTCAAGAGTTGTAAAAAGGTTGTTCAAAGTACAGCAATTATCTTTGTTGTGGAGCCGGTCGTGCGCTCGTCACCAAGCACGGTGTTGTGAAGTTGGTCATGCACTTGTCACCAAGCACGGTGTTATAAGAGACTGCAAGCTCTTAATTAGCTTGTGCCTTAGTGGATTAACATCGAGCAAGAGTACTCGAGACTGAATTAGTCCTCTCAGAGGGATACCAGTATACATTGCTATGTCACTGAGTTTAATCTCTCTATCTCTTGCTTTATTTATTTACTGTCTCTTATTTACTGCCATAGTTTAAAATTTAAATTGGTGATTATTTTCCGCTGCACTCGCACTCACTCTATTCATCCCCCCTAGAGGTGCTCAACGGTCCTACAAGAGAGATGTTGGGGCCTTCCTTCGTAGCTTGACTGTGAGGGGAGCCGACGATTAGGGAGGCTTCCCCTTGAGCCGTACTTTGAGAGTTACCTCAGCTGGTGCCTCGAAGACTGGTGCTTTTTCGTGCAGCTTAACCATAATAGGAGCAGACACTTGGGGAGGTCTCCCCTTGAGTCGTATCTTCAAAGGGGCTTCAGTTGTTGTTTCAACCAAAGAGGCTGGTGCCCTCCTGCGTAGCTTGACCACAATAGGGGCCGATGCTTGGGGAGGTCTCCCCTTGAGTCGCACCTTCAGAGGGGTACTAGTTATCATTTCTGCTTCAATGTCGGCCTCTACTTCGTATTCTGCTTCATCATCGGCATCATTGGGTTCATCGTCTAGATGAATTGATTTGTACAAATCGAAGTCGGTAAAAAATCTTCAATCCCTATGAAGGGATCGACATCAGTAAACTTCATCCTGACTATGCCATTGGTGGACACGTATTTTATGCATTGGTGGAGAATAGACGGTACCACCATATATTCATGTATCTATAATCGCCCCAGCAGGATGTTGTAATTGACGTCCGCACCTACGACATAGCAAGTCACCTCGGTCTGGAGATCACCAATATGATATTTCAGCCAGATCTTTTCCAGCGGTTCGCTCTTGCTAGCGTTGAAGCCGCTGATTGTAGTGTTGGATGCAGTCAAGCGATGCGTCGGGTTCCCCAATGTCTGGAGCAGAGTCTGGGGGATAATGCTAAGGGAACACCCAGGGTCGATCTGGATCCGATCTACCTTGATGGCACCGGCATACCCTATGTAATACAACGGTCTTTTGTGTCGGTTGTTCTTGAGTAGCATCTCTTACTGAGTGAACGTGATGTTAGGGATGATTTTCCCTATGCTATGTTAGCACGGACATGCTGCTGGATCTTTTTCAGGTTGTTTAACCTGACTGATGAAAGACTCAGCATCCTTCAGCGCTTCACATAGAGCCTCTCGAGTATCTTTGGATAGTCGGAGGAGCTCAAATAGGGATAGCCGAGCCGGAGTAGTAGTGAGTTGCACCAGTATGTTGAAGTTGTGGGGTTTAGTTAATCCCGGAGCACCGTCTTTTCGTAGAGGCCTGTCAAAATGAGCCTCCTTCTGCTTCTGTTTGTCGACTACTGGAGGTTGGGATGAACCTTTCCCTTGGGCAACTGTAGTGGTGACAGGAGGCGTCACTTTGATCGGAGCCTCCTTTTGCTTAATGTTCTATTGTGAACACGTCTGAACGAGAAGGGCCTCCTCAGGGGAGGAAGAAACCATTCGACAAGACTTGGTTTTCTTACCTCTGCCCAATTGAGTCAATTCCGGAGCTAGATCTGGGTAGACCCACATGATCTCTCCCCGGGACATCGTAAGTGGTATTAGTCCACTCACATTGTCACGAGTTGGTGGAAGGTTGATTACTTCCATCGTCGTCTTTGGAATGGGGATGACACCATCTTGAGCTTTATTATGAGGCCAAACTGGAGTGACACCATATTGACGGAGACTGTCTTCTCTTTATAATTAAGCGAGATGACATTCGTATTGATCATGCGTTGTATATAGTTCTTCAAGATATAACAGTCTCGAGTTGGATGCCCGACAAACCGATGGTAGTGACAGTATCTTAGGTCGCCTACCCTATCAACCTTGTCGGGACGCTTTGGATCAGGCAACTTGATCTTGTCGCATTACTTCAGCATCTCGAAGAGCTATAGGGTGTCTTCGTTATTGAAGGAGTAAACTTCGTTCAGTCTGGGTGCGGACGGTGGTTTCTGAGCGGGACCTTGTGTTCATTTCGAGGCATTCACAGTCAATGCCTACTTTTCCTTCGATTCGCACCCGTTATTGTTGTTAGCGGCATGTTTCCCCTTTTCATCGAACGCAGGAAAGCTAAACCCCAGAAGCCGAGCGTCACCTGCCTTCTTCTCGGCACTTTCAGCACCAATGATTAGCGAACTCCAATCTGGAGGCTAGACGAAGTCGAGCTAGAGCTTGATTGCAGGCGTCATATTCATGCTGTAGGAATCTATCAACACATGCTCTGGTATACCCGGAGGTAACCTTAAACATGCCTGACGGAAGCGCTCGATGAAAGCTCGAACAGTCTCTTTCTCCCTTTGGATAACTTCTATCAGAGACGACATCGTCATGTCCTTTCCTCCATCATAGAATCGGCCAAGGAAAACACGTGTTAAGTCTTCGAAGGAGGATATGCAGTTGTCAGGGAGGCTGTAGTACCAGTTGTAGACAACTCCCTTTAGTGCCCCGATAAACAAACTTGTAAGTAGGGCGTCTTCCTTCGGAAGATGTCCCGTCACAGATTAGAAGTGGGTCAAGTATCAACATAGAGATTCCTTTCTGTCAAATGGTGTCAATATTTGTGGTTTATATTTGGGGGGATAAACCACTTTGTTCCACTCAGGAGGATAAGGTTGCCGAATCCTATGCTTCTGCCATTCCTCCTATTTAGTTTGCACTTCAAAGCGATCGTGCAAGTCTCTTACCATCTCAACCAGCTCCTCCGTAGAGCTAGGAACAGGTAAGGGAGGTAAAGTATGAAGCTCAATACCCAAGAAGCTGATGTTCGAGGTACAGTATGATGATCTGTTCCTGAAGATACCCATTGAAGGGGTATACTTGATTCTCCGTTAGCCCCAGGATCAGGACTGGTAGATGCCAGTGCCCTTGTTAAAGGTTGAGAAGTTATAGTATTCTGAATCTCAAACACCACTTGGGTCAAGGATTGCATGGTGTTAGAGAGATTCTTGAGGCCATCTTCCAAGGTATCCATACGTTGTACGAGATCCGAAGCTGAAGCTTCTACTTCTTCCTCGTCGCCACCCCCGCCATATAGACAGGTATGACATAGGTAGAAGTAGATGGATTGGTCGATGCTTCACTTTCGGTCTCGCTTTTTTTGGAAAGGTTGGCTTAAGAGCTTATTCTTCTGATACCTCATACTGGTTACCTCCAGCTATATCAGTGTCAATTTCTTGATAGATATCCTCATCCTCGAACGAGGGGTTGTCATAGAAAATCGAGGTCTGATTACCCCCACCTTGTATCATTTTCTTCCTCAATCGTGTATTTTGGAATACCCCGTTTGGCGAGATAGCTGCTTTGCTTTTCATCGGTCGGTTTTTTGACAGACCAGCCGAAGTCGAGGAGTTGGCGGTGTTTGTTTTTCTTCTAAATGTATAGGAATTAGAGATAACATGGCACAAAACGATCGAAGGTTCTGTCTCTTCGTCGATTGGCACCATTTTTTGAGGCGATAACGGATGGGTGCAGTTGGTTGCAAATGCTGGAATACAGACTGCCTTGGTGGTGCAGCTGTTGTTTTACAACAGCAGCAATTGATGGTGACCATAGCACAAGTATGCCCCACGAGAGGCGCATCGTGCATAGAGGCCATCTCTCCCGATCTACATCTGTAAGTGATCACATTACGTAGATCGTGTGAGAAGAGTTTCACATTCGCACCCGCTTCAAGCACATGGCAGGGCCAAGCCTCGGGATAGTTATATGAATGCTGCGCCCCGTGATCTAGTTCCAGTACATGAAATATGCCCAGATCGTTAGTGGAAGAGCAACATGTATCGCAACTTGAACCCACTTCATGCGCACAGCCCACGTGGGTGCATGGGTTCAAAGCCGTAAGATTTGCCCCACCCAGCTTGGTTTTATGTGCAGTGGATGCGCCCAAGTGGGAAGGAGACTTCAAGAGTCGACTCGTTGCTGGTGGCAAAGCACCCGAGTTGACTCTATACAGCTTACCATCAGCTGTGCGTATGACTTTCAGCGCACATTTCTGGTTCGTTATTGGTTAGCACGTTTGGGGCGCATGGCCCGGGCTGCCTTGGACTTCTTCATACTACCCGTAAAGGTACATAGTACTCAGAATCTAATTCTTTATCGCCATGATAGTGACTGATTCTGTCAAAAATAGAGGTTTTCTCTTGCATATCAGAGCTCATGCACGGGAAAGCGGTTGTGCCTTTATTCCGTCGGCGCGTCTTCTTCAACTGGAAAGAAGAAGTTTGGGAGTTGCAGTTAGCACTACGCTTCCATGGCAGATGCGTTGTACCAGTAGCAACATTTTACTTACCGAGAACATCATAATGAAGGATTGGCTGTATCGGCGCAGCTTCTTCAGTTGTGGTGCTCGATGCATCGCCTTTGCGCACCCAGACTTGGCGGGTCTTCTTCGGCTTTAGTAGCTGCTTCGAAGGACTCGTGCTGCCTTCGGAGATAAACTTCTCATACGCCTGTTGATTGAGGCGTACCACCAGTATCTTCTGGGAGGAGCCAAGCTTGTTGTCATCAGACTGCGACATGACCATCTCGTTGGAAGAGAAAGTGGTCCCTAACAGAGTCGCCAGCTTATTTGCTATTAAACAAATTGTGGAATGAACTATATTTATTACAAAAAGAATAAAGTACAATGTAGGATTTTGATGTAATCCTTAGATTACACTTTTGTTTTTTTATCTAGGAACCGTGGCGATGGAGCGAGTGGTAATTCTTTGACTCCGTTGACGATCTGACGACGATCTCGAACTCTCTAAAAGTTTGGGTTGCTCTAGAACGAGCAACGACTTGAAGAGGATTTGGGACTCTTGTAAGTGCTCTGGATGCTGAATTGGTTGAAAGAATGTTCAAGAAGTGGAAGCTTTATGAGATTGAATGAAGGAATGATCATTCTATTTATAGGCGGCAGAATAATATACTTATGCGAGCATATACGACGCACGCATTGAGAACTTGTACGTAGGGAATCCACGTGGCTAACTTTGTTGGGCACATGGACGATGCACCAGGGAGCTGGAGCTAAATCTGTTTGAATTGTACTGTTGAGGTGTATGGGAGCTCACACGTGGCAGTTGTTGAGATTCGATTATTGCTGAGATCTTGGATAGTTGGCACCCATTGGTAGGCAGGACTAAGTCAATGACATATGGCACATATTGATGGCTTAAAGATCTTTGCACGTTGATCTGGGTGGATGCGCCTAGGATCGGGCGCATAAGGAGACTCGACTTCTGACTTTTGATGTCAATAGCAAGTCTGGGCATATGGCTTTTGAGGCACGTGCAGAATTCTGGGCGCATGGCTATGGAGGCGCATGCGAGTGATCAGTCGGCCACGTGACAGAGGCCGTAACCGATAAAAGGGTGATGACTACGTCTCTTCGTCTTCTGTAAAAGCTGACTGTTCAGACTTCGAGACGCGTGTTGTTGTCATTTCTGTCATGTTGCATTAAATGCTTTAATGGCTGACGAGCTTATGTGGGCATATCTGTCTCTGCTCCGTTGGGTGCATCGATATGGAGTGCATGGTGTTGAGGGGTGCATAGGAGTTCTGACCTTGGATGCGCCTAAAAATTTTATGCTTCTACAGATAGTATGCAACCATCTGGCAAGCTTCTGTACCAATCATAGGCAACACCCACTAAGCATCCGATGAAGACTCTAGTAAGTAGAGCATTGTTCTGCTGAAGATGGTCAGTCATCATTTCAAAGTGATTGATATATTGACTCGAAGATGTGCTGCTGCCAAATAACATTATAGTCGATGGCTTGTATTTAAGTAGAAATGGAACTTCTTTCTATTCTGCAGGATAGAGTTGCTTGATCCCTAACTTCTGTAAGTCTTCCTTCTGCTTGAAAACTTCAAATTTATTTCGTAGAAGCTTGACTGATTCGAGAGGATCTCTGATGATTAAGGAGCAACAGATTGATTTAAAGGATTTGGAGGTGGAACTACATGATAAGCACCACCCCCAGTAGCAAAATGACTTGGAGTAGCATGTGCTTGAAGGTGTATGACCATTGGGACGGTAGTTCATAGATGAGGCTGTGCTTCAGGACTAGTATTGATAGGCATGGAACATGCTGCGTGCGCTTGGGTTGAAATTTGATTCACAACCGGTGTAACAGCATGTTGTGCCATGATTACTACATGCATCCCGGTAACCATGTCAGCCATAGCTTTTAGATTGGCCTCCAGAGCAGCAATTCTTTGCTCTTCGTTCGTCACATAAGCAGATACTTCTCTCGATACAGAAGATGAGCTAGTAGAAAGGATGGTCTGATCAGAGTCTTTGCTATCAGCATCGAAGTCTAACAGACTGCTACCCCCAGGTTTGGAATTAGGAAGATTCTTTGACCGTGGAAGTCTCGGTTGGAATCAGGAAGATTCCTTTGACCGAGAAAGTCTCTATTGGAATCAGGAAAATTTCTTTGACCGGGGAAGTCTTGGCTTCTTGACCTTGTGTTTTGGTAGACCCCTTCAGTAGAGTGGGATTTGACTGTGGATTTTTTGACCTGAAGTTCATGATGAATTACGCCTCAGGCGTCTTCCACCCCAAGTATTACGAGATACAATGTTAACAGAAGCAAATAGCAGCACATCTTCATCTACCAAGATCACCTTAGGAGATTGAGAGTGATCGGAAGATCGAGAGTAATTCAAACGGTCGAACACCACTCGTTTTGCTAGCTTACAGCAGCACTTGACGTCAACTTCATATGAATGGCAGCGAAGTTTGTCATATGTGATCATGTCACCTTCAACTATCAAGATCATTCTAGAAAAGCCAGGGTAATTCAAGCGGTCAAACACAGACCGTTTGGCTGTCTTACAGCAGTACTTAATTATAATCTCATGATACTGGTTACAATGATGTTTAGTCTATGGACCCATCAATGCATGAGATGCACTCGCCGTCTTCCGCTTTTGTACAATAAGTTCGCAGAGATCTGGTATAGTAGCAGAAAAAGAAGAAGAATAAGAAGAAGAAGAAAAAGAAGAAGAAAAAGGAAGACTCTACCTGATTACATTAGGAATGTGATGCATATTCCTAAATTTTTGAGTTCCTTGCATGTATAAGGCGGTACTAAGTTTATTAGCATAGGTGAGTGGATCCTGGCTCTTAGAAGCCCTCACTGCACTTGAATTAATGATTGGCATAGACTGCACTGGAGCCTTTTGGCGTGCCATCTGGCTCATTTCTGTTCGGTACCTATTGAGATAGGCACATATTTCGACATCTGGACCTACTTAGTTGTTGGTTTGTGACACTTTTAATCTTCCCTGTTCTGTCCTTGATATGCACAGGGTAGGAAAGTTATGGCACTAGCCTGATTGGCGTGGAGGAACCTGGCGCCAGATAGATTATTGTGGAGTAGGCAAGATGGCTTGGTGCTCTGCGCGCATTGGTACAGCGGGTTTGGCACAGCACCTATGGGCAGAAGGAAATGAACTCTGAACAGGACCTTCTTTCTGGAAAGTAGAGTTCTTGTTCAAAGATGCTTTGGCACTGATTGGCGCAGAGGCACAATCGAGTTCTTTTTCCACCAAGTTCGGGACTGGGGAAGAATGGAGAATGGCTATAGGGCACTTTTTCTTGTCTTGGTTAGCAGCAGCAACAATTAGTGCAACAGTAGACCTCGGAGTCCAGTTTGTATGTACCTTGTTCTTGGCAGCAGCAGTGGTGGCATGTTTGGCAGCAGCACGCTTGGCACCCCCAACGCCAATTAGTTCCTTATAAGCAACTTGGTCGAACTTTACGACTAAGGTCTCCTGCATCGTGTCGACCGACGCAACATCGCATTGAGTTGTCACCTTCTCGTCGGAGGAGAAAGTCATCCCCGATAGAGTCATCATTTTGTTTGTAAAAACAAAAGTTCAACTTCAAATTAAGAGAAATAAAAAAGTACAAGAGTACAATTGAATTCTGGAAAAGTACAACTATAGAAATCTGATCATAAGACGATCACTTTATCCCAGGGACTATGCGATGTCGGAGAAGAAAAGCTATTAACATGTTGCTGAAGCTTGGTTAGGATATTATGATCATTAATAACGCTTTGAAAGGCGATTTTGAACTCTATTTATAGAGTTTTAGAATAACTATCAAGTATTTATCATGATTGGCGCGTAGTATAAAACAGGGCTGATTATGCACTATTTGGCGCACAATCGCCCAGTCGTACGAACGGTTAGCTTAACTGTATGGGACGTATGGCATTTTTTGAGAGAAGTGTGTTTGGTCGTACGCAATATTACGTGTGCATTTTTTGAGATTAATGGCATGCGTGCCACATCATATAACTGCTTCTGGATGCTAATTGATTGATTGGCGCAAGTACATGAATGGCAGATCTATTAATCGGCGTCATCTGCAAAAAGCACCGAGCATCAAGTTCGTGAAGAATTTTATTCACTTCGCGCCATTGATGAATGGCGCTGAGAAACAAACGATCGTCATTATGGCAAATCTGACAAAATCTCCTCGAGCGTCTCGTGCTCAAAATTCGAAGAGATTTTCATCGACTGTCATGTTGTCAGTCATCATGACTGACAACTTAGCTTTTTAAGGAAGATTGCCATGTGGCAGCTCGCGCTATCTAAAGGTGGCAATATTTGAGTTAGGGCACGATTAAATACTGGGCGCCATTTGATAGATAAATCCTAGCACTATTTATGAATAGCGCACTGCATTGTCTTGATATTTTTTAAGCTTCTACATATACTTGATTGGGGTTTGGTGGACTATAGGCACTGTTCTAAAATTCATTTTGGACTGTTAATACAGTGGGCTGAACAGTGTGTGATGAGGGATTTACCATTTGTTCAGTCTTTATTATATTACTTGTTCAGTCCCCCTATTTGGTTTACATCAGTCAATAGACTAATACTTTACAGTCCCTATTTGCGTTTTGGGTTCAGTCATTTACCTACTTGTCCAGTCAGTTACCTTTTGTTCAATCATAGTGATTTGGTATGAGCTTTTGTTTCAGTCCCATATTGATATTGGCATCAGTCCCTACTTTAAACTTTGTTCAGTCCCTTACCTTCTAATGTGTCATTCCCATCTATTTATTCACACTTTATTCAGTATCAGTCAGTCCATGCTCAATATTGTATCAGCCAGTATTTTGTATTAATGAGGGGAGTTACACTTTGGTCAGTCCTATATTCAGTTTGATGGTTCAACCTTTGTTTCTATACGTGTTGAATCCTATGGATCATTCGTATATGAATGTATCAGTTATGGCAGATATATGCAGTCAGCCCTATATTACTGGGTGCATCAATCGTAGGTTCATTTGTATCAGTCTTGGTATATATATAGTCCAGTCCCTATGGGCTGTCGTAAAGTGGATATTAGTTCAGTCATTTACCAATTAGTTCAATCTATTGATGTCAATTTTAGGATCTTTCTTTCAGTCCACAGGAAGGACTATATCAGAACTGCTTTAAGTTGGAGATATAGGTTTAGGATTTAAACTCTGTTCAGTCCCCTATATACATGTTTCAGTCCCTTGTTTGGGCTATTTGTGTTTAGTCCTATTTCTTTTGTTCAACCCCATTCCTTAATTGTTCAGTCTTATTTATATTGCTCAGTCCATGTAGGCTGATAGGGGATTATTTTAGTCATTTTAGTTCAATTTCTAACATACTTGTTTAGTCCCATATTAATGTATCAGTATATCGATCTTGTATAAACCTTATGTCCAGTCTATATTGGTTCAGTCATATATCAAGTTCAGTCCTATTTATTGTTCAATCCTAGGATATTGCATATGTTCAGTCCTTGGGTTTTCTTGTATCAGTATTCAGAGAGAGGGGGGCTCTACTACCTTTGTATCAGCCTTTGTAGGCAGTATAGGTCAGTTCCTGTTAATATAGGTATCATTCCTTCATTTCATTACCTCAGTCTCATATATATTCAGTCCTTGTTTATATTAATGTTTAGTCCTAGCTGTATAGGTTCAGTCATTGGTTAGTTTTTGTTTTGTCCACTTTGGTTCAGTCCATAGTTCATAACCAGTTTGTTTTAGCAACCACTCCATGGTTCATTCATTAGCTATACATTATATTCAGTCATTTGTATCAGTCAATGGGAGTGGGGGCTTGGGTTAGTCCATTTATATCAGTTATATATATACATATAATATTAGTAGCTTGATATGGAATTTGAGTATGATATCACATAGATACACTATAGGGTATGTAAGTAAATAGAAAATAGATATGGTTTGTATCTATGTTGGGATTGGAATTGATACCACATTATCCTAGTTAACTAATATAGCCTAGAAGTTTAGAGTTGGTTCCATAAATCCTAGAGTAGACTCATTTAACCAAGTTGACCTGGAGTTGACCAATTTTGACTAGAGTTGACCTAGTTTGACTTCTCTGACCTAGAAGAGGCCTACAAACATATAAATAATGTATTTAAATCTATTGTTTGCTCTAGGACACTTTGTAACCCAATATATTCATAATAGTTCCTTGTGACGCCAGTTCAGATATCGATACACAGTCGTTGATCAGGATATCAAGCGAGTACCTACCTCTGATTGTTTTTATCATGATAGTGTCTATATTGCCTGCTCTAGACTACTTTACTTGATGCTGACACATTGTTACACGGATTGATACCAATGGATCTTGTCAGATGTTATCCCTTATCGGATACATCGGGTATTTTATGTTCATGTACATCGTGTACTCCTTGTATTCGTAATTATTCATGTACACTCATGTGCTCTCATGTACTCTTATGTGCTCACATGTGCTTCATGTGCAAACTAATAATCATGTACGTAATATGTCATGATCGGATCCATATGTATTGATTGGGGCGGGGGAGTAGAATGAAGTTATGTGATTATA
Source organism: Iris pallida (assembly GCA_029216955.1). Lineage (NCBI taxonomy): Eukaryota > Viridiplantae > Streptophyta > Magnoliopsida > Asparagales > Iridaceae > Iris > Iris pallida. The sequence goes on along the minus strand of JANAVB010008400.1, from coordinate 27,715,213 downwards.
TCCCTTAGTTTAGATCATGTGTATATCGATTATACCCTCACGTATAATCAAGTTACCATAGAATAATTATGTGCAACCTAAACCAATCACATAACTAACTTTTGCTCTAAATCATTTGTATTTATTTTAAGTTAACATGTCCTTTGTCTTGTTCATGTACTCAGTTCCCTTATATCTTCATGATGCTATTTTTCTATTTCTCTGTATTTCTATTCCAATATATCATGTATTTTATTCTATTGCGAGTTATATATTTTCTACCATGCAATGGAACTACTTTCAGAGTTTAAGTACTTTGCTCTAATCCTGACTGGATATATTTTTCAGAGGGTTTGGAGGATTTCTGCACGACCTATTATTGAGCAGGCATGGATGATGATTGTGACCCGGATCATCAGGAGGATCCAGCTAGCCTAGAGGAGACACCAGTAGTGCCTAAATTAGACTGCTATGACATTTGTCTGGATTTGCCTCCACTTATCTTTCTGAGATGTTATATTATTTCGTATACTCTTTGGGATGTGTTGATGACACTTAGACTTATTTTTATTTGGCTTGTATTACATTTTTACTTCTATCTATTTTCATATCGTGATGTTATTCCTCCTTAGCTATTTGTGATTGAGTTGTATCTTTCTGTGAATGTCCTCCGTACGAAGAGCATTATTGATAGTTACATTATATTGTGTTATAGTTATTGTATGACCGAGGACAGCGTTCTACCGTCGATACTGTGGCGTAGGGTTGACGTACCCACAGTCTTGTGCCCTTCTATCGGGTGCGGGTCGTGACAATTGGATATTTGGTTTATGACATCTTTCGGATTATTTTGAACTTTTTCTCTACAGGTTATGCTTCTTCAGGAGCTGCTGCTTCTAGAGCATTAGGATGTGTTATATTATTCGGTCTCTTCTTCTGGAGAGAAGAATCTGTATAATCTTTAGTGTTATTCGGCCTCTTCTTTGAGAGCTGAATATTTAGAACTTTTTAGGTCTTACGCGTTCTTACTATAGAATTTATTCATTTTTTGCCTTTATTTGGTTCTTTTGGTACTTCTATTAGAAGATAGATTCATAGTTGGTATAGCAGTAAGCATCAGAAATATTTTCTTCTAGTTTAGTCAAGATTAGATAAAGTGGAAGTATGCCATGATACGTTCTTCCGGAACGATATTTTACGGTATTCTTCTAGAACGATGATTAATCATGAAGTTCTTTCTTCTAGAAAGATGATTAATCATGAAATTCTTTTATAAAGATAATTCACGACGTTCTTCTGAAACAAGGCATTTATTTTCTTTCTATCTTCCATTAACGGCAGAAATTTTGTCTTATGAAAGTGACATATCATAATTTTACTTTAAAGTTATCTCATGTCAAAAAGATTTGATAATCTAAGGAGATAAACATAGAAATTTTTAATATTATAATTTACAAAACATAGATGCTAAGATTATAGTATCAAATAATACCAACATAAGCCATCTAAAAAAATGCAATTCAAAATTGAAACTATGTTACTAGTTATTCAGATACAATCTTCAGGATTGATGGTTTAGAAATAAACTTATCCTTGAGGTCAGGGTGTATGCTGCAATTTGGTAAGAGATGATGACACGAATTAGTTTTGATAATCAGCATGATTTTGGGGTGCCTTGTTGATCATGTCACAGTTTAAAAGTTATAGTGTCATTCAGCTTCTGGTTCACAATGGACCCTTAGGGTCGAGCTTCTAGCTCAACGTAGTACGTGACTTAACATCTGCAATGTGAGTGACATATATCCCTAGTAAATAGCTAGAGTGACATATATCCCTAATAAATAATTGGAGAACCTATTTAGACGAACTTTTTGTTCTCTAGACTAGTGGTTACACAAAAATATTCCTTATTGCTCAGAGTTTTAATATGATACACATTTGTCCTTTTACTCTCACAAAGATTCTTCTGAAATTATGAGAGTATAGACATTTTGTATAAGTGGGTGGGTTCCATTGGGTAATATTAAGTATGCTCTGTCGGAGCCTTCAATAATATGAGCATAACCTGCTATGATAGATACTACTTTCATACTAGTATTTTTGTTGGAGGAAAAGATCTATAGAACTTCAGGTATATGATAGCTGGTATGACAGCCTGACAGCCGTAGTCGCCCTATAGACAAACTTATAGCACGAACTTTAGAATTTTCTAATTTATATGAGATTTACAACTTTAAAATATATGAAAATATATAATACAAACATTCAGGTTGGTCTTTGTTGGACAACTAGACATAGAACATCAAATCTATTTTGTTTATTAGAAATTTTAAAGTAGTATCAACCATATTTTGTGATTGTTAATTTTTGGCCTTTTGCTGACCAGCCACCCATCGCGACCTACAAAAGTTAGGTCGCGGACGATTTGGTCCCCCGTCCCCACCCCACCCCCCGGGCATGCAGCGCAACACCTCTCATGCATGCACCTATTTGGGGTGGTCCAAAACACACACACACACACACACACACACATATATATATGTATATAAACAAAATTATTTGTGATAAATTATTTCACTTTGAGATTGACCACAAAAAACGAGGCAAATAAATGTATAGATACACTTCATGTACTAGCTAACACATACTTGAAGGTTGCTTGTGCACTGGATGTCGAATAACGATGGTAAGTTCTTCACGTAGATTTCAATAGAACAATCCACTAGATTTGCCATGTAAGCAACATTTGCATAATTAATCTCTATTTGGGATTTGATTAATTACAATATCCATTTGGTACTAAATATATGAGTTGCACAAAATTATATTTGCTAAATGAGCCAATTTAACACGCATGCTTTGTTGAGCTGCTAAGGTTCAATGTCATGTTAAGTGTAGAAAATGAAAGCATCCACACAACATTCTATCACAATACACATAATTATAATAATGTAGAAAAAAAAGAAAAAAAAACCACAATAGCAAAAATCATTATGAGAACCAGAGCACGTCGGCTTGCTCAACGTTAAAGAACATTTGTGTATCCCAGATTCAATAAATAATTTATATTACATGTAAACAATAATAATGGATTTACTATATTTTCTTGAAAAATAATTGAGTAATCTAACATATACATCAGTCCCAAAAACAAGTAAAATTTTGGAAACATGTTTTAAGTTTTGTTAAGAGTACTCAGTTTATCGGAGAAGAAAATTTGTTCCTGATATAATGTAATATCAATTATATTCCAAAGATCCGATAAAGACTTCTCTAAACCATGATATAACAAATCCTAAAACAGTGTCCAGGGTAATTATTATGGTATTCCTATGAATTACTTATTTATATTCAGTATACAAGAATTACTCTTGATGGTAGTCTTTTGCTATAAGTAGAATTACCCTAGATGGGAAAACAAATGAACAATCATAAAACCTATGAATCTGGAAACTGGAAAGCAAGTAAATATGAATCAAGAACAAAAGGTCCGACTAAAGTCTCATATTAAACCACATATATTCTGAGATGATTATATAAGCTCATATACTCGAGAGGCATTCATGTCATATTCACCAATAAAAAAATACTCATGATTGAATACCATGTCCAAGTAGTTGAGAGGTCCCGACGATCTTCTCAGTTGGAACATGGTGCTAATAATGTGCATGAAAATGAGAGAGAAAGAGAAGAAACTGGTAGACGAAATTTTGTACGTAGTTTTTCTCATTGACATATATATAAGAGGGAAAAAGATAGAGGATATAAGAGGAAAATGTACGTAATTTTTCTCATTCAAATGAAATCAGGTTTTTTTAGAAAAAAAAAAAATTTAGTCTTTAAAAGGTTTTTTTCAGTTTTAAGAATTTTTTAGTTATTGTTGTTTTTGTTTTTTTTTTTCCATTTAAACGTCTTTTTGGATTTTTTTTTCCCCCTTTTTTAATGATTTTTTATTTGTTTGTTAGATTTTTGTTTCCCAGTTTTCTAAGATTCATCATTTCTTCGTTCTTTTTCTTTTTTAAGGTTTTTTTTTTCAGTTTCTTTAATCTTTTTTATTTTTTTAAGAATGATTTTTATTGTTTTAGTTTAGTGTTTTCTTTCATATCTTTTTATTTTTATTTTTCCAAGAATGATTTATTTTTGTTTTTTTTTGTAGTTTTTTTTTGTTTTTTCGTAGTTTTTTTTATCCTTTTAGAAAAATTGTTTTCAATTTATTTTGGGAATGTTTATATGTTGACCAAAAATGGGAATATAATTTTTCATAAAAATTTGTTACCTGGTATTTGAAATATCAAAAATACAGAATTTAGACGTATTCTGTATACCAAACATCTCTTTAAATTTTGCTACTGGCGGGTTGGCAATTTGCTTAAAAAAATCTATTTTCTTCAGGCCAAAGGGGACTAGCGGCTCTAAAAGAATGGACGACTAGATTTTCTTCATCATATAGGGCGGATTCATATGGAGCATAGTGGGGACTTGCAAGATTTTTGGAAAGAATTAGTTTAATGAAAAATTTTAATATATATTTCTTGAATATGTCTGACTGTTTGATTAGCATTGTCGAGTTATTTTTAGGCTTTTGACTTTTTGATGAGAATTGTCATTTTAATATTTTTGATATTTCTTTCGATTTTAGTGAGCATAGCTTTAGATTTGGTGGCTTTGTTTGTTGGATAGGCTGTAATTATGTTTTTTTTTTTTTTTGAAAAAATTTTAAGGATCCAATGCTTTGTGTGTGGTCACTTTTTGGTTTTTTTGTTGTTTTTTTTTTTTTTAAGTTTTTGTTTGTTTATTTTTTAAGTTCTTATTTTATTTTCAGAGTAATATATATATATAGTCGATCCACCAAACAAACCCATCAGTATTAAGGTTACTACTTATTAAGGATATTACTTATTGACTAAAACATCGTGTTCGTCATCAATAACCTATGATCACTAAAATAAACATAAACACCATATTCATATTCGTTGAATATTTGTTATGATGTGGGAGTTTTCAACCAACTTCCTCATATATGTTATTAGATTCCAATACGTTTCCCATTATTGCTTCATGATTGAATAAGGTTTAATTATACTCCTTTAAGTTGTAAGATTATATTCTTAATTCTTCTGCAGCATCTGTTTTTTCTACATCCTTATCAATCATGTTATTTTCATACATTCTCCTTCCTCTTTACTTAACTTAAAATTCACCTTCTTATAAATTTATAGCTATCAACCATTACGTATGGCTCCTAAGATTACTCTTATAGACGATATTAAGGCCGAAAAGGTTGATTATGGGATCAAAGTTAGAGTTGTGCATGTGTGGAAGGTTCCTGAATACAATAAGCCCAATGTTACCAAGTCAATGGAGATGATACTGGTAGATGAAAAGGTTATCTTTGGTCATTTTTATTAGAACTGTCAAAACGGGATGGCGGGGCGGGCCAACTCACAACTCGCCAAAACCCACTATTTGGCGGAGCGGGGCGGGCCAACCCACCATTTTGGCGGGCCTAAAAATCCCAGCTCATCCCAACCCGCCGGCGGGCCGTGGGCCAGCCCGTTTTTGTAGCTTTACTTGTAGTACAGTATTTTCCAGCTTAAGAATCAACTCTTCCACAAGGAAATACAATCTCAGATTCTCAATGGCAATAAAATATTTATTATATGAATCTAGAAGCTGATTTATCTTTTATCAGACACAAGTAAACTTAACAATGTCAATAGCAAAGTTACAAAGAAAAAAAAAGCAAAAGAAGAAGAAGAAGAAGAAGAAGAAGAAGAAGATACTTCCACCGAGTTTTAGGCTTTTAGTGTAGCAGTCTCTAACAGAGACTCTCTGCCTCACTTTTCCATAATTTTTTGGGGAGAGAGTGAGAGAGAGAGAGAGAGGATCTTTCGGTTTTGGGGTCGGGAGTCGGGACTGGTAGCCACAGCCGGTGGGAGTAGAAAGGGGAGAAGAGGTTGGGAGGCTCGGGACTGGTGGCTGGCCACGCGTGAGCGAGTGAGCGTGGTTGCGTGCCTGCGTCTGCGCAGCGTGAGTGAATGACAGTTCTCTAGGAGAATGAATTAGATTTAGGGTTAGGGCTTTGTTGTGTTGTGAATATGTGATGTAAAGTCCTGTCCTGACTCCTGAGTTGAGATAAGTCACAGCCCACGGGCTAGCCCGCCCCGCCCAAGCCCGTGGCCCGCACGGGCCAACCCACTGAGGCCCGCTGCGAAACGGGCCTTTAAATGTATAGCCCAAACCACCTTTTTGTATGGCGGGGCGGGCCGGCCCAACGGGCCTGGGTCACCTTGACAGTTCTAATTTTTATCCCTTAATTTAGTAAATTTTGTATATTTACTTTTTGAAATATTTGTTCCACGTGCCTGAAGGGTGGAAAGATTCAGGCTTCTGTGAAGCAAAATCTACTTAAAATGTTTGACAACACTCTGCAAGAAGGGTCCTGCTATCTCATTCAGAATTTATTGGTTGCAGCAATGTTGATTCAAAGTTTAGCGCTTCCCGTCACAAATATAACCTTACGTTTATAAGGTGTAACGCCCCAGTCCCAATATACGTAGGACTAGGAATACGTACATGCCAGCTGTATGTATACGCAGAAAACTCCAATATATGGAATCTACGTATATACACATAAGCTGTAATAAAAGAGTTCTAGCTCATAACAATATCACATGGTCACAGGCAATATCTATATCTCATCCACAATGGCAAATAAAAGAAATAACTAATCAATGTCTCAACTGAAATATAAAAATGTAATATCTGCTAGGCGAAAACAAATCCACTACCGAGCTACTGAAAGAAATCAACTGAAATGAACAAAAGAAAGAGTCGCAACTACATAAGTCCATCAACTAAGAAGAAAATCAAATAGGCTCCGAAGGTGAGACCTCATCGGTTTCAAATAAAGAGTCTAGTCCGGAACCGTACTCCTCGGAATACTACTCGTCGTCTATACCTGGAAAGATCACCAGGTCCTCAGTGGGACGTAACAAGATACATAATATCATGCTAATATGAACTGTCAGAATAGATAAATAATATGCAAAGACTATCCTAGACAACATAAATGCTAAAAGGGATCCTAACCGTCTATCGTGCAATTAGATGACAACTTTCACACACATGGGTGGGATTTAGGCTATGTGTACATGTACTGTCATCCAGTCATCTGTATCCGGCCATAACGTCCAAAACGTCAGAGGGTATCTGCAAATGTACCTCGCCATAGTTCCATCCGGATACTATGGTTTACCTGTTTGGCTTCCCATACGTACTAGTGATTGTCCTCCCCTAATATTTTCTACACTGACCAAGTCATGTCCATAACATGTCCAGTTTTGTAACTGCTTGAGTCTCTATACCCTAATCATAGCAGTTACGATCATCTATCCGTCACAAGACTTCTTACATAGAGATGGTCAGTCAATATGCAAGCCGTATCCCTAGCAAAATATCTTAAACTGTGTAGTGAGAGTGTCATGACCAAGGGAGATATAAGGATATCCCACAATAAGAAAGTAGTCTGCCAGAGCCGGCCTTGAGCTCATAGGGGCCCAGGACGAACTTTCAAAATAAGGCCCCAATACATAATGTAAAAAAAATGCTACAACCAAGGATTGAACTTAGGACCTTTAGTATAAAAGTCTAATATACTAACCACTACACCACAATAACTTTGTGTCAAAAAAGGCCCTTGGTGTATACTAGTTATATTTTGAGATAAAAAAGTATTAACTAATTTATTTTCAAACTTTTTTGGGCCCCCATGATCCGAGGGCCCTGGGCGGTCGCCCTGGCCTCCCTGGGCCAAGTCCGGCCCTGTAGTCTGCTAAAACTAAGTCAACATGCATCAAATAAAATAGAACAACAGAAAACGACTAATGGAGTCGCTTGCACCCAAGTATAGCTTGGACGCACAATTTATAATATAAGAAACTAAAAATATAAAACAAAGTAAATAAATGCTGAAAATAAATAATATGACAGTAAACATAGCAAGGTATACTTTCCTGGTGGTTGTTGGGTGTTTTGACGACGTCCACTAGAGGAAATCAACAAGTTAGAAGAAGCTGCAAGGATGGAACTTTCGCAAATGTCCCCGGATGTTGAAACAAACATCACCAACATTTTTGGAACAAAAGAAATATCCTGAAACGCCTACCCAAAAGTCAAATTCTGGATATAGGGCAAAATCGTAATTTTGGGTCAAAACGATGTCCGCCGTTGGACCCACTTTGCACCGAAATACGTGCCAAACCCTACGATTTCTAAAGTCGTCAAACTCTATGTCTACGGGTCGATGAACTCAACGGTATGTCCAATTTTGGATTCCGATGAGCCGTGCACAAAATCGTCCGTTGGATCGGATCGTGGGGCCTGCAAAACGGCAATCCGGTCAACTATCTCGGAATCGGACCAAACTTGGCTCACAGGACCAGAAAAATAATTTGAGTCCAATGGCGTAAGTTTCGTCTCGATGTGACGAGTGTGCACAAAGTAATTGAAAATTTTTGGAAAAGGCCGATACGGCGTTCTTCGACAGATACGGGTCGAATTCGTCGTGCACACGTAACAAAATCAAATTCCGTCAAAGTCCACACGTCCGCAAAGTCGATACACACCTTTCGATGCCCTCGGTTTATGATGGAGTCGTCTGGTTTGTCGGGACGGACCCCGTATCGAAAATTTTTAAGTTTTGAAAACTATTTTTTTGCCATTTTGGAACTGATTTAAAATAGAAAATAATAAACAAAAATAAAAAATAAAAATATGGTTTTGATCTCGTTTAGGTTGTCTAAAAGTTAGTTCAAACAGATTTTCTAATTCTTCGATGTACGATCCGAAAATCAATTTCCAAAATCACTCATCAGGACAGTTTCTGTACACAAAAATTCGTTATTTTTCTTGATTTTGGAACTCGATTTTCTTCGCATACATCGCGAATTGACAAAATCCACTTGATGGGACTTGTAGGTGGTTAGGTTGTCTAAACGTTCGATTTTTAATTCAAAAAATCGTCAAACGACGAGGGAGAAACGAGATTGAGAAGTTGGTTACTTGTGGCGTTGTTGCTGTTATTGTTGTTGTTGTAGTTGTCGGTTGTTGTTGCGGCAAAGGCGCCCGCTACTATGCTCGGCCAGCCGGTTGTTGGTGGCGCACGGCGGCGGATCCAGCTGGTGGCGGCGCATGAGGTCGGGGCGGACGCGCGATAGTTAGGGTTTTTGTTTTGTTTTTGTTTTCATAACACATATATATAACGCATAAACATATATCATGTTCAGAGATGGGGGTCGGCCAACCCTTGTAAACAGTAACCGCATGGTTTTTTCTCTTTTATTTTTTATTTCTTTTCTTTTTATAAAAAAAACTTTTCTAAAATCTACTAAAATTCTGTTGGTCCAGAATAATTCTAAAAACCTTTTTCTTTAAACTATAAAATATTTTTAAGTAAATAAAATCCAATAGATATATACATATATAAATTCATTTATTATTTGTATAAAAATAATATTATATTAAAAGAATAACACATATATGTATATATATACATACTAAAATATTTATATACCAATCTTTAATCTAGTTAATTAAAATAAGAGTCACATGCATTAACTTAATGTATAATAAAAATATAGTGGAAATATGAATTTTTGGAAGGTTTACCATATATAAATGTATTAAAGAAAATCCTATATAAAATACACACATATATTCTTATAGATATATTTATATACTATTAATTAAATATTTTTTAAAAATTAAATTATAATAAAACAAAAATTCTAAGGATATAAAAATATAATGTCTCTAAAAATATTATCAAATAAATTCTAAATGTTTTTAGCAATATACATTCCAATATACATATATCATATATTTATACCTTAGTATTTATATATAAAAGTCTTTTCATCTATTTATGTAAAATCATATATATATAATTCTTTTACTATAAAACCTTTAAAAATCTAGTAAAAATCTTAAAAGACACTTAAAACAATCTCTAAAAAATGTTTTCTAGATAAAATTCTTCCTAATAACGTTATACATATATATATATATATATATATATATATATATATATATATATATATATATATATATATAATGATCATATAAAATCTATATATATCTATTATTTCATAACCTATATGTAACAAACTTAAGAATATTAAAATAAAATTTAAAATATTTTCATATAAATTATTATACAAAAATTATCTATTTATTGAAATATATATATATATATATATATATATATATATATATATATATATATATATATATATATATATATATATATATATATAATACAATCTAAAGAAAATAAAATAATTATGTATTCAATATATAAATTCTACATGTAGATATAATAGTTTATCTAGTTAATTATTACCGAAAAAGATTTTGTACAAAATATCTAGGGGTTAAATCATATATAAAAATAAAAAAATAAAATCCTCATAAAATATAATTGAGAAATAAAAATGATTATAAAAAGAAAAGATGAATATATATATATATATATATATATATATATATATATATATATATATATATATATATATATATATATATATATGTATATATAGCAAAATTTAAGGGGTTTACATAAGGACCAATATGTGCATGAAATCAGATAATTCAAGAATTCCTATTTCTGTTTTTAATTTTGTCACACGAGCCTAGGTTGCGCTCGTGCAAGGCCAAGTCCAGAAACGGCCGATTGAAGCTAGGCCACAGAGTCGTACAGAGTGTCCCCATTGTCAGCGAAAAGTAAATAAACACAAGTTGAAAGGCAATTTCATGCTCTTTATTGATATTCATAAAGTATTACAAGCGGCGCTAGGCCGAGATTTCAATTCACTCAAGCTCTCTCTCTCGAAACATAAAAGGCATGCCAAGTGGCTTATAACATGGAATGATACATGGAGATGTTTCGGTACATTATTCCCTGTATAGGGTGCTTCAGTTCCTTTGCAACGCTCCAAGGCTCCAGAGTTAGATCCGCGCCTTAGCACGTTTGAGGGCAGGCTCCACACCAGACGAGGGTCTCTCGTATCCTACAAGCAATCTATGTGATTATCAGTACATTGTTATGCACTGGTGGAGAGGCTAGCTCGCCCACTCGCTATCATTACAAAACACGTTTAATTTACTTTTTTGTACCATCTATCAGTTATTGTCTTACCAATCTTGCCTTAGGATCAGTTTCATGACATATGATTTAAAGCCTATCTCGTGTTACCGATATCAAGTGTCGCATAGGAGTAACATGTGCAACTTACCATACTTACCGCACGATCTTCCTTGTCCAAGGTAAACCAAGTTAGCCAACATATTATACGTAAAGACTTAATGGATTTATATAAGCATTCAAGAGTGTCGAGGGCATATTCCTGTCTCGGGTGGACGAGATACTCATGTTTTTGATATATCCTATACTCACGTTTTGTTCGGATGTTCATTCACAAAGTATTCATGTTTTGTCAAGATATGTTATACTCAAGCTTTGTTCGATGTGTTTCTGTCAGGTACTCAGTTGTTAATCTTAGTCAGATTACTTGTTTCAATGCAAGGACTCGTACGCGGATTGTCGCCATCGAGCCCACTTAATCTATATGCATCGGTCGCTGGCAATACAAGCCATTTGGACTTTACTTATGGTATTCGTAGTGATGTTACCTATCAAACGTGATGGCTGGTATACCCCTGATAGGCTACGCAACACCCGACCTTATGTCGCTTGTGTTGACCAAGCCCTCACACAAGCCGCCCGTAAGCCATGATTTCGCCTAGGCCGGCGTGATGTCTCTGATCGTTGCCTTGGAATCCTTTATCCCGTCCCTCGTGCACGAGTTGTCCGTGACCATTTCGTATTCAGTTTTAGTTTTTAGTTGTCGGGCTGTCATGAGCCATAATAGGTTAACTTATCGGCTATCTTGAGCCAAATGAATTAACTTGTCGGGCTGTCTAGAGCCATCATGGATTATCGACTAGGTTGGCGGCGGCGTCCGTGCAGCGTGGTAGCGAGCCCCGTTGCACGTCCCCGACATACCTATCGCTAATAATTCTTACCTTTTTTTATTTGTTCATTCATACATTGTTCATTTTTTTATTCACTTATTTGTTTGTTTATACGTTCATTCATTATGCAGCTCCCTGTACGGGAACCTCCTTGGCGTCCCAACGGTCTTGAAGTCTTTCGATGTTTCTATTTCTCTGCTCGGAATGACTATTTTGATAGTCTTCCTGCCTCACTTTAATGGACCATTAAATGTTTTGTGCTTCAAGTTGTAGTACGATCTAAGTGACAAGCATTTCGTTTTTAAGTGAAGCATAGACAATTCTACTCAAAAAGTAAGTTGTGGCTTGGCATGAGCGTGGAGTGCGGTACGAGGATTCCAGTAAATTTTTAAGTTCATTTCCATGTTCTACACAAACATACACAATGAGATTATTCCCTTAGCTAGGTGCATTGAGCCATTTTATTAGCATGTAAGGGGTTATCGCCTAACGATCCTAGCAAATATTGTCCGTATTATTATGTGTCTAGGCAAAGCAAAGATAGGTTCATCGGAGCCACCCACCTTAGTGATGATCGTATCGGCCGAGCGCGACTTTGAATGTCTAAGTCTGAATGCTTCTGAAGGGCCAACGTAATTCTTGCATCGATTCGCATTGATACTTCATCGGGTCAGAACAACTCTTCGAGTCAATGATTCATTTGAGTCATTGTACTTGCCGGTTGAATCGACCTTCCGCTAGGGCAGAGCGGGTCGTTACACTATACACCACTCAGAACAAGTCTCGTCCTCGAGACATCCTGAGTGCAAGTCATCCTATCGTTCCTTAACTCATGTCGTATGCATATCTTAGACAATTCCTATCAAATGACTTTATCCTTCGATGGTGCCGAATTATACTCGGGTATCTTTCTAAGTTTTGCATCACATGCGTTTGGCCAATTTCATTGAATGACTTTACCACTCATTCGAGAGTTGATGGTACTCATTCAATCGTTGTGTTTTTATGAATTGGTCGCTATTGTGTCCTGTCATGGGACTATAATGGTCACACGAGGTGCGTTATAATTTGTCAAACATGAGGGTTGTTGGCTGAGGCTAACTCACTCATTCATGCGCATCTCAACATATACACTTGCAGTTGCATTCGAGTTCATCATATCGCTGAGTCTGGATCGTGCACATATTCAATGCGCCCCCCGAATATATACATTTCAACCAAGCTTAGCAATAGCAAAGTCGGACAAGCTACTCATGATAGTTTCGAATTGCCTATCGTTTTACTAACTCGATTAAAACCGAACTCTAGTTCGTTTCTCTATCGTCTATCTCGATCCTCGAGATGACCCGATTCGTTTCTCAAGCGTTCTCGATTTATAAAATCAATACAATTTCTTCTTAGCGGAGTCGACCAAAGTTCAAATAATTCTCGTCTGATCTAAAACCAAGTATTTCACTATCATCAAGTACGTCTTCCAACAATGGTTCAAATTCGTTATCCCAAATTTTTGTGCGTACCACTGATTTCTAACATTCACTTTGTTTGGGGCTGATAACATTATCGCTAGGGCTGCAAAAGCTTGAGCTTGGCTTGACTTGAATTAATCGAGCTCAAGCTCGAGCTTGATAAATTTTTTATTTTAGAGCTTGAGCTTGGCTCGAGCTTGTTTATATTAAGCTTGAGCTTGGCTTGGTTTGAGTTCGAGCTTGGCTTGATAAGAAAGCTTGATTCAAACTTGATAAACAAGCTTGATAAGCTCAAAATCAAGCTTGTTAAGCTTGATTTCAAGCTCGTTCAACTTTATTTCAAATTCATTAAGCTTGATTTCAAGCTTAACGAGCTCGATTTCAATTTAGTTAGGTTTGAATTCAATTACTTGTAATATTAACAATTTTCATTATAAATTTTTAATTAAAAAATTTCTTAATATCAAATATTAAGGACATATAAATATATAATGCACAAATATATATAAAATTAGAATTCAATAAAGAACAAATGAGCTTCTAAACAAGCTCCTAAACGAGCTTCTAAACGAGCCAGCTCGCAAGCTCATAAACGAGCCAACTCGCGAGCTCAAACGAGCCGAGTACTTCTAAGCTTGATCTTGGCTTGTTTATTAAATGAGCTCGAAAATGAAGCTTGAGCAAGCTTGTTTAGTAAACGAACCGAGCTCAAACGAGCTTTTATCGAGCCGAGCTTCGAGCAGCTCGCAAACGGCTTGGCTCATTTGCAGCCCTAATTATCGCTAGCGCACACTCCCAGTTCCACGTCCTAACTCTAAGTCTTGGTGCCCCAGATCTGTCGTCCATTCGAACAATTTTCTAAAGTCGGTCACACATGTTCAATCACTCGGCATAGGATTGCCCACCTATCCACTAGGTCAGCTCACAAGTTCATAGTACAACTCAAGTTCGTGGTTCATCGTACAAACTCGTTGAATAATGCTCGTCCCAATCCTATGGTCAAACCATTGTTCGTTCGTATGGGATACTCTACCCAAGTTCGCTTTACTCAGTTTTCTAAATATCCTAGCGTATCAATATCACACGTCTAAACTAGCAATTTGTATAGGCTATCTTCTTCAAACATGTTCGATATAATCCACCTATCCAAGTCAATTACATCACGACACGACATATCACCAAACCACAATCCTCATACTATAATCTCTAAGTCATTCAACACATTTACGTATTCGATCACAAGGTCATCTAGCTTAACAATATGTCACACCCCAACCTCATACAAGTCTAATTATTCATGGTGGACATGAAATCACCATGCCAACACTTCCACAGGATAATCGTTCTCATCGGGGCATAACTCTTGCATTGAGTCTAACTAATTCATTCTTGATACGTAGGTTAGATCTACTCAATCCTCAAGTTTACTTAATCGTCAATCACAAGTCCGAACAATCCTCGAATTCACCTTCACTTCAAACCATAAGTCGAACAATCCAAATTGCCACACCTTGATCTTCAGAGTTCGATTGTTCCTACTGGACATGAATCACCATGTTAGCGCTCACGTGGAATGATCACCCCAAATCTGACGTAACGCATGTGTGAGGCTGGAGTTGCACTCACGCAAGACAAGATCGTCAACGTTGTGGTTATCAACGAACAATCATGACACTTTTCTTTCATCCAAACATTCATTTCTATCAAAATTCCAAGCATAGCATCCATCGAAATAATAAAATTTTACATGAGCATCATTCTTCAAATCGAAGTACCCCCGAGTTATCGTACATCGATCTTTGATACGCCTCAATACTGTAATCCTCCAAAATTTTGGAGGATTTTTCTTTTTCTTTTTTTAATATATATTGATTAAATATTTAGTTTGGAATTAATTTATCTTTTATTATTATTAGTAAGATCAATGTTATTATGTGTAATTTAAATTATGGAATTTATATTATTTGTAATTGATTTAAGAAGGTATTTATTAGTCCTGCTATAGCAATAGCAGGTAATATTTATACAAATATTTATTCAAGTATATTGGAAATATTTTTGGATTTTAAGGAATTTTTATTATTTAAAATTTTACGTATTTGTCACAAATAATGAATAGCTTTGAATTTAAGCACTGAAATTATTTTAATATTAAGAGTAGCAGTAGTGGCTACACTATAGGTAATTTGGTACAAGAAAGTCTTTATTAAAATATTTTAGAAAATAATTTTTATTTTTCTTTCCTCCTAAAATTTTACAAAATTTTATTCGGACTAAAGGAGCATATATTTTTTTTTGGACTAAAGGAGCATATATATATATATATATATATATATATATATATATATATATATATATATATATATATATATATATTGATATTGAGTTTTCAGTATATAAAAAATAATAATAATAATAATAATATTAATACCATAGTGTCTGTTCCGACCGACCCCATTGTGCTTCTAAGCCCCAACTCACTCCCTGTCGGTTCTAAGATCCGACCCGCCCTGTGGGTTCTAAGACCCGACCCGCCCCCCTGTTGGTTAAACCTGACCCCCTGTTGCTTAAATCCCGACCCCTGTAGCCTTCCGCGAACCAAAACGAGAACACATCGGTTGATAACTCCTCCAAATCTTCATCAAATCCGCTCAAAAAATTTCCCTTTAAATCCTAATTTAATTCTCCTCAGATTTGATTGAATCCACATTTAAATCCATATCTAAATTCGAATTAAACTTGATGAGGAATTCACCCAAAAATATTCGGCAAATATATAAGCGCGCGAGTTGATCCTTCAAAGAAACCTATCGAAATCCTTCTCGTGAACTGCATCCTCAACCCACTATCTTCCTCTCCCTCCCGCGCACCAGTCCGGCCGCCTGCACGTGGTTGCCGTCGATCGGAGCGCCGCTGCACTCACGAAGTCCGTCTAGAAACAGGGGTGCCCTGTTTTCAATCGATCGCTCAAGTACCATCTTCCCGAACGAAAATCTTCCTGATTTTTCGATCATTTACAATTTCGTAACTTCTTGTAGCAAGCCTACATAACCCTCTAAGCACCCTCACAATTCCAATTTGATGGGGGGTACGCCATCGATCCAGAAGATCGATGGAAACATCCCGAAAAAATTGATTCGAAGAACAGTTTTCAGTACCTCATGTACCCTGTTTTGAGGGAGATACGTTAACAACCTAGTAAAGGTTTATAAAATCTATTTGAACAAAGTTGTAGTCAACTCGTAGGACTTCAAAATCTTTCTTACAGTTTAAATGTTTACTAATTATATGCTGAGTAAATCGATTTCAAAATTTGAGAAAAAAACAAGTTTTCAAAACCCAATTTTCAACAAAACCAACCGATATGGCGTGCGCCCCGACAAATCGGGCGACGTAGTCACGTACTATATGTATCGAAAGGCGCGTATGGATGTTGCCGACATATAGGAACTGATGGAATTCGATTTCGTTGTGCGTGTGCGACGAAATCAGTGCGTATCCGTCGAGATACCCCCATATAGACGTTTTGTAAACTTGACCATAACTTTGTGCACGTTCGTCGTATCGAGACAAAACTTGCGCCATCAGGACCGTATCATTTTTTGGTCCTGTATGCCAAGTTTGGTCCGATTCTGAGAAGGTCAAACCGGAACGCCAAATTAGCGGGCCTGCGACCCTCTCTAACGGGCGATTTTGTGCACGGCCCACCGGAATCCAACTTTGGACATACGGTTGGGTTCGTCTCCTCAAACCGGATCCGTAGACATATAGTTTGACGACTTTAGAGACCGTAGGTTCTGGCACGCATTTTGGTGCAAAACGGGTCCAACGGCGGACATCATTTTGACCCGAAATTACGATTTTACCCATGTTCCAGAATTAGACTTTTGGACAAGCATTTTCTAGGTATTTCTTTTATGCCAAATCTGTTCGTGATATTTATTTCAGCATCCGAGGTCGTTCGTAAAAGTTGGCTTTCAGTGCTTCCCTATTCTGACGAATTGAGTTACCAGGCGTTGCCATTCTGCACACTACCTCCAGGCAAGATACCTTGCCACCAACTGTTTATTTATTTTAGCTCATATTTCATGCATTATTCATTATTTTCTTTATGCAAAATAAACTGTGATATATGGCATAACCTGTTAGAACTTACTGTTCATTTATATTTTCTACTATGTATTAGTTTTCTTACACATTAAACCTAGATTTAAGGGACCACCTTTGTGTGTTGCATTTATTGGCCTTGACACGTTGTACCACGAAGTTATGTGTCGTATGTAGAATACGGACGTGCGTTGGCTGGCCACCGGTACGTACAAGCCGTGCAATAGGAATAACCGCTAATAGAATTGCATGCTAGTTTGACTTAACGGTTATAAAGGTTAATATTGTGGATACAACATAGTAGGCATTGGACGGGAAGGACAATTCCTTAGCATATGGGCTTCGATGCACTTTCCCCTTTTGTAACCCGTGAGCTCCGCCTGAGACGCGGGTCAGATTACCCATGATTACTGACGACCACTGACGTTCTGCGGAACGTTATGCTCTTATTGATTGGGCCTCTGGTGCCCTAAGGGGGGACTATGCCGATCCTATTTAGCCAGGGCCCATACGCAGGAAGGATTGTTCTTAACTACATTTCACTTAGAACGATTAGGTACCTTTATCCGTTAGATATGAGTACTTTTGGTTTGGGTACTTGTATCTGACCATGGCTTGGAACAATAACTTGTCGCAGATTAGTTCGTCACATCTTGTCCTTGTTTGGTTGTAGGTGTGGCTTACTACTTCGATGAGAAGGTATTGAACCTTGTTGGGGTCCGGATACCATATTGGATTCATAGCATGAAAAGATACATCATCGTGAATTAGTTTACCATCTCTTGTCCTTGTTTGGTTGGGGGGATGGTAAGCTAGTTCAATAGGTGTGTATTGGACCATGTTATGATTTGATCTTACTTATTCTTATTGAGCAGTATTTATTCAGTTTATGTGGCATGTTCTTTTTGTATCTTGTTACTTCCCTCTGAGGACCTGGTGATTTCTCCAGGTATAGGTGTGCAGGGCTTTCCGCAGGAGTATGGCTCCGGTATAGACTCATCCTTCATGCTCGAGCGAGTCGTACCTTCTGATCACAGCTATCCCTATTGGGTCGAGGAGCCTATTTAGTCATCATTTCTTATTCTATTATTCTTAGAGGTTGGACTCTATTTTCTTTCAGTTTATTCTAGTGCCGGAGTGGATTTGTCTCCGCCCGACCAACAGCTATATTTTGACATTTACTTTGACTCGTGAGTTACCATTTTCTTTATATTTATTATGGATGAGATATAGCTTTTACCTGTGACTGTATGTTATTATTATTCACAATACAGCTTATGTGTATATTCAAGATTTCCATATATTGGAGTATATCTCGTATATATGCAGCTGGCATGCTTCGTTCCTAGTCCTACGTATTTTGGGACTGGGGCGTTACATGTTTTTGTGGTGGCCCATGCAAGTCTAGATAAATTGTTTGGTTACTTTACCGTACCAAGAAAGCCTGCGTATAGGATTAGAAATTTAGGATCTCATCCACATATATGACATTCTATCCCGCTTTTGTTTCGAACTCCCAATTGTCTATCTTGATTGCTTCTTTGCTTGAATTATTCTTCTGTAAACCTTTATCCCTCTATCGTGCATACTAAGGTCGTCATGTTCCACCATTCAATCACACTACTAGTTCAACTCCTATAAGTTGGATAGGAAGCCTCACAACCTAACTTCCTTTGACTATTAACCAAGGCCTTAGACAAGAAGACAGTAGGACGACTGCAGAGGCACGAACACCGGACACGAATTAGATCCTTAAGTAGCTTAAACTACTTATATTTTCTTTCATCATTATCTTGCGTATTTGTAATTGGACTACCTTGACTAATGTTGCTATTATAGCCTAGTTTTGCGAGCTTACTCTCTCATCGAGCTTGTTCAGGACATATGTTATATTGTGGACGCCCACTGATACGTTGTCTTATCAGAACCTGTGTATTGTGGTCTGATCAACCATAGTGCATTTGGTTCGCCTTTCGTATGATTCTACGTGGATTGAGATATGGTTAGCTTAACATATTCGCCCTCTAGGATCTTATCCATGTGTTGTTGACATTTTAAATTCTTTATTAAACTCTCTTTCAATTGCTTGACTCAAAACCTATCTGAATCTATTCTAACATTGCCCTTATCTTCGTTCCAGCAATATGACTCTACACAGCGGACACACCTCTACCCTAGCCATTACATCTGGTGATGCAACTTCTTAGAAAGAACAGGTTTTCCTAATGACCCCGGTGACTCCGTATCAGCTAGAGCCACAGCAGAATACCACGAACCCATCGACGGTGCAGCAGGAAGCCCAAGTGCCCCCAGTCAGCCAGGTTGAGCAAACTACTGCAGTACCACCAGGAGAGACTGCACCATCCCCATTGCCTCAGCAGTTTTTGCCACAGCTCGGACCCCAACTGCCTCCACTTCCGACTGATGCGGACCAGACCACCCAGTTTATGTATGCTATGCTACAATCTCAGTAGCAACAAATGGAACTGTTGAGGCAGAGTATGATGACCTACTTAGCTAGACCTCCACCACCAACCCCGGTACTAGATCCAACTCCAGCTCCACAACCATATCTAGGCTCCATTGCTGACTTCATCGACATGGGCCTAAGAGTTTTAAGGGTACCGAGGGTCCCTTAGAAGTTTTTGCATGGCTTATCAGCACAGAGAAATACTTAAAGGCATCCCAGTTGCCAGCACATGATTGGTTGACAGCAGTGGACTTACTCTTAGAAGACAATACTCATCAGTGGTGGAAGGCTGAAGAAAGACGACTGGGCACTGGGATCACATGGAAGGAGTTTTATGACCTCTTCTATGAGAGATTCTTCCCCATCCATGTTCGAGATGCTCTCTATGACCAGTTCCTTCATCTGAAGTAGGGGAACATGCCAGTAGATGAGTACGATATAGAGTTCAGTCGTTTGAGTAGATTTCGTGCGACATTAATCCCGACAGAGCTGGAGAAGGCAAGGAGATTCCATCAGGGGCTCGCACCAGAACTTAAGGCTTTCACTACTACACAGTCTCGAGTCTCTCATACAGCTGTCTTGGAGGAAGCACGTACCCAGGAGCTCCTTCGTAAGGAACAGCAGGCACAGAGACACCCCACACCGGTAGCTGCACCAGTTAGGGCGACTCAAGGTGGACCAACTAGGAGGCCTATAGGACAGTACCAGCAGAGGCCCACACCCTATCAGAAGCCCACCTGCAACTACTGCGGGAAGAAGGGCCATATTCGAAATGGATGTCAGATTCATCTCGGCTTATGCTTGAGGTGCGGATCGGAACAACACAGGATTATCGATTGCCCCGAGCCGCGGAGGCAAGGGCAAGCATTTACCATGGCTGTGATAGACCCCCATCCTGAGATTAGAGATCTAGCAGGTATTACTCTACTTCTACCATTATTCTTTATTTAAGTCACAGCTTTGCATTTGAGTAATGCATTCATCAGCTTGGTCAGCATGCATGAGCACTACATTCGACACCATTAGAAATATCATGACTATAGTTTAGCAAGCTTATAAATAGAACTCTTGGCTTCTTCGTTAGAATTCTTGACTGACGTGCCTTAAAATCTGTGCCTCCGTCAACAACACTCGTATGCTTTGGATGTGAGAAAAGCACCCAATCTCTACGCATATCGTGTCGATACCTTAGCGTGACCTTGATGTTTGAAGCACAACATTAGCCATTTTCTTCCAACAAACTTCGCTTACATGAACTAGACGAGCCTCCCTATACACATGACTCACATGTTCCACACAAACGCACCATCTTGTGCTTCACTTCCACCACACCATATGTAAGACATGCTTTTCCTTAAAGTAAACCACATATTCTTAACCTCGCCCTTTTGATCCTAACCATGCAACATCGAGCCATTTCGTCAAACAAATTGTACACCCATGGACCCTGCAAGACTAACAACGCCTTATCTGGTAGGAATGGATTAGTTTGTATTCCTCTATAACCATCTCCCCATCTTCTCAACGAATTATGAATAATATACTTACTATTCCCTCGTCTTCATCCTCAATATATTTCTATATTATGTTCATTTTAATTTCGAGGACAAAATTTTTTTTAAGTTGGGTAGGATGTAATCCTCCAAAATTTTGGAGGATTTTTCTTTTTTTTTTAGTATATATTGATTAAATATTTAGTTTGGAATTAATTTATCTTTTATTATTATTAGTAAGATCAATGTTATTATGTGTAATTTAAATTACAGAATTTATATTATTTGTAATTGATTTAAGAAGGTATTTATTAGTCCTGCTATAGCAATAGCAGGTAATATTTATACAAACATTTATTCAAGTATATTGGAAATATTTTTGGATTTTAAGGAATTTTTATTATTTAAAATTTTACGTATTTGTCACAAATAATGAATAGCTTTGAATTTAAGCACTGAAATTATTTTAATATTAAGAGTAGCAGTAGTGGCTACACTATAGGTAATTTGGTACAAGAAAGACTTTATTAAAATATTTTAGAAAATAATTTTATTTTTCTTTCCTCCTAAAATTTTACAAAATTTTATTTGGACTAAAGGAGCATATATATATATATATATATATATATATATATATATATATATATATATATATATATATATATATATATATATATATATATATATATATATTGATATTGAGTTTTCAGTATATAAAAAAAAATATTAATATTAATACCACAGTGTCTGTTCGGACCGACCCCATTGTGCTTCTAAGCCCCAACTCACTCCCTGTCGGTTCTAAGACCCGACCCGCCCTGTGGGTTCTAAGACCCGACCCGCCCCCCTGTTGGTTAAACCCGACCCCCTGTTGCTTAAATCCCGACCCCTGTAGCCTTCCGCGAACCAAAACGAGAACACATCGGTTGATAACTCCTCCAAATCTTCATCAAATCTGCTCAAAAAATTTCCCTTTAAATCCTAATTTAATTCTCCACAGATTGGATTGAATCCACATTTAAATCCATATCTAAATTCGAATTAAACTTGATGAGGAATTCATCCAAAAATATTCGGCAAATATATAAGCCCGCGAGTTGATCCTTCAAAGAAACCTATCGAAATCCTTCTCGTGAACTGCCTCCTCAACCCACTATCTTCCTCTCTCTCTCCCGTGCACCAGTTCGGCCGTCTACACGTGGTCGCCGTCGACCGGAGCGCCGCCGCACTCACGAAATCCGTCCAGAAATAAGGGTACCCTGTTTTCAACTGATCGCTCAGGTACCATCTTTCCGAACCAAAATCTTCCTAATTTTTCGATCGTTTACAATTTCGTAACTTCCTGTAGCAAGCCTACATAACCCTCTAAGCACCCTCACAATTCTAATTTGATGGGGGTACGCCATCAATCCAGAAGATCGATGGAAACATCCCGAAAAAACTGATTCGAAGAACAGTTTTCAGTACCTCATGTACCCTGTTTCGAGGGCGATACGTTAACAACCTAGTAAAGGTTTATAAAATCTATTTGAAAAAAGTTGTAGTCAACTCGTAGGACTTCAAAATCTTTCTTGCGGTTTAAATGTTTACTAATTATATGTTGAGTAAATCGATTTCAAAATTTGAGAAAAAACAAGTTTTCAAAACCCAAATTTCAACAAAACCAACCGATACGGCGTGCGCCCCGACAAACCGGGCGACGTGGTCGCACACTATACGCATCAAAAGGCGCGTATGGATGTTGCCGACGTGTGGGAACTGACGGAACTCGATTTCGTTGCGCGTGCGCGACGAAATCAGTGCATATCCGTCGACATACCCCCGTATCGACGTTTTGCAAACTTGACCATAACTTTCTGCACGTTCGTCGTATCGAGACGAAACTTGTGACATCAGGACCGTATCATTTTTCTGGTCCTGTATACCAAGTTTGGTCCGATTCTGAGAAGGTCAAACTGGAACGCCAAATTGGCGGGCCCGCGACCCTCTTTAACGGGCGATTTTGTGCACGGCCCGCCGGAATCCAACTTTGGACATACGGTTGGGTTTGTCTCCTCAAACTAGATCTGTAGACATATAGTTTGACTAATTTAGAAACCGTAGGTTCTGGCACGCGTTTCGATGCAAAACGGGTCCAACGGCGGACATTATTTTGACCCGAAATTACGATTTTGCCCCTGTTCCAGAATTAGACTTTTGGACATGCGTTTCCTAGGTATTTCTTTTATGCAAAATCTGTTTGTGATGTTTATTTTAGCATCCGAGGTCGTTCGTAAAAGTTGGCTTTCAGTGCTTCTCTATTCTGACGAATTGAGTTACCAGGCGTTGTCATTCTGCACACTACCTCCAGGCAAGATACCTTGCCACCAACTATTTATTTATTTTAGCTCATATTTCATGCATTATTTATTATTTTATTTATGGAAAATAAACTGTGATACATGGCATAACCTGTTAGAACTTACTGTTCATTTATATTTCCTGCTATGTATTAGTTTTCTTACACATTAAACCTAGATTTAAGGGACCACCTTTGTGTGTTGCATTCATTGGCCTTGACACGTTATACCACAAAGTTGTGTGTCGCATGTAGAACACGGACGTGCGTGATTGGCTGGCCACCGGTACGTACAAGCCGTGCGATAGGAATAACCGCTAATAGAATTGCATGCTAGTTTGACTTAGCAGTTATAGAGGTTAATATTGTGGATACAACATAGTAGGCATTGGGCGGGGAGGACAATTTCTTAGCGTATGGGCTTCGATGCACTTTCCCCTTTTGTAACCCGTGAGCTCCGCCGGAGACGCGGGTCAGATTATCCATGATTACTGACGGCCACTGACGTTCTGCGGAACGTTATGCTCTTATTGATTGGGCCTCTGGTGCCCCAAGGGGGGACTATGCTGATCATATTTAGCCAGGGCCCATGCACGGGAAGGATTGTTCTTAACTACATTTTACTTAGAACGGTTAGGCACCTTTATCTGTTAGATATGAGTACTTTTGGTTTGGGTACTTATATCTGACCATGGCTTGGAACAATAACTTGTCGCAGATTAGTTCATCACATCTTGTCCTTGTTTGGTTGTAGGTATTGCTTACTACTTCGATGAGAAGGTATTGAACCTTGTTGGGGTCCGGATACCATATTGGATTCATAGCATGGAAAGATACGTCATCGTGAATTAGTTTACCATCTCATGTCCATGTTTGGTTGGGGGGATGGTAAGCTAGTTCAATAGGTGTGTATTGGACCATGTTACGATCTGATCTTACTTATTCTTATTGAGTAGTATTTATTCAGTTTATGTGGCATGTTCTTTTTGTATCTTGTTACGTCCCTCTGAGGACCTGGTGATCTCTCCAGGTATAGGTGTGCACGACTTTTCGCAGGAGTATGGCTCCGATATAGACTCTTCTTTCACGCTCGAGCGGGTTGTACCTTCTGATCACAGCTGTCCCTATTGGGTCGAGGAGCCTATTTAGTCATCATTTCTTATTCTATTATTCTTAGAGGTTGGACTCTATTTTCTTTCAGTTTATTCTAGTACCGGTAGTGGATTTGTCTCCGCCCGGCCAACAGCTATATTTTGACATTTACTTTGATTCGTGAGTTACCATTTTCTTTATATTTATTGTGGATGAGATATAGCTTTTACCTGTGACTGTCTGTTATTATTATTCATAATACAGCTTATGTGTATATTCGAGATTTCCATATATTGGAGTATATCTCGTATATATGCAGCTGGCATGCTTCGTTCCTAGTCCTACGTATTTTGGGACTGGGGCGTTACAAATACCATCGATGATGTACATAACCTGACGATCTTTCTTTAGAAGGAAATCCGAGTCGTGCAACATAATTCCTCAATTTGCATCATTCTATGCTAACTTAAGTTATTGAGCAACATCTATTCCAAACCCTTAGTCATTCTCGTATCTCCAAACCAACATTCATGTACGCTATATTCCAATCGTGCTATCTTCGATCTCGTCTATGAGTATTTTACCTCAACTCAAGTTTCAATCCATTCCACTATATCCAAAATCGCACATACGATCCACCAAGTTTGCTCGACCAAGACATCCATTTGTTTCATCGTTCCAAATCTCTATTTAACTATTTTGTATTTTGTACTACATATTCACAAATCATCCGAACGATATCTCGTTCGAGACTCTCGAAATCATGACCAACTAAACGTTACTCGTTCTAAGGCTTTACGCAATAACACCACTCGCAGATATACTCGTTGCTACCCATAAATCCATAATTTTACTCTAACAGTTTTCAATGACGATCCATATACCACTCAGGATTCGAGTCACTCGACTAATCGTCGAAACTCATTCTTATTCTTCTTCGAGACTATTGCATACACCACACAGGTTCAAGTTATTCTACAAATCCTCAAAATGATCATTCGATTCATGATCGACATGTTCGAATATATGTTCGTCCATTCTTCAAATCTAAGAACCGTTCCCCGTGTTTACCATAGTGTTGGTCCGAAAGCAGCTCTATCGATACAAACTATAAGTCTAACTTATTCTCGTCCGAGCGATATTGAAACTCTCTCGCAACTCGCTTGCACCAGAAGGTCTAGGTGCACGATACTCGGTACAACTTTGCCAAAAGGTCGTGTGTATAGCCATTTCGTTCGAACTATACTCCAGTCTCGTACATTCGTTCGCTATTGTCAGCGTAAGGTCATTCAGGCATGCACACCACTTGCTAACTTTAGCATGGTTTCCTTTCAACTCGAGCCGGACACAGTTCGGTACAAGGGCCTTCGCATATCGATCCCGTTCAACCGAATAGTTGTACAAGATTTTGAAAATATTAGACTTCTTGTATGGAACATCCCAAGGCATAACGAGAGAGAGCGTATGCTTCTTTTACCCATGAACGAGCTTTCAAAACTGAGAAAATTGAAATAAAGTCCAAGGACGAAAGCCGTACTCTGATACCAATCTGTCACGCTCCGCTCCCAAAGGAGTGATCGCCCTCGCTAAGGCGTGTTGCCGTATGAGCCTAGGTTGTGCTCGTGCAAGGCCAAGTCCAGAAACGGACGATTGAAGCTAGGCCACAGAGTCACACAGAGTGTCCCCATTGGCAGCGGAAAAGAAATGAACACAAGTTAAAAGGCAATTTCAAGCTCTTTATTGATATTCATGAAGTATTACAAGCGGCACTAGGCCGAGATTTTAATTCGCTCAAGCTCTCTCTCTCGAAACATAAAAGACGTGTCAAGCGGCTTACAATATGGAATGATACATGGCGATGTTCCGATACATTATGCC
This sequence comes from Iris pallida, assembly GCA_029216955.1. Classification (NCBI taxonomy): domain Eukaryota; kingdom Viridiplantae; phylum Streptophyta; class Magnoliopsida; order Asparagales; family Iridaceae; genus Iris; species Iris pallida. The sequence goes on along the minus strand of JANAVB010008400.1, from coordinate 27,688,357 downwards.
CTGTATATGGTGCTTCAGTTCCTATATAACGCTCCAAGGCTCCAGAGTTAGCTCTGCACCTTAGCACGTTCGAGGGAAGGCTCCGCACCAGGCGAGGTTCTCTCGCATCCTGTAAGCAATCTATGTGGTTATCAGCACATTATTATGCACTGGTGGGGAGGTTAGCTCGCCCACTCGCTATTATTACCAAACACGTTTAATTTACTTTCGTGCACCATCTATCAGTTATTGTCTTACCAATCTTGCCTTAGGATCAGTTTCATGACATATGATTTAAAGCCTATCTCGTGTTACCAATATCAAGTGTCGCATAGGAGTACATTGCACAACTTACCATACTTACCACACGATCTTTCCTGTCCAAGGTAAACCAAGTTAGCCAACATATTATACGTAAAGACTTAATGGATTTATATAAGCATTCAAGAGTGTCGAGGGCGTGTTCCTGTCTCGGGTGGACGAGATACTCGTGTTTTTTATATGTCTTATACTCACGTTTTGTTCAGATATCCATTCATGAAGTATTCATGTTTTGTCAAGATATGTTATACTCAAGCTTTGTTCGATGTATTTCTGTCAGGTACTTAGTTGTTCATCTTAGTCAGATTACTTGTTTCAATGTAAGGACTCGCACGTGGACTGCCGCCATCGATCCTGCTTAATCTATATGCATCGGTCGCTGGCAATATAAGCCATTTGGACTTTACTTATGGTATTCGTAGTGATGTTACCTATCAAGTGTGATGGCTGGTACACCCTGATAGGCTATACAATACCCGACCTTACATCGCTTGTGTTAACCAAGCCTTCACATAAGCCGCCCGTAAGCCATGATTCTGCCTAGGCCGGCATGATGCCTCTGATCATTGCCTTGGAATCCTTTATCCCGTCCCTCGTGCACGAGTTGTCCGTAACCATTTCGTATTCATTTTTAGTTTTTACTTGTCGGGCTATCATGAGCCGTAATAGGTTAACTTATCGGCTATCTTGAGCCAAATTAATTAACTTGTCGGGCTGTCTAGAGCCATCATAGATTATCGACTAGGTTGGCGGCGGTGTCCATGCAGCGCGGTAGCGAGCCCCGTTGCACGTCCCCGACATACCTATCACTAATCATTCTTTCCTTCTTACCTTTCTTTTATTTGTTCATTCGTTCATTGTTCATTTATTCATTCATTTATTCGTTTGTTCATACATTTATTCATTATACAGCACCCTGTACGAGAACCGCCTTGGCGATCCAACGGTCCCGAAGTCTTTTGATGTTTCTATTTCTCTTCTCAAAATGACTATTTTGATAGTCTTCTTGTCTCACTTTAATGGACCATTAATTGTTTTGTGCTTCAAGTCGTTGTACGATCTAAGTGACAAGCATTTCATTCATAAGTGAACGCATAGACAATTCTTCTCAAAAAGTAAGTTGTGCCTTGGCACGAGTGTGGAGTACAGTACGAGGATTCCAGTAAATTTTTAAGTTCATTTTTGTGTTCTACACAAGCATACAAGATGGGATTATTCCCTTAGCTAGGTGTGTTGAGTCATTTTATTAGCATGTAAGGGGTTATCGCCTAGCGATCCTAGCAAATATTGTTCATATTACTATGTGTCTAGGCTAAGCAAAAATAGGTTCATCAGAGCCACCTACCTTAGAATGATCACATCGGCCGAGCGTGACTCCGAGAGCGCCTTTGAAAGTCTAAGTCTGAATGCTTCTGAAGGTCCAACGTAATTCTTGCATCGATTCGCATCGATACTTCATCGGTCAGCACAACTCTTTGAGTCAACGATTCATTTGAGTCGTTGCACTCACCGTTTGAATCGGCATTCCGCTAGGACGGAGCGGATCGTTACAATATGTATTACTTTTCATAGTTTAATTTAAATCTTTTCCCTAAATACGCAAATATAAGGTGGAATTTAATTTCTTTGTTATTATTTATATTGTTTAGATGTTATTGGACATGTGGTGCAAAGAGTACTTTGAGGGAGAACGTAAAAAATGGTGTTAAGAGCTTGCTGATAGACTTAGTTTTAGAGGAGTTAGAGTGAGCTAATTCATTTTATTAAAAGATTCCATTTATGCATAATGTTTTTTAATTTCATCTCTTTTTTGCATAATTAATTAACTTGAATATTATCATTATCTTTGTCATTTTAATATAGGGGTAACAGTTTAGACTATACTTTGTGGGGTGATTACGCAACTGCTTTGAATTCTTACATTGAAAAAATGGTTTTGATGGTTCTATTATAGTTATTTTACATGATTGCAAAATGAGGATCTTCAATTGTAAGTACTTTATTTTTATTAGAGATTACAGATAATTATTTATGTACATTTACATATTAATGTAATCATATAACTACATTTTTTACTTATTTTGTAGCTAGGATTGGAATTTCTAATTCGTTTGATGCAACAAAACTTTGGCTAAATCCTGATTTTAAGGGGTGTACTGAATACAAGAACAAGTGAATTGTATTTTATAATTCCTATACTTTGAATAATTAATATATTTAGAACATTTCAATTACTTGGTTAACATTATGACATCACTTTCAATATTTCAATTACAAAGGATGGAAAATGCAAGTGGCTCTGGTAGTCAAGTTGTTAGCTATATCTCAAGTCAAAGTGTTATTTCAGTGACTGATGATTTTCTAAAATGTCCCAGACTTACTATTTCTGATGTCATAGATTTGGACAAGGTGCTTATTATTTATATTTTTAATATATAGATGCTTTGCATCACCATTATTTACCTTTGTTAAATTTTTAACAGTAACTTCAATGTGTTGTTTACGCAAAAATTATTGATTTTGATAATTCTATGTATTGGTACTATTATGCTTGCACAAAATGTGCAAAAAAGTGACCCAGCATGTTGAAAACTTCTATTACTGTAGTAAATGTGCAAATATGGTCATTGCTTCCTCAAGGTGTAAAATTTTGATTTATTTAACACCCACATAATCTCTTAATTTATAAGATTCAATGTGGTGGTATGTTAATTTATTATTATGCAGGTGCAAAGTCCATATTCAAGTGATTGACAAAACTGGGTCTACTTACTTTACACTGTTTGATCGTCTTGCAACGCAGTTTTTGGGTGATGATGTCGATGCTCTTTTTGTTGATATTGAAAAGGTTTGCTTAATTAATAAGTTTTAAACACAACGTGCTTGGTAAGATTAAATTAAATAGGTGTAAAGTCATTTAAAAAACTTATATTTTATATTACGTATTAACAGGGGACTTATGATGGAAAATGGTCGTCTGCTTTTGAAGTGCTCTTGAATAAAGATATGTTTTTAAGATCCTTGCTTCGCAAAATAGTATTTATAATATTTGGCAGACTTATACTGTTAAGCGGATTTCTAATAGTAGTGATCTTATCATAGATTTTAAGAAGTAAAATGGGATTCAAGTATTTTTCTTATCATTTTTTTAATTTTTTTGATTTTTAAAATCCAATGGTGTGCACATTTTTTAAACTTTTCCTTACCCAACAGGATCAACTAGATGTGGATACTGATGTACAAACTATAATTTCTCCTAAAGTTGATGATAACATGAAGGTTATTACATTTGAAAATATTTTCAATAAAAATGTTAGATTATTGTTTCATACATATTTAAATTTTAAATATTCAAAACATGTTCGTATTAACAATGACGGAATTACAAGTTTGGATCATGAAAGCAGCTTTGAAAAGAAAGATATTGTAAGTACTCTATTCTACAATAATACAATTTCTACTTTTTTAATGTAATTATGGATTACTTAATCATATACTTTTCTTTCTAGGTTGATACTAGTGATAATACACCCAATGTTAATAAGACCAAGGAAAAACGGATCAATGTTGATGAAGAGTTTGACAGCCCTGTTGGAGGAATGTGTTCTCAGAATTCAAGCACAAAGTTCCCAAAAGTTAAGCATATCAAAACGGAGCCAACCGAACGAAAGCGTTTTTCAATTATTGTTTTTGGGTTTTTACATCCATTTTAGTAGTATGACTCAAACAGTATTTTCATTATTATTGTTCATTGATGTTGAAGATAATTGTTTAGATGTTTTTATAAATATTGCTATCTTTGTATGTTAATTTATATTGTGACGAAATTAAAATTTTGGTATTTTAATCATATTTTATTATTTTGTTTTCTTATTTGGGTAAAAAAAATTCTAAATTTTCACGACAATTTACTTTTTACATAGTTAAATAGTGGTAGGCTTCATTTATTATATATACAAACTATACTAGTACCAAGAATTGTTTTCTGCAACTTCCAATAACAAACTACCAATGTAATCACTTTATTTAATGTGCAGACACTTCCATTCTAACAACTACCTAATATTTAAATTATGAACTTAGGCATGTGTGTAAACTGCCTTTGGAAATGCCAGCGAATTATTAGCATAATAAAATCTCTATCTTTTTATTTTTTCCATTCACTTTGTATCATATACAACGCTTCTACTTCTCTCTCGGCATGGTTTCAAGATACTATAATTATTACTATAGTTTATTATTAAATGGCTGAAGATGACCGATTGAAAGTAATCTTTTGTAAGATAAGGTGTGAGAAAGATGTCTCTCTTCCAACAAAACGGGATGACATCCATGTAAAAGTTATATATCAATCTTCACATATTATTTTTATATCAATCTTATGTCAATTTGAACTAAACCGCAGGTGCTAATCAAAAAAGAAAACAATCCAAACTTTACTGCAATTTGAGTGATGAAACTGCACATGCAAGTTGCTCCTCAAGGAAATTTAGATTTGGTCCCAAAAACTTTTAACTGTATGATGGGATGTTGTCCACGGTCAAGCAGAAAACTTTCACTCAGAATGATAAAAATGTAAATGGTACTCCTTACAATCCCAACTTAGTGAGACCTGGTGCAATTGAAAATATCACTTAGATGTCAACCTTATTTAAGTTTAGGTGATAATGAAGGTAACTTATATTAAAGTATTAAGTAATATTGTTTATAACGACTCTACTTAATTTGTATGATGTCATTTTTATCCTTCTGTTTCCAGGAGCATCAATTGATATTGTTTTGGATACGAATGCAGTTCAAAATTGCAGACTAAATGTTACCACACCACAAACTCTTAGCAGGACTCCTTTGAGGGATATAACCAACGGTATATTATAAGCTAATTATCATAATTATACACTCACCTATGATTGAGAACAATTTTTATTTAATAATAAATCTAATGTTGTTTTATTATTTTAAATTTATATGTATTATACAGCAAAAATAAGTTATTTTTCGAGTGCCTTAGCCAATTTAAAGAAATCTCAAAGATTTTTTTCAATAGAAATGGAATTGCGTCAACATTGCTGCAGAAAAATCATACTTCTGATAATAGTCATTTTGAGCATGATGCTTCGACAGGTATACAATTTTCTTCATCTTATAAAGTAAATGTCAAGAAGGTGTTATTTAATTATTTACTCAATTTTAGTGTTTCAGAAGTATTAATTAATCTTTCTTCTATTACTGAAAATATCAGCATTTAATCATTCAAATCCAATAACAACTGCTAATATTCAGCCATCAATCCTTCAAAATGATGTTGATAGTGATCCAAGTCATCATGTTGATGGGCACGGTCAAGCAGGTATTGTTAACATTTTTGCAATAAGTTATAGTTTTTTATTATTACTTCTTTAAACACATTTTTTTTATTTATCAAATCGAAAGTAGTGCAATGTCATAATTATATACTATTTTACAGATCATTTTGACAAGGAAATCTGTCTTGGATTTGTCAAGATTGTTGGGGCAATTATGTGATATGGTGAAAGGGGTGAAAAACATAGAAGTGCAACTGTCCCAAAATTTTATCTATGTTGCTTACAAGACAAAATTCAATTTGCTCCTTATGAAGATCCACCGTTATTGATTCAACAGTTTTTTCGGTGATGATGAAAGAAGTAAATACATTTTGAAAAATATTCGAGCATTCAACATGATGTTTTCTTTTACTTCAATGGGTGGTCAAGTTGTTAATTCAGTAAACGATGGTAATGGTCCCCCTATGTTTGTCATGAGCGGAAAAAACTACCATCAGATTGGTAGCTTACTTCCAGTTCCTGGATCTATGCCAAAATTTTCCTAATTGTACATGTAAGATACGGAGAATGAAATAAGCAATCGAATGTCTGTTATTGGGTATGCAATACTATAATTTTTAACACTTATTACTAAAATTACTAAAAAAATATTGTTTATATAATTAATATTATTTTCTTTGATTTTCTTTGATACATGATGGAAAGAGATTCTTCTTCTTTGAGAGAATCAATTGTTAGGAATTAGAAAGAAACATTGGATTCGTGTAATCCATATGTTAAAATATATAGAATGGTTCGTGATAAAATAGTTGAAGATGAATTTGCTAATGTGAAGCTGAGATTAATTGGAAAAAAAGGTCGCGATGCTAGAACTCATCATCTTCCTAACGTATCCGAAGTTGCTGCTCTAATTGTTGGTGACTTTGATGCAGCAGATGCTGAGAGAGAAATTATTGTTAAAACACGGTCAGGTTTGTTACAACGTGTTTCCATCTTAACAAAGCTTTATTTGCCATTACAGTATCCACTATTATTTTCAAGAGGCGAAGATGGATGGGGGGAAGGTATTAAGTTAAAGCAATCACCAGAAAATGAGTCAAAGAAACAATAGTCTGTTGCAATTCGAGATTTTTTGGCATACATTATCCAACAAAGGATTAATCAGATTCCTCTTTTATTAGTTGCTAGAAGGTTATTCCAGCAATTTTTGGTGGATGCATACAGTATGGTGGAATCATCAAGGCTTCAATTTATAAGAACTCGTCAGAAATAACTCAGAGCTGATATCTACCAGGGTTTAGCAGATACAATGCTGTGAAGTGAAACTGATCCTTCTACAACTGGGAAAATAATTGTGTTACCGTCGAGTTTTACAGGAAGTGCACAATCTCTTTGAAAATTATCAAGATGCAATGACAATTTACAGATGGGCTGGCTATCCGGATTTATTCATAACATTTACTTTCAACCAAAAGTTGCCAGAATTACATAGGTTTAACACTCTATGGACTCAAACATGAAGATAGGCCAGACTTACTCTGTCCTGTTTTCAAAATGAAAATTGATCATTTGATAAAGGAGATCAAGCAGGACAATATTTTCGAACAAGTGAAGCCAGGTAAGAATTAATACAAGTACCTCTTTTAAAACTTTACCACTTTGGTTAGATATTTACTCATAAAAGTTATATTATTTTGTAGTTATTTACACAATAGAGTTTCAGAAAAGAGGGTTGCTGCATGCACATATATTGGTTTTCTTACACCCTGAATATAGGTATCAAACATCTAATGATATAGATAAAATTATATCTGCTGAAATACCAAAAAAGGTAGTGATCCCTTTTTGTATGAGATTGTGTCATCACTAATGATACATGGTCCATGTGGAGCTGCAAATAGAAGATCTTCGTGTATGCAAAACGGAAGGTGTACAAAACAATTTCCAAAAAAAAATTGTTGCAAAGACTACAATTGATGATAAGGGATATCCAAACTATAGAAGAATGGACAATGGCGTAACTGTTTAAAAGGATGATTCTCTTATTGACAATAGATATGTTGTTCCATACAATAGACACTTATTTTTGAGGTACAATGCTCATATCAATGTTGAATGGTGTAACCAATCCCGTTCAATTAAGTATCTTTTCAAATACTTCAACAAAGGACAGGATCGTGTAACGGCAACCTTTTATCAGAGTTCTACGCAACAGCGTAATGCTCAGATATTTGATAAAATAAAGTTGTATTATGATTGTAAATACTTATCTTCTTGTGAATCTGCTTGGAGACTTTTTGCATTTGATATCAATTATAGAGAACCTGTAGTTGAGCGTTTGAGTTTTCACTTGCCAAATAAGCAAACAGTAATTTTTTCGGACAGTGATGCAATAGATGTTGTGCTTGAGAGACCTAAATCTCAAAAATTCAAATTATTAACATGGTTTGAAGCAAATAAAATGTTTCTTCAAGCAAGGGAACTAACATATGGTCAGTTTCCTTCTAACTTTGTATGGAAAAGAGAGAACAGTGAATGGATGGAAAGGCAGAAGGGACTAACTATTGGAAGGCTAGAATATGTTCATCCTGGAAGTGGTGAATTGTACTATTTGAGAAATTTGCTTAATTGCGCAAAGGAGAACAGTCATTTCGTGATATCAGAACAGTTGACAATCTTGTCTACCCATCTTTCAGAGATGCATGCTATGCAAAAGGGTTGTTAGATGATGAAAAGGAGTACATCGATGGGATTATAGAAACCAACAATTAGGGCACTGACCACTACTTACGGAGACTTTTTATAGTTTTGTTGGTATCAAATCAACTTGATCAAGCAGATTTGGCTTGGAACAAAACTTGGAAGTATTTGACCGATGATCTTTTGTATAAATAAAGAGGAAATCTTCAAATTCCAAGTAATTCAATTTCACTATATTAATTACTAATCATTTATTGGATTGAATTCTTAATGATATTCTTAATTTTTACAGATCTGCTTTTAAGTGAAAAAGAATTGCAAAATCTTGCTTTAGTTGAAATAGAAAAATTACTTCCAATTTTACTATATTAATTACTAATCATTCATTGGATTGAGTTCTTAATGATATTCTTAATTTTTACAGATCTGCTTTTAAGTGTAGAAGAATTGCAAAATCTTGTTTTAGTTGAAATAGAAAAATTACTTCCAATTTTACTATATTAATTACTAATCATTCATTGGATTGAGTTCTTAATGATATTCTTAATTTTTACAGATCTAGCTTTTAAGTGCAGAAGAATTACAAAATCTAGCTTTGTTTGAAATAGAAAAATTACTGCAATGCAATAATAGATCTTTTCGAGACTTCCCTTCAACGACATAACCAGACATGGCATTATTAAACAATACTGAAAATTCACGTATTCATGATGAATTAAATTATGATAGAGTTGCTTTGGTTGTTGAACGTGAAAGATTGGTATCAGCAATGACTGATGAGCAAAGACATATTTTCAACAAAATATTGTTGCATGTGAATGAAGATTTCGGTGGTTTTTTTCCCTTTATAGATATGGTGGTACTGGGAAAACATATATTTGGAGAGCTATCACTGCAGATTTACGGTCAAAAGGTGATATAGTATTGACGGTTGCTTCAAGTGGTATAGCAGCACTGCTTATACCAGGAGGGAGGACAGTGCATTCACGATTTAAGATACCGTTGAATGTAAATGAAGATTCTACTTGCAACACTAAGCAGGGTAGTCCTCTATCTAAGCTAATAATGAAGGCTAAGCTTATTATATGGGATGAGACTCCAATGACACACAAGCATTGTTTTGAAGCTGTTGACCGAACGTTTAGGAATATTATGTGATTCTCCAATAGAAATAGTGCAAGTCTTTCTTTTGGAGGTAAAGTTGTCGTATTTGGTGGTAACTTTAGACAGATTCTCCATGTTATTGTAAAGGGAACAAGGCAAGATTTTATGTATGCGACAATTAATTCTTCTTATTTGTGGGAATTTTGTAAAGTCCTAGCCTTAACTAAGAACATGAGACTTGAATCTCCTGGTGCAGTTACTGATGTTAATCAACTAAAGGAATTCTCAGATTGGTTGTTAGGCATTGGAGAAGGAACTGTCGGTGATGATAGCGATGGTGATGTGTCGATTGCAATCCCAGATGATATGGTTATCAAAAATTCTGGAGATCAACTTGCCTCAATAGTCAACAGTACTTATCCATCTTTATTGGATAATTTTAATGATGCATCCTTTTTTCAGGATATGGCTATTTTAACTCCAAAAAATGATAATGTTGACATTATCAACAATTATATCATGTCATTGCTTCCAGGGGAGTCCAAAACCTATATGTCTGCTGATACTCCGTGTTCAGAAAATGAAACTTTTGATGGACCAGAGAATATTCAAACACATGAATTCTTGAACACAATGAAAGCATCATGATTGCCAAATCATGAAATAAATCTTAAAGTTGGAGTCCATGTTATGTTGCTGAGAAACATTGACCAGACATTTGGCCAATGTAATGGAATACGCCTTATTATTACACACATGAGTACCTACGTTTTAGAAGGAAGGGTATTATCATGAAGCAGCATTGGTCAGAAAGTGTTTATTCCAAGATTATCATTAACTCCCTCTGATCTTATAATACGTTTTAAATTCCAATGCAAGCAATTTTCTATTGCAGTATCATTCGCAATGACAATAAACAAAAGTCAGGGGCAGTCTCTTAAATATATTGGAGTATACCTTCAAAACCAGTTTTTACTCATGGACAACTGTATGTTTTTATTTCAAGGGTTACCTCATGCAAAGGTTTGAAAAATTTTATTTCTGATGACGAAGGCGAAGACACTAATGAAACTACAAATATAGTTTACAAAGAAGTTTTCCAAAATCTGCATTAGTTACATGATAAATTTATTATTTATTCTATATTTATTAGAATTAATTATGTTAGAGCAATATTTTTCTTATCTAACTATATTCATTGCCTTTTATGTATACAAGATTGGAACATTCAAAAGTATTGCAGTTGCAAATTTGGATCATCACTGATGTAATTTTTGAATTAAACTTTATCATTATCATGTTCTTATGATATACATTACTTTAAAATTATTTCTTGCAGATTCAAGAATTACCGATGCAAATTCATAAAGGTAAATGATAGGACGCAATTACACATTTCTTTTCCAGAGCCCCTAAATGCTATGTTACTACACCTGGATGTAGTTTAATGATGCTTTCAAATATATCCACAAGATCCATTCTACCTGTATTTTAGTATATCACTACTTTTTTTAGGTATTCATTTCTATTCTTTCTTTATTTTGTATAAAATAAATATACTTTTTCAACTTAACACCGGAGAAAATTCAGTAATTGATTTAAGACGTTTGATTCAAGTTTAGATCAAAACAAGGTAATATTTTCACTATATTAATTATCCTTAAAATTCCATTTTCTAACATTTTGATTAAATTTTTAATAACTAAATTATCTTTTTATTTTAATAGGATTATATCATAATTGATGATATTTTTTTTTTGGGTCAAAGTGTTACAAAGTGTCTATCATCCTCATTTTAAAGCTGGAGCAAATAATATGTGTAAATTTTATTCACTATTTAGTGAGCATGTTATTGTCTTTCATTATGTAGCACCAACCAATTTTTATTTTTGAATATTTGACATCGATTTTTGAGAGATTTCTTATCCATATTTCTTATCCAGAATTTTCATTTTCAAAACAATATCAATTAATGTTCTCTTTCAATTACAGAGTAACATACCTATATATATCTATATATTTATATAAATATATACATCCTCATTTTAAAGCTGTTACAAAGTGTCTATCATCCTCATTTTATATTTTATATAAATATATTTATATTTTATATAAATATATATCTATATATATTTATATTTTATATAAATATATATCTATATATATTTATATTTTATATAAATATATACATCCTCTATATATATATTTTTTGGGTCAAAGTGTTACAAAGTGTCTATCATCCTCATTTTAAAGCTGGAGCAAATAATATGTGTAAATTTTATTCACTATTTAGTGAGCATGTTATTGTCTTTCATTATGTAGCACCAACCAATTTTTATTTTTGAATATTTGACATGGATTTTAGAGAGATTTCTTAACCATATTTCTTATCCAGAATTTTCATTTTCAAAACAATATCAATTAATGTTCTCTTTCAAATACAGAGTAATATATATATATATATATATATATATATATATATATATATATATATATATATATATATATATATAACCACTAATTATTTAGATTTTATGCAACCTACCAAAACATTAATATTCATACACACAAAAAATAACTAAATGACCGCACTAGTTTCAATTAAAGCAACCTATTCATATACGAAAAAACAATGCATGATGTGCTAAAAATATTCATACTTTTGAATTCCTCCCAGGCAAACTTTGATATGCCATAATAATTGTAACACCGCTTTTCCGAAATTATTAAATTTTGATATTTTCTGTTATTTTAAAATTTTAAATATTATTTTTCCTTGAAATTAAATAACACCATTTTTACTTATAGAAAGAAGGATTAATTATTATTAATTTATGATTTCACCTTTTCCTTCTTGTGATGAGTAGATTATTCCATAGAGATTTTTGTTTGAAATTTAAACTCTTTTTCCACCATGGGGAAACTATATTCTGATCACTAATTTCCCTCCAAATTATTTTTCCCCTCTTTCAAGTCACTAACAGATTCACCAGCCTATTTAAACTCAACCTCTTCCTCTCTCTTTCCAAATTTCATTTTATTTCTCTCATCCTTCCACAGAGCAAAGCTCTGCTCGAGCTCCTCCCCTATCCCTTCCAAATCCTTGCTAACCCTAACCGTAATTTGGTGGTATCGGATATGGCGACGGCGAGGCGGTTCTTCTCCAATGCGCGGTTTGTTCTCCAATGTAGCTAGGGAGTCGGTTCCCGGCAGCAGACCACAGCGACGCACGGCCGGATCTCCTCGGCGGCATCTCTCCGTCTCTCCGGTGGTTCTTCCATCTCGACGACTGCGGGATCTTCTCCGGCAACCTTCGCCTTCTCCGGCGGCATAGACGACGCAGGAATATGCCGATAAACCGGTGAGTCCTCTTGATTCTTCTTTCTCCTTTATTAATTCTGATCACGAACAGACCTACTCATGTCCGATCTGGTTTATACGAAATCGAACGACTTGATCAACGATTTCTCTGACCTGTTCTTATTCTCCGGTGAGTCGATCCTCTTCGACTCGACCACAAATTCTTGGCAAGCGACCGGTGCAGATCGAGACAGTCGATCATATTCTGGAAGCACACTAAATTCTGGTAAGTTGATCCCAGTTGATTGTTAACCTGGGTTAAACTGTTGTGGTGTTCTTAATGATCGGATCGCGTTGTGATCCTTGTGATTTCGAGCAGGGCGAAAGATTGGAAGAGCGTGAGTGATCCGAATTTGTTGCAGTTATGATTATTATCGGCGGTAAGCATTCGATCGAAGCTCCCTTATCGTTTTGGTCCTTGATGAATTTTCTTTCAATCCTTCGTTGAGAAACGGATGCAATTCTTCTGAAACCTTCGTCTCTTCTTGTGCACGATACTTGTTTGCTGGAATGCTTCAATGGGATCTTCGACTGCAGCTGGACACGGGGACGTCGTGTCTGACTCTTGGATCGTGCCTTCGTTGGTTCGGACCTATTTTCTCAGGTATGGATCTGCATTTTGATAGTTAGAACAATGTTGTTGCGTTTGTTTTAGTAGTGAATTACTGGACAGGGTCGAATGTGAATCTTGGTTTAGTTGGTGTCCAGGTTGATCCGTGTCCAGGTGTTCGTGTCTGATGTGCTCAAGGCCAGGTTGGGTCATGTCCTGTGTATGTGTCGATGATGTTCGTGTCCGATCAGGGTGCGTGTCCAAGAACTGGCCGTGTCCATGGGTTGAGTCAGCGTGTTGCCGGGGCATTTGATTTGGAATGATATTTTGAACGTTGATTTTTAAATGATGTTTTGAAACATTGATTTGAATGTTAATTTGGACAATTGATTTTGAACGATATTGAACATCCAATTTGAACGTTTTTATTCTTCTAAATATGTTGAACTGTGGGATGGGATTGCTGAGTATAGGAGTGGCACGCAGCAATATTTCAAACTGGTTATGGTTGGTTCTGTGTTCGGCTAGGATTGGCTTCTATCAGTTTTGGTTGGGGCTTTTATGTATAAAATTGCTGGGTTATGGTCGGCATGCAGGTTTAAACTTTGGGTTGCATAGTCTCTTGGTTGTATGTGGCAATGGGTTTAGTTTCTGCTATTGATAAAATGGGAAGAGGTTTGGATAAGCCTAGTGAGCTGAACAAAGAAAAGGAAGAACAGCAGCAGTAGTCAGACTTTGGCCATAGGCTAGAGTGTGGGTTGGGCTCACTGAAAAGAGAAGGAGTTAGGTTTAAAACCTTAAGTTGCTGTTGGGCTTGTTGGGCTCTAAACCTGTTTTTCATTGTTAGGTTTGATTTTGTTGTGGGCTTCAAAGCCCCATGTTAATTTTTCATCTAAATCAAATTAGGGCTGGACTTAAAACCTAGTATATTGCTTCTATCTATTAAGTTAAACTGGACTGGTATAATGTAGTATAATTATATACGTATATGTGTACATTAATAAATACATGAATGGTATTTTATACTAATAGTGTTAATAATTTGGTGAATAGATTATTTAAAAGTATGATAATATATGTTTACCTAAAGGTAATAATTTCCAAAATAATGCCTTAAGGTATATTTTTCAAAATATTATTTATAAGTATCTTGACTAAGAGAAAAACCTAAATTACTAATATTATAAATATTTTCCTTAAATGATTATTAGTCTTAATGATAGTTTGTTATTGATAAATATTATACTCTAGTAATTGTTAATGTTTACTTTAAAACTATTTTACTAGTATTGACTAAAACTAGGTTTTATTTGCTATAACATCCTCTACAATATTTTGGTAGCAAACATTCTGGTATGGTTTCAAACAATAATAGTATTATCTAAATAATATTTTATTAAGTTCTCCTAGCTAGTCAGAAAAAGGTATAGTTAGCTTCTTAATAATAAATGGTAGCTTTATAAGTAATTAGATTATTTAGTTAAACCTGAAATAATTGGTGTTGTATTAGAATTTAACCAACTTGTACCTATTATCAGGAGGACAAACAGATCTACTTCATTTTCTTGATCGTCCTAAACAAGGCAAGTACACCGACTCGAACTCTTTTACACTGTATTTCTGTCTTGCTTCATGTTCTCATATTGACACGTTGTACACACGATTGTTCATCGTTCATCGTTCATCGTTCATCGTTCATCGTTCATCGTTCATTGTTCAGTGTTCTTTACTTGTACATTGGGGTGGGAAAATACTACAGATATGTGACCAATCTAAAATTAGCTAGGCATTGTTTAATAGCTTAGGTCTCACATCGTGCACGTGGGACTCTAAGCCATACCATTATTCATGTGCTCTTGTACCCTGTACTACCCCAGCTGGTCACATACTCTGCTAGTTATTTCAAATGCATATTACACTAATAGTCTAGTTCATTGTTCTAGATCTGGTACTATAGTTTCATCGTTATTCATGTACTACAATTTCATGTTCCAGTGCTTGTATCATAGTTCATTGTGCAGCACTTCAGTTTACTTTGTTTAGTGCTTCTTGTCGAAGTTGTACTTTGCTCTCTTCCTGACAGGATACGTTGCAGGTATACTTGAGGATATTGCACCTCTTATGGACTAGAGCTTGAGGCCATAGTGAGAAAGATGTACATAGGATTGTAGAGTTTTAGCTTAGTCATTTTCTAGATTGTTTAGAAACTTTACTTTTGGATATTGTTTTGAGATTACAGAGATGTATTTTATTCTTGTTACCGGATTTGTCTCCGGATGATATTGTATTGACTTGGTGGATTGTGGTGATCTCTCTGGGAACGTTTATAGTAGCTGTGATGTTTACTTACCTTGTGACTTAGAGTTTTCCTTAATATTTTACAGCTTACTGCGTTGCGTCTTCCAACGTAGGCTGGGCGTGTTCGACACGTACCCGAGTATTCGGGAGCGGGTCGTGACATATTTTTAGTGGTGGCCCATGCAGGTCTATCCTAATGGTACTTAGGCTATAGAGTACTATTGGGGGACCATCGAAACTAAGAAAACTCATCACAGCATAGGATCCGTGGGAAATGGTTATAGTTATTGTTTATACTCATTATTTTCTAGGAGGTTTATTATTTTCCTAGGACTTAGCAATCAACGAGTTCTCTTTCTATTTCAGGATGGTCGCCACCAGGAAGACCGCAGATCAGCCCGGAGTTGCAGGAACTTCGGATCAGCCTGTACCTGACATTCCAGTGGAGCAGCTTCTACCACCCCCTCCTATATTTCCTTTCCTGCCTCCGACAATGAAGTTCGATGGCGCTCAGGTGATGGCCATGTTTCAGCAGTTCATGGAGGTATAGAACCATCAGGCTGTACAGTTCCGAGCTACGGTCGTGGATGCACTCAGGACCCGAGAGCCGGCTCCACCAGCACCAGCACCAGTAGCACCTCCAGTACCAGCAGCACCGAGACCGAAGAGCGCCAGAGACAACCAGAATCTCTGTCCGATGGATTTATGGGGCCATGAGGGGATAGTGTATACAGATGAGTGGCTAAAAAACGCTGAGCGGACGCTGAAGATGGCGAGGATTCTAGATGATCTGAAGGTGGAGGTTGCGAGCATGCAACTCTTCGACATTGCTAGAGCCTGGTATAGAGAGGAGTCTCAGCTGGCTATACCCTAAGTTCTCCAGGCATACTTTAAAAATCTATTCCAGAAGAAGTTCTTTCCAGATGTGGAGCGAGACGAGCTTCAAAACCAGTTCGAGGCGCTATAGCAGGAGAGCATGACGATAGTGGAGTACACATCAGAGTTCAGTCGACTCAGCAGGTTCGCGGAGAACCTCGTCAGCACGCCAGAAGAGAGGGCCAGGAGGTTCAAGAAGGGCCTCACCAGGGAGATGCGACATGCAGTGGTGATCAGCCAGGCGACGACTTATGCGAGCATCCTCAAGGTTGCTCGGGCAGTGGAAAAGGAGATGGACCCAAAGCCCAAGAGGGACAGGGACACCGACAGCAGTAGCTATCAGACACCGGCAAAGAAGATCCAGATTCAGGCGAGGCCCCATCAGCAGCCGGCCATAGCCCCTGCGTTACAGCCCCAACGGGAGATTCAGACTCAAATTCAGCCGGCGATCATTTGCAACTACTGTCACCGCCCAGGACATCATACAATGAATGCCGCAAAAGATTGAGGCTTTGCTTGTTCTGTGGATCACCTACTCACCAGGTCAAAGACTGTCCAAAAGCTGTTGATCGTACTACCCAGGGACGAGCACGAGGAGCACCGGGACCGCAGCAAGAGGACCGATCTCTTCAGGTCCCGCAGCCGCAGGGAGTTCAGCCAGAGGGACGGATCTACCTCCTGACAGCCGAAAAAGTGGAGACCATTCCGATTCGGATGAGTACTGAAGACCAGAGGCACTTGTGGATTGTTATCTTTCTTTCGATGTTTCCTTTCAGCATTTCCTTGTTGTTTCCTATTCGAGACTTGTTTCTAAAGACCCTTTATCTTACCGTTGTTTCGTAGTACTTAGTAACTACTTATTGATTTCTGATTGTCTCTTGGTATCCAATAAAAACTTGTTTTCTAAAGAACAGATAATAACACTCTCTATCATGATTTAGATTTTGCATAAACTTCTTTGAAATTCTGGATAAAATTGAGAAAATATTCGACAACCTACTATGACCTGGATCATGGAGACCATGAGTCCACTGCAGCTAGCTGCACACTGGCGAGGCAGGGGCTCTAAGTCAAAGTAATTGTGGGTATTCATAGGTTCTCGGATATAATTGAAGATATGTCCTAAATTCGCAAGTCTTCTCTTGTGTCGTTTCGACAAATATCAGATAAAGTTGATAAAAATATCTTGGTAATCTATCATTAGTGGGACCATGGAACTGAAGGTTTACTGCAACCAGATGCATATTGGCGGGGCATGAACTGTAGGAAAAGTGGCTTCAGATATATACAGATTCTGAATATTGTTGAGACTATATCCATGTCATAAAATATCATGTTTGGTTTCCTATCGTCATTGAAAACTTTACCGAAATTGTCTTGATTTTCTTCGGCCTTGTTTAAAATTTTATCGGTTGGTTCCATCTTTAAAAATCATTTCTATTTACCATAAGGTTCCATATAGAAATTTTTACTTTATTTTTCTAGTAACTCATTGTTGGACCTTTTGTGTTTCTTAGTTCATAATAATCCCTTATTTGATTAGTACCTAATAACTTGTTTAGTCTTTTGTCCTTTCTTAGTAACTCTTTACTAGATCTTTGTTTTACCTCTACCACAACTCCTTAAATTTTGAGGACAAAATTTTTCTAAGGGAGGTAGATTTGTAACCCCATTTTTCTGAAATTATTAAATTTTGGTATTTTTTGGTATTTTAAAATTTTAAATATTATTTTTCCTTGAAATTAAATAACACCATTTTGACTTATAGAAAGAAGGATTAATTATTATTAATTTAGGATTTCACTTTTTCCTTCTTGTGATGGGTAGATTATTCCATAGAGATTTTTGTTTGAAATTTAAACTCTTTTTCCACCATGGGGAAACAATATTCTGATCACTAATTTCCCTCCAAATTATTTTTCCCCTCTCTCAACTCACTAACAAATTCATCAGCCTATTTAAACTCAACCTCTTCCTCTCTCTCTCTCTCCAAATTTCATTTTATTTCTATCATAATTCCACAGCAAAGCTCTGTTCGAGCTCCTCCCCCATCCCTTCCAAATCCTTGTTAACCCTAACCCTAATTTGGTGGTATCGGCCATGGCGACGGCGAGGCGGTTCTTCTCCAACGTGCGGTTTGTTCTCCACCGTAGCTAGGGAGTCGGTTCACGACAGCAGACCACAGCGACGCGCGGCCAGATCTCCTCGGCGGCATCTCTCCGTCTCTCTGGTGGTTCTTCCATCTCGACGACTGTGGGATATTCTCCGGGAACCTTCGTCTTCTCCGACGGCATCGACGACGCTGGAATATGCCGATAAACCGGTGAGTCCTCTTGATTCTTCTGTCTCCTTCATTAATTCTGATCACGAACAGACCTACTCATGTCCGATCCGGTTTATACAGAATCGAATGACTTGATCAACGATTTCTCTGACCTGTTCTTATTCTTCGGTGAGTCAATCCTCTTCGACTCGACCACAAATTCTTGGCAAGCGACCGGTGCAGATCGAGACAGTCGATCATATTCTGGAAGTACATTAAATTCTGGTAAGTTGATCCCAGTTGATTGTTAACTTGGGTTAAACTGTTGTGGTGTTCTTAATGATCGGATCGCGTTGTGATCCTTGTGATTTTGAGCAGGGCGATAGATTGGGAGAGCGTGAGTGATCCAAATTTGTTGCAGTTGTGATTATTATCAGCGGTAAGCATTCGATCGTAGCTCCCTTATCGTTTTGGTCCTTGATGAATTTTCCTTCAATCCTTCGTTGAGAAACGGATGCAATTCTTCTAAAACCTTTATCTCTTCTTGTGCACGATACTTGTTTGCTAGAATGCTTCAATGGGATCTTCGACTGCAGCTGGACACGGGGACGTCGTGTCTGACTCTTGGATCGTGCCTTCGTTGGTTTGGACCCATTTTCTTAGGTATGGGTCTGCATTTTGATAGTTAGAACAATGTTGTTGCGTTTGTTTTAGTAGTGAATTACTGGACAGGGTCGAATGTGAATCTTGGTTTAGTTGGTGTCCAGGTTGATCCATGTCCAGGTGTTCGTGTCTGATGTGCTCAAGGCCAGGTTTGGTCTTGTCCTGTGCATGTGTCGATGATGTTCATGTCCGATCAGGGTGCGTGTCCAAGAGCTGGCCGTGTCCATGGGTTGAGTCAGTGTGTTGTCGGGGCATTTGATTTGGAATGATATTTTGAACGTTGATTTTTAAATGATGTTTTGAAACATTGATTTGAATGTTAATTTGGACAATTGATTTTGAACGTTATTGAACATCAAATTTGAACGTTTTTGTTCTTCTAAATCTGTTGAACTGTGGGATGGGATTGCTGAGTATAGGAGTGGCACGCAGCGATATTTCAAACTGGTTATGGTTGGTTCTGTGTTCGGCTAGGATTGGCTTCTATCAGTTTTGGTTGGGGCTTTTATGTATAAAATTGCTGGGTTATGGTCGGCATGCAGGTTTAAACTTTGGGTTGCATAGTCTCTTGGTTGTATGTGGTAATGGGTTTAGTTTCTGCTATTGATAAAATGGGAAGAGGTTTGGATAAGCCTAGTGAGCTGAACAAAGAAAAGGAAGAACAGCAGCAGTAGTCAGACGTTGGCCATAGGCCAGAGTGTGGGTTGGGCTCAACTGAAAAGAGAAGGAGTTAGGTTTAAAACATTAAGTTGCTGTTGGGCTTGTTGGGCTCTAAACCTGTTTTTCATTGTTAGGTTTGATTTTGTTGTGGGCTTCAAAGCCCCATGTTAATTTTCCATCTAAATCAAATTAGGGCTGGACTTAAAACCTAGTATATTGCTTCTATCTATCAAGTTAAACTGGACTGGTATAATGTAGTATAATTATATACGTATATGTGTACATTAATAAATACATGAATGGTATTTTATACTAATAGTGTTAATAATTTGGTGAGTAGATTATTTAAAAGTATGATAATATATGTTTACCTAAAGGTAATAATTTCCAAAATAATGCCTTAAGGTATATTTTTTTCAAAATATTATTTATAAGTATCTTGACTAAGAGAAAAACCTAAATTACTAATATTATAAATATTTTCCTTAAATGATTATTAGTCTTAATGATAGTTTGTTATTGATAAATATTATACTCTAGTAATTGTTAATGTTTACTTTAAAACTATTTTACTAGTACTGACTAAAACTAGGTTTTATTTGCTATAACATCCTCTATAATATTTTGGTAGAAACATTCTGGTATGGTTTCAAATAATAATAGTATTATCTAAATAATATTTTATTAAGTTCTCCTAGCTAGTCAGAAAAGGTATAGTTAGCTTCTTAATAATAAATGGTGGCTTGATAAGTAATTAGATTATTTAGTTAAACCTGAAATAGCCGGTGTAGTATTAGAATTTAACCAACTTGTACCTATTATCAGGAGGAACAGATCTACTTCATTTTCCTGATCACCCTAAGCAAGGCAAGTATATCGACTCGAACTCTTTTACACTGTATTTCTGTCTTGCTTCATGTTCTCATATTGACACGTTCTACACACGATTGTTCATTGTTCATCGTTCATCGTTCATTGTTCAGTGTTCTTTACTTGTACATTGGGGTGGGAAAATACTACAGATATGTGACCAATCTAAAATTAGCTAGGCATTGTTTAATAGCTTAGGTCTCACATCGTGCACGTGGGACTCTAAGCCATACCATTATTCATGTGCTCTTGTACCCTGTACTACCCCAGCTGGTCACATACTCTGCTAGTTATTTCAAATGCATATTACACTAATAGTCTAGTTCATTGTTCTAGATCTGGTACTATAGTTTCATCGTTATTCATGTACTACAATTTCATGTTCCAGTGCTTGTATCATAGTTCATTGTGCAGCACTTCAGTTTACTTTGTTTAGTGCTTCTTGTCGAAGTTGTACTTTGCTCTCTTCCTGACAGGATACGTTGCAGCTATACTTGAGGATATTGCACCTCTTATGGACTAGAGCTTGAGGCCATAGTGAGCAGGATGGACATATGATTGCAGAGTTTTAGCTTAGTCATTTTCTTGATTGTTTAGAGACTTTACTTTTTGATATTGTTTTGAGATTCCAGAGTTGTATATTTTATTCTTGTTATCGGATTTGTCTCCGGATGATATTGTATTGACTTGGTGGATTGTGGTGATCTCTCTGGGAACGTTTATAGTAGCTGTGATGTTTACTTACCTTGTGACTTGGAGTTTTTCTTAGTATTGTACAGCTTACTACGTTGTGTCTTCCAACGTAGGCTGGGCGTGTCCGACACGTACCCGAGTATTCGGGAGCGGGTCATGACAATAATACAACTATCACAAAGAAGTAAAGACAAAATACTCATGATTGAATAACATGTCGAAGTAGTTGAGAGGTCCCAACGATCTTCTCAGTTAGAGCATGGTGTTAATAACGTGTTGTAAAAATAAGAGAGAAAGAGAAGAAATTGGTAGCCGAAAATCTGCACGTAGTTTTTCTCATTGACATATATTTAAGAGGGAAAGAGATGGAGGATATTGTGGGTATGGATAAGGGCATCCATATTTGGGTTTATCCAAATCACAACAATATTTCATTTTAAAAAAATACAAACATGCACATTACTATATATATATATATATATATATATATATATATATATATATATATATATATATATATATATATATTGGGGTGTTTTCCTAAGGCACTAGCCTAATGGTAGTGCGGGGGGCACCCAAGCACAGGTGTCACGACCCGCACCCTGTATAGGGGCACGAGAAGTGGGTACATCCAGCCTACGCCGCAGTGTCGACGGTAGAAAGCTGTCCTAGGTTGCTAATTAATCTCATGTAGTGTATATAATGTACTTGTCCAGATATCAGCTCCGAGTGGAGGACAAGTAAAGGATATGATATACTCAATCACAGTCTAAAGCATGATAAGATAACACGGAAGTTATACCTAAGGAATTAAAGACAACAACAACTAACTACTAAAATAATACAACAATATCTCAAACAAACTTAATACAAACTCAATATCTTAACTTTAATACAACAAGTCAAAACATGAAAGCTAAAGTAGTCTACTAGCTAATCTCCTGAATCACTCCTGAGAGTCGGGACCAAAGGTAGTTAATCCCCCGCCAGGTCCATGGTAAGTAGGGCACTGTGTCCTCAGGATTATCATCTGTAATATTTTCAATAGGTCCAATCAGGACAGGAATGAGTACAACTCATCTAGAAAATCCAAGTAAATGACAAAGAACTATAAATGCAGTTATAGACAGTTTTATTGATGAGCATGGCAGTTTTATAAAGGTAATGATGGCATAGAGAAACAGTAAGATACAAGAAAAAAAGGTAACTAAAACAAGAGAAGAATCATGGCAATGAAGACGGTAATAAAAGCTAACTGAACTAGAATAATATGTATGAGTCCAGACAGTACGATATAAGTCTAATATAATCCCAGTGTGAGTCCAGTCCATATAATCCGATACCAGATAATTTTCAGGTACAAGATGAGTCCAACAGTGATCAATGAATCAGGGTGAGTCCAACTATGATCTAACAGTGTGTTTTAAAATACCGAGGTCGACATGTAAACGGCTGTACGTATCAGGCACATCTCTCACTGATCAGGCTAGAGATGGCTATGCTTCCGGTAGATTCCAGTTGGAGATTCCGGATTTGGGGTATGTCTACATGTCTTACTCAATATTTTCCCCGCCCAGCAAGTGAATCCAAAATCGATAAAAGAATCGAGATGAGTCCGGCCAATACATGATGATTCCAGAAATGATTCCTGGAATGATTCCAATGATTCCAGTAATAGAGGCCAGCAAGTAAGGTATGTGTCGCATACATGAATCCAGAAATATCCATACGTGTTGATACAGAGAATCACATAGAACTAACTAGAACTGAAATACAGTAATTGACAAATAAATGAGAGAACTATCAAGAATGTACTCGCCTGATACTCTGAAAAGAGTAGTGTAATATCAGATGTCTGTACCAGGGTCACAATGTCCTAAAATAGAGCAATACAGTTATGACATGTCTAATATGAAGGTAAATGTAAGATACAATGCAATCTACATGATTCTAAGCCAATCTAGGTCAAAGTCAAACTTGGTCAACTCTTCAGTCAAACTAAGTCAAATTAAGTCATACTAGGTCACAAGAAGTTAAACTAAGTCATACAAGGTCAAACAAGGTTAAACAAGTCTAATCTAGGTTAAAGTCAACTCTTGGTCAAACATTCTAGCCAAACTAGTCAAGTTATCTAGGGTTTAGTCAATAATGGTCAGACTAGTCAATATGGTCAAACTTAGGTCGAAGTCTAGACTAACTAAGATTTTGGTTAATCATAGACTAGTCAATAAGGTAATTAGGTCAATGGTACAACTATCTAAGTCAATACTTCCATAAGACTAACTCAAACCATGACACAACCTCTAAGTATTCCACTTAACCCCATACATATCTTAATTACATAGGACTACCCTCATAATCCATATGGTTAACCTAATCATCTAGTAGGGTTAGTCAACCTTAGTCAATAGTACCTATGTTCATCCAAGTCATTTCTAGGTAATTTGGTCAGTCTAAGCCAAAACTAGCCATAGGCCATAGGCTCAGTATCTAGGATACCCATATAGGTATTTATCATATATAAAATATAACTACCATATATATATATATATATATAAAATATATATATATAGATATATATATATATATCTATATAGATATATAGATATATATATATATAGATATATATATATATATATATATAATATATATATAATATGTATTGATATGGTTAGTATATATATTCATACATATATATAGATACCCAAATATACCTAACCATATCAATAT
>JANAVB010008400.1:27247589-27647102 GCA_029216955.1 Iris pallida | reverse complement strand
CCTCCATTACGACCCAAATCCCCTCACCATATCATCTCTCTTCCTCACCTCTCTCTTCCCCAGCCAGGTGCGGCCAACATACGGACCACCGAATAGAGTCCCACCCCGTTACCTATGTTAGTCATCAACCGGATGTCCCAACCATACTTAGACTCCTCAGCCTTCAAGCACAATAGAAGGTAAATTGAAATCATACCGGTTCTAGTAACCAAATAGTGATCATGAAAAATAAGTAAGATAATAATTAAAGGTCTATAGTTTTATCGTTTTAGAGTAAACAGTTAATAGTTTGATTTTAGAGTAACAAAAGGGTCTATAGTTTGATTTTAGGATAAATTGAGATCTTTCACTTTGTTGTATTACTGATCAATAATCAGTACAACTTAAGGATTTTGTTAGACTTCAGCTCTTATTGCAGATCTTTATTCAATATTTACAATTAGGTGAATCGACTTGGATCAAGAAGAATGAAGATATAAATAAGTGTAAATTTATTTGACTATTTATGAAAGATTGCATTGTATAAGTTGAAAATAAAATTACAGGTTTCATTAATCATAATCATATATATGTTTCATTAATCACATCTTGCAATCTTATGCTTATATATGAAGATACCTATCTTATTTTTGGTACATTAGGATCAAATAGTTTATGCCTTCTACAGGAACTCATTGACTATTTTCTTCCATGTCACAGATGTTGCCTACTTTATCGATGTTAACGTAAAAACTAGTCTAAATTATTGAGAAATTATAGTGTCGTACAACGTTAATTTTGAAATTTGGTTGTTGATTACGAGTTTCTTGGCTCCTTAGGAAAATAACTCACTAGAAAGCTATGCTTGATGTTTTAAAATGTTTAACATGAAGGCTTACAAGCTATGCTACAATGAAAAATTAAGATAATGACACCATACACACACGAGTGGCATAGACTTTTTGAGTGTGTTTTTCCTATTTTTGTAGCTTCCAAGTTGTATGAAATATTTTGAATTTATTTAACCTGTCCAGTTTGCATGTTTCAATTACTAAATATTCATATAATCCTCCTATTATCGTGGATTAAAATTAATGAATAATCTATTATGCTTAGGTAGGTGATATTTCACTATCAGATTATATTGGTGTGGTAAATGGGAAGCATTCTATATTTATTCCACATACTACTGGTTGATACTTTGTGAACCAAATACTAGTATATTCTATGACTGAACATGGGACTAGCTTTAAGCTGAATTCAGATTTCTAAACTAGTGGTTTTTTACCCTTTAAAGTCTTAGATTAGGTTAATTAAGGAGTACACTAGGAGATCATAAGATCCTTATATATGTTTGTTAAAGAGATCATAGATGAAAGAGAATTGCTTACCTAATTCTTAGTTGCAAAAGGATAAATACCCCTAAAATATTTATAACAAATCAAGTTTGGTGCAGCTTCATATTAAATGATATGTTATATAAACTAGTCTAATAGTTAGCGAATGAAGGTAAGAAATAGGAGAATTGAGAAATGCAAAGATTTGTAGTTGGACAACACCTTACCTAATGCCCATTTTTGCATCATGATCCCTACTTCTTCCTGTAGTCTCTTTAGTATATTATCTTGTGAACTTTTTCTCCCTCAGGTTGTCTCATGTTTCTTTCTTTCCACAGGTCCCAAACTATTGTAGTCTACCAGTCTGGATATGGTGTAGCTCAAATATTTGAGCTTGAATCAACTATAAATTCTCCCTTGCAAGGTGCATCTTTTCTTTGTAGTAGTACCAGTTTTAGTCTACCCAAATAGCCTGTAAATTGGATTTTTCACAAACCTTCCTACACAATATAGAACACACCATTCATAGGCCATGTTTTGATATACCCAAATGGATTCTTGGTTGATTGGAACAAAGGGTTTTTGTTGATTGGAACAACAAAACACAAGGTTTATGGATGCAAGATTTCCCTTGCAAGACCAGAAGAGCATGAACAAAGTGTCTTTGTTTAAATATGACCTAATTGGTTATCTCAAAATTCTGAAGATATTTGTAAGTTCTAAGTTCAAATATAATGTCTAACTTGTGCTTTTTTTACTATAACTCCAACTTTTGTTTTTGTTTTATTTGGTGGTGGTGGATTTGGGTAGGTGGGTGTGTGGGTATGTGTGGGGTGGGGGTGTGATTAGTCAAATTAGGCTTTAATAATACTAAAATCATGGTTTTAGAAATCATATTTAGCTTGTTTAGGAAACATGTGTTTAGTCTTGGGTTCCAAAAGATGCACCCACAAAAGTTTTTTTTGCAACTTGTATGGTATTCATGCATGCTTGATTACATATTCTATATCAGTTCCCACCATTGTGTTTGAACCCTCTCTATGTATTGGTATCAGTTATTTTGACAGTTTCATATTGGAGTACAGGAGCGTCGAGTTTCAATACTTCACATAGAAATTTAAAATGACAAATTTCATGATTTCATGAACAATTATGTTTGTCATGTATTCGATAAATAATAGAGAATTTTAATAGTCAACTTATAATTTATAGGCTTCAAAATGTTTTTTAAAGCATGATTAAAGTAAAACCAACTCAAGTACATGTTTTGCCATTTTTGGCAATATTTTAGAAATTCATGACCGATTTTGGCCTTGCTTCGAAAAGTTTCAGCAACAACTGTCTTTGTTTTTTCCAGGGAAATTCAAAGCCACCAGAA
The DNA here is from genome assembly GCA_029216955.1 of Iris pallida. Lineage (NCBI taxonomy): Eukaryota > Viridiplantae > Streptophyta > Magnoliopsida > Asparagales > Iridaceae > Iris > Iris pallida. The sequence goes on along the minus strand of JANAVB010008400.1, from coordinate 27,644,408 downwards.
TACGATGGAAGTACTAAAACAAAGTTGATCACTATTTGTTGGAAGGGGAGCACTTCTTCAGAAGTGATCCAATTGCCTGTACCATATCAACTTCCTCCCCACCCATATACCTCTGAAGGTCTGATAGTTTGTCTTGGTTACTAATCATTGCTATTATGGTTAAAAATTTATTTCAAACGTCTTTTATGTATGTCTAGAAGCAATATAATTTTGTGTAATTTTCGTTCCTACAAAGAAGTAACAGAAATTTGTTTTGTACTTCCTAGAAGATTGATATTTGTTGTGTTTTTCTAAACTTTAACATCATGTTATGTTCATGCAAGAAGGTAGGACTATCATGCTATGTTACTGGAAATTGTAGCAGCAGTATTCGGATGGGATGGTTGGTGGCTTGTTGCTGCATTGCAAGTCTTTCCGTCGCTTTGAGCACAATGGCGGATGGATCCATGCTCTTTGGAGGAAGCAAGATTTACTCATATACCTCTGAAGGTCTGGGTTAGTTTGTCTTGTAACATCAAATATATTCTTATGCTTTGAGAACCTCCTCTTGTTTTGTCCATCTTTCTTTCCTCGTTTCTGTTTGATTAGCTTACGATTGGCTTTGGCTTTGGCATTGTATTTTGGGCATATATGTCATGTGTGATTGTGGAGTTTCTAAAAAAGAAGTTGCTATATTTAAGAAGTTCGACTATTTCCAGACCTTTGTTCTTATAGCTGATATCCTCAATACTTGTGTAGCTAATTAATTCATAGTTGTGAAGTAAATATCCTGCATTTTGCTCCTTCCATTTTCCAGCAAACCATGATAGTTGGGATTTATGATTTGTCCACAATTTTAAATAGATTAACGCCAAATTAAAGTTCAAAATCTCAGTTTCGGTATCGGTCAGACCCTTCCTATTAGTATCTATTTTGACGATTTCGGTGGTTTTGAATCGGTCGGCTTTTTCCAAGTCGAAACAATTGATACGTATCAGTTTCGTCTTATACTTAAAACTTTGCTACAAAGAAAGGCTAAAATCTATAGAAACATTTGCTCTGAAGAACAATACTTACTTGCACACCGCACACACGCACATGGATGTACACACAGTAATGTGATCAGTTAAATATGATCAATCATCAATAAAGAAAGGAGATAATACAAACATTTAAGGGACCTCTTTAGTCTTCTTTTTCCTTCAACTTTACATTCATCCCCTACTTAGTTTGATATGACCTTGTAGAGTTCCAATCTCCTCAACCTTCTTGTACTCTATCGTGTAGCTTGTGGATATAATACATTGATGGGATCTAATATAACTTTGCAATTTTTGGTCAACACTCAACAATATTAGCTCATTGTGCCTCTTCCATTTGATATAATACATGTGTGTGATAGTTTTGGCTTCTCACAACAGCCACCTGCGCTTGGTACCCTGCAAGGCAGTCTACTACTTTAAGGCATATTGTGACAGTACTTGAATACTCTCCAGGAATATTGCAAGTAGCAGGTAAAATGGAGACACAGTTGCCCAGATTCATGAAAGACATCATGTGTATTTCGCAGCAAAAGCTTCTGTTTAGAAGCATTAATCCACTATTAGGTGAATTATTCACTTCCAATTATTTAAAATGCATATGTTACCGACTACTTGTTCTCTTGCTATGCTCGCTATTCTTTAGCACCTAATCTAAAAGTTTTGCTTGACCTTGTAAATAATATTTTGCCTTCTAAGTTTTTAGAGTTTTTCTTGTTTATGGGTTGCAAATCAAGTCTCTTATAAGCTGTAAACATGCAAGATTGAATTGATTCAATGAGTATATGAAATATCAGCTTCCTTTGTGGATAGGAATATCATTTTGATCCTTCCAGGTTCAAACTTGGGAAGTATCAGCATTCAACTATTTTTTAGTTTATTCATCAAGACATCATCTCACTGGGAACAATAAGCTTATATTATGTGCCCAGTCATTTGATTCAGATTTGAAGTTAGGAGAAGTAGATTGTGGTACACCTAGTGCACATTGCTGCCTGTTAGAATTGCATATGAACTTTTGTTTGACTTGGCATCAACAGGTTCGCACACATAGGTCTTACCATCGTAAAGCTTCTGGATATCCTTTTGGTATCCCGATCAAGTACTCAGTTTGGCATACCAGATAACTACTTGGTGCTTGGGGGCTCAGTTGTGGGTGATGCAATCAATCAGTTCAAGTACTTTCCCTTGCCTCTTTGTCTATTTTTTTCCTTTACATTTAAGTTTGCTAAATTTACCTTTTTAATTTTAAGATTTAAATTGAATAACTTACATGATGTTTTCTGGCTTAACTATAGGTCATGTAATTAATATCTTACACTTCTTAACTAGTTATTGTTTACATATTGCCTTGAACATATTACTTCTTAACTAGTCTTTCTTGACATTGTGCATGAATGAAATGTCTTGTTTTATGCTAATCATTACAATACTTCCAGTCAAATGCATATCTTGTTTTATGACTCATCATTAGATATAAAAATGTCCGCCTTTTAATTTATTAAGCCTGCTATTTGACAAAATTTAATTTTGCTAGTATCGAAAAAGAACTTCCTTTAGCTATTGTGCCAGTCCATCACGGCTTTGCTAAAAGAGAGTTAAGCAGAATATCACAAGAAAGTACAAAAAAGAACTCATACTACAAGCTAATAAAGCCCTTGGAATTGAAAGAACCATATCGATTTTTTCCCATTTTTGGACTTGAAGCTTCCCAATTTTTGGACTGAAGCTTGTTATTTGTAGTTCCCATTTTTTTGTAAGCAGGTCTGTACAGTTTGGAAGAACTGTTAGCAGGTCTGTACAGATGGATTAATCCTTTTGTTCTGTTTTAAACATTCACAAACTAATGTAGTCTAGTCTGTACAGTTTGGAAGAACTTGTCTTTCTTTTCTGGTGGTTTGTATACAGCTAGCAGGTTGCTAATATATTGGCATATCTTATTTCATTTGCAGGTCCTTCAAAAGCATTATGGATATGCTGAAATGATGGGCGACTATCTTGTGATGGGAAAAAAATTTGGGTTCATTTTTGGGTTCATGTTGGATATACATGAATGTTCAAAAACATAGTGTAGTGCTTAATGTTTTGGGTTCAGAATTTTGTATATATGTAATGGTGGAGACAATGGGTCCATTTTGTAATGGTGGAGACAATGTGTTCATTTTGTAATGGTGGAGACAAGGGGTTCTTTGTAACTGATGGTGTAGGTGATGTCGTGTTTTGAATTTATTTTGGAAATGATGGTAAATGATGCTTACTGTTAAGCTTTTTCGTTGTTTATCAATTGAACATATATAGTTATATATGGATTTTGTTGTCTTCTACTTAATGGTAAAGAATGCTTGATGTTGTTAAGCTTTTTTTTTTGTATTGGAGCTCCGACACCTGGAGATACATCTGAGGACAATGATCATATGAATTATGTTATGTGTGTATTTAAATGGTATGTTTTATAGCTGAAAGATACAAACGATAATTTCATAAGTATTACTTTTGGGACAGTTATGTAATTGTCCTAGATATAAATGACATCCTTTTGTGACGCTGGCAAATATTTCTAGGACAGATGATATTCGTCACACTCTTTTATTTTGGGACAGTTTAGTAAACCGTCGTAAACATATAATAATTCAAACTCTTTTGGTACGGTTAGATTTTTCGACCCTAAAACCAAATTAGGACGGTATTTTCTGTCCTAAAACGTTTTACCACGCCACCCTAATAGCACTGTCACTTACCGTCCTAAAATTCGTCCCAAATTACAATTTGGGACTGATTTGAGCCTTTTTAAGAGGAATTTTTGGTGTCCCAGAAAGACACTTTTTTGTAGTGGAGAATTTCATTCGAATTCGATTTTGGATTTTTAAATTTTCAATTTCTTCAGTTTGACTATTCAGGTTCATTAAAACTGAACGCTCACCCCTACTTGAGGGCCATGGCTCAAATAATCACATATAAGATTTTGAGCATGCAGGGCCGGTCCTGGCAAGGGCAGCCAGGGCAACCGTCCAGGCCCCATGGAATCAGGGGGCCCAATAATATATATATATATATATATATATATATATATATATATATATATATATATATATATATATATATATATATATATATATATTGGAAAAAGGGTAAATTTTATTCCAAAAAGTAATGCAATAATCTTACAACATACAATCAAAGTGGGACTCCCACTCTTCAGTTCCCCATAGCATTTACATCAAACTCTATGTTATGGAGAATACCTATCGGAGGGATGACCAGCCCCTCAAATATTCGACGGTTTCGTTCCCGCCATATATGCCAAACTGAGGCCGCCAGTCAAACTCTGGCGGTCCGGAACCAGTCATGCCCTCGACTACCCCTGCTATCACGGAGCACAATGATGATGTCCCCAATTCCCTTCCCGAAGTTGCACCCTCCCAATGCTCTACTCTGCTCAGACCAGATCTGCCATGCCAGGGCACACTCAAAGAAATATGCCCTATAGATTCATTCACCATACTGCAGAGCACACACTTGGGATCTGGAATCGGCACTCCAAACGAACTCAGACGATCTCTAGTCAAAAGACGGCCCAGTAGATGCTTGTAGACATAAAGCTGCATCTTTCTGGCCAGACCCTTGCACCATACGAACTCGTAGTCAGAACTCTGAGGTAAAGTGCGACGGATGAGATTGTAGCAGCTCCAGAATTGAAACTCCCTAGTTCCCGAAGTTGCTCATGTCGGCTCCCAAATCTACCGATCAGCAGGCAAGTCCGGATCAATGACAATAGTACAAATGATCCCACCCAGATCCTCAGTAAACCGATAAGACTCCGGCCACCACTCTCCGTCGCGAATATATGACTACATGCCAGCCCATGCCTGTCCTCCTGATGTGTCGGAGCTCCCCTGATGTCCAATAGCGAAAGCCGATCTATCCAAGAATCCCGCTAGAGGTCCGTTCCAGACCAATCCTTCATGACCTTCCGGATTGCAGATTTGAGAACCCCTCCTGTGTCGTAAGACAGTTTTGAAAGCGACTGAGTGATTGTTGTCAGTAGCACACGTCCAGAAATTGCCCTGCTTCACGTATCTGCTGTGTATCCAGTCAGCCCAGAGAGACCCCCCCCCGTTGATGAATCTTCATGCCAGCTTAAGCGCGGATGCCTCCCTAATCTCCAGCAATGGCCTGAGCCCCACACCTCCCTCCTTCCTGGGTCGACAGAGCTGCTCCCAGGAGATCGCATGCATATCCCCCCTCCAAATGAAATCGGCACAGATCCGCTCCACTTTCCTAACAGTGGCAATAGGAAGGAGGATGGATTGCAGCCAGAAATGAGCTACAGCCGAAATCACCGATCTGACCAGCTCGATGCGTCCTCCAAATGACAATCCGGCAGCTTGCCAACCTTTCACTCTCCTCTGGACGTACTCCACCAGACTATGGCAGTCCTGATCCCGCGCATAGTTGACTGTAAAAGGCACTCCTAAATAGCGCACCGGAAGATTACTCCTCTCGATTCCCAGCACATCGGCCCGCTCCTCCTTCTGGGGACATAGGGAGCTGAAGTACACCTTCCTCTTTTCTCTGTTCATCTGAAGGCCCGAGAGGGAATTCAACTCTCCCATAACCTCTGCAAGCGTCTCCATACCCTCTGTCGATGGCTGGATGAACACCAAGAGATCATATGCATATATAAGGTGGGTAACTGGAGGATCCACCCTCCTAAACAATGGGACCAGCCTTCCACGGTGCACTGCCAGGTCCATCAGACATGTGAAATATTCTATGACAAGCGTGAACAGGGGGTCGCCTTGCCTAAGCCCACGATTGCTCTGGAAGTACCCGTAAGGAATGCCCTGGATGAGGACAGAGAAAGTGGGAGATGTAATGCACTCTCGGATCAATGCAACCCAGTGGTCCTCGAAACCCATGGCGGTCATCAGATGACTGAGGAAGTCCCGATTAACCATGTCATACGCCTTCCTCAGGTACAGTTTCACACATGCTTTCTTCCTTCCGGGTTTGCTAAAGCCCCTCACCATCTCATAAGCCAGGAGGCTATGCTCAGCGATCGACCTACCCTTGATGAATGCAGCCTGATTCGGAGATACAAAGTCCTGTATGATCCCCTCCATCCGCCGACACCACCTCCAAGACCTGATACTTCAGAGTATCCCAGTGGCGTTTGTAGAACCCACTGCTAAAACCATCTGGTCCGGGAGCCTTGTTGGGATCCGCCAACTTGACAATTGATTCTACCTCCTCTAAAGTAACAGGGGCAAGAAGAATGCTATTCCCATACAGAGTCACCAATCTCTTCGTAACAACCTCTGGGAACACAGACAGGTAGTCAGGCTGGATATATAACTCAGAATAGTACCTGACAGTCTCGTCCTGGTTCTCAGCCGACGCCCCCACCAGGTTGCCATCCGCATCAAGAAGCTGGGAGATGTGATTTCTATGCTGTCTTGTCCGGATGACATCATAGAAGAACTTGGAGCAACGGTCGCCATCCTTGAGCCAGGAACATTTGGCACGCTGAGCCGTGCTAATCTCCTTCTGTAGCCGCAGGATGTTGACTTCTTCGATCAGCTCCTTCTTGTTAGCCCAATGATTATATCATGTTTTGAATATGGCTAATCAATTAAGTTTAACATAATAACATCACTAAAATTTATGTAATCACTATCATGTTGCTACTTAAACTTAGCATTGTTCTAATATTAGCATTGTCCTAATGTTCTATATCATATTGCTATGCTTGTATCATATTGGTTTCGTTTGTCTAACATGTATTTGTAGACATGCTGTAAGCATGATCAAACATGATCAAACCAGGACATATGCAATGGGCCAAAGACGGCGTTATATAAGAAGATTTCTCTGAACCGCCTAACGACCTATCCGGGGCCTCGCATCGGGGGCTCCGCTGCCCGGTCAGCGGACAGGGGTCGAGGGGGAGCGCCCCCCGTCAGGGGTTCGGGGCGAAGCCCCCGAAAGGTATTCAGATTTCCAGATCTGTTTATCTTTGGATGACTGTCGTCAAATAAAAAAGGCGTCTTCAAGTCTGCTCAGATATTTGAAGAAAGGTGTCATCAAAGGGCTCTTGGCTTTTCTATTTCATCAATGTATTTTTCATATTTATTGAGTCTAGGAATACGATGTACACTGCATCGTACTGGCAAATAGGCTACCCAAGAAACGTTTTCAAAATACCCTTTCATTTTGAAAACAAGCCCACTTACAAAAGCCCAAACTACTTCCTAACTGTTTGACTTTTCAAAAAGCCCAAAAACCCAGTTTGTAAAAACCTAACAGAACCCTAGCAGAACTCGGCCAGAATTTGGCCAGAGTACGGCCAGAGTTCGGTTAGTGAACGTTGCTTTTTGAACTTGGTCTTCCTGCAGTTACGGATCCCAACGAGATTTTCTCATAGAGTTCTGCCCGAATTCTGTCAGAATTCTGCCTTTGAAAAAACTATAAATAGAAAAGGATTTCGATCATTTCAAGACACTCATTCACTTTCATATCTCTTCTCTATAAGCCTACTACTTCTTCCAAAGTATTCTGAGCTATTCATTTTCAAATCCCAAGCCAGTTACAATCCTCTAGTCCATTTGCCAGTGCGGTACAGTCTAGAAGTTTCAGAGTGATTGTAATCAGAGGCTTGACTGAAGGTACACACTTCACAATTGAAGTTGGTCGAGTACTTCGGATCAAAGCTCGCGTTGTAGAAGTTGCAAGAACTTTGGATGAAAACTTGTGGTGATTTTTCATAGTGGATTCAACTGGAAGCTAGAGTTCTTCCGACTGGACTAGTCCTCACAAGAGGGAAACCAGTATACATCCTTGTGTTTGCGTTTGCTTTCTACTCTCTACTTTTTATTTACATATCTGTGATATATATATATTATCTGTGATCTTGTTACTAACATTTTTTAAATAGTTAATTTCCGCTGCCTACTCTATTCACCCCCCCTCTAGAGTATTGTGCTTTACAACTCGTTCCTACAATCGGTCCTACACTTCTCTCTTGCCGCCAGGTCACCATTAAGCATGTCAGATTACATGTCTTGCTGGATAGCCCGCAACTCTACCTTCTTATCTTCTAAGGTGGACTTGGGCAACCCCTTCACCCAACTACGAAGAGCCTTCTTCGTGACCTTGAGACGACGTACCAAGCGGAACTGGGCCGTCCCCTCCTGACAGCTAGTAAGCCCCTCTGAGACAGCATCCAGGTAGCCCTCCGAGAGATACCAACTGTTGTTGTACCTGAAAGGGCGGGACTTCCCAGGAGACCGAGAAGTGAAGCCAATCCTGATGGGTGAATGATCGCTCGTCCCAGCGGCCAGTCCCTCAGCCGAAGAATTGGGGAAATGCCGAAACCATTCCCCATTGCCCAGGGCTCGATCAAGCTGGCATGCAACCCTGTTCCGGATTGCTTTGTTATGCCAAGTCCAGATGAAGCCTGATCGCGACAATCCCTGGAGCCCCGCCTGGAGGAGGCATCTCTGGAAATCATATAGGATAGAGTCTGGAACTGGGCGACCGCCCACCTTCTCCCCTCGGTACAGAAGGGCATTGAAGTCCCCGATCAGAAGAAGTGGAAGAGACGATGAATCTGCAGCAGCGACAACACGGGAGATGTCGCTCCACAGGGACTCCCGTCTCCTTCTGTCGTTGTGGCCATAAACCGCCCCCAGCAGGAACCAAAAACCACCATTGTTCTAGAAGGAGATGGCAATCAGCTGCTCCGTCATAAAGATCAAGTCACCACATTACAACAAAAATACCTTTTAATGACGGCTAAAAAGCGTCATTAATTACAAACCATGACGCTTTTTTTTTTTCAATCCAAGCGTTATGAAAACGGGTGTTATAAATGTTTTTAAAAGCGTTATAAATAATTCTTCCAAAACCGTCATTAATAGGTTGAATTTCTGCTACGGTTTATTTTCAAAGCATTATGAATAGATGAACTGTATATGGTCATTGTATCACATTTATAACGCTCTATACGGCATGTTATATATTACATTCTAAACACTGCTCAATTCAATTCGAAAACAACCACTTTGAACCATATTCATAACAAAATATTGAAATGTAATATAAAGTACCATTCTCCATTTCATGAATATCAGTATATGCTACTTTAGAATGTAATCAACAGAAAATATCATCTTCATCATTACAGATACAACAGGCAAGCATAGAGTAACAACAACTCTCAATTTTCCAAAGATTGTATACATGAAGTTATAAGATCAGCCATTTGTTCATCACAGGCAGGGCCTTCCATTTGGAAATGGCTAACCCCTTGTAGCAGATGGGTCTCAACACGGCCTGCAGCAGATTTTAGCTTGTTCTGCAACTGTTTGACGCTTGTGAACCCATCTTTCGTTCCCATGACGAACAGCTTGGGTTTTGTCGACTTCAGAATGGCGTCATGGTGTCTTCCAAACAGGATTGATGCTGTCAGACCAAATGGGTAACCCAGACTTACGTAGCCTACAACTTGCTCTATTTTATCAACTGCCGAGCCTGCTATTGGTGCACCTGTGCCAAGAGAAAGGGGTTAACCCAGACGTTTGACATAGAGCACATATATATTACTTGAACATAGCAGTCACATTACACAGCAAAAACAACACAGCTTGATGAAAGGTTAACTTGATAGAATAGTTGGTTAAAAAATTCCCTGTTCTTAACAATTATCAAAATTGTTCCTTTGTCCCACCAGCAATCTAAAGAAGAGTATTTGTCACCATTCACACTCAAGTAGCTAGCAACAACAGCATAAATTTATTTTTAAAAAAAATCTAACTGCATAGTAGACAAAAATATCCGGAAATGTGCTTTTACCTCTTTAGCATCAGAAAACTCGGAGATTAGCCAACAACTGTCAACATGATGCTAAGCCTTTACGAGCAGAAACTAGTTCCCTGGCATGTGGACTACGAACACAGCCAACCCAATCTGTATCATAAACCATTGTGGCAAAAAATAGTTCAATGGACTACGAAAGATTGGATAACCAGTGATGCCCTTTTCATTATTCTTACATGTTCTTTGCCACCTTTTACCTGACCATTTTTCCTGGGCATGTGGGTTTGCAGAGAAGACCAAAGCATTAGTCCATATTGAGATGATGATGATGATACTTGAATAAGGGTCGACGAAAGCAATTCAAAAGGTTGAAAATGGATGAAGCACCCCTAACATTAACGACACTCATCTACATGAGGCAACCAACATACTGAGCTCTGGGGTACTTCCTTTGTAACTTGGGCCATTGCACATAAAATTGATCGGCCATGCGAAGCTTGTAAAGCAGCAAGCCACTCAAGGTGAGCTTCCTAACCCTTGCAATGCTTTCAACATAAAAGATAGACGACCATCTCAGGCCAGCTATCTGCAAAAAAAGTTTTGAAGTAAATTGAATATTAATAGAAATGACAAGGTTAAGTTCACTTTCTGATAGGAGTACAAATTAAAGTTTGCATCATGCATACAGCAACCTGGAAGTCACATGACTTAACTTGTATCCAAGATGTTAAAGCCTTTTTTTTGAAAATATAATTTAGCACACTTCAAAATGGACGAATGTACTGCTAAGATAAGGGTGCAAATCTTGCTCTTTTCAAATACAAATAGAGAAATGTGGAGATATTTGTATAATGGTGCAAACCTTGAAAACGAAAGCAGCAACACAGAGAGGAATGCAGGTCCCGGGACCATTGCAAATAATCTGAAGAAGAATATGAGACAGTATGGTATCAATTGCAACTGAAAATAGTGCAGCACCTGACGAAAGGAGAAAGTGATGATAGCCGTACCACTTGAGGCCTGATTTTAATTGTCAGCCACAGAACTTAGCAACTTCTAGCTTCTTGTTTGAATTTGTCTGCAATAAAAAAGTCACTCGCCAGAGGGGAACTTTCATAACTGAAACTGCAGTTTGTTTAATAGCAGTGTTTTTAGTACCATGGTGATCAGTTTAATTATTTAATGGTTAATATTTTTATGGAACAGTTTGTATGATTTTAATTAGACTTGGAATCAGTGAGTTGGACTGATACATCTATGTAGTGCTTTGGTAATATTAATAAATTTGGGTTGAGCATGCATTCAGGCTGATATTAGAATTTGGGTTGAGCATCACAAGAAAAGACACATTGACGTTCCAAGTAAAAAAGAATCCTTCGACATTTCTCCATATAGTTGTGCTGGACTTGGCCAATCCCTATCCACTCTCACATCTACTTGGCTTTTCTCACTGGCATTTGAAGTCGAGTCTGTTCTCATCAGGTGCAATGAAGGGTACACAGTAAAGGGGAAACTGACACAACCAATGGCTTGTTCCGTCAAACAAATCGAGTGGTGGCTAATTTTTCTAGAGCAGCAGCTCAGGTTACACCTCCACTTCTTTACAAATGGGAGGTTCAAAGTGTCATCTCATCCTAATTCCTTGCCTTCTGAACTTTTTTTTTTCTTTTCAATTCCACTTGTTATACCAATTATCTATAGAGGGTCTCAATTGTGATTAGCAGTTGCTCCATGGCTTGAGTAAGAAGAGTTCCTGTCCCCAAAATTTTCCTCCCCATCATCACTCACATTCTCCCAAACTTCTATATTCCAGTGATGATGCTATATAGGTGCGTTTGTCCCGGGAATTCCTGCCTATCCCCCATTATTAATCCAAAACTTCTGTTTTACGTTGCCATTACCAAACTGGTTACTGGATTAAATGGGGGGAGGTTTAGTGATAGGGTGGTTCATATTTTAACAGCAAAGTCCTGCTCGCTAGCTCGCCTGTACAGAAGTGCAGAAGCTTCCACCCTGCGGAATAAAAACGCAAGTTTAGTTGGAAGTTTACTTCTGATTGTGAAACTCTAGCTTGTTTTGGTGACCGAGATTAAAACCGTTCAATGGTCTTTGAACCCTCCATCAGCTAAATTTCACACAAATTATACTTTTTCAATAATACAAAAAAAAACCTCTTACCAGCCTGGGTGGACGACGAATCTTCCAGTATTTCGAGCCCAGTTCACCTGAGAGTCGGCATATAAGAATGGGGACAATAGTATCAGTTACTGATTGGTTGAAAAGGTTTCAAAAATAATAGCTTTAAACTTTTTCATGCTTCCTTTCATTTGTTAACCCTATGGATTTCTTTGATTTTTGGTCATAATATAAACAGGGGTGATGATTTTCATGGGCATGTTGGTAGTAATGGATGACAGTTAGGTGATTATACCTTATCCGTTCCAAGAGAATTGGCAACAACATGGGTAACTTGTTCATCTATTTGGTTGGTGCACTTGGCACCGAATTGTTCTGCAGTCTGCCAAAGAGGGTGGAGATGGGGATTGGCTTCCCCCACAGGGAATACTCGACTGAATAATATCTTGCATCCGGCAAGGATCTTCCTTTGCTCAGATGCAAGTATATTTCTAACTTCGACTTCATTTAGGGACCGGTGAGAGAAGAAGTTTTGGTGTATTCTTTCAATGACCTGTTTAAATGCAAGACATGGGCATCAGATTGGATGGTACATTTAATAGGTAGATGAGTTTGAGAGCAACTGTCCTACCCCCAATGAAGATGCCAGAGTCCCGTCTTCTGGCCTCTCATCGCGATCAATCTCAAGGAGTGCCAAGAAGCCCAAATTGCCGTCTACTACAGGGAAAATAAGTGTACCTGCAGTACCAACTATTAACATCAGAATAAAAAAATAGAGTAAATTAGTCTTCAGGCATGTAGGATTGGCTTCTCGTCCTAGGTTGTATTTTCTCCAATTGCTTTATGGAGAAACAGAGAGAAGGTTGTATGAGTAACTGCTCAAGTTTATTGAGTTCGTGGTAAGTTCAGCTAGCTACTAATTGATCCACTAGTTTTACAGTATCTTTTTGCTATTTATAGAACAGAGACTGCAAATTCTTGGATAGAATGATAACTTTGGGACCAACCCATAACATGAATGCCATCATAAAAGGCCAGAAATTGAAGGATAGTTCAAGATACCTCTCTACGACAATCAAGTTAAGTTTGTGGTGTGGCCAGACCCTCACTGAGTCATCTATGATCACCACTGCCGACTCCATTCCCAGTACTCCTTCCAAGTCCTTACTCTTAGGTACCCTCTCGTCACCATCAACAGAATCACCATCATCTCCCTTTGCAATTACTCGTCCAGCAAATAGAGCACCTGTTGGGTCAAGCACCCTAGCCATCTCTGTAGCATATAGTTTGTTTCCCATTGTATATAGATGCAACTCAAAAAGTTTACTGGCCTGAAACAAAATTTCCAGAATGTTATAACCTATAAGGACTCTTAATTTTGATGTATATCATCATATCCACGGTTTTTTTTAATCCTTTACCTTCTCCAGGAACTTCCAAACTCCAGGTCGCAACTTGGTCCACATTCCCATACAGTTTGGATTTTAAACAGCTCTTAATCTCTCAAATATCAGTATAATTCAGATTAATTAGTAATCAACTTTCTTACCACCCGTAATCAACTTTATCGTATCATATGTTGTAAATTTCTTTATAAATATTTGAAGCTTATAATTCAGGGACTCATCAAGGAGAAACATAATGCTTGAAACTGAACTTTTGTAGTTCTGAAAACATGTAGGTTACCTGCGATGGTGAGTTGCATTGACAATGACATTGACATTGCACAGATTACAAAAATATGTTTCTTGAGAAAGATCAAGCCATTATTCAATTTGAATAATCTGTGAAAGTTGGAAGATAAGCCAACTAGGACGACAAAAACAGTTTTTATCGCGAATTTTTGGAATCGGCTGTTTGAATCATTTTCTTCCATTCAGCTCTGTTATTGACTGTTATCTAAATCAAACTAAACAGAAATGAGTGTCTGGACCAGGGAAAGAAGAGCAGCATGCTCTCCCTTTTTTTTTAATAGAAATTCTGGAACGATGGAAGTTTAATTTCACCTGTTCTCCCTTTTTTGTGCAACATAATAATAAAAACTCAGAAAAGTAACTACCAAGCAAAGAAAAATGTCCAGCTAACTAACATGATGAGTGTGTCTAAAAGCTAACCCCAAGTAGACAAATATTTGAATAAACACAGGAACTTGAGGAGTACCTGTTGCCCCATCTTGAGGATCACATAGGGATCACTACTCTTCTTAATATATTGTCTCTGATTGCAAGATTCACTCCTCTCAGCAGACGAATCCTAAGAAGCCCGAGCATTTTCGCTCCCTCGACTTGCTCCACTACTTTCGCAGCCTTCTTTGCTCTCTCTTTTATAATATTACGCGTGAACCTTGAACTTTTCAAGCCTAAGTAATTAATACCTCCGTTCTTGAACTCAATACTTTTCAAGGCCTAATCCTTCTCAAAGCAAACCATGCACTAGATAGCACCTACAAAGTGACACTGACACGTAGTAGCAATGCCAAAGGCAACGATTCATTTGAAGTGCACTATGAATCAGAGGCAATGAAACTATGTCTGAAATTGGAAGATTTAAGTCCAAAGATGGAATAGGTCAGCAACTTTAAATGCAACTTTTAAAGGATCACCAACCACTTCGAATGAAGGCTTGATTGCCAGATGAAGACCTTGTGGTTATTTTGCACATGCACCTACTTGTGAGTACAGAATATTATCAGTTATATAATCCATCGACCAGGGAATTGATACCATACTCTGACAAGCATTCGTCAACATGCTATCTTACAAGAGTGACCAGTTATAAATACATCAACTTGTAAGTAAACTGCATTTTACTACTTATACTCCCTAATTCTCTGTGAAGCCTAATTTGAGGACTAATTCTGAACATGAGAGAGTAAGCAAATCATCACACACACACACAGAGAGACATATGCTTTACAAAACTGCTGATTAGGATACAAAATGCTTTACCGTTCTACGTTTTTATTACTTGATTTATAGGTAAAACTTCTCCAACCCAAATAAAATTTAAGTAATATCAACCTTCGACAATATCAGCCCACGTTGCCGTCTCCATACTGTGTCACATCGTATCCGTGTCCGTTCAACGTGGATTCGAATGAAGTTTATTACGTGAAATAAAGCGAGAGAGAGAGAGAGACTCACTACGGAAAAGAGGTTCCCACGATGGAAGAAGAAGCAGCTGCTGCAGCAAACGAAGCCATTTCTCACTGTGCAAACTGCCCTCTCTGTATATTTCCCAAAATTGCGGCTTCAAAATTTAAACCCTAAAAATTGGGGATCTTGTGCTCAAATCGATGAACTGAAACCCTAATTTCTAGAAATCCAACGATAAATTTTCGATCTGACATTTATTTCGAAAAAAAACGAAAAAAATGAAGTATCCATACCGAGAGTTGTAGTCCGTCGGCGAAGAGAAGGAAAACAAGAAAGTCTCTTGAGAAAAAAATAAATAAAAGGGGATGATGGAAGTTGGGGAGCGGGACAAACCCTAATTTTGGCAAATACATCCTTCTTCTCGAGCGTGCGAGTGACGAGAGTCTTCAAATCCATCATCTCTCGAGCGTAATCCATCATCTCTCGGCGAGTTGGGGAGTTGGGGAGCGGAGGGAGAAGGAGAAGGAGAAGGAGAAAGAGAGAGGATGAGGGCTAGGCTTTTTCTTAAGTGCGGGGAGAAGTGCGGGGGAGTGGAGGTTTTGACTTAAATTTTGGTACTTTTTTTTATGACGCTCGTATGACTGAAAGACTATCAATAACGTTTATATTGGACACCGTCATAGAATGGAGTCTTGCTAAACTTTGATGACGCTTCTTTATCAGCCGTCATGAAATCCACTTATCAAGCGTCATTAATAGGTCTTTTTGTTGTAGTGCCATCCCAGCTCTTCGAGTTCCATCGAACCCAAATCCTGGCCATGTCACACAGAGCCAAGTTGTGAAGTTGGGCCCAATGAGATGGTGTCCGCCGAGCAAGAGTCTTTTCACCTTTGATCTTAGATTCTAATAGAACAGAAATGTCGCACTTCTCTCTTTGAAGAACCCCACATATCTCTCTCCACCTCCCTAGTGAACACGCCCCCCTCACATTCCAGGCGATAATAGCCATTAATTAATGAGAGGATGGGTCCCCTGGGAAGCACCCGGATCGACACCTAGGGAATATGCCACATCCGACGCTAATAGATCCTCCTCCATCCCAGTCGATAAGGCCTGCTGGAGAGCGACCTGAGAGAGCACCAACACCCAGGCAGGGTTGTCAACACACACCGCCTCCTCTCTGTCAGTAGGATGCTCCTTCTCCCTGGAGGGGCCGTCACTCAGCGGACCAACAGCACGTCGCTTCCTACAATAAACCTGCCCCTCAGGCGATCCGCCTCCCCCTCGCTCCTCGATCCCCGACGCCACCATGCCTCTGGTAATCATACTACTCTGCCCCGGGCAAGTGGTCAACGTCCCACTCATGGGAGCTAGCTGGGTAGAGACTATGAGGCTCAACCCGCCATCACTCACTGGATGGGGAATCCCTCCCACCAAGATCTCCTCTCCACTGTCATCTCTGGAATCCATGTCACAGGGTGAGTCTGGAGCCTCACTAAGGGGAATAGTAGGCTCCACCTGAGAGCCTACCGTCGAATAAGTACTGGCCAGATGCCCAAAACAGGTACAACATGAACAAGTAGGTGGAACCCATTCGTATTCCACCTTCTGGGTTAGCACCTCTCCAGAAGAAATCTCATATTCCACCATCTTTGGTAACTCCCCTCCAGCCCGAATCACCCCAAAAATTCTGGCATACATCAACCTCGAACGGAAGACAGTAGCTTCGTCTGCCTTGATCGGGGTGCCCACCAAGCTCGCCAGACGCATCAGCAATAGGATACTCCAGAACCGGATAGGGAACTCAGGGAAGCGAATCCATACAGGGATGGCTTTCAGGACTTTCCTCTCACATCTAAGTTCTGGAGTCCATTCCTTCAAAATGATGAGCCTGCCGTTGAATGTCCAGGGGCCGCCTTGCAGGATCCTTGCGACATCCTCCGCAAGCCCAAACTTCACATAGTAGAAGCCGTTCTCGCGAGCAAAGAACTCCATACTGCCCTTAGGCTGCCAGACTCATGCTGCATAACCCCGGATCTGTCCGTAGAAAGGCTTGTTGTCCAGGACGTACAGGACCAGAGTATTCTTCCAGTAGGCAGTCACCTTCTCTATCTCCTCCGCAGGGAACGGGGCCCGGAAACCCCTCCCTGCCTTAATCGGCGGGACGTACTCCATCGATGTGGGACTCTTCGGTCCCACAGGTTTGCAGACATATAACCAGGACCTTCCAGCCGGGCGTGTAGTCGCCCACTGTGGCCTGGGGACACCCTCTGGGGGGGGGGGGGGACCCAGACCCCTGACCGCCGAGATCCACCACCTTGCTCTTCCCCTTATCCGTCGCGGTTGCCTTGGGCCGCCAGCCTACCGATCTCGCAGCAGACGCCACAGGGCCACGGGCCGATGGCCACGCCCCTGACCTGCCCTGTCGTCTGTCCGCAGGATGGCGATCCCTACTATGGCCCTGTCCTCCTCCTGCTTTTCCATCGGTCTTCGCCACGCGATGACGCGTAACCGTCGTCTATCCTCCTCCCTCCATCTAGCCCCCCTGAGATCCAAATCATGCTCCAAATTCGAAGTTCGGGGCGTTGGAGACACCCGCAGGATCCGATTCCCGTACGATCCCCTTGTCAGATCTACCGTCAACGATCCCGTCGCTCCCGTCCCGCCCCTTACCGTCGGGGGAGGCGCCGCCGCTTGCCACAGATCCGGGGGGTCCGCCCGACCCCCCCCCCCCCCACAAAAATCCCCCCCACCGCCTGGGGGGGGGGGCGCCGCTGCTGTCCGTCGAACCGGGGGGTCCGCCCGACCCCCCCACAGATGATCCCCACCCCTCCGCCTGGGGGGCCGCCGCCGCTGTCCACAGAATGGGGGGGCTCCGCCCGACCCTCCCACAAATGACCCCCCCCCCTCCGCCTAGGGGGGCGCCGCCGCCGACCTTGGGGGGGGGGGGGGGGGGGGGGCGGCCGGCCCCCCTTCCTCCCGGGCTTTCTACCCCCGCCGGCGAGGGGATCTGGCGGCCGCGGGGGAGGAACCCTAGCCGCTCGGTCGCCCGCTCCCGATTTCATATTTTTCATATATATATATATATATATATATATATATATATATATATATATATATATATAACTAATATGTAACATGATTCTCCCTAACACACAATAATTGTGGTGTAGTGGTTATTATGTTAAACTTGCATACTAGAGGTCCTAGCTTCAATTTTTGGTTGTAATATTTTTTTAATTTACTTTTATTTCAGTTTTTTATTTTTATAATATATATGGGCCCCATTTATATAGGCCCCATTTTGAAAGTTTGTCAAATGTCCCCATGAATTCAGGACCGATCATGTGAGTATGTCGGTCAAATTGATTATAGTACTACTCGATAATAATTTTAATCAATGGTTATGGATGATTAGGGTTTCATTTAATATTTTCTTTGGAAAATTACTTTTATCCTTTTCTTTAAGCAATAATTATAATTTTTATCAATTTTTATTTTTGGTATTTGAGAAGTCCAAAAATATTGTCAAAATATATCTTTGAGCATGATAGTTTAGTTATACTTTTTGTAATAAATATAGAAAATTGAAAGAAAAAGTAAATTCTCTATTTCTTTTTTTTTCTTTTTTTTTCTTTGGTAACTTTTTTTACTGATCTTTTCTTTTGGCATTCAAACTAAACGTGACCTTAGAGTAAGTCAAATCTCAGCTCAATTATAATATAACAATTAGATTTTTAGAAATAAAATATAAAATAAAATATTTTAATATTTTTTAAATAAATTGTAGTGAAATATTAAATACTCACACGGAACCGGTCCTACTTTAAATTATTGGCAGGCTGGCCCTGAGCTTGTGGAGCCGAATGCGAATTTCTGAAATGGACCTCCATATATAATGTAAAAAAATAAAAATTAAGTAAAATAAAAATGAATATAACAAAAAAAAATTAGCCACCAAAATTGGTTAAGAACCTCTATTATGTAAGTTAAATATGATAATCACTCCCCCACAACTCTTTTGAGTTAATGGTGGGTCATAATGCATCATTATTCCAATCGATATACATCTATGTCAGTGTTCATTTAGTCCTTGGATCCTGAACCATCGTTCAGTCTGCTCTAGGTCAGGATCGTTCCTGATTATTGGTGAATCATAAAATACAATGATATCTTTGTAGATACGTATTTGCATATAAACTTACATGCACGAGTCCTTATAGTTATCGGTGAGAGATATAAGATTCTGATGGATGGCGAAAGATCAGTCGATCGAACCATGAAAATGAATTATTCTTTCTATTTATAAAAATTGATAGAAATTGAAAGTAATGGATCTAAATGACATGTAATATAGTATGTACAAAAATCTTGTGGTTAAACGTTGGAATCTAAAAAATAGAAAAGAAAACACTTAGACGCAGAAAAACGGCATTGCAAGTTAGGAGCCCTTGCCCTTACCGGGAGACGAAAGGGCAAACAAAGAAAAAGGCAGTGGGAGGCAGATAGTGATGGAAACATTAAAATAGTGAAGAGTTGGCATAAGGATATTTTATTGTGGGTCCCACCTCCAATAATTATAGTCCCTTGCCCTTACCGGGAGTACCCGGTTTGGTGGGGAATTCGTTCGTAGGTTACCAAAACGGGAAAGCAAGATAGTAATACGAGGAAAGAAGGTAAGGTATTAACGTTGTAACTAGCAAGAGGCTGCCACAATGGGAAAGTGTAAACTTTTTTTTTTTTTTTTTTTGGGAAACCCTTTTGTTTGTTTGGCGGTTAAGGCTGCAAACGAGCCGAACCAAGCCGAGTTTTTGTAAGCTTGAGCTTGGCTTGACTAGAATTATTCGAGTTCGAGTTCGAGTTCAAGTTTGATAAATTTTTTATTTTGAAGCTTGAGCTTGGCTCGAGCTTGTTTATATTAAGCTTGAGCTTGGCTTGGTTTGAGCTTGAACTTGACTTGATAAGGAAGTTTGATTCAAGCTCGATAAGCAAGCTCGATAAGCAAGCTCGATAAGCTTGAAATCAAGCTTATCACTCAACTTTATTTCAAGTTCATTAAGCTTGATTTCAAGCTTAACGAACTTGATTTCACGCTAGTTAGGTTTGAATTCAAGTATATAAAATATTAACAATTTATTTATATTAATAAAAAAAAAGTTCCTTAATATCACTTGTTAAGGACATAAATATATAATACACAAAACCACATATTATATATATATATATATATATATATATATATATATATATATATATATATATATATATATATATATATATATATTGTAGGAAATAATAATGCCTTGTTCTCATTGCTAGGATTTGTTACAATATATATAGTGTCGACATTTGGGCTTATGGGTATGGGCCATATTTACATTGCAAATATTATCTTATAATCTAACACCCCCCCTCAAGTTGGAGCATGTAAGTCACAAATGTCCAACTTGGGAAGAAAAGAATCGAACACTTGCCTTCCAAGGGGCTTGGTGAAGATGTCAGCCAGTTGAGAAGAAGTAGAAACATGCGAGGCTATTACGGTGCCATCTCTAATAGCATCGCGAACAAAATGCAAATCCACCTCAATATGCTTACTGCGCTCATGAAATACCGGATTCTGAGCCAGGTGCAGGGCTGACTGACTGTCACAATACACCGACATAGCAGACTCCTGGCGAACGCCCAAACACACCAATAACTCCTTCAACCATTTCAACTCACAAACGAGCGCAGCAAGAGATCGGTATTCAGCTTCAGCGGAAGATCGGAAAACAATTGATTGCTTCTTGGTCTTCCAAGAAATAGGAGACCCACTCAGAAACACCAACCAGCCTGTAACAGAGCGGCGAGTCAAAGGACAACTGGCCCAGTCGGAATCACACCAACCAGAAAGACGGAGATCACAATCGGCTTTCAAAAGAATACCCTGTCCTGGTGCATTTTTGAGATATCTGACAACTCTCAAAGCAGCATGCCAATGATCTTGTCGAGGCTCTTGTAAGAATTGAGACAAGATATTCACAGCATAGGCCAAGTCAGGGCGAGTAAATGATAGATAAATCAACCTCCCAACCAGCCTCCGATAAGTCTCTGCATCCGCCATCCTTGGACTAGTCGATTCTGCCAGCTTGTGATTGGGCTCCATGGGAAAACCGGCAGGACGAGACCCCATCAAACCGTATTCTGAAATGATGTCCAAAGCATACTTCCTTTAACACAGAGAAATTCCTTCCGCACTCCGAGCCACCTCTATGCCAAGAAAGTACTTCAACACACCAAGGTCCTTCATGTGAAAGTAAGAACTAAGATACTTTTTGAAAGCATCTAAGGCACCTGTGTCATTACCAGACACAATCATATCATCCACATAGATCAAAACATGCAACTCTACCTTCCCCTTGAAAAAAGAGAAAAGGGAATAATCGGAATGTGATTGAATAAATCCATAGGATATCAGAGAAGCAGTAAGCTTAGCGAACCAACAACGTGGTGCCTGTTTCAATCCATATAGAGACTTATGCAGGCGACACACTTTGTTGGGTTCACTATGCGAAAAACCTGGCGGCAACTTCATATACACTTCTTCTGTCAGATCTCCATGAAGAAAAGCATTGTGCACATCCATCTGGTGTAAAGTCCAGCCTCTCACAGCTGCAACAGCCAAGAATGCCCGAACTGTAGGCATCTTAGCTACTGGGACAAATGTCTCTGAATAATCGATCCCCTCAACCTGATGATTACCGAACACAACCAGCCGTGCCTTTAAGCGCTCAATACTTCCGTCAGATTTGTACTTTATTTTGTACACCCATCTACTTTCCAATGCTTTCTTCCCAGGAGGTAAATCGACAAGACTCCATGTTCCATTATTTTCTAGAGCCTGTATTTCAGTTTGCATAGCCGCGCGCCAGCCCGAATCTTGCGAGGCCTGGCGATATGAAGTAGGCTCAACACCTGCAGTGATAGCTGCAAGAAAATCTCTGTGTCCAGCAGTAAATATGTCATAACTTAGAAATTGTGTTAGAGGATACGAAGTACCTGAGGAAGTGACGGGAACAGATGAACTGTGGTGAAGGGGGAGACTTTTACTTCGAACAACATTTGTCACAAAATCCTGTAATCGCACTGGCTGTGATTTCTTTCGCAATCCTCTTCCCAATACTACCTCGTCGGGCACCTCTGGCAACACCGTATCCCCTGTATTATTAGTAGTATCCGCATCACCCCCAGCGGACTCTCCTGTCAATACTTCTGTATCTACCTGTGCATCCTGGCTACTCGGTACCGAGCCACCAGCAACCACTCCGGCCTCAGCAACCGTAGCCGACACCATCCCAAAAGCCTCTAAATCGTCTCCTGGCACTTCGACAGATGTATGACGTGTCGCAGAAGACATCTCGCTAGCAAAGTCATACCCAGGAAATTCTTTTTCATAAAAAGTAACATCACGGAACACAAAAAATTTACCAGTCTCCAAATCATACAGTTTCTATCCCTTTTTATCAAGTGGATACCCAACAAAGATACATTTTCTGCTCCTGCTAGCAAATTTATCATGTCGGGATCTCAAATCATACGCATAGCACAGACAACCAAAAATACGTAGATGATCATACGAAGGAGCCGAGCCATATAAAACTTCATAAGGAGACTTAAAATGTAAAATACTGGAAGGGGTTCTATTTATCAAATAGCATGCAGCCAGAACACATTTCTCCCAAAAATCTACGGAAAGAGAACCCTGAAATCGCAATGCCCTGGCTACATTTAAAATATGTCGATGTTTTCTTTCCACCCTTCCATTCTGTTGAGGTGTCCCAACACAGGATGTTTGGAACAATATACCTTGAGATGAAAAATAATCTCGTAAACAATTAAATTTAGTGCCATTGTCACTCCGCACACGACGTATATCAGCCCCAAACTGACGCTTCACCATAACAATGAATTTAAAAAACATAGAATAAACAGCAGACTTATCAATCAACAAAATAACCCAAACAGCTCTAGAAAAATCATCCACCAAAGTCAAAAAATATCGTGCCCCATTAGATGACGGAACACGATATGGTCCCCACAGATCACAGTGTATAAGTTTAAAGCATCTCAAAGTACGACTACTACTATCAGGAAAGGCATCACGAGTCTGTTTAGCTTGATGACAAATATCACAAGCCTCATGAGAAAACACACTACTACCAGAGAGAGAAGGTAAATATCACAATCAACTAAACAGTCACGAGAGCCTGTCGCATGAAGAGTAGCCCCAGTATCGAATATCTAAGGGACAGAAGAATTCTTACCCATCAGACGATCAGAGTTTGAAGAACCAGGGTTGGAAGAATCGTCGTTACCCAGCAAGCTCATCAGTTTCTGCCATTGTTCACCTGAGAGTGGTGAAGGATACCCTCCATGCATCATATCCGCTGAACTCCCAGCAAGACCAGCAGGGACACCATGACCAGCAGCGGCGACATGATGAACAACCCCTGCGCCACCAGCACCACGTCCCCCATCACGTCTCTGTGGTGGTGCCGGGCCTCTCCCACCACCACTACCACGTCCGCCCTCACGCCGAGGACGAGTCTCCCACCACTCTGGATAGCCAATCTTGGCAAAGCAAGTTGCAACATCATGACCTATTTTCTTGCAATGAGTACAGACCATACCTGATTTGTCCCTGGAATCCGAGGTTCTACTATTAGAAGTAGTAGAAATACGAGGTGAAGACTTGATAGCCAGCGCCATCACCTCCTCAGTAGCGGATTGGATCTAAGATTTTTGCATATCCTCCTCCTCACGGACTGCCTGGTATGCCCGATCTAAACTTGGCTGAGGATCCTGAGCCAGAAGATTAGATCGGGTATGACCATACAACTCAGCATTCAATCTATACATAAAGTCCTAAAAGTGGTCTTCATCCCTCATAGCCTGTAGCTTGGCAGCAAGTTCACCACAGGTACAAGTAGGCAATAGAAAATAAGCAGCTTGTTCATCCCACAAAGACTACAAATTTCCAAAATAGGTTTCTACAGACATCGATGCCGTTTGTTTGCACTCGGCCAAAGCCACCTTAATTTGTTGCTTCCGAGTGCCGTTGCTAACAACAAATCTATTCGCCAACAAGTTTCACAATGGATAAACCTCCTCAAAGTACGGCAAAGATTTCTTCAGAGACGGATCAATGGTATTAAGAACCCATTGAACCAATAGCGCTTGCACGCATCTCCAATCAAGCAATTTGCTAGCATCATTAACAGGTTTGACTTCAGTACCCTCCAGAAAAGTGATCTTTCGTCTAGAGATCAGGGAGAGACGTATCGACCGAGACCACTCAGCATAGTTTGGTCCACGAAAAACAATAGGAGTAATGATATTTCCTGGTTGATCAGCAGAACTCAGAAAATATGGATCCTTCGGATTAGGATAATTTGGGTTATGTGCACTGCCACCGTCAGTCGCGACGGAGTAGCTGGATGCAGCATCATCTGCCATCGCGGATGTCGGGTGTACAAAAATTTTGTACAATGCCGACGAATCGGCCGCTGATGGACAGGGTCGACGGCGAATCGGCCGCGATCAGGGCACCTGATCTGGCGCGTAGGGGCGAGTGGATGTCAGGTGTACCAAAAATTTGTACAACTCCGATGAATCTGCGAAAGAGATAAAATATATATATATATATATATATATATTTTACAAACCGAAAAAACTTTGCTCACAAACCGAACAAAAATACTTTGCTTTCCTGGTTGCTTGTGCAAACCAAAAAAAAATAGAAGCTTTTGCTAGTGCTTTCCTGGGAAAACAAAATCCTAGCCGCGGAACCAGAAGCTTTTGCTAGTGCTGCTCCTCACAAACCAGAAGCTTTTGCAAGAAAAAAAAAAACGACGACGGCCGGTGCAGTCGGGATCAGGGGTTCCTCGGCGCGATCGGCGTACGGTCGGAAGTCGACGCGGTTGGCGACGCGATCGGCGCAGGTGCGCGGCGGATCAGTGGTTCCTCGGCGTGTTCGGCGCGATCGGAGCACGGTCGGAAGTCGGCGCGGTCGGCGCGGGAGCGGCGGGGTAGGTTTTTCGGAAGATGGCGGCTAGGGTTTTTCGGGAGGCTCTGATACCATGTAGGAAATAATAATGCCTTGTTCTCATTGCTAGGATTTGTTACAATATATATAGTGTCGACATTTGGGCTTATGGGTATGGGCCATATTTACATTGCAAATATTATCTTATAATCTAACATATATATATATATATATATATATATATATATATATATATATATATATATATATATATATATGCCGGACGCTTGTAGCTTAAGTGGCTAGGCGCACCGGCACTTGGGGCATCGGACGGAGTTCGAGCCCCCACGGGGGCGGCTTGGTGGTTCGCCCACGGCCCCCGGGCCAAGCGGTGGCTGGGTGTCTTTGACACGTCCGTTTGGTTTTTTAGAAAAAAAAAAAAAAAAAAAAAAAAAAAAAATATATATATATATATATATATATATATATATATATATATATATATATATATATATATATATAACAAACGAGCTCCTAAACGAGCCAGCTCACGAGGTCAATCGAGCCGAGTACTTCTAAGCTTGAGCTTGGCTCATTTATTATACAAGCTAAAAAATAAAGCTTGAGCTCAGCTTGTTTTACTAAACGAACCGAGCTCAAACGAGCTTTTATCGAGCCGAGCTTCGAACAGCTCGCGAACGGCTTGGCTCATTTGCAGCCCTAGCGGTAGGGAACCTACTTTTTTTTCTCTCTCTCTCACACCTATAATTTTCAGTCAAAATTCCTTGTCAATGTTGTTGTCTTCACTTAAATTATTCTCTGAGTGGCCTGCAAGAGGCTGCCACAATGGGAAAGTGTAACCTTTTTTTTTTCTTTTTTCTTTTTTGGGAAACCCTTTTGTTTGTTTGGCGGTTAAGGCTGCAAACGAGCCGAACCGAGCCGAGTTTTTGTAAGCTTGAACTTGGCTTGACTAGAATTATTCGAGTTCGAGTTCGAGCTCAAGCTTGATAAATTTTTATTTTGGAGCTTGAGCTTGGCTCGAGCTTGTTTATATTAAGCTTGAGCTTGGCTTGGTTTGAGCTTGAACTTGACTTGATAAGGAAGCTTGATTCAAGCTCGATAAGCTTGAAATCAAGCTTATCACTCAACTTTATTTCAAGTTCATTAAGCTTGATTTCAAGCTTAACGAACTTGATTTCAAGCTAGTTAGGTTTGAATTCTAGTATATAAAATATTAACAATTTATTTATATTAATAAAAAAAAAAAGTTCCTTAATATCACTTGTTAAGGACATAAATATATAATACACAAAACCATATATATATATATATATATATATATATATATATATATATATATATATATATATATATATATATATAAACGAGCCAGCTCACGAGCTCAATCGAGCCGAGTACTTCTAAGCTTGAGCTTGGCTCATTTATTATACAAGCTAAAAAATAAAGCTTGAGCTCAGCTTGTTTTACTAAACGAACCGAGCTCAAACGAGCTTTTATCGAGCCGAGCTTCGAACAGCTCGCGAACGGCTTGGCTCATTTGCAGCCCTAGCGGTAGGGAACCTACTTTTTTTTTTTTTCTCTCTCTCACACCTATAATTTTCATTCAAAATTCCTTGTCAATGTTGTTGTCTTCACTTAAATTATTCTCTGAGTGGCCAAATACTCATCTCTCTCTCTCTCCTCTCTCTCTCTCTCTCTCTCTCTCTCTCTTTTATTTATTTTTTAATTTTATTTTGCATAAAATTACAAGTTCTTATATATATATTTTTTAATTTATTAATTTACAATTTGAAACCTTCAACTATTTCTATTTTTCAACTTGACATCCTATACTTTTTTAGTCAACAACTTGATACCATCAACTATTAAATATTTTCAGCTTTTGTACTCTAAAAAAATTACAAAACTACCCTCTCCTCTTCCCTACCCCCCGCTCCCTCCCCTGTCCCCCTCCGGCCACCCCGGCCCCCTCTGCCCCCACCCCCCCCCCCCCCCCCCCCCCGCGCGCTTCCCACCCCTCGCCTGCACCCACTCTCTCTTTGTACGTGTGCGCAGCCAGCGGTGACAGCAACAGTGGCGATGACATCGTGAATAGAGGGGGTGCAGGAGGATTGGGGGCGGGATAGCTGGGGGGTGGGGGTGGGGGTGGTGGGGGGGAGGGGGGGGGGGGTTACGGTCGGAGAGGAGGGGTAGTTTTAAATTTTGAACAATGGTATTTTTGTCCATTTTTTTAGGGAATCAAGTTGTACCAAAAAAATGTAATGTATAAAGTTAAAAAACTGAAATAGTTAAAGATATCACGTTAAAATTAAGTTTTTTAGAAAGCAATACTATATTTGGTCCATAGCTAGTTACTATTAATTGATCGATTAATCGCAGTTATGCGACCACTTCTAATTTTCAACTACTAGCACAATGGCTCATGGATATAAACTAATAAATTGTTGACTATAATAACATACATTTGTTGGATTTTCTGTGTCAATAGATTTTTATGTAAACACATTTCTTTTGTTGATACGGTCACTACCTAAATCCAAATATATATTGGGATATTGAGATGGTATTGGCTTCCTGCGGATTTTTCAAGTCAATCGGTTGTCCATGCTCTACCTAAAAAAAAATTCGTAGTTGATTACAAATTTTATGTTGTTACCTATGTTACACACACGAATATGATACCACACATTAAGATATGACAACATGGACACAGAATTTATTTTAATCTTAACTTTTTCTTTACATTTGAAGTTGCCCTTCCTTTTTTTTAAAATTTGGGTTATTTAGTAATAGGTTCTCAGATAATATTTGATATTAAGATTTGGATCTCCACGATATCAAATTTTAGGGTTTGGATCTCATATTCATTGTTGACGTCGAAATATGTTACCAATTTGGATACCTATGAAGATATAAATCATAAAGATATTATGGACACTCAAATTCTAATATTAAATATTATATGAGACCCAATTACTAAATAACCCAACTAATAAACATTTGTACACTGTTATTTCTCTAAACAATGTAAGAGAAGGAAATAGTAGTCTATACAGAATAAAAGATTAATTCCTATGTAAAGAAGGAGAAACAAAACAAAATAAAATTGAAGACATCTGTAGTTTTGTTTATATGACATAATAGGCATGCGTAGCTAAGCAGTGACCCAATCTTGAAGAATATAAAAATAACCAGAATCATTAATATTTTTGTTGACAATAAGACAGTGGCTATAAAAATGGTCCAACAATATTTATTATAAAAATTGAAGTAGAACAAAAATAATAGTCTCTATTTGAATAATTATCATAAATTTTATTTTGCAAGTTAATTATTAAAAGCTACGAATTTGTTCAGGTTGTTGGCATCTCTTGATTACTTTGCAGTGTTGTGGAATTTATTATAATAAGTAGCTTGGGATTCATATTCTAATATAGTTTATCCATAGAGTTGAAGCATATTGTTTTGAAGCTTAGTTTACTGTTTTAAATTGTCATGTACTATTTTTAGACGAGACATCCTACTATTGTTGAGTGGGTGGGGTTTCCAACCTATGTGGAGAAGACCCCGGAGTGCGACGAGCGCTATTCGTGTGTCGAAGAAGCTCGGGAAGTAGGCAACTATGAGTTGCTACTGCTGCTGCTGCTCCTAAGGGAGGTTCTGGACTGGGTCTGCCGAGTTCGGCCCGAACTCGGTCCCAGGCCGAGTTCTGGCCGAACTCGGTCTGGCTGTTCCAGGATTTGGCGAGTAGGTTCTGTTTGCCCGATACAGAGTTCTGGCCGAACTCTGTGTCGTCGGGGCTGATGCGGAAATTTGGGTGACTTTTCACCACTGGATCTAATCCAACGGTCCAGGTTGGTTGCGGGATTGGGGAGTTAAGTTGGGATTTCCAAACCCTAATTCATAACGCAACGTAACACAACTGGGAGAGAGGAAGGAGGCAAGAGTGACATTGCAACTTCGGAGAAGAAGATGGAGGATTGAAGGTCGCTATTCGAAGGAGATCGTGTTCGGGTAATCTCTACTCGTCGTTCTCGCTCTTCGTAGCCTTGTAATCACTGTTCTTATTTCTGAGTGTTGTGGGGATCCGATTTGGATCGGGAGGAGTTTGTAGAGGGTGTAATTCTTCTATTCCATTAGTGGAGGCTTCTCAGGGTTGGACTCCGATCGTCCCGTGGTTTTTCCCGCAAGGGTTTTCCACGTCAAAAATTCTCTGTGTCTGCGTGGATTGTTTTGTATGTTTGTTTTTGGGTTCGTGCGTTGTATTGCTCGGTCCTCTCGCAGGTACTCTCCGGTTTGGGGAAAGGTTTCCGCGTTTCTTTCCCATCAACTATAAGTTAAGGTGTATTATATTATATTTACTAGTGGATAACCCGTGCCATAATGGCACGGATACGAACCCGGCCTTCTTGACGTAGGCGTGCAGGCACCGGGCCAGCGCCAAGGAGTTCCGAACGGAGACGCGGCCTACGAACCCGGCCTTCTCGACGTAGGCGTGCAGGCACCGGGCCAGCGCCAGGGACCCGAGCCCGGCGGAGGCGGACACGGCAAAGACCACGGTGGCGGCGTGGAGCCTCATGGAGGCGAAGACGCGCATGACCGTTGCGGGGCGTCCGAGGGCGACGAGGCCCGAGACGGCGGCGGTCCAGGAGACGACGTCCCTGTGCGGCATTCTGTCGAACACCTGCAGGACGTGGTCGGCGGAGCCGCGTCGGGAGTAGGCGGTGAGCAGGACGGTCTGCACGAAGGAGTCGGACCGGAATCCGAGGAGGAGGGCGTGTGCGTGGAGCGACTTGGTTGCAGCGGCGGCGGTGGTGGTGTTGAGCAAGGAAGAGAAGGTGTGGGAGTCGGGAGGGACGCAGCGGCGGAGCATTTGGGAGTAGATGGAGAGTGGGTCGGCGGAGATGACGATGGCGGTGTTGAAGGAGAAGGGGTTGGGGTTGGTCATGGCGGAGAAGAGGGAGGCGGCGAAGGAAGGGTCGACGTCGGCGGCGCGGTGGAGGAGGCTGCTTGCGACGAAGGGGTTGCGGAAGAGACCGGCGACGACGGCATGGGCGAGGATGGAGCGGAGACGACAGAGGGACGGACGGTGCAAGAGGAGCTGGAGGCGGAGGTGCCGTTGGAACAACCGGTTGCTCCGCACCCAACATGGGACCTCCTCCTCTCTTATAGAGAGAGAGAGAGAGAGAGGGGCAATTTAGTTCTTTCATCATCGTTGAACCAAAGCACATGGGTCGGACCAAAAACTCAGTGTGCTTTATATTATAGATTTATCGATCGACTATACTATTTTTAGTTGTGATATAAAATATTTGGTACACGATTGAAGTTGACCAATTTCTTTAGAAGCATATATAGAGCTGGCAAACATTCTGGCAAACTACTTGTATGTACACTATGAAATTTATATATTAGGATTAATTAAACTTTGGTATTAAAAAATCATTCTGTGTTCCGAAGATATCCAATTTAGAGTTTGAGTTCTGAGATAACGGTTGACTCATGTTGATTATCCAAAAAAAATTAATAAATATTTATGATTAATTAGACATAGGGTCATATATAGAAACAAGTTTGTCATTCTTAAGTTCCTATTCAATTTATTTATCAATAAATTTTGGATGGTCAACACGAATCAATCGTTATTTTAGGACCCAAATTCTAAGCTGTACATCTTCAGAATCCAAATGTTAATTTATAATATTTTTGGAACTCAAAGTCTAATTAACCCTATATATTATGATGCAAACTCTTTTTAATATTTTATAAATAATTTATCACAAAATATTTGTCAGCGCTAAAAAGAATAAAATTTGAATTGTAATAAAAGATATTGTCAAATTGGATTTCAAATGATTGAATTCTAGATCTGAGTTGTCACCAGTGAACTCCTCGAACTGTAAGATCAAGTTCAGGATTTGTATTATGAGTGAGTATTCGGTTAATTCGGTTCGAACCGAAAATCGAATTAGACCGAAAACTGAACAAGCAAAACCTAAACCGAATCGATATAGTCCATAACCGAATCAAACTGAACCGAATTAAATCAGTTCAGCTTTCGGTTTATTTGATTTTTTAGTTTATTTGTATTTTTTTGTTTGTTAATATATATATATATATATATATATATATATATATATATATATATATATATATATATATATATATTGAGACTGATGCTCTTATCATGGGATCCTAATGTGGAGGTCTAATCTAATGGGATGATGATGTAATATGAGATGTAAGTTTGTACCAGCAGTTTGTTTATCAATTAAAAAGTACACTTTATATATATATATATAATCGGTTTTCGATTTTGGACCAAAATCGAATAAAAAAATTAGTATTTTTTAATCGAAACTGAACCCATTTTTTTAAACCGAACCAAATTTTTTGTTATATTTGGTTCGGATTTTGGTACAAAACCGAATAATGCTCACCTCTAATTTGTATCCTTTGCAAAAAATGATTTTCGATAGTATCCTTTGCAAAAAATGATTTTCGATGGGCAAGCACAACTTTGGATTGGTGGATGGAGCTGGTTTTCGATAGACTTTGTACTCGAAAAAAAAATGGAACTAATACTACGAACAAATATGACGACAAATAGAAACATGCATAAACTTGTATCAAATTTGAAATGACCTCTCTCTCTCCTCTCTCTCTCTCTCCTCTCTCTCTCTCTCTCTACCCTCAAATTGGAACTTTTAAGAGCATTAATAGTAAGGTTGGTCCTTAGACGGTTTTGAAATCAAACCACAGGAAAGATATGGGTGTATGTAAAAATTGAGAATAATGGACCCAAATGACATGCAATGCAGCGTGCACAAAGTCCGCGCGTTACGTCGGACTTCTCAAAAAAATATAATAAGGCTCATCCCAATTTCTAGATTATAGATTCAGAATGTAGGAGCCTATTTTGTAAAGGTTCAATTAAAGTCCCATGATGATCCCGTCATATCTACAAGAGCTATAGCCTGGGTCTCAGAATTTCTACATTCAGAATGTAAGAACTCATTTTGTAGAATAGTAGAGGCTCAATTTGGAACTCCAATTTCTAGATTCTAGATTTTATATATTGTTTAAAAAAGAAGAAGGATGACACATGAGTGTATATTCATTCTTCTTATTTGGGTCTCAAATTCTTTTGTTTACTATTTTCATACAAATCTAACATATTTTTATTATTTTATTATAAATATATTTTTGAGCTTCATCTACTATTGATGCTCAAAGAGCATCATTAGTAAGTCTCATCCCAGAATCTAGATTCTAGATTCAAAATTTAGAAGCTCATTTGGTTGAATAGTAAGAACCATCCCATGTTTTAATTTTTAGATTCCCAGGTTCAACCCATCCACAAGAGCTATGATATAGGTTGAGGCTGAGAATTTCTATATTTAGAATGTAGGAAATTATTTTGTAGAATAATAAGTCCCAATTTGGAGCATCGTTCTCTAAATTCAAGTTTTCACATTTTTTTACCATAATATTTTTTTACTACACATCCTTTGGGACCAAAGGTCATTTTATCATTTTCTACTATTCCTTTACAGACCCAACTCATTCTAAATTTATTTATTTTTGTTATAAATTTGGACCTCAAGATGCATTTTGGAGCTCTATCTACCAAGGCCATCTCCAACATGGATTTCTAAAATTGAGTTTCTATCCTACTTGTCATTGTACTTTAAATACATTTATATCCTACTGGGTAGCAGGGCCGACCCTGAGCAATTGGGGGCCCGAGGCGAAACTTCTAAAATGGGCCCCAACATAATGTAAAAAAAAGTATAAATAAAACAAAATTTGTTGTAGTCAAGATTTGAATCAAGAACCTCTTAAATATAAGTCTAGCATTGTACCCAATACACAACAATATTTTTTATTAAAAAAGAGAACATGATACATACCAGTTCTATTATATACAGTTTCATGTTGGTGCCCCCTTTCGTCAGGGGGCCCTGGGTCGTCGCCCGGCCTGCCCTGGGCCAGGGCCGCCCCTGCTGGGTAGAGTTTCTATATAGCATTGCATACAGAAAAAAGATTCCAATGTTCTCCATTTTTATCTTACGTGACAACATATCAAAGGATCAATTTAATGACGTGGTCAATATTAATTCGTATGAGAGATGAAAATTTTTTATGAGAGTTTCTACATATAAAATTCTCATAATTTTTTTTTATCCTATATTACCGTCACATATGATAGAAATTAAGATATAAACTATTATCATTGGGAGATTTTTTTAATTGGATTTTATCATAGAAACACATGAGAAATAGAATCCCTATTGGAGATATACCTAATGATGCTCTAACAACCCAAATCAAATTTATGAAATGAGCTTGCTCTGCCTACAATCAAATGCTTACAATTTTTTTACAACCGCCACGTGTCGGACTTTGATTGGAGGATGGGGGAAGTGGTGGGGTCAGGTGGAGCTTATCCAGCAGGGGATGAGTGGGAAGGTGGGATCCGGTAGGACTCATGTGTAAGAAATTGTAAGAATATTATAAATATTTTATTGTAAACTTACCATTTTTCTTATCAAATTTGTCCAATTGACAAAAGATGTGCCATTGCTCGCTCTTGCTCCCCTTGCCTGGCCTAAATGAGCTTAACTTTGATACAGAAGGGTATGACCCTTGTTAGCAATCACCCGAATAGAACGCGTATTATACGCAAATTTTTTCGTATCTTACATAAACGTATAATACTTACGTACTTTTAAAAAATTCGGATTTGTACGCGAATTTTAAGCCCGTGGCATTTTAAAACGCGTATCGTACGAATTTTTAAAAAATTTGGCCAAAAAAAATGTGACCAAGAAACCCAACAGTCTTGACTTTCTTGACTCTTGCTGCTATTAGATATTAAGACCGGCACAATTCTAAAAAATTATCAAAAGAAAAGAAGAAAAAGTCTCACAGTAACCAAAAAAAAGAAACCCAAGAGTCTTTGCACATGTTGCTTGCAACAATCAAAGAAAAATATTTCGGTTTTCCATCATCCAACCTCTTCTTATTCTCACACTAAATTCTTGTTTATGAAGGAGTAGAGATGGGTGGGCCCTATATATATGTCGAATTTTTAGTGCCGAATTGGTTCATATGAAACATACTAAACACGAATTAAATCTGATCCGAATGTTTTTCGTTAGACGAATTTTTGACCGTATTTTACTTATATTGTGTCGATTTATACTCGTACTTTTACCGTTCCGAATTTTTTTCCGTTTACGGAATTGCTAACAAGAGGTATGACAGGTGGGCTCCCTATATAAATTTGCTTACACGAGTTATCAAAAAATATAGAGGGGTCCACCTGTCATGCACTGTATCGTATCAAAGTTTTTTCCGGCCTAAAGTCTCCTCCTTCCAATCATTTCATGACATTTAAATCATGAAACCAAGTCATTTTATGGTTGGGTCCCTCACACACTGACATCATGCATGCAGCGCCAATCAAGACCCAACAGTTTGACCGCTCATAATCCTTCTTCCTTGGTTCCGGGGAGTCCGGAATCAACGTGCTTAGCAGTGTCAGTGCTCAGGTCAAAGTCAAGGGCTTTTCCAAGTAACTTGACAGGTCTCTGAACCCTAGTTCCAGGTCTTGAATGATTTAGCATTGTCATCTTATATAAAAGGAACGACAACAAGTTTTGTTTCCTCTCTACTCATTCGCGCTCTTAAATTTGGCAAATGTTAAAGACATTACAGCAACTATTAGGAAACAACATATTTAGTAGTTTTAAAATTTTGACAATTTTAAATATACACAGGACTGTTAAAAATGTGTTGTTTCTAATAACTTTGGTAGTATTATTAACATTTGCCTAAATTTTAACTAAAAATTCAAAAAATTGTAGTTAATTATAACCAACTAAATATAGTTGTGCTAACTAAAGATGTATTTCTCTCTATTATAATCCGAAATCATAAGAACTCAAAATTCATAAGTGAATCCGAAGTTCATATCGAACTTGAAGTTCATCTTGAATCCAAAGTTCATAAGTAAACCCAAAATTTATATTGAACCTAAAGTTCAAAAGAACCCGAAGTGCACAAGTGAA
Organism: Iris pallida; assembly: GCA_029216955.1. Taxonomy (NCBI): domain Eukaryota; kingdom Viridiplantae; phylum Streptophyta; class Magnoliopsida; order Asparagales; family Iridaceae; genus Iris; species Iris pallida. Next base: position 27,609,220 of record JANAVB010008400.1, on the reverse strand, counting down.
TGTGAAGTTCTTATTGAACATGAAGTTTATAAGAACATGATGTTCGTAATATACCAATGAAACATTTCTAGCTAAGGTATTGGCCTTGCCATAGCGCTAGCATTGCCGCAACGATCACTTCGCAAAAAGCAAAATTTGGTCGAGTGGTTCTCCCTAGCTTGTCTGAATCGAAGTTATAATTTGGCTAAAGCATGAGCGTCGCCATATGACATAGCTCTACCACATCCGGCCTAGCATCACCTGAATCGAAGCAAAATCACCAACCTCACTAAAATGCTAGCACCATTTGATTCTTCATAATGACAGAAGTATTAGCCCTGATGTTTACACTACAAAAAAAGTTGGCTTTTGGGACGACACTATTAGGAACACTAGACTAAAACGTCCTAAAAAAATTGGTTTTGGGGACGACTATGTTTTGGTAACAAAAGATAATAATTTTTTGGGACATATTGAGAAAATTGATCGCTTATTTGGGACTAATAAATTTTATGTAGCGAATAAACCACATTACCGTCCCAAATAACTCGGCGGGGATGCCAAGTATTTGGCGGCTAATTACCAAAATTTTGGGAAAACTTTTTTTCCACAGCTTGTTGCCATCCTAACCGCTGGATCGAACAACTTAAATCTACAACCGTTCATAAACAAAACCACTCAGATCAAAAGATCAAAACCATCATATGACCTAAATCTTTCTCTCTCTCCCCCATATTGAGATCAGAAAATCAAAACCCTGCTATGCTCTCTCTGTCCCCGAACTCTCCCACCATTTCTCTCCGAGCTCTCCCCATTTCTTTTCGATCCCTTCTCTGCTCTTTCTCTCTCTCTCCGATCAAAGAGAATGGGTACTACTAGCTGATTCTCTCAACCCTAGGTGTTGCTGCTTGGTAAGAGCAACCAAAGAACAACCATTTCTCTCTCTCTCTCTCTCTCCTACATTTGCTACTAGCCGATTCTTTCAACCCTAGGTGCTCCGGTGCTGATGCTTGGTTTATTTTTTCCCAATTTTTTAGAATTTTACCAAGATATTTTAGTTTTTACCCCCAATTTTGGATACATGTTATTTTGCTCAAAATTTGAGAGCTTTACACTGTTTACACATGGTACACATTATTATTGTTGGTGTTTTTTGCCTTTAGACTTGGAAAGATAGTCCCACATCGGCTACACCAAATGATAAGTATCTCAATATAATGTATTGCTTGTGTTGAGATGTGCACATGAGGTGTAATGGGGCACAAGTGTGTGCCATGTGGGAGTATTTTTCTATAAGAAAAAAGGATTAATTCTAACAATGATGTAAGTTAATTTTTGTTGATAGGACTCGGACTCGGACTCGGACTCGGACTTGGACTCCAGAATGCCTTGTGCATGCATGATCGTGTATTCGGGGGGTAGGCGTGTGCTAGCACTCGACTATGTTGATTGTGGGATGATGTAAAATATCAAACTCTATTTTAGAGTATTGGTATTTTAGTTCCACATCGGATAGGAGAGATGGTGAAATCTCACTCCACTCTATAAATAGAGCCCCCTGACCTCCTTTCTAAGATGCACGAAAGAAGAGAGTTAAGAGAGTCCGTAAAGTTCATGAAGCCCGTTCAACTCTTAAAAATTGACTGACGAGCGTTCCAAAAGTTCTCTAAGAACTTGCTAGTTCCTGGAAGCGGATCGAATATATGTGAATCTTGCTTTGAGCAACGGTGATCTGATCACCCTAGCAAAGCTGCCTTTCTCTTTCTTCTTTCCTTCTCTTCTTCTCTGATCTAATCAGAAATACCTTGTGGGCTTTCATCGCTGCTGCTGCTAGTAATTCGATTTGTACCTTCTTTTTAGAAGTATTACATTCGTTTGCTACGGTAACGAAATCTTTTAGATCTTCGTTACCCAGAATCCTTCAAGGATCTCTGTAGTGCACCTTCTTTGAAGACTTGCTACGAAATATTGTTTTTACAATCGTTTCATTTCTCAGTTCCATTGAAAATTACGTCTCGAGAATAACAATCTCAAAGCAAGATTTATATTCGATGGAAAACAACCGTGCAAACCTTCTTGACACAAGTTTTAACAAACTTGAGAAGTTTGACGGGGAGCATTACAACGTCTGGAAGAAAAATGTCAGCCTTAATCTTCAACTCATGAGCGTTGACTACGTGTTGACAGATCCTGAGCCTTTAAGTCCAGAAGGTGAAAATGCTCGAAGGGTCGCTGAGGCTACTTGTGAGCACCCTGAATTTCGGGTTGATTTTTTTTTATTTTTTTATTTTTTTTAATTTTTCTGATTTGATCTGGCTACGATAAAAAATTTTTCTGTTTATTTTTCATTAAGTGTGCTTTCCCGTGCCATTGATATTTGGAGTGTCAGGGATGTTCAACTCTGGAAATCTTTTTCACGAGTTTTGGAGTGGACATGATTGCCTTCATGATGGTATATAGTGTCCCATCCAAACTTGTCCCCTTGTGCTCTTTTTGTTTCGCTGAACTTCGGGTCGATTTAGACCATTTGATTATTATTTATTTTCCCACTCTTTTCCTTGATCATTTTCAGCACGTTACCGTGACTTTTAAATTGGGAGCGCAAGATCAGTCAGTTTCTTGAAACCAACTTCTCATTGATGATCTACTCGAGACGCTCGTCACCCATGACCTTCGTTTCCCACTCAGACATGTCATTTTGTGCTCCACTTCGCACAACTTTACCGACACGTGATCCGATTTTATTTCACCCCACGGTGTCACATTTATCTTCCAACTTGATTTGTGGGTCCCCTGTCGACCAAAACCTGTCAGCCCCAATTATGGACATGGCCCACATTGAGCCTACTATCCGTCCGCCACTTGTGTCCCATTTATTGGAATCTCTATGTGCTACTTATTTGCCCATGATTATCGACGCCTAATTTTAATTCTATTATTGCATCATGTCCGATTTTGACCCAATCCGGCTCCACCGAGTCCAGTCCAGCTCCATGTTGGCCTCCATCGGGTTAATATCCTTCTACCTATTTCAATATTTATTGGAATTTCTATTTAATTGATCCCCTATTGGAATGACCTATTTTTCTCCATTTAATCCTAGCCATTGATTTCCCTTAATTAAATCATCACCATTCACTCCCAACTTTTCCACACTCTTACAGCCAATTTGTTGGCCGGCCCTAAAAACTATGTGGGGAGAATTATTTCTCTCTCTATCACATTATTACTATCCTCTCTCTCTCTCTCTCTCTCTCTCTTTAATTCAATACCTTATCCTATTTTCTCTCTCTCATTCCTTATCCATTTCTTTTCAAAAACAAAAAAAAACAACAACAAACACAGCTACAATACCACCACCCCCTACAAACCCGACCACACGCCAACTCCTCCACCATGGCCATGGCCGGACCACCCCGACCTCCCCTGGCCGTCGGCCATGGAGCCACCCCCGACCATTCTCCTCCTCCAACTCCACTTCACCTCACCACCACCGCTACATCACCATCACCATCACCGCCACCACCATTCTCCCTCCGGCCAACCGTCGCACCACCACCCCCCATCTCGCGTAGCCGCCACGCCTCGCCGGCGGGCCTGGCCACGCGCAGCCCCGTGCGCCACCCGCGCTGGCCGCGCTGGCAGCAGCTCCGGCAGCTCCGGCAGCGTGAACGGCAACCGCGCGCGCGTGTGCGGGCGTTCCGCCGCCGCCGACGTGCGTCGCCGCCGTCGCGCAAGCCACCGGCCGCGCGAGCCTCCGGTGACTCTCTCCGAACACGCCACTCTCTTCTCCGACGCGCCGAATAGCCGATTCGTGCGTTTTGCACGACGTCCCGTCGTGACGAGCTCGGGAACGAAGCTGAAATATCACCCCGTCTTAGCAACTTCGTGCGCGTTTTCCCGGAAATCCGACCGTTGGATCGGCGATTTCTTCGCTCCCCTCGCAATCTCGGTATATCCACCTTCGCTTATGTCAATTTTCGTCCGTTAATTTTGTCGTTTGATACATCAAAACCGGCCACCAAGTTGACCGTTTAAATTATATTAAATTTGGACAGTTTTGCGGGGCCAACTTTGTCAGCATGTATCTCCTCCACCGTAGCTCCGTTTGGCGTGCTACCAGTTCCGGTGCGAAGCTGGTATAACTCTCTTGCTATCCCTCCAGTTTCGTTTTATTGTGAGCTTGTTTGATTGGTTAAATTCGACGCCAAAGTTGGTCGTACCGAATTCGTAATTTCCAACTTATAAAATTCTATTTTGAACACGGGACTCCAGATTTCATTTCTGACACCACCAGTAGACTTGTGGCGTCGTTCTGGCATGTTTTCATATAAAATTTGTTAGATTTGGAGAACGTGGGCCCGGACATATTTTTCGGTGCAAAGCGGGTCCCACTTTCTGGATCAATGGGACTTTTTGACGACGGCTCATCGGAATCCAACTCCGGATATACCGTTGAGTTCGTATCGTCATTCTGGACTCGTTGACATATAATTTGCTAGGTTTTGGTGGACATTGGGTCCGACACGCATTTCGGTGCAAGACGGATACCAATATCCGGGTCAACGGGTCATTTTGAGGTCGGCTCATCGGAATCCAATTCCGGAGATATCGTTGAGTTCGTATCACCATTCTGGACTCGTTGACAGGTAGTTTGCTGAGTTTTGAGAACATTGACTCCGGCACGCATTTCCGTGCAAACCAGAATTCCAAGTTCTGGTCAACGGACCAAATTGAGATCGGGTCAACGGAATCCAATTCTGGAGATACCGTTGGGTTCGTATCGTCATTCTGGTTTCGTGAATATATAATTTGTTATATTTTATAGACTTATTTTCTTGCACATTTTCGGTGCAAACGGCTCCGACACGGATATCGTTTTGACCTGAAATTACCTTTTTGCCCTTGTGTCCAAATTGGACCGTTGGGTAGGCTATCCTAAGCTAATTTGACCATTCTGGACACGTTGGCGATATTTATTTCATCGTTCGACAATGTTTGTTGATAGTTTCTCTAAGTTTAGCCTTGTTATAATTAATTAATAATTAATTTATATAATGTTCGTATTTCGGGATTAGTACAACGAAACTGAGCTCAGTCGATTCCAGTGATCTCACATCGCTGAAATTGACAAGATGGCACGTGGATTACTGTAATAAGATTATCAACCTTACCATTGATATTCTTATCTCGATTTGCGTGTCGTAAGTTTCGACGTACGAATAACGAAGTACACTTTATATCCTTAATAATTAGACTAGAATTACCCTGTTTGACCGGAGTTGACCAGTTGACCCAAAGTCAACTGTAAGTCAACACTTGACCTAGTTTGACTAGATTATTGACCGGAGTTGATCTAGAGTCGTTTTGACTTAGAAGAACCTAGTATAAGATAGATTGCTTGTAGATTTATTACAACTTGAACACCTTGTAACCTGTGTTGCTTTAAATAGGACTCTGTGGCTTCAGTTGGACCCGCTATACTTATCAGCTCAGAACCGCAGGCGAGTACATTCACTGATAGTTTTCATTGTCTTGATATCTACTATATCCGATTCAGTCGTAGTGTTTTACTTGATTCCCGACACGACGGTTCACGGACTAGTATACGTCGGATCCTGACATGAGATGTTATTCCTGGACTTTCTTGGTATATGGGTATGAGGTATTTCTGTGTTCCTGTACTTGTATAGACATTGATTTGGGAGTGGGCTGGCCCCCTGCTCTTGAACCCCGTGTCATGACGTGCCATGTCCGGATCCGTGATACTATTCGGGGATGGGGGAATTATTAGGGGATATGTGATCAAAGCCTTCCTGTAACTATACATTGCTAGCGTCACCCTCACCTCACGTAGGGTGTTGCAGACACCCCATTACCAGTTATCCAGGTGTGACGGCATGATTCTCCGTTGAGTATACTGCGGATTGCCGGGCCAAGTGGATAACCATCTCTTGCTTCCATAGCCGATCACATATCGCTCTAATAGTTCAAATCACTTTTTACATTTGTTGTTATATCTTATATTTCCAGTTCACCTTTACTTACCATACTTTCACCATGCTATGATTCATTTCTCATATGCTCTACCTGCCTTTTATACTGTACCATGATTACGAGACTAAGTTCTGTTTGAAAGAAGGGTTACAACCCCGGTCCTTGTTTGGTTTAAGGGTTGTAACTCGGCTTTCAAATGGTTCCCAAGTCGTCGAACTCACCTGTTCTACCTGCTTTCATACTGTGCCATGGTTGTGGTACTAAGTTCTGTTTGAAAGAAGGGTTACAACCCCGGTCCTTGTTTGGTTTAAGGATTGTAACTCGGCTTTCAAATGGTTCCCAAGTCGCTGATATCTTTGTCTTGTATTTCATTATTACTGTCTCTTATAGTATTTCTCAATTCATATGGAACTGCTGTTGGTGTTTGTACTTGCTCATTTTTCTGACAGGATACGTTGACAAAATTTTACAGATAGCTTGGAGATTTCCTGCTAGTCTAGAGGAGCCACATTAGAGGTTGTTTAGTTAGCTTTTCTCAGTTGTCTGGAGTTGTATTTACTTGTGGATTACTGTATTTGAGTTTGAGATGTATTCTGAGTTTGTACCTTAGACACTTAGACTTCTATCTGTTGTATCTCTTTTCGATTTCATGTTTTATCTATCTTCCTTTATGCTCTACCTTAGATGTGATTGAGTTTACATTCTGCTATGTCACCCCCATTCGGGGAGTATAAACTGTTTAGTCTTATACTGTTAGATGCATTGAGACCTAGGACAGCGTTCTACCGCCGACACTGTGGCGTAGGCTGGGCGTTGTTACGTTCTCGTGCCCTAACTCTAGGGTGCGGGTCATGACACTACTGCTCTGCAATTCAAGTGGAGGAGAGATACAACATTTGCAAGTTGCTTATCTTAAACTCTATGGAAGACTCTCTGGCAGAGTCATACAGCAAGACGGTCCATGCTAAGGACGTCTGGGAGTCTGTAGAGAATCTCAACAAGGCAGATGAGAACAGGAACAAGATCCACGTGACCAAAAAGGTCTGGAAGATGCGATTTGAGGACGACAAGACGATGTTGCCTCAAGTCAAACTTTCTCAAGTTACGTCAGAAACTTGAGGATAACGGCATACCTTTGTCGATGCATTTGTCGTCGGGGACATTGTCGCCAAGCTCCCACCTAGGTGGAGCAATTTTATTATGGACTTGCACCGCAAGAAGATGTAGGTAGATCTTGAACACCTCTTGCACTGGATTCATGTTGAAGACGAGCTAAGAACTCTCACCAGTTGTAGGTGATGTCAGATCAATTCAAGCCAAAGACCTAAGGGCGATGGTGCTTGCTTCAACTGTGGCAAGAAGGGTCACTTCAAGAAGGATTGCAGGGCCAAGCCTAAACCAAAAGGGCAGGTATGGCTAAACTTGGTTATTTTGATTACTTAACTTGGTTGCTATTGTTGCACAGGTTGAGTTATCTAGCGTGGTAGCTGACTAGTGGTCCAACACTAGTGCATCTGACCACATGTGCTCTCGAAGGAGCTGCTCACTAAGGATGAGCCGTGTCATGACGAAGGTCTCGATGGCGAACATGTACCTAGCAGAATATATGAAGATCGAGACAGTGGTTATGAACCACCGACAAGGACACTGGAATGCGTGTTACACGTACCAGAGATTTTCGAAGATCTGATCTCAGAAAGTTTGTTATATGATACAGACTTGAAAGATGGACATTCGTACTAGCCAGATGCTAATTTTTTGGCAAGGAATATGCTTCGAAAAGATGTTCGGTGCTGAAGGGATGTTCGGACTTCTGCTGATGGCGATGAAGTTACTTTATTGAATGGACTGAGAGTTGTTCTATGATAGAAGCATACTCAAGCTGTCCTACCGAGAGATACAATACTGTTAGGAAGTTGCTCAGACGATTGAACTAAAGTACTGATCATCTGGAGTTAATACACTCAAATATCTGTGACTTTTATCAATTCTCTACAAAGGCCGATTTGAAGTGTTTCTCGAAGTGCACGTTCGCATGACTTCTCAAGTAGAAGGATACAACATTCGAGTAGTTCAGAGACTTTAGGGCTGAAGCTGAATGTTAAACCGATCTACAACTACTCAGAAGTGATCGAGGTAGAGAGTACAGGTCTCATGAATTCGCATCGTTCTACAGAGAACATGGAATTGTTAATGAGACGACTGCTCCGTACTCTCCTCAATCAAATAGTATTGCAGAAAGGAAGAAAAGAATGTTAACGAAGATGATGAACTCAATGCTGTTGACTACGGGTCTTCTAAATTGCTTTTGGGGCGAAGCAGTGCTTTCTGCTACTCTCATTCTGTATAGAGTACCGTATACAACTTTCGATGTCACTCCTTATGAACTTTGGTTCAAGGTCAGACCCAACTTGAATGTTATTCGAGTGTGGGGGTGTCTGGCGTATGTGAAGCTTCCGAATTTGAAGATTTAGAAGATAGGTACAAGGACTACGAAGACAATCTTCCTGGGTTATGCCAATAAGAGTGATGCTCGGAGGTTCCTTAATATTGAATCTAATCATATCATTGAGTCTCACGATACAAAATTCTTTAAAGATAAATTTATAAGGCACAAGAATGTTATTTTTGTAAATATTCTGGAGAATATGTGAGTGCACAAGAGGCTGAAGCTCCTTATAGAGATGTAGTCCAAGAAGTTGTTGTTGCAAGAACAACTATTGAACCAGAACTCATAGAACCTGTGTCTAAGCGAATGAGAAGACAGAAGGACTTCGGAGAGGATTTTGTCATCTATTATGTGGAAGCAGATCTACTTACCTATGATGAGGCTATGAAGACCAGACACGCTGTCCTTTGGAAGGAGGTTATTAATGATGAGTATGACTTGATAACCTCTAACAACACGTGGGTGTTGGTCGATCAGCCTGAAGGAGAAAAACTAATCGGATGTAAATGGATCTTCAAGAAGAAGATAAAATCTGATGGAACTGTTGATAAGTTCAAGGCTAGGTTGGTAGCCAAGGGGTTTTCTCAGAAGCAGGAGATTGATTAATTTGACACTTATGCTCCAGTAGCATGAATGACGACCATGATCAGGATATTGATTGCTTTAAGTACAATTCATAAGCTAGTTATTCATCAGATGGATGTTAAAACTGCTTTCCTGAATGGTGAGTTGACTGAAGAGATTTACATACAACAACCAGAAGGATTCGTCGTCAAGGGCCTCGAAGACAAAGTCTGTAAGTTGGTAAAATCTCTGTATGGTCTGAAGCAAGCTCCCAAGATGTGGCATGAGATGTTTAATAAAGTCATAAGATCAAACGACTACAGGCTCAGCGAGACGGACAAATGTGTATACACAAAGTTCGCTGACGGGAGAGGAGTTGTCGTTTGTCTGTACGTGGACAACATGCTGATCTTGGGTACAGATCTAGCAAGTGTCACTGAGACAAAGAAGTTCCTCTCGTCTAAGTTCAACACGAAGGACTTAGGGGAAGCTGATGTTATCCTAGGGATAAAGATCATCCGGACGAAAACTGAAGTGGCATTATCACAGTCTCATTATATTGAGAAGATGCTCACACGCTATGGGTATCAGGATCTTCCAGGGATAGATACGCCGTATAGGTGTGACAAGAAGCTGAAGCCAAATCCAAGGGAAAGCGTCAGAAAGTTGGAGTATTCACGTGTCATCAGGAGTTTGATGTATGTGACTGCTGCCACAAGGCCTGACATAGCTTTTGTCGTGAGGATGCTGAGTCGGTTTACGAGCAATCCAGGTGTGGAGTACTGGAAAGCTGTAAAGAGGATTATGATATACCTCAAAAGGACTCAGAAGTATGTACTACTGCGAAGATCCAACAGTAGTAGAAGGCTTCAGTGATGCAAGCTGGTATTCAAAAGTAGAGAGTGAAAGGTCCACAGGAGGATACATATTCTAAATGGGTGGAGCTGCTATATCGTGGAAGTCGAAGAAGCAGTCTATGCTCTCACACTCGTCTATGGAATCTGAGTTTTATGCACTAGCAGCTGCAGCAGATAAAGCATAATAGCTTCGGGAGCTCATGTATGATCTTCCTATGGTTGGTACGCAGATTCTGGAAGTGCCAATTTACTGTGACAATCAGGCAATTGCAGCGGTGGCATCAAATGACCTTTTCAATGGTAAGAAGAGGACTGTGTGATTAAGGCACATGTCGGTCAATGATCTTATTAAAAAGGAGTCATCGCCGTGGTGGATGTTCAGAGCTAGGAGAATCTGGTGGATCCGATCACCAAAGGTCTCAAGCGTCAGCTGGTTGAGGACTTAGCAAAAAAAATGGGCTTGAAGACGTTATGATATTGTGTCTCTGCAATCATACCATAAAGTTTTATGCTATTAGTTCAAAGAGAAATCTACTAGGCATCTAGCTTTTGGTTCAAGGGAGGACCATTGACTAGAAAAATATCAGGTGCAGTGGGCAATCCTTTGGTATACTGCGAGGTCACGGACCTAGAACCACTGTTAGTGGGCAGTCCTCTGGATATTGCACGGTCACGTACCCAGAACCACTGTTAGTGGGCAATCCCTTGGGATATTGCGTGGTTTCAGACCTAGAACTATTATGAGTAGTCAATCCTTTGGGACCTTGCGAGATTGTGAACCCAAAACCACTATTGTCTACTGTTTGTTTATTGTAGAGAATAAAGTCCTGTGAGAGAATGGCTTGGAAGCCTTAATGAGTTCTCGGGCATTTGGGATGTCTGACATGCTTTATAGGAAGTACGGGTAGTATAAAACTACAAAGGAGGGTAGTACTCCATACTACAGTGGAGTGACACCACATGAGGTACCTAGTGAGGGTAAAGCCTCGGCTTCGGGCCAAGTCACAGCGGCGTAGCACCGCACATAGGCAAGTGGGCCTAATGCTGTAGAATGAAGAGTGGTAGGCAGTACTACAAAGAGGATGAGTCTCATGTTACAGTGGTGTGACACCACATGAGGCAGTGCCTCGACTTTGCAAGCCATGTCACGGCGGCATAACACCGCAAGGAAGCGAAAGACTTCATGCTGGATAGTTTGGCACTACAAAGAGGCTAGGCCTCATGCTACAGGTGGTATAACACCACATGAGGAAGTGCCTCGGCTTTGGGCCTTGTCATAGCGGTGTAGCACCGTAAGGAAGTAAAAGGCTTCATGCCAAGACTCTTTAAAAGAACTCACCTAGAGTGTATGGATAGAGATGTAGGCCATCTCTTGAGGAAAACTTTGTAGACACCCAACATACATACACCGAAACCAGGCTGGCACAAGGCCTTTAATGCGCAGCCAGAAGCACAGTTGATGTCATTATGTGAGTAGGAAGAATTACAGTTATGGTGCAGAATTCAAGGCTTAGTCCATTCTTGTATCATATTGTTATTTAACCTATGCGGAAAGATGCAAGTCGTAGCGACATCTTCCTAATGCATGATGGACAGTCACTGTGGGGAATGCTCAACCCATATATTGAGATATATGGGGGATTGTTGGTATTTTTGCTTTTAGACTAGGAAAGATAGTCCTACATCGGCTACACCAAATGATAAGTATCTCAATATAATGCATTGCTTGTGTTGAGGTGTTCACATAAGATGTAATGGGGTACAAGTGTGTGCCATGTGGGAGTATTTTCCTATAAGGAAAAAAGATTAATTCTAATAATGATGTAAGTTAATTTTTGTTGATCGGACTTGGACTCGGACTCAGACTCCAGGATGCCTCGTGCATGTACAGTCGTGTATTCAGGGGGTAGGCGTGGTCTAGCACTCGACTATGTTGATTGTGGTATGATGTAAAATATCAAACTCTATTTTAGAGTATTGGTATTTTAGTCCCACATCGGATATGAGAGATGGTGAAGTCTCACAACACTCTATAAATAGAGCCCCCTGACCTCCTTTTTAAGATGCACCAAAGAAGAGAGTTAAGAGAGTCCATAAAGTTCAGGAAGCCCGTTCAACTCTCAAAAATTGACTGACAAGCGTTCCAAAAGTTCTCTAAGAATTTGCTGGTTCCTGGAAGCGGATCGTATATAGGCGAATCTTACTTTTAGCAATGGTGATCTGATCACTCCAGCAAAGCTGCCTTTCTCTTTCTTCTTTCCTTCTCTTCTTCTCTGATCTAATCAGAAACTCCTTGTGGGCTTTCGCCAATGCTGCTGCTAGCAATTCGATTTGTACCTTATTTTTAGAAGCATTATATTCGTTTGCTACGGTAATAAAATTGTAGAGGCTAAAAATTAAGCTGCGCCATCTATTAAAGTGTTCGATCATCAGATGCGCCAAAATATTATATTGTGCCAAACAATCAAATGGCGCAGCATCAGGTTGCGCCAACAATAGGTTATGCTGGAGTCAGGTTGCGTGAGCACAACGTAGCGCACTTCCTCAAGAAACTGTAACGGCATCATCATTGCCTGACAACTGACATCACGAAGATTAAGAAAAATCCATTCGAATCTCGCGCAATGCGACGCTCGAGAAGATTTTGTCACCATGTAATTAATGCTGACAGCTGGTTTGCGCAAGTCACTGTATGGCGCAGGAATTAATCAGTACAACACAGAAGACCTAGTTAAAGGCGCCAGTTGTTGAGTTACGCCCATGCGCAGCCTGGCTAGTTGGTGCCACTTGATCAACTCTTATTTTAAAGCAGGGAACGTGGCACGCAAGCCACCAACTTCGCAGAGCGTGCCCACTACACTGTCCACGAACACGTGCATCTCAATCAAACGATGCCACGCGTCCACAACAGTTGGTGCAACTGCTCGCACAGGTTGTTACGTTGCGCCCACGAGCAACCTGATAAAGCATGCACAAAGTGATCAAACAGTGCTCAGAACTGGGTGACGTAACACGCAAGCCACTAACTTTGCAGAGCGTGCCCACTACACTGCCCATGACCACGTGCATCTCAATCAAATGATGCCACGCATCTACAACAATTGGTACAAACCGCTGGCACAAGTGAACATGAGGCGCACAACCTGAAGTGCAACCCAGAATAACAGCTAAACAGGTATTTCAAGAACTCTATAAATAGAGTTTCAAATCAATCTCAAAGCATCAAGAAATATCATAATCTCTTGCTAAAGTGCTGTTGCATCCTCCAGTGGCTTGTGTCTTCGATATCACATCGTCCAAGGAATAAATTGACCGTCTTCTGATCAGATTCCTATTGTTGTACTTCTCCAAAAATCAATTGTACTATTGTATTCTTTTCTAAGTTTGTAATAAAAACTTTTTTGTTTTTGCAAACAAAATGGCGACAGCTGGGGATGACTTTCTCCTCCGACGAGAAAGTGACAACTCAAAGTGATATCACGTCAATCGACAAGACGCAGAAGACCCAGGTCGTTCAAGTTGACCAGACACCCTACGAGGCTATGATCAATGCTGGGGGTGCCAAGCGCACTACTGCCGCTGTTAAGAGAAAGATGCGCTCTGTTTGGACTCCTAAGTCCTCGACGACACAATCCCCTGCCTCTGTGCAACTTGAGCCCATCATTGACTTGGCACAATCTAAGGAAGACAGTCTTTTGGCTAATCCCTCCACTTTTCCAATTCTGAAATCGAAGGAGACTTCGTCTCGACACACTGCTGTCCAAAACAAGGGAAAGCGCCCTTTGGCCTTCTCTTCCTTGGCGCAACCTGTACCACATGTTCTTGCTTCGGCGTAACTTGCGTCCATCACCGCTTTGGCACAACCTAAGGTAGACAGTCTTTTGGCTAATCCCTCCACTTCTCCGACTCTGAAATCGAAGAAGACTTCGTCTCGACACACTACTGGATAAAACAAAGGAAAGCGCCCTTTGGCCTTTTCTTCTTCGACGCAACTTGTGCATGTTCCTGCTCCGGCGCAACTTGCACATGTTCATGCTCTGTCGCAACCTGTACGTACTTTTGTACTAGCACAACGTAAAGAGAAGCACTGTTTAATGACTCCCTCTTTACCACCAAATCAGAAGTTTAGTGAGAAATCACTAAATCAAGGAAAACGCTTTTTGGCTTTTTCCCATTCTGTTTGAGTCGTTGACAGGGTAGAAAGTATTGCTAATTCATATAGGAATTCTATTCTCCTTAACAGAGACAACCAAATCTCTGTCGGGAAGATGGGTTCTATTCAGAATAAACCTTCCACGCAAAAGGGTATTATGCCTACTCCAAAGAGGTTATGGCAGGATCTATCAACCTATGTATTTCAAGATCTCGACAAGGCAAACTACTAGTATCTCAAGTAGATGCACAAGTAGCTCCATTGTCAGACTTGTGCACTTATATCAACAGATGCCAATTAGGGTCAACCTCGAGAAATTACAAGATGTATCAAGCGCAGCCTGCACCAGTTGCTAACTTGCGCCAGAGGAAGAATGCTGAGGTAAAAGATCCTATGACTTATGCTAACCAACTTAGCACGTCCTTGTACACTCAAGGTACAGGATACCTCAGAAACATGAATCATGTCCCGAATATCGTCAAGGACTACATTCCTGCAACTTCTTCTTGTCCTGTTAGTGACCTCCGTAAACTCTTAATACAAAAGCGGAAGGTTGTAAATCCATCATGTCCAACGGTGGTCCAACAACAACAACATTATTGTAATTACCACCATGAAGTTGTCATCAAATGCTGTTGTTAGTCAGCCAAGCGGTCCGTCTTTGACCGTTTGAATTATGTTCAGACTCCTGAACCAATCCTAGTGGACGAAGATGAATTACTCTATGCTCCTGTCAACATGACATCTCAAAGCACTGGGGGTGGACAACGTCCAAGACGTAATGCATCCCGTAATCCTAGTCAATAGTACTTAGATCGGATTCATGAATTCGATGAAGGAGTATATCAATATACTAGATCAAGAAGCCAGAAATAATCGATCAAAGGAATCTTCCTTCCGACCAAGATACAATCGGTCAAAGAAATCTTCTTGATTCTAACCAAGATTCCTTCAGTCAAAAAGATATCTCTATCACTTATTCTAGGGGTAGTTCTTTATGTGACTTTGATGCTGACAGTAAAAGTTCTGAAAGAACCATCCTTTCCACTAGCTCATCTTCGAGGGCTTGAGAAGTGACTGCTTATGCCGTCACAGAAGATTAATATACTTCCAGTTCTTCCAGTCAAGAGCAGAGAATTGCTGCTTTGGAGGCTAGTTTGAAGAATATGGCTGAGATGATGACAAACATGCATGCTGTGATTATGGCACAACATACAGTTCCACCGGTCGCGAATCTGATTCCGACTCAGAAACCTGTAACAACATCAGTTCCCACCAATATTGATCTGGAGGTACAATCTCCTAACACCGCTTTCATTCCTGTGCAGGCTATTCCAAGTCAATCTAGTGCCGGGGGTGGTACTTATCATGCAGTATCCCCTCCTAACACATTGAATCAATCCACTACTCCGCAATCAACGAGAGATACTAATGAGGTCGTAAAACTTTTATGTACTCAATTTGAAGCCTTCAAACAGAAGGATGGCCTGCAGAAGCTTGGGATCAAACAGCCCTATCCTATAGAATGAAAAAAAGGTCCAATTTCCTCCTAAATACAAACTCCTACTATTATGTTATTTGATGGCAGCACGTCTCTAAGTCAATACCTCAATCACTTTGTAGTAATGACTGATCAACTTCAATCAAATGATGTTCTTCTTACTAGAGTATTTGTCGGCTTTTTAGCTGGTGCAACATATGACTGGTATCGTAGTTTACCAGATAGGTATATAACCTCTTTCGCTGGGTTCAAACAAATGTTCTTGGAATAATTTTATGAGGGAACCAACGACATGACTATGTCTGCTCTCATCAAAATCAAACAACGACATAATGAAACTATTGAATATTTCATTGAACGGTTCCGTCGTGAAGCACTCAAAATGCCTCTCGGAACCCCAGATGTTTTGACTATAGACACTTGCAAATTAAACCTGTTGCCTATAATCAGCATGTGGACAAGGTCAACACAATTCCAGGATTGGCCTTCTTTCATAATGAACGCCAAAGCAGCAGAAGAGAGCGCTGACAAATTTAAGCAATTAGGCATTCAAATGCCTAATCTTGAAAAAGATGAACGTGCTACACCAAATAATAATAGTCATCAGAATAATCGCAAGAGCAAGGAGACTTTGGCCATTAACCTCAAAGGCAAAGAAGCCCTAGCTATTAATGTAAATCAGCCAACATCTATCCCAACAACACCACCACAACGGGCACCACGTCCAAAAGAAGAATACTCTTTTGATGAAGATGATATCATGAGTATTTTTGATTGCCTTACCAAGAGCAATAAACTCCAACTGCCAGAACCTAAACGGCCAGATGAAGTTGGTAAGACTGACCATCCTAAATATTGTGTTTACCACAGGTTTATTGGGCATCCAACTCGAACGTGCTATGTGCTCAAGGGTAAAATTCAAGAGATGGTCAATTTTGCTGTAATTACTCTCCAACAAGACGAAAAAACTATAACAGCTAATGTCGTCTCTTTATATTTTGGAGATTTTTAGCTTAACTTGTGCAGGACGGTGTCATCCCCATCCCGAGAACTACTTTGGAGATTGTTAATCTTCCACCTGCCCGAACTGATGGTCTTGTCCCTCTATCTACTGATAGAGGGGAAATTATGTGGATCCATCCAGATTTAGTGGCGGACTTTGAAACACCATCTTCTTCCACCAAGTCTAGGAAGGCCACTAAAAATAAATCATGTCATATGGTTTCATTTGGTGAACATTATCTTCCACCTTTAACTGCTACATTCATCTCGGCAGCAGATAATCCTTCTTCTTCTTCCTCTGATAACACAACATTGTCAAAATCAGAAGCCAAATACCAACCAGTTTTCCATCTGTATAGTCCACAATCTCGTAAATTAATGACGAAAATGGGATATAATCTATAAAAGGCTTCTGGTCTGAACCATGGAAAATGATCTCCTGTACCTCTTTTCTTATGTCTTTCTCTACAACCAATCTCGGGTGGGTTTGGGTTACTGGACAAACTCTCCATCTTGCCAAAAGAAACCTTCCAGAAACAAGATCCAGGCAAAGAGTTGCAATATGGTGTCCTTTGAGCCTGTATCTGAAGAAGAAATCTTAACTGGTACCAGGTCTGGGAAACCTTACCTAAGAGACTATTCAGAAGGTCAAGAAAACCCTGCTCGAGCTCTGGAGGTTCCTCAAGTACCATCTTCTCCTGCTGTCAATGTTCCATCAGCTTCATCACCTCTAATAGAGCCAACTCTTCCCAAACCGACGACAACTGACAAAGAAAAATAGCCTGTCCGTTTTGATAAAGTATGGAAGAAGACTCTGACTTTGGGACTTGAGAAGCCATGTAACTTTGATATACTGGCTCAGCTGGCTAATACCCCGACAAGATTGTCAATTTTTTGAACTTCTCCGTCTTTCGAAGGAAACTCGGGAGATATTGAGTGAAGCTTTGACACAAGCTGATACTTGTCTAGCACTTCTCAAGAAGCCAGAGGATTAGCCTATAACATGCCTTCATTGTCATAGTATGATGTAATTGATGCCAAACATCACCTTTACACAAGATGATATGTTGTTGGAAGATAATCGTCATGATCGATCCCTCTACTTCACGGGATATGTCGATACCATGAAGGTTGATCGTATTTTGATCGATCTTGGGTCTGCACTTAGCATCATGCCAAAGACTCTACTAGATGCATTGAAGATTCCTGTACGCAATCTTTCAACAACCATCACGACAATCTTGGGATTCAATTCTGGGAGAAGTGAACCTTTGGAAAAGATTCGCCTGAAAGTTCAAATAGGCAATCTTCGTACAAAGGTTAGTTTCTACGTGATCTATAATCACGGCTCTTACAAGGCTTTGCTGGAAAGACCCTTTCTGCACGAGCATAACATTGTACCATCCACTCTACATCAATGCTTCAAATATGTGGATGTCAATGGAGAAGTCCAAAAGAAAGTAGCCGACATAAATCCTTTCAGGGGCATTGAAGCATATTTTATGGACTCTCGGATGTACAAGGAGGAGTTCATGAAAGTTGTATTGGCGATAGATAGTGAGGAAGATCAGAAACATACTTCAAAAGATATTCTCATGATCCCCGTCAAAGGACGTGCTTCTCATCCCTCTTCTTCTCAGACATTGACTATACATCTTTTCTCTCATAACAAACAGCCTCCTGCTGTAAAAAGGAAACAAAGGGAGCTCACCTCTTCTGAGCCTCTTGTTATCGACCTTCTTCGTAACAAACCTTCTCCTTCTCATCCTCTTGTTATCAACCTTAATAATCCTTCTGTTAAGGCTAAGAATCATGTTGTAAATGATGATATACAAATTAATAAAGTAGCATCTCCTTTACAGTATATTGATGTCCTTTATTATACTCGATGTTATTTAAAAATGTTAGATAACTTTGAACCACTTACCATAGGAGTAGTTGAAGCTTCCCAAAATGAAGTATTGCTCGAGCCAATGTAAGACTCCTTCTTCTTAGTTCCTTCCAGGAAGAAAAATAAACTTTCTATACTTTTTAGTAAAGGAACGGAACAAAAGGTCATGCCCAATAGTGAAGAAGAAAATCACGATAATGGAAGACTTCAACTACGTCGTTATAGTCAGTAATCAAAAGATATCATTCAAAAGGTGGGCTATAATTTTAAAGCTGGTCTCAATGGCGACAAAGGAATGCGAACTCCTATTTGCATTCCTGCTCCGAAAGGAAAATCACAATAATACTACAGTAAAAAAAGCGGGGATTAGGTTATACTTCACCAATTCCGACTCCAGAAGCCATCGAATCCGAGGAAGAAAAAACGATCTAATTCTTCTGATTCTATCTCATGGGATTCAGATACTAGTGTAGGGCACGTCCATCGCGTGACTCTATCTTCCAATATGGTAACTACCAAGTTCTTGGAAGATGATGAAGACTTTGCCGAAACCTCTGAATCTGATACTTGGGCAAAAAGGATGGATACTCAATTGGAGCTTCGCTTTGAACAACGGGAGCCACCTACTGAAGATCAGTTGGTTCAAGTCAATGTTGGAGATAAAACTTCCCCAAAACTAATATTTATCAGCAAATGCCTCCCTGAAGCAGATAAACAAGAACTAATCCAACTCATTAAAGAATATATTGATGTATTCGCTTGGAACTATGAAGACATGCCGGGTTTGGATCCTCAGATCGCTACCCACAAGCTCAACATCCTGCCAAATACGAAGCCAGTCAAACAGCAACAACGTCGGTTTCGACCCGACATGATGGATGCCATAGAAGCTGAAGTCAAGAAACTCATCGCTTGCGATTTCGTCAGAGAAGAACAACATCCAGACTGGGTGGCTAATGTTGTCCCAATTTTGAAAAAAAACAGGGAAAGTCCGGGTCTGCATTGTCTTCAGAGACCTTAATGAAGCTTGTCCCAAAGACGAATTCCTTCTTCCAATCACTGATGTCATGATCGATAATACTTGCGAATTTGAACGTATGTCCTTTATGGATGGATTTTTAGGATACAATCAAATCAAGATGCATCCAGAAGATGAGAAACATACATCTTTCCGCACTCCTCTTGGAGTCTATTGCTACATTGTCATGCCATTTGGTCTTAAGAACGCTGGTACAACTTATCAGCGGGCCATGAGTACCATCTTTCATGATCATTTACGAAAGACAGTTGAATGTGTTGACGATATTGTTGTCAAAAGTCGTCTATGGAAAGATCACATTCAAGACTTGAGAATTATTTTTGATCTAATGTGCCAGCATCAACTCAAGATGAATCCCACCAATTCATTCTTGGGAGTCTCTAGTGGCAAATTTCTCGGATTTGTCATTACCTCTAAAGGTATACACGTTGATCCCGAGAAGATCAAAGCCATTCAAGAGATGCATCCTCCACGCAACTTAAAAGAGCTACGAGGATTCCAGGGACGACTTACGTATATTAGGAGATTTATTTCAAATCTCTCTGGACGCTGTAGACCGTTCACTCAACTCATGAAAAAAGGTGTGTCTTTTATTTGGAGTGAAGAATGTTAACAAGCATTTGAAGACATAAAGCGGTACTTGATGAACCCTCCAGTTCTAGTACCTCCAGTGTCAGGAATACCTTTCCTGATATATGTTCGAGCAATGGACTATTCCCTAGGTGCTTTATTAGCTCAGAAGAATAAAGAGGGTCATAAACAGGCTATCTATTACCTTAGCCATATGATGGTTGGAGCTGAGCATCGATACACTCCAGTAGAAAAAGAATGTCTAGCTTTGATGTTTGCTGTTCAAAAGACGAGACATTATATCACTGACCAAACTATTCATGTTATTTCTAGAGTTAACCCTCTCTGGGTCCTGATGAAGAAACCCAGTACACTCAATTCTAGGCTTGCAACATGGGCCATATTGTTAGCACAATATGATATGGTTTATGTGAATCAAAAGTCTGTTAAAGGTCAAGCCCTTGCTGACTTTCTGGCAGCTCATCCAGTTTCCGAAACGTCTAAACTCTACGATGAGATTCCAGATGAAACCTTGGAGTCCAACATGATTTTAGAAGAAATTCTTACATGGCATTTATTCTTTTATTGTGCATCCAGAATTGGACCAAAATGTGCTATTGTTGCTGGAGTCAGAATCGTCCTCGTCTCACCAGAAGGTCTCGCTATCCAAAGATCTTATTCTTTAGATGAGTCATATTCCAACAATGTGGCTGAATACAACGCTCTGTTCATTGGTCTCCAATTGGCTAAATAATTAGATATTGAGTATCTTGAAGTTTACGGAGACTCCAAATTAATTGTTAATCAAGTTAGAGGCACATACGAAGTTCGACATCAAGATCTAATTCCATATCATGATGCAGCGATCAGGATGGATACTTCATTCAAAGGCTTCTTCATTGAGCATGTACGCCGAGCGTGTAACACGAAAGCTGATGCACTTGCTAATCTTGCAGCAGTATTAGCAATTCCAGTTAGAAGGCAACAAATGATCGTCATCACTAATAGAGAGTTATTTTGTGTCGAGAATAATTTAAATATTGAAGTTAACAACCCAAACATAGAATTTAACAATTTAGTTGAAATTTGTGCCATCAGTAAGGACTGGCGGACTCCTTTCATAGACTTAGTGGTCCATGATATCTTACCTGAAGACCCTAAGGAGGCCACAACTATTCGTCGACGGTCACTAAGATTTTATTATAATCATACTACAAAGATACTATGCCGACGAACATTTGACGGTTTACTCCTACGTTGTCTTGCGGGGGAAGAAGCAAAACAAATACTTCATGAAGCTCATGACGGTGTTTATGGCGCACATCAACCTGGTCTTAAACTACAGGATCGTATTTGCCGTATAGGCTATTATTGGCCCTCAATGGTATCTGATGCAATCGAGTATGCAAGGAAGTGCCGAGCATGTCAAATTCATGGTGACTTTATCCATCAACCATCAGAATTTCTTCACCCGACGACAACATCTTGGCCCTTTGAAGCTTGGGGAATGGATGTCATCGGTCCTATCAACCCTCCCTCGTCTTGAGGACATCGGTTTATATTGGCCATAACTGATTACTTATCAAAATGGGCTGAAGCTATACCTCTAGCTGAGGTCAAGACAAGCAGTGTTATCAACTTTATCAAGCATCATGTGATTTATAGATTCGGTGTTCCACGACGAATCATTCATGATAATGGGCCACAATTGATCAGTCAGAAATTCGCTCGATTCTGCGATGACAACAAGATCAATAATATTGCTTCTACAGCTTATAATCCTGCAGCTAACGGGTTGGCAGAAGCATTTAACAAAACCATCATCAAACTCCTCAAAAAGTTTATTTCTACCAACAAACAGAACTGGAGTGAAAAGCTTGGAGAATGTCTGTGGGCTTACCGTACTACTATACGTACTCCTACAGGCTGCACACCCTTCTCTTTGGTATAGAGATGCGAGTCTGTCTTACCATTGGAAATCCAGATCCCTTTCCTAAGAATTGCCATTGCCAATAAACTCACAACCGAAAACAATGATCGTCTGAAACTTCAGGAGCTTGAAGCGCTTGGCGAGAAACGGCTCCTAGCTCAACAACATATTGAGTTATACCAAGCTCGTCTATCAAAAGCCTTCAACCGTAAAGTCAAAGTCCGAACATTTCAGAAAGGAGAACTAGTTCTAACTGTCAGACGTCCTATGACTATGACGCACTTAAGCAAAGGCAAATTTGAATCGAAGTGGGAAGGACCCTACGTTGTAAGTAAAGTTTTCTCCAATGGAGCTTATCAATTGACTGGTATGGATAGTCGAGTCGCCATGATGCCCAATAATGGCAAATTTCTCAAGAAATATTATGTTTGAAAACAAAGAAGAAATATCAACATAGAGACTCAGAATGTAAATAAAATTCCTTTTTATTTGTATAAAGTCAGACAGAAGAAAATACATAAAATTACCGAGGACCGGAGCCCTCTTGATTGAAAACGTATTTTGCAAGAAGCTCGAAAACATTATTGCCCGATGACACCAGCAGTTCGCAGGCGGCCTTCCTCAGATCTTCTTCCTCGGCAGTACTCCCAGGCTCCCCCAGTTGGCAAGAATGTCCTGCTTCTGTCCAGGGACAGCCGAGCCTTCTCCTACTTATGGCTGAGTAGGCGGTGGAGGCTCGTCGGAAGGAGTTTCAAGGGCGGCTTTGTTCTTCAGGATGTTTTCTATTTCCTTAAACATATCTTCTGAAGACATTTGCAAATGAAAGAAAATGGGTGAATAATGCTTTCAGAAAAGTTCTACACTATTTATAGACAGAAAAGCCAAACATTCTGTCTCAGGAATCGAAACAACCTTTCCTCGAAAAGGCATGTTCGTTCATCTTGTGAAGAGATCTTCATTTACTATTTGTCTCGAGAATCGAAGTAACATTTCCTTGAAAAGGCATGCTTATTTATCAGTCTTTTCATCTCTATTTCATTTCGTGAATAAGCCTACATTTATTATCGTTTATTTACTTTTTCGTAAATAAAGCGACAAGATAATAAATACTCAAAATCCCCCGTTGAGTCTATCTAAATCATCAATTCCGTCTTTTGAAACCCACTTGTTTTAAAAGACGTCTTTTCTTTATGATAAATCCGTATTATCACAGATATTGTCTTTTTAGACACGATATTCTGTCTTTAAGTTCCAGTGGACTTGAAGATCATTTATAGAAAAATGAGTTCATATCCACATTACCTCTGGATTCTATTTTCTATATCATCACATCAAATCAAATCATAAAGAAGAGAAAATTATTCTTTATTCTTTCTTTAAAAAAACATAGATACATCTTGATGGAAGTCTATTACATCTCGGATTTTATTCTAAATCTAACAAATAAAGGTCTATTACATCTTTGGATCTTCTTGTTGATGCCAGTTCCTTGTTGACTTGACCTGAAGTAGCGAGCAAGGCAACGAAATCAACTCTGGTCTTCTCTCTCAGAAATACGAGAGGAGAACCACGGAGTGCAGCAGCTCGAAAAAAAAGTTACTGTCAATACAACTGGTGGAGAAGAGACGACCCTTCATGGGAAGTAGGAATGAGATCACCCTCGTGATACGATTCCTAATTCTGTGTCTCCACCGTCCAACTCTCATGTATAAAGGCCCTTTCTACCATCTTGAGGAAGCCCTTTTTAGCATGAAGAGTTCTGAGCTCTTTGATGTGTATGTCAAAGTGTTTCAACGTCATAGCATCCAAGATCACCGATGCCAGTTCTGGGAAATTTTGTCAGTTGGTCTCCTGCAAGCATCAGAAAGAAGAAGAGAATACAGTAAATATTCTTTTCGTATCGCAACTATTCATGTGCAATTGAAGCTGAAACATTTTGCACGTCTATAGGCGTATATTTCGAAAAAAAGTGCTACGTAGTATTTGGAAATTGATGTTGTCAGAACCGAGAAAGTGCGGCATATATCAAGACAGTAACACAACAAAGCTCACATATGCCTAAAATTGGGACGTGTCAACACAGTTACTCGACAAAAGTTTAAATATGCCAGGATTTATAAAGTTAAATTGTTTTTCATTTCGTAATGAAAAGAAAAAGACAGACACTAAAAGGCACTATTGCCATTATGTAAAAATGACGATCTTATGTCTCGTCATTTCTTCTTCCCGCTATCAGTCTGGCGCAATGCAGCGCTCAACTCCTCTATATTGTGGATCCCCGAGTGATACACTAGACGGAGGAATCCTTTCCTTTGTTCTAGTATGCCACGATCTTCGGAAGACGATGGCCAATCTTGGGAACGAGCGAAGACTGCAGGGGTCAGGCCAAAGCAGTTCAGAAAGTTCTCCGCCCTCAGGGACGGGCTGGCTTCCAGCAGATACGCTGCTGGCACAGAATCTGACTTCTTTTTAGAAGCCTCGCCATCGACAGCGAGGTTCATCTTTTTCTTCGTGCTCTCCTTGGACGGCATGAGAGTGGTGAATAAAGATGAATGATAGCAACCTCATACCTATATATATACAGTGAAGGTCGGTCTTCGCCGACTCTTCATCTTCCCAATAAATGGGTGCGTATCACTTAACGAGGGAGAAAGTAAAAAGACTTTTTGAAAAAGAGTGCCCCATAAATAGGTTCATCATTGGGAATGAACCGAGTATTTAATACTCTTTTTAGTCAGGTTGTGCGATACTCACATTACGCCGCACTCAACACGCGCAGCCATCAGGTTGCACAACAATCATGATTATGCCGCATCTTGTCGCTCAATGCATCAAAATTGCGTTCAAAATGCAACACAGATTTCGAAGCGTCGCGCAACATGGGTCGACAGTAACCAAACCCTAAAAAGGGAGGCACAAGTTATGAGTTGTGCCCCACTCTAAAAAGAGTGGGTGCACGACGTCAGGAGCCGGCCCAAACCCTAAATAGGTTGATCGATGATCGGGTCTAATGCTTACCTTCCATGGCCGGGTTAACAGTCTCTCGTTGTGACGAAGGTGGAACGTACTGACACGTACGTCGCTGCTCTCTGTATGATGAAGCACGAGATACAGGCTCGGCAAAGCCCTTTCCTTTCTTAACATCGAATCTCCTGGGCGCTATTAGGGTTTGTCGAAGAAGCTTCTGAATCGGGAAGAAGAAGAGACAGAGTGGTTAAAGGGGGAGGTAGGGTTTTGAGAAAATTATGTTAGTGAAATAAAAGGCACAGAGTGTACAACTATTTATAGCCCAAACAGTTACGCAATCCATGCTGAAGAATCGGGCTCAAGTTGACTGGTGCAACACAGACAGTTCCCTGGCGCAATCTAAACAAAACTAGCGTAATTCAAAGCATTTCAAAACTTCAAAGTATTTTCAAGTTTCGAAAACTTTGAAGGGGGTCTTGTAGAGGCTGAAAATCAAGCTGCGCCATCTATTAAAGTGTTCAATCATCAGATGGTGCCAAAACATTACAATATGCCAAACAATCAAATGGCACAGCATCAGGTTACGCCAACGACGGGTTGTACTGGAGTCAGGTTGCACGGGCGCCATATGGTGCACTTCCTCGAGAAACTGTAATGGCATCATCATTGCCTGACAAATGACAGCACAAAAATTAAGGAAAATCCATTCGAATCCCGTGCAATGCAGCGCTCGAGATGATTTTATCAGCATGTAATTAATGCTGACAGCTGGTTCGCACAAGTCACTGTATGGCACAAAAATTAATCAATACAACACAGAAGACCTAGTCAAAGGTGCCAATTATTGAGTTGCGTCCATGCGTAGCCTGGCTAGTTGGCGCCACTTGATCAACTCTTATTTTAAAGCAGGGTGACGTGGCGCGCAAGACACCAACTTCGCAGAACGTGCCCACTACACTGCCCACGACCATGCGCATCTCAATCAAACGATGCTATACGTCCACAGCAGTTGGTGCAAACCGCTCGCGCAGGTTGTTACGTTGCGCCCATACGCAACCTGATGAAGCACGCACAAAGTGATCAAACAGTGCTCAGAACAGGGTGATATGGCATGCAAGCCACTAACTTCGCAATGCATGCCCACTACACTGCCCACGACCACACGTATCTCAATCAAACGATGCCACGCGTCTACAGCAGTTGGTGCAAACTGCTCGCGTAAGTGAACAGGAGACGCGCAACCTGAAGCGCACGCAATCTAGAATAACTGCTCAACAGTTATTTCAAGAACTCTATAAATAGAGTTTCAAATCAATCTCAAAGCATCAAGAACTATCATAATCTCTTGCTAAAGTGCTGTTGCATCCTCCAGAGGCTTGTGTCTTCGATATCACATCGTCCAAGGGATAAAGTGATCGTCTTCTGATCAGATTCCTATAGTTGTACTTCCCCAGAAATCAATTGTACTATTGTATTCTTTTCTAAGTTTGTAATAAAAACTTTTTTGTTTTTGTAAACAGAAATCTTTTTAGATCTTCGTTACCCAGAATCCTTCAAGGATTTCTGTAGTGCACCTTCTTTGAAGAGTTGCTACGAAACGTTGTTTTTACAATCGTTTCATTTCTCAGTTTTCTATTAAAAATTATGTCTCGGGAATAACAATTATGTCCTAGATTATTTACCTTTTTTTGCTCAAAATTAATTACTTGTCCAAAATAAGATTGTGTTTTATACTATTTACACATGATTATTTACCAAATTTTTAGAATTATTACCAAGAATGTATTTACCAAGAAAATTTTCAGGATTATTTACCAATTTTTTAGGATTATTTACCAATTTTTCAGAATTATTTACCATGGTGTTGTACACTTTTTTACACAGGCTGGATGTTATTATGTCTTAATTTTTCCTCCAACTCTAATCCCAGCTCTATGAGAGATTCCATCTATTGGAAGATTATGATTTGAAAACGTTAGATGTTTGAGCTAAAAAACTTCATTTATTTCTGTTGTTTCATATTAATTGTATAGATTCGACCTACTTGAATATCACGAAATTGGATACATGATAATTTGAGCTTAGAAGAGTCATCAAAGAGTAGTATTTATTCTCTGTCAGGAGCTATGGTGGTGCATACAAATCATTTTAAGTGTGAAGTGCTCATAAATAAGCAGAACCTACATCGTACACTTTATTTTGTTTTATCCTTGCTAGCCGTACATAATATCAAATAGTTCTTTATGACTAGTATGCTTTACGCCTTATGCTCGAGTTTAATGTACATAAATTGGAAGAGAAATGATGAAAAAATTCTAATCCCAACTCTAGCATTTGTTGGAAGATTGGGATTTGAAAGCATTATGTCTGAACTAGGATACATATTAAAGAACTTCAAGTAATTCTTTTATTCTTAATTGTTAAGTGACATAGAAGAGGTGATATTATCATTATCCCAGCTCACTATGAGAGATTCCATTCCATCTACTGGAATATCAGGTAATTGAAAACATTATAGTCTGAACAATAAAGTTTTACCAACAAGCACTATTATCTTTTCAAACATGGGCTAGGGTGATACATGCAAGTCACAAGTGTCAAATTCTCATAAATGAATAGAACAACTTACACCGAGCATCTTGTTTTGTGTATATATTTGTGTTGTTTGTGTATATGTGTGTGTATATTCTCTTTTTTAGTAGTATCCAGACCATGTAGCAAAGCGACAATGATACAATTCTAATCCCAGCTCTATGAAAGATTCCATCTGTTGGAAGACCAGGATTTGGAAACATAGAATAAGCTAAAATAATAAAAGGTGTTCATATATTTTTTAGTAGTATTAGTTGTATATCATTCTATTTTTGTTTTGAGTGTATATCTTGTTTGTGCACTTGTCATCCTTGAACCTCTATTACAGTTAACAACAAAGTAATAATATACATTTATAATGTCAGCCTTGTACCTATATTACAGTTAAATAATAATGTAATGATGATACATTTATAATCCTAGCTCATTATAAAAGATTCCATCTACTTGGATGAATAGAAAAGATAAAAATCTGAGCCAGAAAGTTTACAAAGAACTAGCATTGTATTATTTTTATGTTTTTATTACTTTAATTCCCTATGATGCTCATCTGAACTATGCTAATACTGATCTCCGTGATGATGAAATCATTATGTTCAAGTCTGAAGGATTTTTCTTTCAGCAACTTCTTATTTTAGTGTAAACTCACTATCCTCGATTTAAATGATAACATATCTTAGCAAAGATCAGTTTTATTGGACTTCTGTTTTGTGTACTTATAAAAATAAACTTGTTTATTTTTTAGGAATTTGTAATATTGATTACATTAATGTAAATTGAGTGGATCTTAAATAGGGACCTGATATTTTGTTTCACATATGAAACATGAGTTTAGAAAATGGTTTTGATTTGGGGACATGTTCTTGTTGTGGATGTGGGAAGTAGATATCTGTGAGAAGGATTTTGACTTAGGATTGAAGTAGTGGATCAAATACTTTCATTCTTCTTTTGTTAGATACTTTGTTATAGGTCAAATACTATCATATATTTCATGTGAATTATTGTTAGCTCCTTTTTTTTTTAATCTTTTTTAAGCTTTATACAAACTATTTTCTTTATTACATCCTGCATAAGAAGTTACCAAAAAAATTCAATATATATGTTGTGACTTAGTATTGAATCAGTGGATCAAATACTTTCATTCTTCTTTTGTTAGATACTTTGTTAATTTTGTAGATCAAATACTTTCAACAACATGATGATGTGTAGGTTTTGTTCTGCAATATTTCCTACCGTTTGTTGATAGACAATATGATCTTTTCCACTAGTCTAAATCTTTCCTTATTTGTGTTTCAGCTAGCTTATAAAGCTCTTGCTCATACGACTTTGGTAACACATTATTCAACACATCTTGACTATTTATTTTCATTTGTAATTTCAGTTGTTAACTAATTAACAATATTGTTCTATTGACCATATTATTTTTTCATCTGCAGGATCGCAAGTCATAGGACAATGTTAGCCTTGTGATTGCCGACTTGGGGTAATGCTCTTCCTTAATAGCTTACTACTTTTTTTTCAATGTTATGTACTTGGCTGAATTCGATGCCCTACTAGAATAAAGCATACTTTTTGTGCATTTTCTATTTGTAAGTGTGATTGTGGTCCCTCCCTGCGCTAATTTTAAAATTTATACTATTATTATTGATCTTTAACATTTAAAGGTTTTCTAATTGTGTTGCATGGATACAAATCTGATAAGACATGATGTGAATACGCTAATATGGCAATTTTGGTGTATTCTGGAGTGTTCCCGTTGTTTGTGACACTGACACTGATATAACACGAACAAGGCACCATTGGTGGAGTTTCAGTGCCACCACCGAAATTTTTTACACAATGTGGAGGTTTTTTTGGATAGATATCTTGTTACAAAAAATTGACATGTTTAGATGAAAGAAGAATTTGTTAGTCCCGGGGCTTGATCAAAGATGGTAAAACATATGCAACAAAGATCTACGATGATGCAAATACCAAATAACCCGATTACAATATGGTGGAGGAAAATAAAGAAGAGAAGATCTCTCGTTCTTCCTTGCAAACGTGTTGCAATTGGGACAGAACGAGTTACAATAATCTAGAGAGAGATGAGAAGAAGAACAATGCTGGGGTATCAAAACACCGTTGCTCAAAGCAAGATTCGCCCCACACGATCTGCTTCCAGGAACCAGCAAGTTTGAAGAACTTGTGGAACGCTCGAAGTCAACTCTGTTCTGACTCCTCGGATGGACTTGCAATAGCGGCAGCAGCTCTCTCTCTCTCTTTCTCCTTTTCTGACATATATTTTCATCATTTCCACAAAGGAGGCCAGAAGAGAGTATTTATAGAGAGAGGGTGGAAACCCTAGCCGCCTCTTCAGTTATGAAAAGATTGAATCAAATCCTAAAAAGATAGCAACGAGATTAATTCAAATCCCACACAGATAGGAACGAAATTAATTCAAATCCCACAAAGATAGGATCTGAATTAATCGCATTGATTCAGCCTTTCCATAACTGACTTATAATCTGCACAGTCAGCGGAGCCCTCCATGCGGCAGCAGCAGCAGCAGCCTGGCCGCATGAGCCTCATGGCCGCAAGGACCGCATGGGCCGTATGGACCACATGAGCCGCATGGACCGCATGGGCCGCATGGACCACATGAGACGCATGGACCGCATGAGTCGCATGAGTCGCATGAACCGCATGAACCGTATGTGCCGTATGGACCGTATGGCCGTATGGCCGCATGAGCCGCATGGCCGCATGGGCCGCATGGGCCGCATGAGCCGCATGAGGCCGCATATGAGCCGCATGCCGCATAAGACCGCATGGCCGCATATGAGCCACATAAAGACCGTATGACTGCTGACGTGCTAAGTTCAAAGTGCGCCAACAAAATGCCACATTACGCCTCATGAGCCCGTGAGCCCGTGAGCCCGAGTCCGAGTCGCTAAGCCCTTTTGGGGCTTAGCTCCATATGGAATTAATCCAAAAGAATGACAAAAGCATTAATGCTTAATCCTTGGAGCCTTATTCTTACCTCCTAGTAAAATCACCCACATGGTTCCCTCCTTAGGGTCACCACCCCATGTGCATCTCTCAACAACACACCCAAGTATATATGTTGAGATAACTCATGGTGCATTTCCGATGTGGGACTAAAATTTACAAGGCATGTTGAGAGCAAGCTCTCTCCATGTAAAAAAAGCACCAACAATCCCCCACATATCACAACATATATATGTGTCCAGGGTTGAGCGTTCCCCACAGTAACTGTCCATTTTGCATTAGGATAGATGTTGCTGACGACTTGAATCTTCCCGCATGGGTTAAATAACAATGTGATACAAGAATGGACTACGCCTTGAATTCTGCACCACAATTGTAATTCTTCCCACTCACAAAGTGTAGTTACGTGTGCTTCTGGCTGCACATTAAAGGCCCTGTGCCAGCCTGGTTTCAGTGTATAATTTTGGGCATCTACAAGTTTACCCTCAAGAGACGGCCTGATATCTCTTTCCATACACTATAGGTGAGTTCTTTATTAAAGAGATATGGCATGAAGCCTTGCGCTTCCTTGCGGTGCTATGCCGCTATGACATGGCCTGAAGCCGAGGCATTACCCCTACCTGGAAACCTCATCGTAGTGTCATACTACTGTAGCATGAGGTCTCAGCCTCTTTGTAGTGCCAATCCACTCAGCATAAAGCATAAGGCTTCCTTGCGGTGTTACGCCGCAACGACATGGCTTACAATGCCGAGGCTTTACCCCTACCTGGGTACCTCATCATGGTGTCGTGCTACTGTAACATGGGGCCATCCTCCCCTTTGTAGTGCTGTCTACAACTCTTTAATTACGTCATACAGCATTAGGCTACCTGCCTATTTGCGGTGCTACGCCGCTATGACTTGGCTTGCAGGGCCGAGGCATTACCCCTACCTGGGAACCTTATGGTAGAGTCACCCCATTGTAGCATGGAGTTTCACTCCTTGTAGTGCTGCTCTACCGTGCTTCCTGTAAAGCACACCAGGCATTCACTCTGTCTGAGAACTCATTAAGGCGTTTAAGCCACCCTTCCACAGGATCTGTTTTTTTCGCAGAAAATACATAGTAGACAACAGTGGTTATGGGTCCGTATCCCTTCCATGTTCCAGAGAACAAGTACCTACTGTTACCTGATAGTTTCCTAGTCAGTGATCCTCCTTTGAACCAAAAGTTAGATGCCTAGTAGATTTCTCTTTGAACTAATAGCATAAAACTTTATGGTAGGATTACAAAGACACACTATCAGAATGCCTTCAAGCCTATTTTACAAGCTGTGTCATCGACCAACTGGCGCTTGAGGCCCTTTGTGAACGGATCTGCCAGGTTCTCCTGACTCCGAACATCAACCACTGTAATTATACCTCTTTTGATAAGATCGTGTACTGCCCTGTGCTTCAATCGCACAGTCCTTTTCTTTCCGTTGAAGAGGTCATTTGATGCCACCGTCGCAGTCGCCTGGTTATCACAGTATATCGGTATTGCCGGTATCTGAGCCCCAACTATTGGAAGATCATACATGAGCTCCCGAAGCCATTCTGCTTCATTTGCTGTAGTTTTAAGTGCATAAAATTCAGATTCCATGGAGGAACGAGAGAGTATAGTCCGCTTCTTCGACTTCTACGATATAGCAGCTCCACCCAAGGAAAAGACATATCCACCTGAGGATCTCTCGCTTTCTACCTCTGAATACCAGCTAGCATCACTGAAGCCTTCCACTACTGTCGGATACCCGTTGTAGTGCAGTGCATATGTCTGAGTCTTCTTGAGATATCTCATCACCCGCTTCACAGCTTTCTAGTGCTCAACCCCTGGGTTGCTTGTGAACCGACTCAGCATTCCCACGACGAAAGCTATGTCAGGCCTTGTGGCAGTGGTTGCGTACATCAAACTTCCGATAACGCTAGAATACTCCAGCTGCCTGACGCTTTCCCTTGAATTTGGCTTCAGCTTTTGATCACACCTGTATGGCGTATCGATCCCTGAAAGATTCTTATACCCATAGCGTGTGAGCATCTTCTCAATGTAGTGAGATTGTGACAGCGCTACTCCAGTGTCTGTCCGGATGATCTTTATGCCCAAGATGACATCTGCATCCCCCAAGTCCTTCATACTGAACTTGGTTGAGAGAAACTTCTTTGTCTTCGTGACACAGCCTATATCCATACCTAGGATTAGCATGTCGTCCACGTACAGACAAACGATGACTCCTCTTCCATCAGCGAACTTTAGGTAAACACATTTGTCCGCCTCGCTGACTCTGTAGCCGTTTGACCTAATAACTTTGTCAAACTTCTCATGCCACATCTTGGGAGCTTGCTTCAAACCATACAATGATTTCACCAACTTGCAGACTTTGTCTTTAAGACCTTTGACGACAAATCCATCTGGTTGTTGCATGTAAATCTCTTCGGTCAGCTCCCCATTCAGGAA
Source organism: Iris pallida (assembly GCA_029216955.1). Taxonomy (NCBI): domain Eukaryota; kingdom Viridiplantae; phylum Streptophyta; class Magnoliopsida; order Asparagales; family Iridaceae; genus Iris; species Iris pallida. The sequence goes on along the minus strand of JANAVB010008400.1, from coordinate 27,576,271 downwards.
TGCTATCTTTACATCCATCTGATGTATCACCAACTTATGTATAGCTGCTAGAGCGATTAACATCCTGATGGTGGTCATCCGAGCTACTGGAGCGTACGTGTCAAAATAGTCTATCCCCTGTTTCTGAGAAAATCCCTTGGCCACCAGCCTGGCCTTGAACTTGTCAATAGTTCTATCTGCCTTCATCTTCTTCTTGAAGATCCATTTATATCCGATGGGCTTTTCTCCTTCAGGTAGATCTACCAACACCCATGTGTTATTGGAGGTGATAGAGTCAAACTCGTCATTCACTGCCTCCTTCCAGAAGACAGCATCTCTGGTCTTCATCGCCTCATCATAGGTAAGCGGATCTGCTTCCACATGATAGGTGACAAAGTCATCTCCGAAGTCTTTCGTTCTTCTCGCTCGCTTAGCTGACGGCTCTGCGAGTTCTGGTACAAGAGTTGTTTCATCAACAACAGCTTCTTCTTGGACTACTGGCCCATATGAGATTTCAGTCTCATTTGCACCTACATTATTTTTCGGAATGTCCGAAAGAACAATGTTTTTGTCTTTTGCAAACTTGTCTTCAAAGTATTCAGTATTGCGAGATTCGATGATATAATTTGACTCAATATCAAGAAATCTCCTAGCATCACTCTTCTCGGCATACCCCAAGAAGATCGCCTTCGTAGTCCTTGTCCCTAGCTTCTGAATCTTCAGATCTGGGAGCTTCACATACGCCAGACACCCCCACACTCGAATGACATTCAAGTTTGGTCTGACTTTGAACCAGAGTTCATGAGGAGTTACGTCCGAAGTTGCATATGGTACTCTATTCAGAATGAAAGTTGCCGTTAATGCAGCTTCTCCCCAGTAGCATTTTGGAAGACCTGCAGTAAACAGCATAGAATTCATCATTTCTGTTAATGTTCGGTTCTTCCTCTCTGCTACTCCATTGGATTGAGGAGAATATGGAGCAGTAGTCTCGCATATGATTCCATATTCTTTGTAGAATAATACGAATTCATGAGACCTGTACTCCCCACCTCGATCACTTCTTAACCTCTTGAGTTGTTGTCCAGTCTGCCGTTCAGCTTCGACCCTGAACTCTCTGAACTTCTCGAATGCTTCATCTTTAGACTTGAGCAAGTAGACGAACGCGTATTTTGAGAAGTCGTCGATGAAGGTTATGAAATACTTCATTCTGGCCTTCGTGGAGAAATGTTTGAAGTCACAGATATCGGAGTGCACCAACTCCAGAAGATCTGTGCTTCGATTGACCCGATGAAAGGGTTTTTTAGTGATCTTCGTCTGAGCACACACTTCACACTTCTCCACCTTACCCCCACATTTGGAGATAAGTCCTAGACTAGACATTTTGTTAATTCTTTTACAATGAACATGTCCCAGTCTATTATGCCACAACTCAAGAGAATAATCAGAAGATGCAACTGCATTAATGTCATCAAACTGGTTGACAAGCTGAATTTTAAACATTCCTTCGGTTAGATAAGCCTTTCCGAAGTATGTTCCCTTCTTGGACATCACCATCTGACCAGCATTGATGTCCATCCTCAAGCCTGCATTACAGAGCAGGCTCCCAGAGATCAGGTTCTTGGCAATTGTCGGAACATGCATTACACCTTGAAGCGTCAGAGTGTTTCCAGAAGTGAGTTTCAGTTCCACGATCCCGATCCCCAGAACTTCAGCTTGGGCTTGGTTCGCCATGACAACCTTCTCAGATATCGGCTGGTACGTGACGAACCATTCCTTACCAGAACAGACATGGCAAGTCGCACCAGTGTCTACCAACCAGTCAGAGTCAACCCCCACAGTTGTGACCTGTGCGATCATAGCAACAAAGTTAGAAACCAATGAAACCTTATTAGGCTCACCTTTCTCTGATTGTTTAGGCTTAGATCTGCATTCACTCTTGTAGTGGCCTTTCTTGCCACAATTGTAACAAGTCACGTGGGACTTAGTCTTCTGTTGCTTGAATGAAGGACCCTTCACTTTCAGATTAGTGAAGTCCTTCTTCTTGGGATGAGAAGCCGCCTGCTTCCCCTTGGGATCTCTCGTCTGCACAAGATTGGCTTTAGCCAACTGTTTGGACAGAGTGTCCACCTTCTGTTGGGAACGTATCTCGTCCTCAACATGGATCTCTTGAAGTAGATCTCCCAAGCTAATGTCTAGCTTCTTTCTGTGCATCCTTGCATAGAAGGTACTCCATCCAGCAGGAAGTTTTGAGACGATCCCTCCGACGACAAACTTGTCGGGAAGGGGCATCTCTTCGTCTTCCAGTTTCTGACGCAGCTTCAGAAATTCCTTCACTTGTGGCAACATGGACTTTTCGTCCTCAAAGAGCAATTTATGATATTTTTCAACCACAAACATCTTGCTCCTGTTCCTGTCTTCTTCATACAGATTTTCCACAGACTCCCATATATCTCTGGCAAGTTCCTTCTTTGAGTAGGATTCTGCCAGGGAATCCTGTATAGCATTCAGGATGAGAAGCCTGCAGATGCTATTTTCCCTTCTCCACTTGGCCTGGAGTTTGGTAGCCGCGTTGATAGCGGCAGTAGATCCAGTGTCTGGAACAGAGGGTTCTTCCTCCAACAGAACATGATCAACGTCTTTTAGTTGAAGAGTTAGGTAAACCTTTCTCTTCCAGACTTGATAGTGCTCTCTATCGAACTTTTCCAACTTGCAGAAGTCCGATTGGAGGAGCGAAGCGTTAATGTTTTCCATCTACACGGATCTTGCTTTGAGATTGTTAGTCCCGGGGCTTGATCAAAGATGGTAAAACAGATGCAACAAAGATCTACGATGATGCAAATACCAAATAACCCGATTACAATATGGTGGAGGAAAATAAAAAAGAGAAGATCTCTCGTTCTTCTTTGTAAACATGTTGTAATTGGGACAGAACGAGTTACAATAATCTAGAGAGAGATGAAAAGAAGAACAATGCTGGGGTGTCAAAACACCGTTGCTCAAAGCAAGATTTGCCCCACACGATCTGCTTCCAGGAACCAGCAAGTTTGAAGAACTTGTGGAACGCTCGAAGTCACCTCTGTTCTGACTCCTCGGATGGACTTGCAATAGCGACAGCAGCTCTCTCTCTCTCTTTCTCCTTTTATGACTTATATTTTCGTCATTTCCACAAAGGAGGCCAGAAGAGAGTATTTATAGAGAGAGGGTGGAAACCCTAGCCGTCTCTTCAGTTATGGAAAGATTGAGTCAAATCCCAAAAAGATAGCAACGAGATTAATTCAAATTCCACACAGATAGGAACTAAATTAATTCAAATCCCACAAAGATAGGATCTGAATTAATCGCATTGATTCAGCCTTTCCATAACTGACTTGTAATCTGCACAGTCAGCGGAGCCCTCCATGCGGCAGCAGCAGCAGCAGCATGGCCGCATGAGCCTCATGGGCCACATGGACCACATGAGCCGTATGGCCGCATGGACCACATGGGCCGCATGGACCACATGAGCCGCATGGGCCGCATGAGCCGCATGAGCCACATGAATCGCATGAACCGCATGAACCGCATGGCCGCATAGGCCGCATGGGCCGCATGAGCCGCATGAGGATGCATATGAGCCGCATGTCGTATAAGACCGCATGGCCGCATATGAGCCAGCAAAACGCCACATGAATTGCAACAAAAATGGTATTAATAATGTTTCTTTTTCATCTTTTGTGACTTAACATGAATTGCAACAAAAATGGTATTAATAATGTTTCTTTTTCCGTTAAAGTTTGATTACTTTTATCGATCAATTATGCATGACCACAAGAATAACATTCACTAGTTCCGGTTGGTATGATCTCACTTTCACATATCTTGATTGTGGCTTTACTATAGGAGGACATATTGGCAGAGTTTGCCTACTCAAGGACCCAACTTCTTTTATGAAATAAACTAATCATTTGCTACTATTGGAGTCGTCTCATTAGGAATCTAGATTTCATCATAGCTCTCATCGTGAACATGTTTTCTTATACAAAAGGTGAGATAAATTTGTGCTTCTACTACCTTTACATGTGTAAATACCCAATAGTGATAACTTTAGTGATTTGCTTAATGTTCACATTTGAAATTTAAATCTTGCAACTTTTGTATTATTGTCGCAATTGATGCAATCAAGTGCTAGTCTATCTAATGTACGACTGGTCTGTACTAGATATTTTTAATATTTCTATTTCTTTGAGACCATATATGTCCAAACTTGATTTCTCTTTGGTTACTTTGTGAGTATTGTTTCTCTTTTCATATGAGCATGATTGACAAGAACATCAGTAATTTCATGAGGATTCCTTAATTTGTTACTATTGTTGTTTTGATCATATGTACCAGCAAAAGGACATAATATACCTTTAGAAAGAGAATGGGAGCAGATGAAAGGATCTTTTGCCAAAACAAAACCTATAATAGCTACTTCCATGCAACCTCATGAATCAAGTTATTTCCAACCTGTGAGATGCTTATTGATATTAAGGATCTTTAGAAGTTGGAGCATGTGTGAGCATGAGGTACATCTTTTTTTTTCATTAATAAGGAATTTCTTGTTTTCATATTGGTCCGTTATCCAAGTTCACATGGGATTGAGTATGCATATGGTCTCTGCTTTGGTAAACCAAGTCTTATCTATATGTATACGTGTGGTATTATATTATGTTCTTTTTTCTCCTTTTGGTTAAATGTTCTAATTTTATTTTCTAATGTCAAAAAGAGTTGAGTAACATATTAGCCAATATGTCTTGTTCTCATGTTTAATTTTATTTACAGGTCCTTCAAAAGTATTTTGGATTCACTCATCAAATGATGGGCAATGGCTAGCTCTTATGATGTAAAATATTTTGGATTAATTTTCTAAATGTTTAAAAGATGATACATAAAATTTTAAATTGTTTGGGTTTATTGTGTAAATGATGGTGTAGATATTTAATATTTTGGGTTTATTTTGTAAGTGATGGTGTAGATGCATGTAATATGTTTTGGATTCATTTTGTAAATAATGCTAGCGGATACTTAATGATGTTCAACTTTTTCCTCCATTTACCAATTGAAGTTATATAGTTATATATGGATTTTGTTGTCTTTTAATTGTATGTTTTATATTTACATGAAAAAAAATAATTTTATCATAAATTTTAAGGTTTTTATTACTTTATGCGACGAGTTTGTAATTGTCCCAAAAATGAACTAGAATCCATTCTTAATACATACCTTAATTTTTAGGACGACTTTTATTCGTCACAAATACTTATATTTGGGACGGTTTAATAATCCATCATAAAAATATAATAATTCAGACTTTTTTGGGACGGTTGATTTTTTGACCCTAAAATCCAATTAGGACGATTTTTTTTTGTCCCAAAACTTTTTGCCACGCCACCCTAATAGTACTGTTTTAATCCGTCCCAAAATCTGTCTCAAATAATATTTATGTCGGTTTAGACACATTTTAACATGAATTTCAGTCATCCTAAAAAGTTACTTTTTTGTAGTTAGTTAGCTAATTTGTCATAGAAAATGCTACCAATTGGTGGAAGGCACAACTTTTCCGGAAGCAAATCTTAATATTGGTAGAGGACTAGCCTCACCACACTACTAGATTTTCTAAAAGCAAGGCTAGATATTGGTAGAGACCTAACAATGTCACTCTGCATGAAGCGTAACTAATAATTAGCAGAGGCATAACCTGATCATAGATATGCTTGATGCATATGAATAGAACCTGAAGTTGATGGCTATAACATGATGTTCATATGCCTGAAACTTGCAATTTCCTAAAATTAAAACATTGCATGTTGAGAACCAGAAGTTCCATATGTTTATCTATAATTTCTATGTCACAGAACCTGAAGTTCTTATATAGTTGCTTGTAGATATTTTATCCATCCAACACACTAACATCTTTTGTCGAACTTAAACAATCCCCTTGCTTGAAGAAAATATAGGATATTCAAAATAGACCTTTGGTCTTGCTTCTGTCATACGCCTAGCAAAATAGTAAACTAATCCCATTGGATACTACTTTTGAAATAGTTGACTTCTACCACTTGATAAAAAAAAGGAGACATATAAGGCCATGAGGTGCCAGATTTTTTTAAATTTCATTACTGGATTAGTGTATTTTTCTTTAGTTTGGATATGTTTAGCATAATTTGTTCTTCAGATGATTAATTAATTATATTTGATACATATGACAAATTCAGTTAACTTGTGCTTTGGTATGACAAATGAAAAGTTAGATGTCTGGCTGATAGTGCGAATATGTACACTACTCTCCCTAAACCAAAATAGTTTAATTTCTAACCTTATCCCTAAGCATAATAATTTGGCAACCCCGTCAGGCCCATCTAATCTGATAGGGGGGCATGTAGCCTACTTTATGTTGTCTAATATAACCCAATTAACAATGAAAAATGTCTTATATTATCCCTGATAAAAAAGAACGTTGTTGATTTTTAAGGATATTAGAAAAAATAATTATCAAGCTAAAAATAGTGATAAAAGTAAATTCCAATACATACGGCCAAAGACGTATATTGGAGATGACGAACACATTTATGCTCTGGCATGACCGTCTGGGTCACCCGTTTAGAGACTTGATGCACCATATTCTCAGTTCTATATACTGGCATCACCTTACCTGTAGTAAGGATATCATGTATTCTAATATGCTTTCCCAAGCATGTTCCTCCATCTTTTTTAAACAGATCTCAAGAGGAGATTTTTAGACTTGTCCAACCAACATGATGATCATTTAAAGATTTAATGGTTTTGTTGATGAATTGGTCATATATATGCTTGTTGTCTACTCAAAAAGCTACAATATGGCTCAATTGATTAAGTTGTGGGCTCACTACCCGTATTATCACATAAACCTAGAAGATTTAATAGTGCCAACGAGTTTTATCAAAGATGTTTCATGATTACTACAATTTGCTAGGGATTAGTTGAACATTCGATCTCCTATTTTACACCCAAAACGGCCTCGGAGAAGCGTTTATTAAGTGTATCTAGTTGATCACAAGGGCTTTGGTGATGCACACCCAATTTTCTATTTCTACGTGCAGGAGATATGTAATATTACATGCAACAAAGTTGATCCATATGAGGTTCATTGCCACCTAACCCTATTCGTCATTACATTTGATTACTAGGTATGAACTTAGAGTTTCGTATTTATGCATTTTTGATGTGTAACATATGTGCTAGTTATGCCGCCACAAAGTACCAAAATGGAACCTCAGAGAAAGATGGGAGTCTATGTCGGTTATGATTTTCCATCGATTATTTGCTGTTAGAGCCCTTGATAGGCGATCCATTTACTACAAGATTTACGGATCGTCACTTTCATGAGATAGTCTTCCCGCTATTAGTAGAAGATAACAACATTAATATTCATGAAGAATGACACAAATTGATGTGGTCAATGTCGACTCTGTCTCATCTCGATTCCATATCGTTCAATGTGATAATGAAGTACAGAGGATCCTAAATTTTTAGATGGTAACATAAATTATGCCAAATGCATACTCTAATTTAGCTAAAGTGACGAGGTCACATATACCTGCTACACATTTACTTTAAGGATAGACGTCCTGTGCGAATGGAAAACTTTTTATGAAGAAAATATCTCCCCTGTAGGACAGTGTAATGCTACCTTTGAAGGATAGTGTGTCACACCTAAAGGGCGACACGATACACCAACGACTAGCCAATCATCTGTCCTAGGCATGAGTTGCGACATATTTCTCGATTTAATAAATTTCTTCCCTCCAAAAGAGGAGGATCTTGGCATCCTCGAATCCTGTCGCTATCTCATACTGTCTAACTCATAAGATTATTTTGGATTATGGAAGTGTTTATGAAGAGAAGAGTAACAAAATCCCATATACGAGAATCATAAAATCTTTGTCCAATATGCTAGCTTAGATGAGTTATGATCAACAAGAATGAGATAATCATCGATAATATTTTTCTATATTCAATTGCTACTGAAATTATAAAGTGCGACAATATTGAATCATGCTATGTTAAATAATATAAATGTAGAGTAATCTAGGTCAGGTTAAATTCCTTAGCAAAAAGAATGTATTCAGACACGAATTCTCACACCACCCAATCTAAATTATGTCGGATATAAGTGGGTCTTCCTAAGAAAGTTTAATAAGATGAATGAAATAATACAATATAAAACATGACTCATAGTGTAAGGCTTCTCTCAATGCCTGGAATTGATAACAAGGAGATGTATTCTTCCGTAATGGACGTCATTATGTTTTGCTACTATCACGATAATCCAAACTGTCATCGTGGCACGTTTTCTCCAAAATGCATGTAACACATCCCTTGTTGTGTGTGAACTGACTAATTCAAGAATCATTGACGGAGCGTGGAGAATTTGGCCCATATCTACGCAGATTCTCTTTTTCGGCCGCATCGATATAGAGTTGTAACTTTCTTGCAGATCTTGGATCGTGACAGAACTTGTGTAGTTGGATTTGTAGCTGGCCATGGAGTGGATTATATTGTATATCCTAGTCTACCGAATATTGGCTAATATTTAATACGACTCATATTTACCTAAATCTAAGTCATATTCAATCCGACCTACTATTATGTTTCCTTATATAGGTCGACTACCAACAAAATAACAAAACAAAGTATTGTTGGTTGTCAATTTCATAACAATATAAGGATTGCTTGCATATGCACTTAGGTAATAGCCTATCATAATAAAAGTAGAATTCTATGTATGAAAAGAATGGCAGCCATAATGTATACAAGATGCATCTGACTAGGAAGCTAGTGGTAAAAAAAGCACAATAAAGAGAGGTTCGTAGGAGAAATATTTAAAGTGCGGTGAGTTCGATTCGTCGAAGACTCGGTCTATAAGGAATAGAGGAAGAAAAAAAGAAGGGGTCAAAAATGGTCGTAGATTCAGCATCCCCTTTGGATTTGGCTAAGTATTCATCGGTAGGACAGGTGTTATGAGCATTATTTTTTCAAGATAATAATTTGACTCTGTGTAAGTGATTTATTTTATTCCACATCTTTGGCTGTCAGTTGGCGAATTAAAAGACATCAAAGTGGTATCAAAGCCCAAGGTTTAGGGAGAAGATGAAAGTCGTAGACAGCACAGGAATCATATTGCAAATGGTGACCCTCACCGGATCTAATTAAAAATTTTGCAAGCTAATAATGGAGGACCCGTTATATTACAAAGACCTGCACAGTCCCTTAGAGGGTATTTCAAATAAGCTGGACATGGCAACTGAAGATCGGAAGAGGATCGAGCAAAATAAAATCGACTTTATCAGGCAATGGTTGGATGGTAGAGCTGTCAAGTGGGTGGGGCGGGGCTGACCCAGCCCATCACGAAATTTGGGTGGGTCGGGTGGAGCCCGGCCGGGCCTCTCGGGCCCATGAACTGTGGCAAACCGGGCCGGGCTAAGGGTGGAAAATCTCAGCCCACCCGGCATATGACCCACGAAATAGTGGGCTTCTGGTCGAGCCGGGCCGGGCCGGGTCTTGACTGGCACGTGACAAATTTGGACATTCATTTTCTCCCTTCTCCTCAAACTTTCTGTATATTAATTACAATTATTTTTTAAACACGAAATATTGAACATCCAATAAGTTTTCATATATACTTTTCAACAATCACATACATTTACATAGATTAACATAACATAATAATATGATTAAGTTTTCTAAATATTAATTACAATCATTTTTTTGATATATTAACTATTCCATTCTTATCTATTTGTGTGGGCCGTGATGGGTCGGACACCAGGTCGGGCCTGGACTTCGGGTCTGTCATACCCCGATTCCGTAGAATCGATAGTCGTCCTCCGGACGTGATGCTGTACGAACCTAAGTTGCGATCGCACAAGGCATAATCATAAGGTTATCCGAAACACAACAACAAGAGAGTGTGCAGAGTAAATTGAACACATTGTATAGAAGAAACTTGAGCTTTATTGATAATGAACATCATATTACAGACTCGATACAAGGTACCACACGGGCTACAAACTGACTCTATTATAAAATGAACGTCGATGAGATAGCCATTCCGTACATCGCACCCCTTTATACAACCAAAGTATGCAGATACCTGGGATAGAGGAGAGTCGAGACATCTCAGCTTGGATAGTTGCGGAGTCTTCAAAAGAGATTGAGTCAAGGCTTCGCACGAACGAATGAAGCTTCAAAACACACGAGCGCTGCCTTCAGTCACGCGGCACGCTCCTCCTAATTTATAGCACCTGTGGAGAGCGAGGATCAGTACAATCAACGTGTACTAGCGAGTGGCTAATGATTTTCCATGCTCTTATTTGGTTCAAGAATTTAGATGAAACATGCAACTTGTTTTAGTGATCTTTCTAGTCATCCTAGTCAGTTTCATGCAAGCAGTTTGATGAAACATAAATAAGGAGAATTTACGCTAGAACTTACCTACGGCAGAGCGTGCCGTGCAACATAAGGCTTACCATATTCTTTCCGGTCATATTTCATAACATAAGTTTAAATAGTGCATAATTGCGGAGGTCATTGGCATGAAAAACATTATGGACATAGCTTGGTTTAGACGGTACACGTTCAATGCGGATAACGAGCCCCGTTGAAGGAGCACCGAATACCCGCGGTATAATCCAGCATAGCTATCGTATTTCTTCCTAGTCCGGATCGATCTCGTGGTCCTAGAATATCGTTCGAAGAAACAATCGCCCTTGTATACAAGTTGTCCATGACCGTGCTATGTTAATAAGTAATTTAAGGAATATTTTATGGTATCATTGCGATAATTATATAATTGATTCATTTCTTTGGTTTTGCAGATCATGAAATAATGTTATCTCTTTTTTAGAATCTTATCTTTTCTCTTTTTGAGCATAAAACTTGTATTTTTTGAGTCAATCATTCTAATATGATACAGTTATCCCAAATTCTTGTTTTTGAGATAAAGGGTCGAGGTGAATGAGGTCAGCTACTCACCTTGATTTTTGTTCGAGGCAAGAGACTTGTTGGTCGCGCTAGACGTCGCCTATGCGATTACATGAAATCGCACAAGCAACTGATTAGAATACTGTATTATTCAAGGATTTCGATATGTAAATGCGAGTTCGAAACGCAAGCCATGAAAACATTCACAAAAATGTATTCAGAAAACCAAAGCCAAAACCAATGCAAGTGCGGCATAAAAAATAGAGCAACGAGAGGTATCTCCCGACTCAGCTGCAGAGTCTATCCTCAAGGCACAACCTGCTGAATATGGGACTTAATTCTGAAGAAGCCTTTCCTTAATGAGAAAAGAATCTTAATTCAATCGTTCCCGTTCGATCGATCCCGACCTATCGGTCCCGACCGAATCGATAGCGACAATGTTCCTTTCTCGCGCACCTCGTGGACGGAGAACGGGACACGATGTAGGGATGGGGCACTACACCATAACCAACAAAGAAAAAGTTTTGTCCTTGAAACTTAAGAAAAGAACCTACCGCTAGAAAAAGTAGAGAAGGGAACTTTTCCTTCTTTTCCGACTCCAGTTCCCATGTAGACTCTTCGATCGCATGGTTCTTCTCGAGCACGGGAACGCGAGGGATGACATGATTTTGAAGCAGTTCATCCTTGCGCTCTAAGATTTGCACAAGCTCTTCAACATATAATAAATCTGCCTGCAAATTTAGCTGACCAAAATCTACCACATGGCTCAGATCGTGTACGTACTTCCGCAACTGAGAGACGTGGAAGACATTGTGCACATCTGATAGTGCTGGCGGTATTGCAATCTGGTAAGCTACTGGGGCAACTCGCTTCAATATCTCGAAAGGACCGACAAATCTTGGACTCAACTTTTCTTTAGCTCCAAATTTCGTGACTTCTCGTATAAGCGTGACTTTTAGAAATAAGTGATCGCCCTCCAGGAATTCAAGGGCCCATCAATGTGTGTCGGCGTAGCTTTTCTGCCAATTTTGTGCTATCTACAATCTCCCTCGTATCAATTTAACTTTTTGTACAGTCTGCTCCACCAGTTCCGGGCCGAGTATCTGCCATTCCCCGACTTTATCCCAGCAAATGGGCGATCTGCACTTCCGTCCGTACAAAGCTTCATATGGTGCCATTTGGATGCTGGACTAATAGCTATTGTTATATGCAAATTCGGCCAACGGTAAATGAACGTCCCAGCTTGACTTCAAGTCGTTTGCACATAGGCGTAACATGTCTTCGAGAATCTGATTCACCGCTCTATTTGGCTATCGATCTGTGAATGATATGCTGAGCTAAACTTCAACTTGGTCCCCATTGCTGACTGAAGACTGCACCAAAAGCATGGCACGAATCGCCCATCCTGATATGAGACAATTGATACTGGAATCCCGTACAGCTGAACTATTTCATCAAGATAGATCTGAGCAAGGCGATCGACGCTCCAAGTGACTTTAATAGCAATGAAGTGCACTGACTTGGTTAATCGATCGATGATGACCCAGACGACATTGTTCCTCCACGGTGTCTTCGGCATGCCAACAATAAAGTCCATAGTGATGTGATCCCATTTCCATTATGGAATGACAAGGTTCGGTATCTCCCCACCCGGTCGCTGGTGCTCAGTTTTTACCTGCTGACAGGCCATACTTTGTGACACGAAGTGTGCAACATCTCTCTTCATGTCGTGCCCCCAAAAGACAATACAGAGGTCCTTATACATCTTGGTGCAGCTAGGATACAAAGAATATTTTGCATAATGCGCTTCCGACATTATCTCCTTTCAGAGTTCTGGGTTATCCGGTACATATAGCCTGCCCTTCACTCGTAATGTTTTCGACTCGTCCTCTGCAAAGTCAGATGCCTTTCCTATTGATACCAGCATCCGCATCTTCTCTAGGTATGGATCATCCTTCTGAACAGACTTGATATTTTCCAATAGGCTTGGTTCTAGTCGCAGTTGCGCCAGCTGTGCGCCCACAAATCAAACCGGAGTTCTATGCCCATTCCTTCCAAGTCACACAGCAGTCGACTGTTGATGGATAGTAAAGCTATGTACTTCTGACTCAGTGCATCTGCCATAATATTTCCCTTCCCGGCGTATAGTCGATCGACAAGTCGTAGTCTTTAATCAGTTCCAGCCATCGCCTCTGCCGTAAATTCAATTCTTTCTGGGTGAAGAGATACTTGAGGCTCTTATGGCCCGTATAAATTTCGCATGCCACGCCATAAAGATAGTGGCACCACAGCTTCAACGCAAACATAATTGCCGCTAATTCTAGGTCATGAGTGGGATAGTTCTTCTCATGCAGCTTGAGCTGTCTGGAAGCAAAAGATATCACCTTATCCTGCTACGTGAGCACACACCCCAAACCCTGGCCAGAAGTATCGCTGAAGATTTGAAATCCTTCGGTCCCTTCAGGAAAAGCGAGTATCGAGGCTGAACCGAGCCTTGTTTTAGCTCCTGGACTGAAGCTTCACAGTCGTCTGACCACACGAATACAACTCCCTTTTGGGTAAGGCGAGTCAAGGAAGATACGATCTTTGCGAAGTCCTTCATGAAGCGATTATAGTATCCCGCCAAACCGAGGAAGCTTCAAATTTCACTGACAGACATGGGCCGTTTCCAATCAATAAATGCCTCAACTTTCTTTGGATCAACTGAAATGCCTTCAGCGGAGATGATGTTCTCAAGAAAAGATACATTGTTCAGCCAGAACTCACATTTGCTCCTCTTCGCAAACAATTGATTATCTCGGAGGGTCTGGAGTACGGTCCATAGATGTTCTGTGTATTGCGCTCGATCCTTCGAGTAGACGAGGATATCGTCTACGAAGACTACTACGAATTTGTCGACGAACGGATGGAACATCCGATTCATTAGATCTATGAAGGCGGCATGAGCATTTGTCAGGCCGAATGGTATTACCAAGAACTCGTAGTAGCCGTAACGAGTACGGAAGGCAGACTTCGGCACGTCCTCTGGCTTGACCTTGAGTTGGTGTTAACCCAATCAAAGAACCATCTTCGAAAACATCGCGGCACCTTAGAGCTGATCAAGCAAATCATCGATGCAGGGCAGGAGGTATTTGTTCCGAATTCAATTCTCAGTAGTCGATGCAGAGCCGCATCGACCCGTCTTACTTCTTGACAAACAGCACAGGCGCACCCCATGGCGAGGTGCTAGGACGAATGAACCCTTTGTCGAGCAATTCCTGTAGTTGTACTTTAAGTTCTATTAATTCTGCAGGGGCCATTCTGTATGGGACCTTGGAAATCGGTCAAGTGTTAGGGAATGTGTCTATAATAAACTCGATTTCTCGATCGGGTGGCATGCCAGGTAGCTCATCCGAGAACACGTCTAGGAATTCTACCACAATGTAGGTTTGATCCGCATTTGCATCATCCTGTCACGTGTCTCGAACAGACGCTAAGTAGCCTTCACATCCGGAATATAGCATCCGTCGAGCAGAGATTGTCGAGATCACCATGCAGGTTATTGATGCTTTGCCACATGAATAGCAGAATTTAGGCTCCCCTGGTAAACGAAAGGTGAGATTCTTTCCTGCACAATCAATAGTGGCTGAGCAAGCGCCGAGCCAATCCATCCCCAGAATGATGTCATAGTCCTTAAGGTCCAGAATATCGCATCTAGAGTTAATTTCCTCCCACCTATACATATGCAACCGTCCCTACAGTTTGTGTTTACATAGATTTGTGTGCCCGACGGGATGCTAACGCTAAGGTTAAGGCCTAACGGTGCCATGGGGAATTTGTGTTCACCAGTGAAATCTGCCGCTATAAAACTATGGGTAGCACCTAAATCGAACAATACACGAGAAGGTTTATTATTGAAAAGTAGTGTAACTGTCATGACTGTATCAGAGGCAAATGCCCCATCTCGAGTCATGGCGTAGACGCGACCTTGGGCATTGGGGCGATGATCCTAACCATTTTGTGGTGCTGGTTGTTGGGCTCGAGGCGCTGGTCCCTGGTTCCGTGGACGATGTTGCTGCTCCTGAGGCGCCGTTGGGTTCGGTCTCTTGGCCGGGCAATTTGAACTGAAGTGTCCCCTTTTACCATAGTTCCAACATCCTCCTTTAAAAACTTCACAATCGATGGCTAGGCGTTCTAATCGGCAACATCTGTTACAGCGAGGTCCCGTGTTCCGCCCTTGGTGCCCATTGTTTGGACGTTTGGTTACATTGTTTCCTATTGCATGGCTAGGGTGTTTTTGATTATATGTATGCATAGTATCGACAACAGTTAGGGGATATTGGCGCTCAAGGCGGAGAGCATGATTCAGGGACTTGAACATTGCCTTGTATTCCGGAACTGACACATGAGCAGAGATAGAAGACCGCAGACCCACTTCGAACTGCCGAACACGACTCTCCATTATAGGCAAGAACGATCCAGCAAATTTGGCCAGTTTATTGAACTCTGCTGCGTACTGCCGTACCGTCAAATTCCCATGCTTTAGCTGCATACATTCATTCTCCTTTTCTTGTCGAACGACTGCAGATAGGTACTCGATTTCGAACGCCTGTCGGAAGGTAGTCCAAGAGATTGTCGCTGTCTCGTCGTTACGTCAGATCACTCGCTTTTGCATGGCCCACCAGTCATGCACTTTCAATCGAAGTAGAGGCTGAGCACACACAACTTTCTTGGACTCATCAACGCCTAGTAGCTCGAACCGATCTTCCAACTCCTCCAACCAATCGATCGCCAAAGAAGGGTCTTCAGTACCGCAGAAGGACGTGCGACAATTTTTTGTGAATTTTGACGCCTCAAAGTTAGAACTCCTTGGTGTTACAGGTAGTCTCTCGGGTACCTCCGACTCGATTTTGATTGGTCAGACCGCAGGCTCGGTTACGGCATGAGTCGTTGCAGATTTGCCGTTAGCCACAACTGTCTGTACGATTTGTTGAAGAGTATCAAGCTGCTTCAGCTGCAACTTGAATTACACATCGAATCGGGCTTCAAATTGAGTCTGTCGTGCCTCAACTTGTCTCTACTGGTCTTCAACGTGCTGTCAATGTTGTTCGTTCAGGCACTGTTTGGTTTCGGCCTGACGTTGTTGTGCTTCTAGCATGCGCATCATCCGTTCCGTAGGTTCCATGGGTTCCGTGGGAGCATTTGAGAGTCCCTCCCTCGAGCTGCTCGAAGCACTTTCTTTGTTCCCGTCCGCAGCTTTTCGGACTTCTGGGATAGGAGGCTGTCATGACCCGCACCCTATTTCGGGGCATGAGAATGTAGGTACGTCCAGCCTATGCCGCAGTGTCGGTGGTAGAATGCTGTATAGGTCAACTAAAAATATAACATCTAGACACAAAGTATATAAACCTGTTATCTCTGCATGGTGGTATATAATCTCAACTCAATGACAAGACATCTAAGGAAGATAAGCACGAATATCATAAAGATATGATGGAAGTAGATAAACTGAAATAGATACAAGTCACAAACAAAAGTTCAGAAATTAAGACAAAACACAAGATCCCGAATATAAAGTATACTACAAGTTTCAAATATCCAGCTGGAACGCAGTCCAGTCAACCTACTAGACTAGGTCACTACAGAAGGTATATCCTCTACTGGCACTGTCACCAAAGGTAGATCCTAGTCAAAGTCTCCGTCTGTGCCAAACCCATAGAAGGTCGAGCAGTCTGCATCAAAATCCTACGTAAACATCAACGGGATTATCCGATCAGGATATGAGCAAGTACAAATGCTAACAACAGTTCCATATAAATTGGCAAATTCTATAAGAGATAATTATAATGGAATACAAGATAAAATATCAAGATTGGAAATAAATAGTATATGTAAAAGTGGATATCATGTCAGGGTATAAAATACCGGAATGTAAGCAGTACAATAATATCTGATGTATAATGTAAACATAAACAGTACCTCGAGATATTAGAGCGTTATGTGATCGGTTTGGGTCAGGATCAGGCTGTTCCATTTGACCGGCTATGAACAAAAAATATATGGAAATGAGATCAGGCCAGCCACAATGGAAAGCTATGAACAAGTAGTATCAGGTTAGGCTACACCCTACATGCAGTGTGGGTGGAGCTATGAACAAGTGAACAAGAGGATACATAAGGGGTATTGATCACATAACCACTAATAACTTCCCATCCTCGAGTAGTATATGGATCCAGACATATCCCGTCATGACACATGATTCTCTAAGAGGGTAGCAAATTCCCTTAGGAATCGACGTCTATACAAGTACATAAAACAAGATTGAACAATGTACCAATATACCATGGTAACCCAGGAATGACATCTCATGACAGGATTCGACGTATACTAGTCCGTGTACTATCGTGTCAGGAATCAAGTAAAACACAACAACTGAGTCGGATATAGTAGATATAAAGACAATAAAAACTATCAGAGAATGTACTCGCCTGATACCCTGAGCAACTGATATGTATAGATGTCAAACTGTAGTCACAGAGTCCTATTTAGAGCAGTATAGGTTACATCATAATATAATTATTAAAGTGTACAATGTAATCTATATGACACTAGGCCTCTGTAGGTCAAAAGTTAACCCTTGGTTAACTCTTAGTCAAACTAAGTCAACATCTAGGGTTTGGTCAACTATCTAGTCAAAGGGGTCAACTCTATCTAAGCTAGTCATAATTCTAACCATAGACCCACATACTCTAGGATACCTTATAGTACTATATCATATACATATATATCATGCATGAATTCTCAACAAGCCACATATACTATGGTATCCCAAATCACATATATCATCTATAGATACTATCCACTTACCCTTAGCCCATATCTCAAATACCTTAACTATTAGTTAATACCTTAGTTCTAGGGTTAATACCTTGAAGGTATTAGCCATAATAGCTAATATTACCAAGTATGAATACATATGTCTTACATCTCTACTAGTTACCTACTATCTAGGATTACTTTAGCCAATTTATCCTTTATATATACATGGATGTACCCAATGCCTATTACATATACTATTACCTTTACCTACACTAACATATACCAATATGCCTTTTACCTATATCTAAACATTTAACCTTTACCTATATTATATACATATATCCATATATCCTACTATAGACCCATATCGCTAACCATTTACCCATTACTATACCCTCATACATGTTTGTCTATACTTATTGTCATAACCTGCATCCAATGTAGGGGCACGGGAAGTAGGTACGTCCAGCCTACGCTACAGTGTCGGCGGTAGAATGCTGTCCTTGGTCACATACATCTAACAATTATAAGGTACCTGTACAGTATATACACTCCAAACGAAGGACAATACAGAAATGTGAAGCTCAATCACAACTAAGGTAGAAGTACGATAAGATAGATAGATAGATAATGAAAATCATCAAATGAAATACAAATAGGAGAAGAAGTCTAAGTGTCTAAGATAACATCTCCACAAACATCCAAAATAATAAAAAGATCCCAAATATAAATATAAATGTATCCAAATGAGACAAGATATCAAAATAAGATAGAAGTCTAAGCTAACTAGCCTAAACTATAGGGGTGACATCCTCTACTGCTGATGGATCCTGCTGAAGGTCCAAGTCGCAGGTGTCATCTATGGCAGCTCCATAATAGGTAGGGCAAAGGTCCTCGTCATCCTCCATAATATTTTCAACAGGTCCTGTCAGGACAGGAACGAGCACAAAATCTTAACAGTTTATATCAATACAGGAATATAAAGCATGCAATAGAGTAAAATACATGAAACACTGAAAGAAAGTACATGTAGTAAAAGAGAGAGTACTGTAATTTAAATAGCTACTATAAGTAGAGAACTATCAGTGACTAGTGATGTAGAGTACAAGATAGACATGTGAACAACCTGAATTTGCACATGATTACACTAAAGAATTTATACAATGACTACTTGGAATTGTTCACATGACTGCTTCTACTCCTCCGTACCTCAATCAAAACACAAGGATCCAGACAAGTTATGTTATTGTACAATATTTCACATAGGGGCCCATAAATGGGTGCACATGAAGGTATACATGAGGGCTCTGTGAACATGAGAGTACATGAATCACAAGAGTGTACATGAATAATAAAAGGAGTACATGATGAAAGTAAAATGCACATGACAAGATGTACCTGATGCTTTCGAGGGGGATAACATCTCAATATAAAGATCCATATAGTACTAATCCGTGTTAACAACATGACAACATCAAGTAAAGTAATCTAGAGCAAGAATATAAATCCTAGCAAGTATGAAATGATCAAAGAATGTACTCGCCTGATATCCTGAGTATATGGTAAGTGTAGATGTCCAAACAGAGTAACTGAGTCCTATTTAGAGCAACACAGGTCACAACTGTAGAACCCTAGAGGGGGGATGAATAGGGTAATAAAAAATAACTAGTGCAACAGAAGCAATATATGACAAATAAAAGTAAAGAGTGAGAAGATCAAACACAAGATGTATCCTGGTATCCTCGCTTGAGGCAATCCACTCCCGGAACTATCTCCGGCTTAAATCCACTATTTAGTCAAATAGTACACACGAGTTTGGATCCGAAGAACTTGCCAACTTCAATACGAGTTTGGATCCGAAGACTCGCCAACTTCTACACACAAGTTTTCTTACGAAGGCTCGCCAACTTCAAACAAATGAGAAGAGAAACTTGTTGATCTTCTAACACGTGAAGATCGAATTTTACAACTCTTAAATACTCTATCACTTTGGAAGAGGATGACAATTAAAAGCTTGAAGAGTATTAATGGTGGAGCTCTTGGTTGTTGGAAAATTTATGGCAAGGGTTGGTAAAGTCCTCAAGAGAGAGAGGGCTTTCTTTTATAGAAAAACCAAGAGTTGGAGGTATTTAATGCTTCTGAATACAGGCAGGCCGGTATGCCGTCGGTATGCAGCGGCATACCGTCGGTATACCGACCAAATAGTAACGGTCATATTAATGACCGTTTTAGAGCATTAAATGTGGCCATTAATGCTAGTCAGAGCAATTCAAAAACCAAATATTTGAAACTCGGTATACCGTCGGTATGCCGGTGCATGCCGTCGGTATACCGACAATTTGGCACAGCAAGTTTTGGGTTGCTAAAAATGGTATACCGCCGGTATGCCGGAGCATGCCGTCGGTATGCCGACAATTTGTCACAGCAACTTTTGGGTCGCTAAAAACGGTATACCGCCGGTATGCCGGAGCATGTCGTCGGTATGCCGACAATTTGTCACAGCAACTTTCTGGACACGAAAATCGGTATACCGCCGGTATGCCGAAGTATGCCGTCGATATGCCGACAATTTGTCACAGCAACTTTCTGGGCTCTAAAAACGGTATACCGCCGGTATGCCGAAGCATGCCGCTCTGTAGGTATTTGATTTTTGACTTGTTCTTTTACTTGTCATCCGTCCTTAGGTGTTTACAGATATACCTAGACTTGTACAGACACGAAGACTCTAAGCAGGAGGATGCCATCTTATGCAAGGAGCGCCGATAGCTGCTTCAATCTTCGATGCGAAGGATGGATGCTCTGAACGAAAAGTCTTTATGTAGTTGAGCTTCTGAGAGGATATGTATCTAAAGACACAGAAAACTAAACTACGAAGATGCTGTTAATAATCAAAATAAAATGTGCCAACAATCTCCCCCATTTTGATAATTGACAAAATAGAGAGATAGCATCTTCAGGGAGTAACTCCCCCGCAGGAAGACAACTCCCCCTCAATACGTTTTCTCCCCCTTTGTCAATTAGTCAAAGATGGGAAAACAATTTAAAAAAATAGCAAGAATGATAACAAGATCATAAAATAACAAAGCATGTATTTATATATAGAAGGGAAAGCTTAATACATGCAAGATTGCCATACTACAAAAGACAACTAAAAAGACTCTCCCAACGAGAGTTTGATAACAAAAGACAAACATAACCCAAGTCCCCGAAGGACTGCAAAGTACTAGGATCAACCACACAAAGGTCCCCGAAGGACCGCAAAAGACAGAACATAAAAACAAACAAACACACATAACTAAACCACACATTATTCGAGACCATCATCCAAAGGGTAGCCAGCCCTAATCGTCCGTCGGGTCGTCCCCACCATCCTGAGCTTGTTGAAAGGCACCATAGGGATCAATGCCGTCTGGGTACATGAACCAATAGGCATTGGGATCGGAGAAGCGCGAACCCTGGTACATTGGATCTTGAAGATTGAGATCCAGATACATGTCCCGGTCTTGAATGGTGCGCTGGATAAAATAAGCTTGATCATGAAAGAGGGCTTGAATCAGATTCCTAAGGCCACGAGTATGAGCCCTCATCTGTTCCTCTTCCTGGGCCATGCGCATGTCGAAGTGCTGCTGAGTCAACGGCATGTATCGATCGAAAGCAGGAGGAGTAGATGCGGGAGCAGCAGGAGTGGATGCCGGTTGCTCTTGGGAAGACGAGGCACGTGAAGTAGAGATGCCACTAAGGGAACGGGAAACAGCAAGATAGGAAGGGATGCCATCCGAGGAGCAAAGAGATAGATCAACTTGCCGGGCTTCCAGAAGGAGAGTGATAAGGGAGCCGTAGTAGAGGTTCTGCTTTCCCGCAGGCATGACACGTCGGAAGAGAAGAAGGAGAGTCTTCGGGAAGGAGAAGGGCTTCCGGGCATAAAGATAATACATGCACACGAGGGCATCGCCGGTAATGGCGTCGTAGTTCCCGCCCTTAGGAAAGAGTGTATGACACACAATCCTATGGAGCTCGTAGTAAAACGGCTCCAGCTGTGCAGAGAGGGCCGGGATGGCAGGAGGGTTGGGGCCCTTGTAGATGATACGGCAGAACTCGTCGAAGGGTGACGCCGCCGAGGAATGAAGAACAGCCAAGGATGGCAAGGCTTCCCCTTTGTCCGGGATGCCGAGGATGTGCCCGATGTCCCGAGACGTGAGACGGAAGTGACGATCATTGACCATGGACTGAATGGCGGGATGGTCATCGTCCGGGACCAAGTTGCAATAGAATAGACGAACGACAGCGGGGTAGACGGGTATTTGACGTCGAAGGAGAGAGGAGAGTCCGGCTTCGTCAAACAAGGAGACGTGACCGGAGAAGAGATTCCAATTTATCGCTCGTCTCTTGAAGACATTGTGATGAACGAAGTGTTGGAACCACATCTCGGCCGCCATAAAATTGGTAAAGACCCGTTGGTCATACCCGTGAGGTTGAGCCACCGGGATGAAAGGGTTGAAGAAGGAGGAGGAGGAGGAGCGGGGACGCTTCGGATTGGCCATGGAGGAAGGTTAGGGTTTTGGAGTGGATGAGAGAGTAGGGAGAAGAGATAGGGGAAATAGGGTTTTAATAGAGTGGTAGGGAGATGAAAGGTTGGATGTTGAAGAAGGGAGGGTGGGTTGGGAACGGATGAAAGTAATGGGGGATAGGAATAGGTAGCGGGTTGGAAATATGGAAAGTGGAGTAAAAAGAGGAGTAAATGGAGGAGGTAAAGAGATGGGTATTAAATGTGATGGGATGTTGAGAAGTTGAAAGAAGAGAGAGTAATTAATAGGAAAGAGATGGATGTGAGTGAATTTAATGAGGGTTGAGAGGAATAAAGGGAGAGAGAATAAAAAGTGGGCCCAGAGCTGGATTTGAAATCCTGTCCGCCTCCATCCGGCATACCGGCGGTATGCCGACGTGTACCGACGGTATGCCGAGTTTCGAAACAGTACCTAATTCTGAAACGAAAAACGGCATGCCGCCGGTATACTGCTGTATACCGTCGGTGTGCCGGCTGAGAGGGATTATGGATCAAAGGATAAAATGCCTAATTCACGGCAAAGGAAGGTGAAGCGATCTTCCGGGAGCGGTTTGGTGAAAATATCAGCTAACTGATAGGTAGTATCAATAAATTCAAAACGAATATCTCCCTTTTGTTGATAGTCACGAAGAAAATGATGTCTAATTTCAATGTGCTTCGTGCGTGAGTGACAAATCGGATTTTTCGTGAGATTGATTGAGCTAGTGTTATCACATTTAATAGGGGTGCAAGAATAAGAAATGCCATAATCTAAGAGTGTTTGTGACATCCAAAGAATTTGTGCACAACAACAACCAGCCGCAATATACTCTGCCTCAGTGGTTGAAAGAGCAACAGAATTTTGCTTCTTACTAAACCACGATACCAAAGACTTTCCGAGGAATTGACATGTGCCACTAGTGCTTTTTCGGTCAATCTTGCATCCGGCAAAATTCGCATCCGAAAAGCCGTGAAGCTCAAAGGATGAGGATTTCGGATACCAAAGATCCATGTTAATGGTGCCTTTGAGATAACGAAAAGTGCGCTTAACGGCACACAAGTGTGATTCCTTTGGATTGGCTTGATATCGTGCACACAAGCAAACACTAAACATGATATCAGGACGGCTAGCAGTTAAATAAAGTAAGCTACCTATCATACCTCTATACTTACGAATGTCGACCGATGTGCCATCTTCATCATTGTCAAGCTTTGTCGTTGTAGCCATAGGAGTCCTCATTAGTTTGGATGAGTCGAGGTCGAAACGCTTGAGGTGGTCCTTTGTATATTTCGCTTGATTGATGAAGGTTCCTTTGGGTCCTTGTTTGATTTGTCACCCCAAGAAAAAGGAAAGTTCACCCATCATACTCATTTCAAACTCTTCCTGCATAACTTTAGCAAATTCTACACAAAGTGTGTTGTTAGTAGAACCAAAAATAATATAATCGACATAAATTTGAACCAATAAGAGAGTGCCATTATGGGATTTAATAAAAAGTGTTGTGTCAACTTTCCCCTTTGAAAAATTGTGAGAAACAAGAAAAGAGCTAAGGCGCTCATACCAAGCACGGGGAGCTTGTTTGAGGCCATAAAGGGCTTTGTGTAGTTTGAATACGTGATTAGGAAATTGAAAATCTTCAAAGCCGGGAGGTTGTTTAACATAAACTTCCTCTTTAATAATACCATTTAGAAAAGCACTCTTAACATCCATTTGAAAGAGCTTAAAGTCATTAAAACAAGCAAAAGCACAAAGCATACGAATGGATTCAAGACGTGCAACCGGAGCATAGGTTTTATCGTAGTCAATGCCTTCCTCTTGGTTATAGCCTTGAGCAACCAATCGGGCTTTGTTACGAGTCACTAACCCATCTTCATTAAGTTTGTTACGAAACACCCATTTTGTTCCAATAATGGGATGATTGCTAGGTTTTGGGACAAGTTCCCAAACCTTGCTTCGCTCAAATTGATTTAGCTCCTCTTGCATAGCTATCATCCAAAACTCATCAAGAAAAGCATCATTAACATTTTTAGGCTCTATTTGAGAGATAAAAGCCATATTTGCACAAAGATCACGAGTGGCGGATCTAGTACTAACACTGGAGGAAGGATCCCCAATGATAAGCTCCTTAGGATGATTGGTGACAAATCTCCATTCTTTTGGGAGATCCTTTTGAGGAGGCTCGAGAGGAGGAGACTCTTTTGATGGAGTCACAACTTCATTGTTAGATAAAAAAGGACGATCTTCAATAGGGGAGTTCTCCAACCCAAACGAGATGTCATCAATATCCTCGGAAGTGAGAATGTAGAAGAGTTGAGTTCATTAAAAGAGACATTGATTGACTCTTCGACAACAAGACTTCTTTTGTTAAAAACACGAAAACCTTTACTATGAGTAGAGTATCCAAGGAATATTCCTTCATAGGCTTTTTCTTCAAACTTGCCTAGGTTATCCTTGGTATTCAAAATAAAACAATTGCAACCAAAAACTTTGAAATAATCAATAGGGGGAATTTTGTCAAACCATAGCTCATAAGGAGTCTTCTTAGAAATAGGTCTAATCAAGACTCTATTTATAACATGACATGCCATATTAACGGCTTCCGCCCAAAAGTATTGAGGGAGCTTATATTGGTTTAACATAACCCGGGCTATATCGCCAAGGGTTCTATTCTTTCTCTCCACAACACCATTTTGTTGAGGAGTTCGAGGACAAGCAAAATTATGACCAAAACCATTCTTTTCACAAAATCTTTTGAAATCGGCATTATCAAATTCTCCTCCATGATCACTTCTAATTTTGTTAATAGAAAAAACTTTCTCATTTTGAACACGTTTACAAAAGGCAACAAATTCACGAAAAGTATCACTTTTGCAAGCAAGAAAAATAACCCAAGTAAATCTTGAAAAATTATCAACTAAAACAAAAGCATAAAGCTTGCCTCCAAGGCTAGTAACTCTACTAGGCCCAAAAAGATCCATATGGATAAGTTGAAGGGGTCTAGAAGTACTCACAGAGTTGATTGATTTGAAGGAAGACTTTGTTAACTTACTCTTCTCGTATTCTTCACACACCATATTCTTTTTGAATGGGATACTTGGGAGTCCTCTTACGAGCTTCTTGGTAGCAAGACGAGAGATGGTATCCATGTTGGCGTGTCCAAGCCTCATGTGCCAAAGCCAACTCTCATCATTTTTAGCAACTAAGCACCTGTCATTGTTAGTGTCTTCAACAAGATATAAAACATAGATATTATTTTCTCTAATCCCTTCATAAACAATAGATCCATTAGAACTATCGGTAATGAAGCATTTGATCTTAACAAACTTGATATCATAACCATTATCGGTAAGATGACTAATACTAAGAAGATTGTGTTTAAGATTAGTAACAAGACACACATTCTTAATACAAGGATAAGGAGGGAAACCTATATTACCATTCCCTATAATGTGACCTTTGAGATTGTTACCAAAAGAGACGTGTCCTTCCTTCTTCATCGATAGCGTTGTAAATAATGAAGCATCCCCGGTCATGTGCCGTGAACAACCGCTATCAAGAATCCACTTGCTTCTAGCATGAGAAGGACTCTTCACCTACAACATAAGTTGAAGATGAACATTTTGGTACCCATGATCTTATGGGTCCTTGAGGGTTAGTCTTAGGAACCCACATAAAAACTTTCTTGTCAACAAGTTTCCTTGTATGACAATAATTGGTTGTATGTCCATGCAAGCCACAGTAATTGCAAATCATAGAGGGTTTAGAAGAAGATATGTGAGAATCATGCATGTGTGAATCTCTAGTGCGAGGAGCTCTAGCATTAGTATTGTGATGATGATAATAAAAAGCATGATGCGAAGTGTTTTTCTTAACAAATGGTCCTTTCCTTGTGTTAGGAATGGATTTGTGTGTAGTGTTCATGTGTGAAGTATGCCTAGCATTGTGGTGAGTGTGGAGATGTCTAGGAGCATGCATGTGAGTAGTGTCCTTATTACCAAATTTCTTACACTGCATAAGAAGATCATTATACTTAATAGAAGTGTCATATTCTCTCCTATTAGCATCTTGAACTTTGTGCATAGCAAATTCATAAGAGCTTCTCATGGATTGATTCTCATCATCCTTTTTCTAGATGGTGTCAAGAGATTCATGAAACTTGAGTCGCAAGGACTCTATTTCATCCGTGTCAGAAGTAGGAAATTTTTCCTTTACATCAATAATGATGCTTGAGAGCCTCTCTACTTCAAGTTGAAGAGCTTCAACCTCTTTAAGAGATTTCTTGTATTTATTTCGAACACCTTTGTGCTCTTCATGCAATTCAAGAATAGCTTTCTCCAAATCATCATAGGTAAGAGTGTTTAAGGAGAAATCATCAAGTACCTCATCGGTTGCCATGAGACAGACATTGGCATTGTGTTTGCACTCCTTGTCGTTGTCGGAGTAGCTTGCGTCACTTTCACACCAAATGCTTGTGTTGGCAAACTTTCTGGAGGACGAGCTTCCCTTGCTAGGCTTCTCGTACTTGCTTGAGTCTTTTCTTATTATCGGACAATCCCTCTTGATGTATCCGGGTCTTCTGCATTGATAGCACGCCGGATCTTCTTCATTGTCCCATCTGAAGCGGTTGGCTTTATTGAATTTTAGGAACTTCCAAAAGTGCTTAGCTGTGAGAGCTATTTCTTTATCATCGTCCGACTCATTGTCGTCGGAGCTATCCTTGGAGTAGGACTTTGCCGCTTTGAGAGTAAGAGATTTCTTCTTCTCTTTGGTCTTCTCCTTCTCCTTCTCTTGTATGGAGGATTCCTCTTGATCCTTCATATCGAGCTCGTGAGTCATCAGCTTACCCATGAGGGTCTCAAGGTTCATGACTGTTAGATCGTTCCCCTTAATGATTGCGGTAGCTTTAGGACTCCAAATTTTCGTCAATCCTCTAAGAATTTTTCTGATCTTTTCATGAGAAGGATATTCCTTACCAAGAGAAGAGAGTTGGTTAATAATGTCACCAAAACGAGTAAACATGCAAGTAATAGATTCATCATGCTTCATTTTAAAGGACTCATATTCTTGCGTGAGTCTACTAATCTTGGATTCCTTCACTTGTGAAGTTCCCTCGTGTGTGACTTCAAGTAACTTCCAAATCTCATTGGAAGTCTTGAAAGTAGAGATTCGGTTGAATTCACTACTGTCGAGAGCACAATAAAGAGCATTCATTGCCTTGGCATCTCGACTCGCAAGCTTCTTGGTGTTTTCAGTAAGTGTGTCCCGATGGGTGTCAGAAGCAAGATCCTCAATAACTCTGGAAGGAGTAGGAAGACCATTTATCACGCAATCCCATAAATCGAAATCTATGGACTTCAGATAAATGCTCATCATAATCTTTCAGTAGTTATAGTTGGTTCCGTCAAATAGGGGAGGCCTATTTGTGGAGTGTCCTTCATTGTGGAAGGTGTTGATACTAGGGTTAGAGGCCATGGATCACTCAAAGGGTGTAAATCCAAATCAAGAGAACAAAGCTCTGATACCAATTGTAGAACCCTAGAGGGGGGGGGGGGTAAATAGGGTAATAAAAAATAACTAGTGCAACAAAAGTAATATATGACAAATAAAAGTAAAGAGTGAGAAGATCAAACACAAGATGTATCCTGGTATCCTCGCTTGAGGCAATCCAGTCCCGGAACTCTCTCCGGCTTAAATCCACTATTTAGTCAAATAGTACACACGAGTTTGGATCCGAAGAACTCGCCAACTTCAACACGAGTTTGGATCCAAAGACTCGCAAACTTCTACACACGAGTTTTCTTACGAAGGCTCGCCAACTTCAAACAAATGAGAAGAGAAACTTGTTGATCTTCTAACACGTGAAGATCGAATTTTACAACTCTTAAATACTCTATCACTTTGGGAGAGGATGACAATTAAAAGCTTGAAGAGTATTAATGGTGGAGATCTTGGTTGTTGGAAAATTTATGGCAAGAGTTGGTAAAGTCCTCAAGAGAGAGAGAGAGGGCTTTCTTCTATAGAGAAACCAAGAGTTGGAGGCATTTAATGCTTCTGAATACAGGCATGCCGGTATGCCGTTGGTTTGCAGCGGCATACCATCGGTATACCGGCCAAATAGTAACGGTCATATTAATGACCGTTTGAGAGCATTAAATACGACCATTAATGCTAGTCAGAGCAATTCAAAAACTAAATATTTGAAACTCGGTATACCGCCGGTATGCCGGAGCATGCCGTCGGTATACCGATAATTTGTCACAACAACTTTCTGGGCTCTAAAAACGGTATACCGCCGGTATGCCGAAGCATGCCGTCGGTATGCCGCTCTGTAGGTATTTGATTTTTGACTTGTTCTTTTACTTGTCATCCGTCCTTAGGTGTTTACAGATATACCTAGACTTGTACAGACACGAAGACTCTAAGCAGGAGGACGCCATCTTATGCAAGGAGCGCCGGTAGCTGCTTCAATCTTCGATGCGAAGGATGGATGCTCTGAACGGAAAGTCTTTATGTAGTTGAGCTTCTGAGAGGATATGTATCTGAAGACGCAGAAAACTAAACTACGAAGATGCTGTTAAAAATCAAAATAAAATGTGCCAACAATAACATGTCCAGAATGGTAATATTGAAGATTACAATGCATTCTATATGATTTCTAGGTCATTTTAGACTAAAGTCAACTTTTGGTCAACTCTAGTCAACTACACTAGTCAAACTAGGTCAACTAGGTCAAGTCCTAGCCCAATCAAGTCTCACTAAGCCTAACCAAGTCTAGCCTAGCACTCACACACAATCACAAGGTCAACACCAACATCACACATACACAAATACATATACACATATAACTACATACACTATATATATAGGCATACCTATAGGCATATAAACATTCATGTTTAAGTTTATACATTACCTACTTACATTGCATACATACTTGTATACATATATATTTTCTTTCATGTATTCATTTAATCATTCATTCATGTCATTCATTATCTTGCATTTTTTATTGCATATATATCCATTCATAACATACATTATTCATGCATTATATTATATACATGCATACATACATCTACATTCACATTGTATATATATATATATATATATATATATATATATATATATATATATATATATATATATATATATATCTTACATACATGGATACATTACATGTATTACATTCAAATAGGAAGAAGGAAAGAAGGGAGAGGGAAAGAGTGAATGAAGGTGAGAGGGGGGGTGTGTGTGTGTAGACAATGAGTGGATAGGCAAATGAGTGATATGTGTGTGTGTGTGTACAGTGAGTAAGAGTGTAACAGTGAGTCGAAAACATTCTAAACATACAGTAATGTACATGTGTGTATAGGGATATTGTGTACAGCTGCATGTTAGTGTCAAGTAGTGAATAGGTTAGTGATAGTGAATGTCAAAGCACAAAGTGATTCTCAGATTTCTACTCAGTTCTCAGGTTACATGTGTAAGGTTCTCAGGTTTTAATCAAAATCAATTTATAGAAATGAAACCCAATCTCATACTCGAATCCAATCAATCCCAAAACAACTCAGTTTATCAAGGCCAAAACTCAGTTAAAATTCGAAACCCAATCTACAAACTCAGTAAGCACATGGCAAGAATATCAAAAATCAATTAAACCCAACTTAAACTCGAGTTACTGTAGGTATCAGAAAAGTGATGGTTTCGAACCCAAAAACCCAATTCGAATATCAAACCAATTCAAAAACCCAAATGAAGGCACATACAGAGGTGGGTGACAGTGTACATGTGTCAGGGGAAAGGATTTTGTGTGCACATAATGGACACGAAGAGTCCAAATACAAGAAGAACAGGGTATCAGAATATATTTGTGCACATGCTCGTACTGAGATGTCGAGGGGTCCAGGGACTCGTGTGTCCATCCACCATTGTCGTGCTCGTGTCAGAGGGTAGGTAGGTTATAGGGGCGTGTCTGTGTGTCACTGTATCGGGTCAAAGTCGTGTCGTATCGTGTCAAACAGGGTCAAAACAGTGCCAAAATTCAAGTATCAGAGACAGTGCAGTGCACAGTCTCGTGCTAGTGTGTCGATCCTTCCATGACACGATACACAGCACTATGTGTCTCGTGCTCGTGTCCAGAGTTAGGTTAGGGGTAGGGGTAGGGCTAGGGATAGGTGTGTCTGCATCGTGTCCATGTCGTGTCTACGTGTGACACGAAGCCCGTATCAGAGAGACCTGTTTGCGCGTAGACTGTCAGTACAAAACCAGTGCGGGTGGGTTTTCGTGGCCGACACGACACATGAGTCCACGAAACTTAGGGGCATGTTCGTAGACACTGCCCCCATGTGTCCACCAAGTTTTGTGGTGTCTCGAGCTGTGTCGTGTCTGCAATAAGCGTCGGGTAACAGGACAGCGCACACGCGTGTCGTGCAGCGTGTCCGTGCCCATTTTCGACACGAAATCGACACGAATTCGTGCTCAGCCCTCACGTAAGACAAAGTACACATATAGGGATACAATTCTATTCAAATAGATTTCAAAAATAACAAAATAAATTTCATTCAAACATTTCATTGAACACTTATGCACACACACGGATACGTGTCCGATACGGACACCAAACTAATTCTAATTCCTACCAAACTTCACCTACAGCTAGGGGACACCTAGATGGATGCATCTATGGAAAGAAATCAAGATTTAGAGGTGATTTGAAGGGTTTACCTATTGAGTGTCAAACTCAATAAAAAAGCCCCAAAATGTGATGTCCTCTTCCTCAAGCAAAGTCCAAATGAGCTCCTCTCCTTGCAAGCTAGCCTCCTTCAACCTCTATTCCAGATTTCAATCCAAATGCAAAGATTGGGATCAATTTGGTGGAGGAATGGGGAGATTTGATGAAAGGGGGAAGAAATTAGGGTTTCCTACAAGTGGGTGTTCTAAAAGAGGCATGTGGTCATGAAGAGGGATTATATAGGCTGAAATTAGGTCATTAGTGGGCTGTGGTGGCTAGCCAAATGAAGAGCTAGGGTTAGGGTTTTACATGAATGGGCTTTGGGCCAAGATCATTAGCTAACTAGCTCAACTCCTTAGCCATAAGTCCAAATAAAAACTCTCCTAATCCTTCCATGAAACTTAGCCACACTCAAGTCAACTAAGACAAACTTAAGTTAGATTAGGGTCCCACACCATTCTACCATGCTATCTAAGTCACCAAAGTCAAAGTCAACTCTAGGTTAGTCTCTTAAGTCACAACTAGCAAAAGTCAAAAATAACAACCATCAATCAAATAATTAATAAATAATTGCAAGAAACCAAAATGACTAAAATACCCCTAGGCAAAAAATGATAATTAATATCCTAATCACATGGTTAGGCTCTAGGTCAAGTAGTCCCTAAGGTTACACTAGCAAAACACCAAAATCATAAGTCACGAATTAAAATAGTTTTTAAAAGAATTAAAAATTACCAAAAATCATAACATGATTTAAATCTCATTATTAAAAGACTAAAATTATAAAAGTTTGAAATTACCCTCATTTAGAAAAGTGGTTGTTACAAGTCTACCCTCCTTAAAAGAATTTTGTCCTCAAAATTAAGATAGTCGTACTCTTTCTAGGTCAAACCTCTAATCAATCAAAGTCTCTAATCATACAATCCTATAATCATATGCGTCTGTCCAAAATCATGAGACTCAGAATCTTCGTCATACTAGTAAGCAAGGCTATGATAATCATAGAGTCCCCAACTATGGCACATACCTCTAGAATCATGGTATTTAAAATTTTTGCATTGCCGCATGCTTTGCTGCGTAAACCTTAAATTCCCACACCCGAGAAATACGTCAAAATCCGACTATATGTCCTCACTATGCTGGCTACTATGACTGTAGAAAATTTTAAATTCCATAACTGAGGCGACCTAGCCCATACGACTTATATTGGAAAAAAAATCAAAATCAAATTAACACAGAATACTAAGAATGAAATTTATCGACGAACAAGGAGGTAAACAAAACTGTCGTAATTGAATTTCAAGATAGTTATTATGAGGCAAAAGTGGGAATGGAATCGAGAAGAACATAACCTGCAAGTATCCCTCCTACTGCCTGTGCATCCTCAACTGTCATGGCGAAAGCTCGCCCCTGCTGGCCTCCTCCTCTGGCCTGCTGCTGATGCTGGATAAACCTATGCTGCCCTGTCAGAGCCCTAGCTCCTGCTGCCCGCCTGAGTCAATGGTGTCTGGTTCTTGGGACACTCCCTACACTGATGCTCCGCTAAACCACAAAGTAAACACCGGCCTAATCTCTTCCTGCAGTCATTCCATCAATGACCCAGCTTCTTGTAGAAAGTAAAACTAATGGGCTACTTTTGGGTGCCAGTTGGTAAAGTGTATGTCCTTGGCCCTGAAACTGCTGCTGAATAGGCCTTTGTTGCTGATGCTGCTGAATCTGTACGTGAGGCCTCTATGCCTGGCCTTCGCTGCTGCTGGCTCCATGAGCGTCTCGTCCCCTCTTAAGTTTCAGCTCAAGATCATCCTCTGCTACTAGGGCACCCACCAGAATCTCCTCAAAAGTGGCACTCCAGTCACTTTTGGTCAATGACTTGACCTCCTTGACTAACCTCTTCCTGAACCTCCGGGCCTTCGCTGTCTCACTGAGTCCCTCAATAAATCTGCCCAGACGATAGACCTCCCCTGCGTACTTCTCGACAGTCTGACTGCCCTGATCTAAGCTCTCAAACTGCGACTCCAGGGCACCAAGAGCCGTGTCAGGGAAAAACTTCTCCTTGAACAGCTTCTTGAAGGCTGTCCAAGTCTGTACCTCTATACCGACCCTCGGGTCCGTCTTGTACCAAGTGCGAGCCAGGTCCTACATCTGACTATCTGCCGCCTCAATCTGCAGTCGTGCTGGAATCTCCGCCAGTCGGAAGACCTTCTCGATGTGCTCTATCCAGTCATCCGCATACAGAATTCCCTCTGTGCCACGGAAGTCCCGCGGACGCATCTTTTGGAACTCCTGGATCCCTGGTGTCTTCGGCTGATACTGCTGAATCTGGCCTGCCTGGGCTGCGTAATGAATCTCTCCACCGTCGTCAGGGCAAGCTGATGGGCATTCTCTATACCCTGCTAAAAATGAGTGGACTGCTACTGCTGGGCCTCTACCATCCTCTGTAAGAAGGCGAACAACAGCATTGCGTCAACCGATCCCGAAGGCGGCTGCTGCTGCTAAAAGAAATTAGGAATGACGGAGGAAGGTCTACGCATAGGTGGAGGTACACCCCCAAATACGGCAGAAACTCTGACATGAGAAGGTACCACGAGAGCTGCCTGACCGAGCTGAGCCGAACGAGAGGTGGCAGACCTCTCAGTAGTATCCCTCTGGCCGGAGCGATGGGATCGTGTCTGCACCATCATGGAGACAGATCAAATAAGAAAGCAATTACTGAGAATGAATTGATAAAGTCAAAGGAGGATAGTTTCTTTCAAAGGAAGACAATAAAGCAGCAAAATTTTTGATGATGGAATCAGATAAGAGTTTTTCTAGGTGTGATTGAGTACCTTTAAAACTATATCCTATATCCCACTGCAAGCTATAGTGATACTCTAGTTCGAATGCTACTACATAACTTGAGACCTGCATGGGCCACTACTAAAAATGTGTCACGACCCGCACCCAGTGTAGGGGCACGGGAAGTAGGCACGTCCAGCCAACGCCGCAGTATCGACGGTAGAACGCTGTCCTAGGTCACATACATCTAACAATTATAAGGTACCTGTACAGTATATACACTCAGGATAGTACAGAAATGTACAGCTCAATCACAACTAAGGTAGAAGTACGATAAGATAGATAGATAGATAATGAAAATCATCAAATAAAATACAAACAGGAGAAGAAGTTTAAGTGTCTAAGATAACATCTCCACAAACATCCAGAATAATAACAAGATCCCAAATGTAAACATAAATGTATCCAAATGAGACAAGACATCAAAATAAGATAGAAATCTAAGCTAACTAGTCTAAACTATAGGGGTGACATCCTCTACTGCTAATGGATCCTGCTGAAGGTCCAAGTTGCAGGTGTCATCTATGGTAGCTCCATAATAGGTAGGGCAAAGGTCCTTGTCATCCTCTGTAATATTTTTAACAGGTTCAGTCAGGACAGGAACGAGCACAAAATCTCAACAGTTCATATCAAGACAGAAATATAAAGCATGCAATAGAGTAAAATACATAAAATGCTGAAAAAAAGTACATATAGTAAAAGAGAGAGAACTGTAATGTAAATAGCTAATATAAGTAGAGAACTATCAGTGACTAGTGATGTAGAGTACAAGATAGACATGTGAACGGCTTAAATTTGTACATGATTACACTAAAGAGTTTATACAATAACTACTTGGAATTGTTCACATGACTGCTTCTACTTCCCCATACTCCAATCAATACACAGGGATCCTGACAAGTTATGTTATTATAAAATATTTCACATAGGGGCCCATAAATAGGTACACATGAAGGTATACATGAGGGCTCTGTGAACATGAGAGTACATGAATCACAAGAGTGTACATGAATAATGAAAGCACAAGAGTACATGATGAAAGTGAAACACACATAACATGATGTACCTGATGCTCCCGAGGGGGATAACATCTCAATGTAAAGATCCATATAGTACTAATCCGTGTTAACAACGTGACAACATCAAGTAAAGTAATCTAGAGCAAGAATATAAATCCTAGCAAGTATGAAATGATCAGAGAATGTACTCGCCTGATATCCTGAGTATCTGGTAAGTGTAGATGTCCAGACAGAGTAGATGAGTCCTATTTAGAGTAACACAGGTCACAACATGTCCAGAATGCTAATATTAAAGATTACAATGCATTCTATATGATTTCTAGGTCATTCTAGACTAAAGTCAACTTTTGGTCAACTCTAGTCAACTACACTAGTCAAACTAGGTCAACTAGGTCAAGTCCTAACCCAATCAAGTCTCACTAAGCCTAACGAAGTCTAGCCTAGCACTCACACACAATCACAAGGTCAACACCAACATCACACATACACAAATATATATACACATATATCTATATACACTATATATATAGGCATACCTATAGGCATATAAACATTCATGTTTAAGTTCATACATTACCTCCTTACATTGCATACATACATATTTTCATTCATGCATTCATTTAATCATTCATTCATGTCATTCATTATATTGCATTTTTCATTGCATATATATCCATTCATAACATACATTATTCATGCATTATATTATATACATGCATACATACATCTACATTCACATTGTATATATACCAATATATATAGGATATATACATATCATTCTCATATATTGCATACAAACATTTATATATATAACTTACATACATGGATACATTACATGTATTACATTCAAATAGGAAAAGGAAAGAAGGGAGAGGAAAAGAGTAAATAAAGGTGAAAGGGTGTGTGTAGACAGTGAGTGGATAGGTAAATGAGTGATATGTGTGTGTACAGTGAGTAAGAGTGTAACAGTGAGTCGAAATCATCCTAAACATACACTAATGTACATGTGTGTATAGGGATATAGTGTACAGTTGTATGTTAGTGTCAAGTAGTGAATAGGTTAGTGATAGTGAGTGTCAAAGCACAAGGTGATTCTCAGATTTCTACTCAGTTCTCAGGTTACATGTGTAAGGTTCTCAGGTTTTAAATCAAAATTAGTTTATAGAAATAAAACCCAAACTCATACTCGAATCCAATCAATCCCAAAACAACTCAGTCTTTCAAGACCAAAAATCAGTTAAAATTCGAAACCCAATCTACAAACTCAATAAGCACATGACAAGAATATCAAAAATCAATTAAACCCAACTTAAACTCGAGTTATTGTAGGTATCAGAAAAGTGATGGTTTCGAACCCAAAAATCCAATTCGAATATCAAACCAATTCAAAAACCCAAATGCAGGCATATACAGAGGTGGGTGACAGTGTACACGTGTCAGGGGAAAGGATTTCGTGTCCACATAATGGACATAAAGTGTCCAAATATAAGAAGAACAGGGTATCAGAACATGTTTATGCACAGGCTCGTGCTGAGAGGTCGAGGGGTCCAGGGACTCGTGTGTCTATCCACCAGTGTCGTGCTCGTGTCAGAGGGTAGGTAGGTTATAGGGGCGTGTGTGTGTGTCAATATATCAGGTCAAAGTCGTGTCGTGTCGTGTCGTGTCAAACAGGGTCAAAACAGTGCCAAAATTCAAGTATCGGAGACAGTACAGTACACTGTCTCGTGCTAGTTTATCGATCATTCCAGGACAAGATACACAACACCATGTGTCTCGTGCTCGTGTCCAAAGTTAGGTTAGGGGTAGGGCTAGGGATAGGTGTATCTGCACCATGTCCACCTCGTGTCTACGTACGACACGAAGCCCGTATCAGAAAGCCCTATTCGTGCGTAAACTGTCAGTGCAAAACCAGTACGGGTGGGTTTTCGTATTCGACACGACACATGAGTCCACGAAACTTGGGGGGCATGTTCACAGATACTGCCCCCACGTGTCCACCAAGTTTCGTGGTGTCTCGAGCTGTGGTGTCTCGAGCTGTGTCGTATCCGTAATAAACATCGAGTAGCAGGACAGCGCACACGCGTGTCGTGCAGCGTGTCTGCGCCTATTTTCGACACAAAATCGATACGAATTCATGCTCAGTCCTCACGAAAGTCAAAGTACATGTATAGGGCTACAATCCTATTCCAATAGATTTCAAAAATAACAAAATAAATTTCATTCAAACATTTCATCGAACAGTTATGCACACACAAGGATACGTGTCCGATACGGACACCAAACTAATTTTAATTCCTACCAAACTTCACCTACAGCTAGGGAACACCTCGATGGATGCATCTATGGAAAAAAAATCAAGATTTAGAGGTGATTTGAAGGGTTTACCTATTGAGTGTCAAACTCAATGAAAAAGCCCCAAAATGTGATGTCCTATTCCTCAAGCAAAGTCCAAATGAGCTCCTCTCCATGCAAGCCAGCCTCCTTCAACCTCTATTCCAGATTTCAATCCAAATACAAAAGATTAGGATCAATTTGGTGGAGGAATAGGGAGATTTGATGAAAGAGGGAAGAAATTAGGGTTTCCTACAAGGGGGTGTTCTAAAAGAGGCAAGTGGTCATGAAGAGGGATTATATAGGCTGAAATTAGGTCATTAGTGGGCTGTGGTGGCTTTCCAAATAAATAGCTAGGGTTTCATATTAATGGGCTTTGGGCCAAGATCATTAGCTAACTAGCTCAACTCCTTTGCCATAAGTCCAAATGAAAACTCTCCTAATCCTTCCATGAAACTTAGCCACACTTAAGTCAAATAAGACCAACTTAAGTCAAATAAGACCAACTTAAGTTAGATTAGGGTCCCACACCATTCTACCATGCTATCTTTGTATATATATATATATATATATATATATTTTTATATATATATATATATATATATATATATATATATATATATATATATATATATATATATATATATATATATATATATATATATATATAGCATATCCTTTGGATACCATGTTCTACCTAATACTTGACATATCCTACACCATGATATGTCATGATACCTTAATTCATCAAGTATCCCATATTTTTACACCATGCCTTGGCTACCTTACCTATACCCTATGTAACATAACATGTATTCTAGTATCTTATTTCTATTTGTACATATACCTATAGATATCTACCTTTGATCTTCGATACATATATGCATAAATATGTATCCTAGGTTACCCACAATTGTTACCAAGATATCTATATCCTTACCCTATGACATGTATAGCTATAGATTATAGCAATATGTTTACCTATATACCTATATATCAATATATCAATATATCCTTCTATTCCATTACCTGTCAAAATTATCTCAGGATATCCTATGCTTACCATACCCTACCAATCATACACATATGGACTTACTCATCCTACTCTTAGCACTTGACATCTTGATATTATCTATTACCTAGTTCTAATACCCAATATCTTAGTATCTTGACCAATACCTTATCCTTCCATATACTTATCCAACTAACTCTAATACTAATACTTGATACCAAATAGGATACCTTACTCAAGTCCCAATACTCACTTATCCTTACTCATAACACTTGAGTGTCATGATACCAATATTCTCATGGTACCCAAGTATTACACTAGTACCCCACAACTTTAATACCTTGACACATAACTTATCTATATTTGGCTTACTTGATAACCATTTGTATCAACATTAACACACACTAACTAACACATATTACCTAACAATAATATATATATATATATATATATATATATATATATATATATATATATATATATATATATATATAACTAACAATAATATATATATATATATATATATATATATATATATATTATATATATATATATATATATATATATATATATATATATATATATTTATATTATTGTTAGGTATATATATATTATTGTTAGGTATATATATATATATATATATAAATATATATATATATATATATATATAATATATATATATATATATATATATATATATATATATATATATATATATATATATATATATATATATATATTTTTTTTTTTTTTTTTTTAGGTATATATATATATATATAATATATATATATATATATATATATATATATATATTTATATATATATATATATATATATATATATATATATATATATATATATATATATATATATATATATATATATATATATATATATATATATATATATGTACTATATCATACATATTCTTGACAACCTATGATACCTATATTCACTTGATATCCATACTACATAGGCTCATAGGATACACAAAATGCCTATGTCGTATAGTCAGTTTTTTGCTTAAAACCAATACTGCATTTATTAGACCTATTCAATAAATTCCAGGATTAAGGTATGTCGTAGCCCTTCGTATTAGCTTTCTGAAACTTCAGACGGATCGCATTTTCGTGTCCGAAAGCTCTCAGAATTGCAAAAATACCGAAACGCGTTCGTCTTTCGGACAGCTGACACTCAAATAGTTTTACAGATGGTTCTAAGACGAATTTGGCCTATATATATATATATATATATATATATATATATATTTATATATATATATGTATATATGGAAATCTAACTTCAATACGGTTCTTTAAAAAAATGGGAGATTAATCGGAGTCTTGAGCTAGGAGTTATGACATTTCTAAGTTGCTATGGCTACTAAAAACGTGGATGAATATTATGACGAATTTGGGTTGTTTTTGACAAAAGAAACACATGTGTATACCCAAATCTAACCATGCATGTCATGAGATACCATGACACAACATCACGTATCCTATTTAGGACACATACACCCAATTTCGACCCAAAAAGAACACAAAAGTTCCTTTGAGGACACATATCGAACACGTGGTGGTCACAAATTCGATTTCCCCTAAATTGTATCAAAATAAAATGGAAAAAACCTTCAAATAGGAAGAGAAGAGCCTCAACTCCTCTGTAATGGTACCCTAATGCAAATGGGGTCCTAAATGAATGTAGTTACACTAATGAAATAAAATGGAAGGGTTTAGAGAGCTCATACCAAAAGGGAGATGGATTTCCAATGTAAAATTCCTAGATGTAGATCTCCACCAAGCTTCAAGGCTCCAAATCCTTCCAATCCCTTCTTATCTAGCCAATAGAGGCTTCTCCTCTCTAAGGGGAAGAGAATGAAATGAATTTGGCTCAATTTGAAGGAAATTTGGGTATAGGAGCAATTTGGGGAAAAAGCTCCTAAATTAGGGCTTGAAATGAAAATAGAAAGAGGAAGAAGATGAAGTGCGGCTTTAATAGGAAGGTGGGTTACCCTATGGTGTTAAATTTATGGTTTGGTTAATTATGAAAGGTCCACTATACCCCTCCCTTTAGTTATGACAAGTTAGGGATTGAACCTCCCTTCCTAATTAGGTATTTAGTCAAGTTTTCTAACTAAATCCTCTAATCTAGTCAGAGACTAACTAAAGGTCATTTAGGCTAGTCCTAATCATCTAGTTGGATGGTCATGATAAGTTAGTTTAAGTCCTCTAGGATCACTAACCACTATTCTAGTCAAAGGCTAATCATTAGTCACATTCAATAAAAGCACATGTGTTATTAGTGTGATTTTGAAAACTAATTTTTTACTCAAGATATAATGAAAAATCACACTAATAACAATAATTAGGAAAAAGTAAAAAACAATCCTGTTCCGAAAAAGTGTGGTTACAAGTCTACCCCCTTAGAAAAATTTCGTCCTCGAAATTTAAGATGGTCGTACTCCTTCTAGGTCAAGCCCCCAACAATCAAGGTCAAGAATATTCTATCTAATAACATGCAAGATCATGGTTCTACTGGTCGTGATCTCATAGTCTCGAACAGGGTCACTATACTATCTATCACAACATAAATATCCAGACAGGTGCTAGTGGAATCACACAACAAGATGGAAAAGAAGGACATGAAAGACAGACCTGCTAACCCGTCACCCATAGCGTCGGCCTCCTCGACCGTCAACGCAAAAGTCCTGCCACTCTGGGGTATATCCGTCTGATGGTGCGGGGCATGATACTGCACCACAGGTGGCCTAGCTCCCCCTCTATACTGCCTTAGACACCTGCACTCCTACTCTCATGATACTCCCTTACAGTACCCTATATTTAATATCACATTGATACACCTAGCTAATATTATCGCCCTCAATAACACTCATTAATACTAAATTGATACGCTACACCTATCACTTGTTACTCATCAATCATGATACATCCTGGACACTTGCACCCTCTAGGCACCCTTGGTACACAGTCACTAACTCCATAACTATACTGGACATATGCTTGATACTATAGGATACCAACTGTTAACTATACTCTGACACATGTGTTATAACTATTGCTATAAATGGTACTACACTATGAGTTACTTCTAGACTTATACACTGATACTTAATGCTCACCCATCTATTGGAACAACTTGAAGATCACAAGCCATACTAACAACCAACACAAATACTCAAGGACACAAACCTATCTGTAAGCTACCAAGCTACTACACTATCTAAAGAACTTTAAAACTAATAGAATGAAATTTTATAAGGAACTGAACTGAAAATAATTGAAAGTA
Organism: Iris pallida; assembly: GCA_029216955.1. NCBI lineage: Eukaryota > Viridiplantae > Streptophyta > Magnoliopsida > Asparagales > Iridaceae > Iris > Iris pallida. The sequence goes on along the minus strand of JANAVB010008400.1, from coordinate 27,534,730 downwards.
TTCCTACTCCTAAGTTAATTAATGATGGAACATAATTCTAAAATAACATAAATTAAAGATAGAGATGATATGTTAAGAACCTTCTCAAGATACAATCTGATAATCATATGCGTATGTCCAAAATCATGATACTCAGAATCCTCGCCATGCCAGTAAGCAAGGCTACGATAAACGACAGATTCTATAACTGGGTATGCACCTCTATAATCATGTCGTCTGGAATCATCGCTACGTCGACTAGTATAGCTGCAAGAAATCTCAAATCTCATAACCAAAATATGTACATCCGAAGTCAGGTCTCTACATTTCTACCAAGCCAGCTAATATAGCTGCGATAAACTCCAGGTTCCATAACCAAGTAGACGTTTTACCTTTACTGTTATTTCTGTCAACATATGTTATCAGAAGATACCGTAACTCGGGCCATAACATTCATCTCGATATGAAAAAAAATTAAAATCAACAAGGATCCATCAAAATTAAATTCAATGACAAGGAGCATGGGCGAACAGAAACAAAAGAAAAGGATTTCAAATTGATGTTCAAACAAGATTCTCAAGGGTTGTCCTAGGAATCTCTCAAAAAGTCCTAACTGTGATTGAGCAACTCCTATCATAACCTAGAATCTTTATCCTAATTGTAGGATCGTAATTAGTACTCTAAGTCAAGCACCATTACAAAATCGCATTAGTTACGAGTCTGACCTGTATGGGCCACCACAAAAATGTGTCACAACCCGCACCCTATTTAGGGGAACGAGAACGTGGAGACGTCCAGCCTACGCCGCAGTGTCGATGGTAGAACGCTGTATAGATCAACTAGAAATATAACATCTAGACACAAAGTATATAAACCTGTCATCTCCGCACGGAGGTATATAATCTCAACTCAATCATAAGACTTCAAAGGAAGATAAGCACGAATATCATAAAGATATGATAGAAATAGATAAACTAAAATAGATGCAAGTCATAGACAGAAGTTCAGAAATTAAGACATAACACAAGATCCCGAATATAAAGTATACTACAAGTTTCAAATATCCAGCTGGAATGCAGTCCAGTCAACCTACTATACTAGGTCACTACAGAAGGTACATCCTCTAATACAGAAGGTACATCCTCTACGGGTGCTGTCACCAAAGGTAGATTTTGGTCAAAGTCTCCATCTGTGCCAAACCTATAGAAGGTCAAGCAGTCAGCATCTAAATCCTTTATAAACATCAACCGGGTTATCCTGTCAGGATATGAGCAAGTACAAACGCTAACAACAGTTTCATGTGAATGGACAAATTTTGTAAGAGATAATTACAATAGAATACAAGATGAAATATCAAGACTGGACATAAATAGTATATGTAAAACTAGATATCATGTCAGGGTATGAAATACTGGAATATAAGCAGTACAGGAATATATGATGTATAATGTAAACATAAACAATGCCTCGAGATATTAGAGCGTTATGTGGTCGGCTTGGGTCAGGATCAGGCTGTTTCATTTGATCGGCTTTGAACAGGACATATACGAAAACAAGATCAGGCCGACCACAATGGAAATCTATAAACAAGTAGTATCAGGTCAGGCTACACCCTACATGCAGTGAGGGTGGAGCTATAAACAAGTGAACAAGAGGATACATGAGGGGTATTGATCACATAACCACAAATAACTCCCCATTCCTGAGTAGTATATGGATCCAGACATATCACGTTATGACACGGGATTCTCTAAGAGGGTAGCAAATCTCCTTAGGAATCGACGTCTATACAAGTACAGGAAAAAAGATCAAAAAATGAACCAATATACCATGGTAACACAGGAATGACATCTCATGGCAGGATCCGATGTATACTAGTCTGTGTACCATCGTGTTAGAAATTAAGTAAAATACTATAACTGAATCAGATATAGTAGATATCAAGACAATAAAAACTATCAGAGAATGTACTTGCCTGATACCCTGAGCAACTGATATGTATAGATGTCCAAACTGGAGTCACAGAGTCCTATTTAGAGTAGTACAGGTTACAATGAGTTCATAATATAATAATTAAAGTGTACAATGCAATCTACATGATACTAGGCCTCTCTAGGTCAAAAGTCAACCTTTGGTCAACTCTTAGTCAAACTAAGTCAACATCTAGTGTTTGGTCAACTGTCTAGTCAAAGGGGTCAACTCTATCTATGCTAGTCATAATTCTAACCAAAGACCCACATACTCTAGAATACCTTATAGTACTATATCATATACATATATATCATGTATGAATTCTCAACAAGCCACATATACTATGGTATCCCAAATCACATATATCATCTATAGATACTATCCACTTACCCTTAGTCCATATCTCAAATACCTTAACTATTAGTTAATACCTTAGTTCTAGGGTCAATACCTTGAAGGTATTAGCCATAATAGCTAATGTTACCAAGTATCAATACATATATCCTACATCTCTACTAGTTACCTACTATCTAGGATTACTTTAGCCAATTTATCCTTTATATATACATGGATGTACCCAATGCCTATTACATATACCATTATCTTTGCCTACCCATACCATATACCAATATACCTTTTAACCATATCTAAACATTTACCCTTTACCTATATTATATACATATATCCATATATCCTACTATAGATCCATATCACTAACCATTTACCTATTACTATACCCTCATACATGTTTGTCTATACTTATCTATGGTGCTTGGTTACTTCCTTACTCATATACTATATATATCCACCCTACATGTCATAGTGCACCAAGATACCCATATACCATATCCACATGGTATAATATACACCTTATACTATACGTATAAATATATACATATGTATCCATATGTATCCAATAATATTTGTATCTATATGATACCTATATGAAATACATATGTGATATTGTAACCTTGCTATTCTATGCATACCCATGAGTTACCTTGCTACTAAGGTATTTACCTTTACCTTTAGAATTACTTTAACTACCTATACATATACATATACATATACATGTATATATCCATATATAGATAGCATATCCTTAGGATACATTATTCTACCTAATACTTGACATATCCTATACCATGATATGTCATGATACCATAATTCATCAAATATCCCACATTTTTACACCATGTCTTGACTACCTTACCTATACCCTATGTAACATAACATGTATTCTAGTATCTTATTTCTATTTGTACATATACCTATAGATATCTACCTTTGATCTTCGATACATATATGCATAAATATATATCCTAGGTTACCTACAATTGATACCAAGATATCTATATCCTTACCCTATGACATGTATAGCTATAGGTTATAGCAATATGTTTACCTATATATCAATATATCAATATACCCTTCTATTCTATTACCTGTCAAAATTACCTCAGGATATCCTGTGCTTACCTTACCCTACCAATCATACACACATGGACTTACTCATCCTACTCTTAGCATTTGACATCTTGATATTATCTATTACCTAATTCTAATACCCAATATCTTAGTATCTTGACCAATACCTTATCCTCCTATATACTTATCCAACTAACTATAATACTAATACTTGATACCAAATAGGATACCTTACTCAAGTCCCAATACTCACTTATCCTAACTCATGATACTTGAGTGTCACGATACCAATATCCTAATGGTACCCAAGTATTACACTAGTACCTTGCCCACAACTTTAATACCTTGACACATAACTTATCTATATTTGGCTTACTTGATAACCATTTGTATCAACATTAACACACACTAACTAAAACATATTACCTAACAATAATATATATATATATATATATATATATATATATATATATATATATATATATATATATATATATATATATATATATATATATATATATATATGTACTATATCATACATATTCTTGACAACCTATGATACCTTCATTCACTTGATATCCATACTACATAGGCTCATAGGATACACAAAATGCCTATGTCGTATAGTCAGTTTTTTTACTTAAAACCAATACTACACCTATTATACCTATTCACTAAATTCTAGGATTAAAATATCTCGTAGCCCTTCGTATTAGTTTTTCGAAACTTCAAACGGACCGCATTTTCGTTCCGGAAGCTTCCGGAATCGTGAAAACACCGAAACACATTCGTCTTTCGGACAGCTGACAGTCAAACAGTTTAACAGAAAGTTCTAGAACGAATTTGGCATATTAATATATATATATTTGGAAATCTAACTTTGATATGGTTCTTTAAAAAAAGGAGATTAATCAGAGTCTTAAGCTAGGAGTTATGACATTTCTAAGTTGCTATGACTACTAAAAAGGTGGATAAATATTATGATGAATTTGGAATATTTTGAATAAAAGAAACACATGTATATACCCAAATCTAACCATGTATATCATGAGATACCATGACACAACACCACGTATCCTATTTAGGACACATACACCCAATCTCGACTCAAAAAGTACACGAAACTTCCTTTGGGGACACGTATCGAACACTTGGTGGTCACAAATTCGATTTCTCCCAAATTGTTTCAAAATAAAATGGAAAAAACCTTCAAATAGGAAGAGAAGAGCCTCAACTCATCTCTAATGGTGCCCTAATACAAATGGGGTCCTAAATGAATGTAGTTACACTAATGAAATGAAATAAAAGGGTTTAGAGAGCTCATACCAAAAGGGAGATGGATTCCCAATGTAAAATTCCTAGATCTAGATATCTACCAAGCTTCAAGGCTCCAAATCCTTCCAATCCCTTCTTAGCTAGCCAATAGAGGCCTCTCCTCTCCAAGGGTAAGAGAATGAAATAAATTTGGCTCAATTTAGAGGAAATTTGGGTGTAGGAGCAATTTGGACAAAAAGCTCCTAAATTAGGGCTTGAAATAAAATGGAAAGAGAAAAAAGATGAAGTGGGGCTTTAATAGGAAGGTGGGCAGCCATATGGTATTAAATTTAGGGTTTGGTTAATTATGAAAGGTCCACTATATCCCTCCCTTTAGTTATGACAAGTTAGGGATTGAACCTCCCTTCCTAATTAGTTGTTTAGTCAAGTTTTCTAACTAAATCTTCTAATCTAGCCAAAGTCTAACTAAAGGTCATTTAGGCTAGTCCTAATCATCTAGTTGGATGGTCATGATAAGTTAGTTTAGGTCCTCTAGGATCACTAACCACTATTCTAGTCAAAGGCTAACCATTAGTCATATTCAATAATAACACATATGCACTATTAATTATTTAGATGATTAATCAAAATATAAATTCTAGTTTTAAAACTAATTTGTTACTCAAGATATAATGTGAAATCACACTAATAATAATAATTAGAAAAAATTTAAAAATACCCCTATCACGAAAAAGTGGTTGTTACAAAGGCAACTCATATTAATCTAAGGAAATATTATGGACTCATTGTATAGAACAACTCATCTCATCGACACGAGGTCAAAGGTTCGAGTCTAAAACAGAAGGCCAAAAGATGTAAAGTCGTGCTATGATACCATTATGTCACACTTCGATTTCGTAGAATCGATAGTCGTCCTCCGGGCGTGATGTCGTGCGAACCTAAGTTACGATCGCACAAGACATAGTCATAATGTTATCTGAAACACAACAACAAGAGAGTTTGCAGAGTAAATTGAACACATTATATAGAAGAAACTTGAGCTTTATTGATAATGAACATCATATTACAGACTCGATACATGGTGCCACGCGGGCTACAGACTGACTCTATTACAAAATGATCATCAATGAGATAGCCGTTCCATACAGACACCTGGGATAGGGGAGAGTCGAGACATCTCAGCTTGGACAGTTACGGAGTCTTGAAAAGAGATTGAGTCAACGCTTCTCACGCACGGACGAAGCTTCAAAACAAACGAGCGCTGCCTTCAGTCACACGGTACGCTCCTCCTGATTTATAGCACCTGTGAAGAGCGAGGATCAGTACAATCAATGTATACTGCGAGTGGATAATTATTTTCCATGCTCTCATTTGGTTCAAGAATTTATATAAAACATGCGACTTGTTTTAGTGATCTTTCTAGCCATCCTAGTCAGTTTCATGCAAGCAGTTTGATGAAACATAAATAAGAAGAATTTACGCTAGAACTTACCTACGGTTGAGCGTGCCGTGTAACATAAGGCTTACTATGTTCTTTTCTGTCATATTTCATAACATAAGTTTAACTAGAGCATAATTGCGGAGGTCATTGGCATGAAAACCATTCTGGACAAAGCTTGGTTTAGACGGTACACGTTCAACGTCGATAGCGTGCCCCGTTGAAGGAGTAACGAATATCCGCAGTACAATCCAGCATAGCTATCGTATTTCTTCCTAGGCCGGATCGGTCCCGTGGTCCCAGAATACCATCCGAAGAAACAATCGCCCTTGTATACAAGTTGTCCATGATCGTGCTATGTTAATAAGTGATTTACGGCATGTTTTATGGTGTCATTACAACAATTATATAATCGATTCATTTCTTTGGTTTTGCAGATCATGAAATAATGCTATCTATTTTCTAGAACCTTATCTTTTCTCTTTTTAAGCGTAAAACTTGTATTTTTAGTAAATCGTTCTAATTTGATATAGTTATCCTGAGTTCTTGTTTTTGAGATAGAGGGTCGAGGTGAAGGAGGTTAGCCACTCACCTTGATTTCTGTTCGAGACGAGAGCCTTGTTGGTCGCACTAGACGTCGCCTACGCGTTACCTGAAATTGCACAAACAACTGATTAGAACACTGTATTATTCAAGGAGTTCGATATGTAAATACGAGTTCGAAATGCAAGCCATGAAAATATTCTAAAAAATATTTACGAAAACGTATTCAGAAAACCAAAGCCAAAACCAACATAAGTACGGCATAAAAAATAGAGCAACGGGAGGTCTCTCCCGACTCAGCCGCAGAGTTTATCCTCGAGGTAAAACCAACTGAATGTAGGACTTGATTCGGGAGAAGACTTTTCATAACGAGAAAAGGATCTTAATTCAATCATTTTCGTTCGACCGATTCGATTGATCCCAACATATTGGTCCCGATCGAATCGATAGCGACATTGTTCCTTTCTCGCACACCCCGTAGACGAAGAATGGGGTACGATATAGGGACATGGCGCTATAGGGTCGGGCCTGTCTTATCGGCTTATATACGTGTTCCAGCACTACCTAATATACTAAGCTGGGCCTAGCCGGCACATAGGCTAATTTTTTGGGCCAGGGTCCTGTCATGCTGGTCTGGCCCGACCCAATTGATAGGTCTATTGGCCGGCAACATAGTTCACCACATCCTAGAAAAGACGGCTGTAGAGGGGATTTGGAGAAAGTTGGTAAATTTGTGCAATAGGACAACATGCAATAAGGTATTCTTAATTAGGAAGTTAGTTAACCTCAAGAACAAGAAGGATTCTTCAATTTCAGGGTACTTGAACAAGGTTTAGGGTTGTTAGGATTATATACTAGAAGCATCACTTTTGTATTAACTATATTTTCTTACCTTTTTTGAATGAGAATCATATGAACAAATATTTGCATATTATATTTGTTATAATATTAATACAAGTGTCTGATATTGTACATTGTAGATAATATGGTGTGTGGTGTGGTACATAAGATCATATTATCAGTTCCCCGTAGAATATATAAATAGTTCACAACCTAGATAGATGTTGGTAAGATTGTAGTGTTATATGACATTAGTCTGTCTTGACTATATGTTTACACTAGTGTACTTTGTGTGTATTGAACATGACCACTTAAGTTCATTATCTTTGTACTGACTACATAAGAGAACAAACACATTTGTTATATGGATGCTTGTGCTCTTAATTCGGATGTAATAACAGACATATATATGGTGTGTATTACTTTGAGTCATAAAAAAGTGAGATTCATTATGGGTCAACAAACTCTATGAATTAGGTAATAGCATTGAATGTATGATGAGCTGTTGATTAGAAAAGGAATCAATATCCCGATATATCAGGTTGACGATGTCACCCTCCGACCTGAAAAATTGCAAGTCCTCGCATCAATTTATTCGAATCGTTTGTCCTCACGGGAGCGTGATGCCGACGAGTCTGGAGTTGCACTCGTACAAGGTAAGATGACAAGTTCTCAAATGGTTATCTTTGATTTGATATTAGCAGCGGAAGAAGCAGAGTATACAAAATAATTCTCTTTATTGATAATTGAACTGAGGTTACAAAGGCTTTCAATAGCCCAACTGAATTTGGTAGATTATCGTACAACACTCAGGTTCTTTTTTGCCCACAAAGGATTTCACCGTTCCATACATCATGTCTTCTATATCTCGGCCGCATCATCCTGTTGCAAGTCTGAACGTCAATACGGATGTACGCCTCAATACGCAACGGCATTCCATGCCTCAATGCGTTCAAGCGAAGATCCATCGCGAGTAGATCATTTACTGAACATGCGAGCAAACTAGTGGAAGATTAGTACTTTCGTCCTCACTGTACTAATCAAAGATCCACTTTACAAACTGACATTAAGTAGTATATTGAATAATGCAACATACAAGTTAGTGATCTTTCTATCCTTACCTTAGGGTGAGTTTCAAGGCATATTCGAAAGCAGTAAAATATGTTATCATGGCAAGCATGTTATTTGATTCGCATAAGCAAGCAGGCAACCAATATCAATCTCGTGTTGTTTCGTGACTTCTTACCAACATTGACGCACTCACCCTTATCCGAAGCAAGGTAAATATGCCTACCATCTTTTCCTGTCATGTTATAAGTGATCTTGTGCATGATCTCTGTGTGCTTGCACTTTCAGCCCACCGTTCTTTAAACTATATGAAGGTCACTGGCATTCCAAGCCAAAATGGACTTATATTTCTCAAATCATATATGTAAGACGGTGATCACTCTGTACGGTTGCTAACTCTAACATTAGAGGACCCCGAATTACTCGCGTACATGACTTATCACATCAATAGTAGGTCGTAAACCGCCTCAATAAAGTGCACCATAAATACCACTTTTACCAAATCATCGCTCCTAGGCCGAACGGTTCCAGCGTCCTGGCATACCACATTCGAGGGAAGCCCATCACATACCCATGCACGGGCTATATATCTTTAAGTCCATTTGACCATGCAATGTGTCTTATTTTCATACAACCAAGCAATTCGCCTATCTCTATTTCTATTGGCACAATGCCCAAAATCAATGTTCATTAACGAATGCCCTGAAGGCCATAAACATTTTGAAGGCACCATGCCATATTCGACAGTTCTGTCACATTCGTGCCACAATTGTTCTCTTCTTCATAACGAAGCCATCTTTTATAAGTCTCGTGCACGTACGCACGATTTGATATAGTTATTCTCCATACTTCGAGTTGTGCATTCGATGCACGTCTCGATGCCGTATTTCCATGTTCTATGTCTTAGTGTTCAATGTTCATAGCTCGTGCACTAGGGCACTCGTCTTAATTTTCTTTTAATGTGCTAGCCTTTTAACTCGTAAGCGGGGGCACAAATGACTTATGTGATAAGGTACTTTTTGATAAAGTTATCCCATGTTCTTATGGCTTGCGCATTGAGGCGCTCGCCGTTATAGTGTTTCGATGTTCAATAGCGACTCGTGCATTTGATGCACGTTTTATTTCAATTGTTCTATCTAGTGTACGACACGCACTATAATTTCTCTCGACCGAGCCACGTCCGTGGACTCAAAAAGTTAACTTTAACGTACAGTGGTACATTTTACTTAGTTATGAATGAGTAGGAAAGTAGAGTCAAAATTCTTCCACCTTAAGCCCATATGCCTTATCGTTTTGCCAAGCCGATGCGGCTCGATTTCATAAATTTGTTGCACGGCCAACTCTTCTGACTTAGCCATTCGAGCACTTCGTGCTTCGTTGAATTATTCGACCGATTTGGCTTATCGTGCCAATGCCTCAGTCCATTGCGAGGCGATGATTTGGTTTTGCAGACACCGTTACAAATAAGGCAAAATGTCGACCTCTTATATTTCAGCGTAAACGTAAAGCCTACATACGAAACCAACTAAAATTAATATTCGTTCAAATCAGACTTGTGCCTTTGCATCGATTCGATTTCTTAGAATCTTCGAACAAACTCAAAGCATTTCTCTCGATTGGGCCAAAGTAACTCTTTGCATCGATCCGACTCGATGTATTTCTCGGGTCTACGAATCTCTTGTATCGATTCACTTCGATACTTAATCGGGTCAACGCAACTCTTAGAGTCAATGACTTAGCATAATGCACCGTGCAGAGCAGACATTACATAATATACCACTCAAGACAAGGTTCATATTCGAACCGAAACTAACACTCAATCCAAGTATCTCTAGATCGTTTCACGATCTCGCCCAACTATTATTGTTCCGTTTCAAACACTCGTGCAAGCTTTCATTAACTTTCAGTCTTTTCTACAGATCAATTTGAATTTAGTATACAACTTGATTTGGATCGTACACATATTCAAGGCGATCCAAAAATATATATATTTCTGCCAAGCCCAATGGTAGAAAATTGGAACAAAGCTGACAAGTAAATTTTCAATCCTAGATACTTGCCATCTCGTACTCTCGATCAGACTTATCTCTTAGCAACCATTCTCAAGATTTTATTGCATATGCATATTCGAAACATATGTGATTCATTCAGCAAAGTCACTATATGCAACGCGATTCAAAACCATATTTCTTGTCTCGTAAGTTTCATACCGACCATCAATTCTATTCGTCGCGTTAAGCCGTCATGCATCCGATCGCAACGAATGTCCACAACGCCTTTGCGTTCGAAGTTGTTGCCCCGACTATTTCTGAAGTTTCTCATTGCAACTGATCTCAAAACAATTTTCCTTTGTTGACTTGCAAATGCATCGACATTCAGGGCTACGCCCGCTAGGTGACTTAGACACCGTGCTCGAATTCTTTCGACGTAACTTTAAATTAATGTTGCACAAAGGTAATGGTACTTCTGACACAATTGTTTAACAATGCTCAAAGTCTACAATCGTTCCAACACAAAGGTTTTTACGACGCGTCTTATGTTTGATTTCTATCGAGTAGGAATTTATTAGCAAAATTCCAAAATTGTCCGTCTCGCAACATCGAATATAAGTTCGATTCACGCAATCTCAATTGCAAGGTGAATCCAAATCTAACAATATAACTCATAAGTCATTCTCTTACGCTCGTTCTCATGCACAGCACGACTATCAAAATCGCCTAGACTTTATCGTCAACATGCACCACGTTGCATTTGTTCTCGACGTAATTCCATTTGCAACATTATATGGGTCATCTTATGGGTCTACAATATTTACTTTGATTTGAAGGTCAAGTCTTCTAGGGTCAGCTGCCCCGAAGCTACGCTTGATAATTGTGGATCATTAATGTCACTACCACTTTTTAGAGCAAGGGTATTTTGGTAATTTGTGAAATTAGAATTATTTTGAATTTTAATTAATTAATAATGTGCTAAGTGATATATTAGATCTAAACCTAGAATTGCCCTAATATAGATGTTGATCATGAACCTAGAGGCATATTTAGTAGATTAGAATAAGTTAACCAAGTTATAGAATATCTAGATATTAGTCTAAGTTAGATATTTACTAGAAACCCTAATTTCCAATTGGGCCTTTACTAAAGAGGCTAGAATTACACTTGAGGAGGCCTTTATTCAAAATTGAACAAACCCTAACCCTAGGAATACCCCTTAGCCGGCCATAGCATGTTCCACTTGCCTATATAAGTCATCATTAGCCCCTTTCTTCTTTTCATTACAAACCCTAACCCTAAAATTGGTATTCTTCCCTAAATTTGCCCTCTTTCACCAAATCAACTCCAAATTGAACCAAATCAATTTCAATACACTCCCTAGTGTAGAGGAGTTCTCTATTGGCTAGCTATCAAGGATTGGAAGAAATTTGACCATAGAAATTGGTGTGGGATCGATTCAAGGGCTTTTTTTATTGAGATTCCAACTCTTAATAGGTAATGAACTCTAAACCTATTAAAATTCTATTTTATTTTCATAGATGCATTCATTGAGGGTCCCCATAGCATTAGGTTAAGTTTGGTTCGATTTCGTATCCATTTGGGGTGCGTATCATAAGAGTATCGGAGGGGTATTCGAAGTGTTCGACGAAATGCCCCTTAAAAACTTTTGTTCTATATTTTCTAAACTAATTACATAATTTTGTAGCTAATTATGTGTAGATCATTTATCAATTTGACTGAGTCAATTTTTAGGGGTTTTGGTGTCGGAATTTGACACAGGGACACTCACTGCATAGGCACTATACAGTGCCCTGCTGTTGCATGTCCAGTTCTCACTGGACACGACACGATATGACACGACACTTGATGGGTAAGTGGGGGCAATGTATGACAACACACACATGAATTTTGGGATGATCTTATGGTATATTCGAGGAGTTCTCTCACTCGCAAGTCCCTTTCGAGTGACACACACACGCAGTTTCCATCTCTGATACGCACGTGGATACACGACACGACACGACTTGGAAACGTCCTAGTTGGACACTAGGACACCCTGACACTTGGTTGACTCATTGACACACCTGCACGACCTTATGGCTTGATACTTCGTGTCCAAAGGGACTCGACACACATGCACGAGGACCCCTCTGTGCACTGTCTGTACACCCTCACATTGACACTGTATTGGACACTCATTTGGACACAGTTGGACACGTGATGGACACACTTGATACACCCATTAGCATTCACAACTTTAGCCACAACATCTGTCCTACATTAGTGTGTTCTGCAACTTCAATTACAATGCCTTATCCTTCACCAATTGCATTGCATTCACCTTCAAAAAGGTCCTGCATTGATGTTCTTGCAAACACCCATTGTCCTGCATATTATAAATCATGCCGGCACAATGTTTGACACTCAAATTTCATACAGCTCTCTGATACTTGTCACACTTTTGCACATCACTCATTGACACATGGACACTCATTGCATGTCTGTGACACTATGACACAACTACACATGCCTGCATTTAGATATGAACGGGAGTATCAGATACCATGTATTGCCTATCATTTGCATTCTCCTTCATAACAATACCTATTACTTTCACATATGCCTTTGCAATGCAGGAAGTTATGTGTGAGTGTGTGTTAGTGTGTTTGTATTAGAGTGAGGAGAGTGCCAGTGGTATAGTGAATTAGAATAGGCTATGCAGTTAGTAGAGGGTGGTAGGTGTCTTGAGTGTCTTGGCAAGGGAGTTAGGAGATGGGGCTTGCCTTTTGGTCAGCAAGACAACTCATGTGTGTGCATATAGTGTTTAGTGTAAGGGTGATATATGAGTTAGTTGGGTGATATAGGTGGGGGTGTGCCAAAGGGTTAGATTGGAGGTTTGAGTGTATTAGAGTTAGTAGTGAGTGTCTTGGTAATGAGAATTTTTCTATTTGAACTAATGGCTAAGCAACAACAGTAGTATGCTGCAGTAGCAGCAACAATAGGGCCAAGGCCACTTTGGCCATGGGTGTGAGTAGATAAGAGAGGAATAGGTGAGTGTGTGTGGGTTAATACCTGTGATATAGGATATTGGTTAGTTGAGTACCAGTTTAGAAGAGTTGAGGGTGATGTGAGGGAGTCTTGTGTTGGCTTAGTTTAGAAGGGTGGGGTGACAGTATGTGCATCCTGTGAAGGCATTGAGTGTGTGTGTGTGTGTTAGTTTAGGGGTTAAGTTCAAATGGCTAAATCAATGCATCAGTATGTAGAGGGGTATCAGACCCGGGAGCTAGTATGTGTGAGATAGAGTATTGTATCTAGGAGAGCTAGAGTGTGTGTGTTAGACAGTAAGAAATTTTTGTAGGCTAGATTACCTATATGACTATGGGTCATATATTTTATATATATATATATATATATATATATATATATATATATATATATATATATATATATATATATATATATATCAGACCCGGGAGCTAGTATGTGTGAGATAGAGTATTGTATCTAGGAGAGCTAGAGTGTGTGTGTTAGACAGTAAGAAATTTTTGTAGGCTAGATTACCTATATGACTATGGGTCATATATTTTATATATATATATATATATATATATATATATATATATATATATATTTATATATATTTATTTATATATATATATATATATATATATATATATATATATATATATATATATATATATATATATATATATATATGTAATATATATAGGTAATATATATATATATATTACCTATATATATTACCTATATATATATATATATATATATATATATATATATATATATATATATATATTTTTTTTATATATATATATATATATATATATATATATATATATATATATATATATATTAAACAAAAGACATTTTATTAAAAATGGAAAGTGGCTCACGGAGAGCAATACAGACTGGTGCGGGACCAAAAAACACAAAAGGGTCCCGATAAACAAGGTAGGAAATTGGGAGGTTAGAACTACGAAATTTCAAAATTTCGGAAGACCGAAATTTCGAAATTTCGAAATTTTAAAACGGTGAGACGAAAAGTCTAAAGATTTCGAAATTACGAAAACCGTAATTTCAAAATGTTACAAAAATTCTAGCGGGGGGGGGGGGGGGGGGAAACGAAAAACAGCTGTTCGTGAGATGTGCCAGGGACGCATCCCGAGACAGAGGGCACTGCCCGATGCAGATGACGCTCTGCCCGAGGGCCTCCCAGCGCGCATGGGCCTGCACAGGCCAGCGCACTACCCGAGAGGGGAGCACTGCCCTAGAACGACGCGTGGCCCGAGAGGGGGGCGCTTTGACCGAGGGGGCGGAGCTCCGGCGGGTGGTGCTCCGGCGGGGAGGGCGGAGGCTCACCAGCGGCCTAGGGGAGAGGGGTTCTCGACGGAAAGGGAGCAGCCGGGAGAGCCCGGAGCCGGGAGGGCACCGACGGAGGGATACGGAGGAGGACGGGGGAGGTGGAGGAGGAAGCGGGGATGGCCATAGGGGGCTCCGGCGAGGGGACACCCAGCGCGCAGCACGGCTCGAAAGTCCGCCTAGGAAGGAGGGCGGGGAACGACGGCTCCGGCGAGGTGGGCAGGCAAGCCGCGGAGGGGAGTCGCCCGGAGCCACTGGTGGCGAGGGCAGACCCGGGGAGGAGACGCTAAGCTATAGGTAATAACTAGTGTGTATAGTTAATGTAAAAGCATTGAGATATGTAATATATGGTAATAAGTATATATATATATATATATATATATATATATATATATATATATATATATATATATATATATATATATGTTGTGTAGGGATATGAGAGGGGTATGGAATAGGCAAGCCTATTGGATATGTAATTGAGTCTACCTTGATTGTGTGATACATGAGTAATATATTTACATGGCTAGGCTAATAGGAGTATTATAATTTTGACCTAACCTAGATAGACTAGGATTTGACCATGTTGACCAAGGTTGACCAAAAGTCAACTGTGAGTCAAACTTGACCTAGATTGACCTAGATTGCATATCATTCACTAAAAACCATATTTAACACTCATTTAAACACCAATTAAATCTGAAACTCATATCTAGGTTCTTATGACTCCACTTTGGGCCTCAAATCACATTTACTGCTTAAGACAACATACAAGTACATTCTCTGATAGTTCTCTTTATTTGATATATCCTGTGATGCATGTTATACTAGTGTTCTATCTTGATTCTGACATGATGACTCATAGATTGGTATTTTATGGATTCCTTGACTGGAGATATGTGGTTTCATGCCCACTAGCTTACTGGACTAATGTAATACTGGACTAATGCATCTATCTTGACTAATGATGCAGAGGCATCGTTGCGTCCGGCAGAGGTCTTGAGGCAGAGCATGGAGAACGCTTATCAGTTGGCACTGGCAGCAGTCGAGAAGGTGGCTGCGGCTCCGGTTCAGGGCGCTCCGGCCCAGGAGCCGCATCAGCAGCAGCCGAGGCCTGGTTCAGTGCTTGACTTCAAGAAGATGTACCCTCAAGAGTTCAAGGGAACCGAGGGCATCCTTTATGCCGATGATTGGCTAGAGGACGTGGAGCGGAGCCTGGAGTTGGCAGAGATCCCGAAGAGGCTGCGGGTATCAGCAGCAGCGAGTCAGTTCTTCGACATCGCTTAGACCTGGTACCGCACGGACCCTTGTGCATCAGTAAGAGGGCTGACCTGGGAGAATTCTGGAGGCTATTCAAGGAGAAGTTTTTCCCTAATGTAGCTCTTAGTGCGTTGGAGGACCAATTTGCAGGACTGGTCCATGGGAACTCGTCGGTGGACGAGTATACGGCAGAGTTCTTTTGCCTGAGCCGATTCTCCCCGGGCATGGTTCAAGATACGGGGGAGAAGGCCTGCAAGTTAAGGAGGGGCCTGAACCACGTTGTTCGTTCTCGCACATCTGGGCGTAGCACGTCGACCTTTGAGGAGTTACTGATGGATGCTGTAAAACCCTTAAATTTCTACTACAATTTTTTAATAAATATGGTATTGATTTTTGTACTTCATATTTGTACGTCACGTACGAGTTTATGTTTCGTAAATTTCTCGTCAAGTGTGAATAAATGCGAAGTACATATTTTTATAAAATATTTTAATTATATAGATGTAAAAAATATTTCAAAATAATAGACGATAAATATTTATATTGCTTGAAGTTGTAAATGCGTCGCACCGAGGATTGCCAAACTTTATTTTTATTTTAAAAAAGGCCATTTTATTTTATGGTACAAGTATCACTAGTAATTTAGAAAAAACTGTTTTATGTAAGTATTATTTTTGCATGCGAGTGTATATATATATATTTGTATTTTCGAAATTAATTATTATCATTAATATATTATTTCAAAAAATGTATATTAAATATGGGTTTATTTAATATGTAATTAATTATGGTGATTTAAGTTGAAAAATTATTATTAAGTTATTTAAATACAGTTTAAATTAGAGGTAGAATTTATCTACATTGGATTATATTTGATTGAGTTACTTTTAAATCAATTTAAATTAAATAGTGGAAAATCTAAGTGGAATTAAAACTCTTCTTAGTCCTTATCTAGATAAGACTTTTGTAAACCCCCTAATTTTTCAAAATAAATATTTGTGGAATTTTTGGATTTTTAAATAACTATTTATTGACTTATTATATAATTTGTATTATTTTACATATATTTAGTATCGTGCTCATTAGTGAATTTAGTATAAAAATATATAAAGCTATTTTTCTAGTACATTAAGGATCTAAACTATATTATACAATTTTTCTCAAAATTTTAGGATTTATTTCATAACTTTTATTACTTTTTACATGTTACTTATATTGTACACTGTTTACATAATATAGAATAAATGTCAATTTAGTATTAAATATTTCAGCTTCTATAAATGAGATTAGATGAAGGTTGTTTAAATAAATATTAACTCTATTTATTATCTATAGTAATTTTAAATAATGTTATAGATAATTTAGATAAATATGAACTATATTTTAAATTAATCATAATCCTAAGTCTAATAAGAAAGCATCCTTATCTATATTATATCATAACAAAGTAACTCCTATCAATTTAAATCAAATCCTATCTAATTTAGGAGGTAAATCTGAAATAAGTAACTATATATACCCAATACATTCCATTCCTATCAACCATAATTCGAAATTATTTTTAGTCCAATAGGAACTCAAAAATTTGTCATCAGAATTCAGCCCCGCTTTTAGTAGCAAGAGCAACTTGGAACGACGATATCTCCTAGCTCCGAACTCCATTTCGCCTCCAATTTTTTTTAAAAGTAGCGTATCAAGGTAACCTTTCCGAAAATATATTTTAATAGACAAAATTTGTTCTGTAGATTTCTGCAAAACTTTTTGAGTATCTAGTGTCCCAAAAATAAACGTGTTTCAGTATTTTTACGATTTCGGAAGATTCCGGAAACGAACATGCGATCCGTTTAGTTTTTCGAAAAGCTGATACGAAAACCTATGCCATATCCTAATTTCAAAATCTATTAAATAAATGTAATAGGTTTATTATTAATTATAATTCAATAATAGACTATTTTCAGCATCCGAAGTTGTTCCTACACCTTCCCCTTTGTGCTTTGTTGATTCGTCGCCAGGACATCATCTTACCTTACTCCGGATATTAGGCAAGATATCTTACCATAATTTACTGTTTATAATTAGTTTGTATTTTATTTATTACATATCACTGTGTATTTATTTTCAGTTCTTTTAGCCGTACCATTATTACAATTCTTGATCTAGTGCCTGCTCAGTGATATTAGCTGTACTTTGTTATTATCCTTTGATTGCATATGGACTTAGAGTTAAGAGACTATCATTTATAGTGTATTGCATATACCTTGACACAGTTGTACCATGAGTATGTGTGAGATGAGTTGCATGTAGAGGTCCTTGCGTGTTAGTTGATCACCCGTGTGCATGCGTTAGGGCTAACTGCTAATAGAGGCTTGTTAGGAGACTTAGCAGTTAGTAGAGGTACATGGTCGTGGATTCGACTTAAATAAGAGCATTGGGTGGGGAGAACAATACCTGACGTATGGGCTTCTTTGCACTTCCCTGATTACCTGTGCGCTCCTCCGGAGACGCAGGCTCCAAGTGCCCTCTGACGTTTCCTAGAGCGCTATGGACGTACCCCCTTGTACATGATGTCCTCTGACGGTCTTCGGACGTTACGGACGTAGGCCCCTGGTGCCCTATATGGGGACTATGCCAATCCCATTTACAGCCAGGGCTCATGCGTCGAAAGGATTGTTTCTCAACTGCATGTTCACCTTAGTACGGTTAGGTTACCTTATTAATGTCATGTCACTTACTTTTATTTGTGGCATATTTTATACTAAGTATTTATATGGCATGTTGTTTATTGTATCTTGTTACGTCCCTCTGAGGACCTGGTGAATTCTCCGGGTGTGCGTTTGTGGTTTTCGCAGGTGCACTCTCCATGGCCATATTTTCCTCTGTTCTTTCGAGGGATTGCACTTGGATCGCCTTCGCATCGCTCAAAAAATTCTTTTATCGTGTATTTCTCTTTTTCTAGTTGGTAGTAGATTTGCCTCCGCCAACAACTTGTAAATGATAATTCATGAGTTTATTATAAATTCTTTCTCCTTTATTTGTGGAAGAGACTAGTGTCATGGATTACTGCATTTTACAGCTTATGTATACATACGAAGGTTCCATATATTAGAGTTATTTCGTATATATGCAGCTGGCATGTCGACGTACTTAGTCCTAAGTATTTTGGGACTGGGGCGTTACAGATGCTTAGATTGCGGAAGAGGAATTTGGCCTCAGACTCAAGAGGGCCGGTGACGTCATGGGTGGTACTAGCAGTAGTACGGGACCGGCTAAGCATCCCCATGTTCAAAAGAAGTTCCATCAGTGAGCTGAAGCTCCGGTTCAACAACAGAGGCAGGGAGATCGGGCTTCTCTTTAAAACTATTGTAAGAAGCCTGGTCATTCATGGGATATCTATAAGAAGAGACTAAAGGTATGTCTGTTTTGTGGGTCAGCTGCGCACCAAATGAGGGATTGCCCTACCGTACCGCCATTTGGCGGAGCGCAAGGCCATGGAGGTGGAGTTAGGCCACCTGTCGCACCACATCATGCCCAGCACCAGAAGGTCAGGGCTTTTGCGCTACTGGTTGAAGCGACTGACGCTGCAGGTGACGGGTTAGCAGGTCTGTCTTTCTTGTCCTTCTTTTTCCATCTTATTTTGTGATTCCATTAGTACCTGTCAGGATATTTTGTGCTGTGCTAGATAGTATAGTGACCCTTCGAGACTGAGAAATTACGACTAGTAGGACCATGATTTGTATGTATTAGATATAATTTTTTTGACCTTGATTGATTGGGGGTTTGACCTAGAAGGAGTAAGACCATCTTAATTTCGAGGATGAAATTTTTCTAGGGGGGTATATTTGTCACCACCACTTTTTAGAGCAAGGGTATTTTGGTAATTTGTGAAATTAGAATTATTTTGAATTTTAGTTAATTAATAATATGCTAAGTGATATATTAGATCTAAACCTAGAATTTCCCTAATCTAGATGTTAATCATGAGCGTAGAGGCTTAGTTAGTAGATTAGAATAAGTTAACCAAGTTCTAGAATATCTAGATATTAGTCTAAGTTAGATATTTACTAGAAACCCTAATTTCTAATTGGGCCTTTACTAAAGAGGCTAGAATTACACTTGAGGAGGCCTTTAATCACAATTGAACAAACCCTAACCCTAGGAATACCCCTTGGCCGGCATAGCATGTCCCCCTTGCCTATATAAGTCATTATTAGCCCCTTGCATCTTTTCATTGCAAACCCTAACCCTAAAATTGGTGTTCTTCTCTAAATTTGTCCCATTTCATCAAATCAACTCCAAATTGAACCAAATCAATTTCAATACACTCTTCTAGTGTAGAGGAGGTCTCTATTGGTTAGCTAGCAAGGATTGGAAGCAATTTGACCATAGGAATTGGTGTGGGATCGATTCAACGGCTTTTTTTATTGAGATTCCAACTCTCAATAGGTAATGACCTCTAAACCTATTGAAATTCTATTTTATTTTCATAGATGCATTCATTTAGGGTCCCCCTAGCATTAGGTTAAGTTTGGTTCGATTTCGTGTCCATTTAGGGTGCGTATCGCAAAAGTATCGGAGGGGTATTCGAAGTGTTCGACGAAATGCCCTTTAGAAACTTTTGTTCTCTATTTTCTAAACTAATTACATAATTTTGTAGCTAATTATGTGTAGATCATTTATCAATTTGACTGAGTCAATTTTTAGGGGTTTTTGTGTCAAAATTTGACACAGGGACACGGGGACACACACTACACAGGCATTGAGCAGTGCCCTGCTGCTGCGTGTCCAGTTAGGACTGGATATGACACGATATTAAATGCCACTTGATGGGTAGGTGGGGGCAATGTCTGACAATACACACAAGAATTTTGGGATGATCTTATGGTATATTTGAGGAGTTCTCTCGCTCGCAAGTCCCTGTCGAGTGACACACACACGCAGTTTCCATCTCTGATAAGCACGTGGATACACGACACGACATAACTTGGACACATCCTATTTGGAAACTGTCACGACCCGCACCCTGATTAGGGACACGAGCACGTAGGTACGTCCAGCCTACGTTGCAGAATCGACCGTTGAACGCTGTATAGGTCAACTAGAAAGTATATCATCTAGACACAATATATACGTACCTGTCATCTCCGCCCGGAGGTATATAATCTCAACTCAATCACAAGACATCTATGAAAGATAAGCACGAATATCATAAAGATATAATGGAAAATAGATAAACTGAAGTAGATACAAAAATCACGTGATCAGAGTTTAAGACATGATACAATATCCCAAAATATAATATATAACATAAATCTCAAAGCTAGCTGGAACGTAGTCCAGTCAAACCTAACTAGTCTAGGTCACTACCACTACAGACACTGGCATAAGAGGGAGATCCTGGTAATAGTCTTGAGCAGTCAGCATCTAAATCCTCTGTAATATCAATGGGGTTATCCTGTCAGGAAAATAAACGAGCACAAACACCAACAACAGTTCCATAGTATTGACAAATGCCATAAGAGGCAATCATAATGGAATAAGATGATATATCAAGACTGTAAGTAAAACATGGTATATAAACTGGAAATCATGTCAAGGTGTAACGTACAGGAAAGTAGAACAGTACAGGAATATCTGATGTATAATATAAACAAAAAATGTGCCTTAAGATATTATAGCATTATGTGATCGGCTTGGGTCCAGATCAGGCTATTCCATTTGGCCCGGCTATCACAAAAAAATCTCAGGAAGGGTCAAGCCGGCCAACATGGAAAGCGAGCACAAGAAATATAAGATCTCGCTACACCTTACGTGCGGTGGGGGTGACATAAGCACAAGAATAGTGACATGGGGGTATTGATCACATAACCTATAATAACTCTCTATTTTCGAATAATATATGGATTCGGACATAACACGTCATGACACGGGATTCTCCAAGAGGGTAGCTCATCCTCCTCAGGAATCGGTGTCTATACAAGTACAAGAAACAAAATCGAACAATGTACCATATACCAATAAAGTCCAGGAATAACATCTCATTCCAGGATCCGACGTATACTAGTCCATGCACCATCGTGACAAAAATCAAGTAAAATACTATAACTAAATCGGATACAGAAAATATCAAGAAAAGGAACTACTATCAGAGAATGTTCTCGCCTGCGGTCCTAAGATGTCAAATGGGGTCGATGCTCAGAGTGATGTCACAAACCTATATATATATATATATAAGCTAATTAGGGTTCAACAGTGTTAGGCATGATTATGTAGTATATGCTATGTAATCTAGGTTAAACTCAGTCAACTAAGTCAAACTAGGTCACACTAAGTCAAACTAGGTCACATGAAGTAAAACTAGGTCAAGTGTTGACTTATAGTTGACTTTTGGTCAACTGGTCAACTTTGGTCAACTCCTAGTCCAATCTAGGTCAAATGTTGACTTGCAGTTGACCTTGAGTCAAAACAGTCAACCTTGGTCAAACATGGTCAAATCTAGTCTAAGTATTAAAATATCAGGTTGTACCTCATTTTTCGTACATCGAAACTTACGATAGGTAAATCGAGATAAGATGATCAACAGTAAGGTTAATAATCTTATCATAGTGATCCACATGGTTATTTTGTCAATTTCAACAATGTGAGATCACTGGAATCGACTGACTCAGTTTCGTTGCACTAATTACGAAATACGAACATAATAAGAATTAATTATAACTAAATGTGATACATAGAGAAATATCTACAAATATTGTCAGATGATGAAACAAACATCGCCAACGTGTCCAGAAGGTTCAAATCAGCTAGGATAGCCTATCCATAAGTCCACTTTGTACACAAGGGTAAAAAGGTAATTTTAGGTCAAAATGGTGTCCGTGTCGGACCCACTTTATATCGAAAAATGTGCAAGGATACATGTCCACTAAACCTAACAAATTATATGTCCACGAATCCAGAATGACGATACGAACCCAACGGTATATCCGGAATTGGATTCCGTTGATCCGATCTTAAATTGGTCCGTTGTCCAAGACATTGAAATTCTAGTTTACACGGAAAAGCGTGTCAGAGCCAATGTCCTTAAAACTCAGCAAATTATATGTGAACGAGTCCAGAATGACGATACGTACTCAACGTATATCCGAAATTGGATTTTGAAGTCCCGATCTCAAAATGGCCCGTTGACCTGGATATTAGTATCCGATTTGTACGAAAATACGTATCGGAGCCAATGTTCACTAAATCTAATAAAATATATGTCAACGAGTCTAGAATGGCGATACGAACTCATCGGTATATCCGGGGCCCTCGTCCTCCAAATCAAGCAAACTTTATATGAATTCGTGCCAGAACGATGCCACGAGTCTACTGGTGGTGTCAGAAATTGAATTCGGAGTCTCGGGATCAAAATTAGAATTTTACAAGTTGAAAATTATAAATTTGGACGGTCAACTTTGGCGTCAAATTCAACCAATCAAACGAGCTCATAATAAAACAAAACTTAAGGGACCGAAAGAGGGTTATACCAGCTGTGCACAGGAACTGGTAGCACTCCAAACGGAGCTGCGATGGCGGAGATACGAGCAGACGAAGTTGGCTCCACAAAACTGTCCAAAATATGTACAATTTAAACGGTCAACTTGGCGGTCGATTTTGGTCTATCAAACGATCGAATTAACGGTTGATACTTGACAGGGGTGAAGGGGTATATACCAAGATTATGACGGAGCAAAGTGTTCGTCGATTCAATGGTGGAATTTCTCAAAAAATATGCACGAAGTCGCTGTCCCGTGGAACAATTTCTGAATTCACCATTCGCACGTCACGGCGGGATTTTGAGAAAAATATCGAAATCGACTCGCTGGCTCGTTGGGGAGGACGAAGACCATCCCAGCGGGGTCGCCCATGGTCGCTGGGGTAGAGGGGGTGTCGCGGCGGCGGTGGTTGGCCGTGGTTGGCTGCTGCAGTGAGGTGGTCGTACACGCTGTTCGTGTTCTGCCCCGTTACGGCTGCTGCTATCCACGCACATGCGCACTGTGCATCAGCCTCCCGCATAGAGCTGCTACTGATGCATGCATACAGGGGCTTGTCGTGCTGCCTAGCCGTTCGTGGTGGTCGCGGTAGTAGTGGCTGCTGCTGCCATACCGAATGGAAGAGGAGGAGGAGGAAGAGATGGTGATGGAGAGAATATTGATGGTGTGGAGAAGAATAAGAAGAAGAAGAAGAAGAAGAAGAAGAAGAAGAAGAAGAAGAGGAAGGGTGTTCGGCCAAAAATAGAGGGGGTTGTAGAAGCTCTTGCAAGAAAGGAGGAGAAGGAGGAAAAAAAGAAGAAGGGGGCAGTTCGGCCATGGAGGATGTCGGCCAAAAATAGAGGGGGCTGTGGTTAATGTGAGGGAGGAGAGAGAAGAAAGGTGAGTGATTGGTTGTGTTTAGTTTTAGAAGGAGAGTGAGTGAGTTAAAAGTTAGAGAGAGAGAGGAATACTTGTGGATTAGGGCCGGCCATCACATGAGGGTGTGGGTGTTTGTTGTCATGTGGGAATGTGTGGTATGGATCGATGGAGGCAAAATCAAGGGCTAGGATCTTGTGTAACTATATTAAGTTATATCTTAGGAATTTAATCATTGGAGTTGTCATTGAATATTTTGAGTGGGTTGACTAGGTGTTTGGTGTTTTGTAGGGGGATGAGTGTGTGGGTATTCATGAGGGAGGAAACATGAATCTTGGGTTTGGTTCCAAGGAGTCGGGTCGGGTCAAAATCGGACTTGGTGCAATAAATGGTTTAGTTTTCGTTATTTATGATCATAGGTAAATGAGTAGCATACGAGGGCTAAATTAAATGGGACACAAGTGTCATGTGGGTAACAGGCTTAATGTGGGCCGTATCCATATTTTGGGTCGACAGGTTTGGATTTGAAATGGTGTCCCCAATTCAAGTCGAAAATAAATGTGACTCCGTGGGATGAATTAAGTTCGGGACTTGTGTCAGAAAAGTTGTGCGATGCAAATAAAGTACAAGATGGTGTGTCTGAGTGGGACACGAAGGTCACGGGTGTAGAGTGTCTCGACTAGATCATGCATGAGAAGTTGGTTTTGAGAAAACGACTAGTCTTATGCTCCTAAATTAAAAGTCACGACAACATGCATATGATGATCAAAGATAAAAGTGGAAATTTATTAATAATTATTTAACGATTAAATGGCCTAAATTGACCCGAAGTTGTGCGATGCAAAAAGATTACAAGGGAACAAGTTTGAGTGGGATATGATATATCAAAATGAAGATAATCTTGTCTACTACAAACTTATGAAGAAAGTTTCCATAGATTGGCATCTCTGACGCTCTAGAAATCAAAGTCACAAAAAATAACATTAAATAAAAAATATTAATCAAATAACAATATTTATTGAAAATAACTGATTTAGAATTTTTTTAAAAAATTAACCCTAAACTTCAGGGGGCTTACATCCTACCCACCCTATAAGAATTTCGTCCTCGAAATTAAAATCATCCAATATGTCAAGCTAAGGTATGTAGCCGCTAAGGCACTGTACTCAGTCTACTGCCCTAGTGATCATCCATTCTGCTTCTCTCTACAATTATTTTGGTTCAGGTTCAAGAAACTTCTTTCATTAAAAACTATGTCATTTACCCTTAGAATCTTCATATCAATAAGAACCTTTACGTATATTCTAAAATATAGGTCATCCTCTCTCTCTCTCTCTCTCTCTCTCTCTCTATATATATATATATATATATATATATATATATATATATATCAACAATGCTTGGCCATCAACCAAAATTCCAATCTCAATAGCAATTAGTTTTTTTTTTCTTATCCCATCCTAAGTATCTTTATCCTATTAATCACAAGCTCCTTGAAATTATACATTCAAAACCTATTCTTGGCATTGAGCCTTCTCCCCTTTTTACTCAACAACTCCTGAATATAAACCCTCAAATCATATGTAAATAACTTGTAGTTTGTAGAAGCATGAAAAAATTTCAGCAATGAAGCCCCATGCGCGTAAACCAGTAAAGCTCCATACGCCCAAGCCAGTGAAGCTCCATGCGCCCAGCCAGTGAAGCTCTATGCGCCCAGCTAGTTAAGCTCCATGCGCCCAAGACTAGCTTCTCCAAAAGGAGGGCGCATAGCCTGAGACATGGCTATGCGCCCAAGCCTGACTCGGTCAAAGCCATGATCAAAACGTGCAGCGAAGCACACGGCCACGTCAGTCTCCACGAGCAGTCGTGCACTGAAGCATGCGGCCACCTCAACACCACGACCAACCCACGATCTTGCAGCCTGCATGTGCCTACACCATATGCACCCAAGGCAGGACTATGCGCCCACGTGAAAACTAGTGTGTTTCCTTCATGTGGGCGCATAAAATCATTCCAGGTCAAGAACGACTATAAAAGGGGGTCTCATCCCTCTTCAAAGCACAGAACAGAGAGCATTTTCAAGAGCCAAATTGCTGCACTTTTTGCCAGTGAGCCGAGAGTTAGCAATTTTCTTAGGTTTTCTCCCACTTTTGTAATCGGAGTGTCAACGGAGTAAAGAAGCAACTGCCCCTCGATCTCCATCGTCGCATTCCCCAGAATTCTTTTTTGTACTTGGGGATCCTCTGTGTAGGATCTCTCAGGCATACTCGATTTGTGGTGGCTTGTGCCAATAAAAAAAAGATAACATTTTTTTCTTCTTTTTTGTGTGTGTCCACAAAAATGGCGACTCTGCTGGGGACTACCTTTTCCTCTGACGAGAAGGTGGTGACGCAATTCGATACCGACCAAGTGGGAAGCACTCAGAAGATGCTGATCGTAAAGTTCGATCAGCAGGCGTTCGAAGAGATGCTCTCAAGGGATGGTTCTACTCCCTCAAAATCAGGGAAGCCAAACAAGTCTCGCAAGACTTGGCTTCCGAAGGCTCGCTGTGCATATCCTGCTAGCGTCATATCAGATATACAACTGGAGGACTCTGTCACATGGGCGCATGACTCTGCCACAGAAGCTCCCCAAATGGAGAAGGCTCACACCGTTCCGGGCTCTACTAGCCCAGTGACTCCCTTCCTTCAAACCAACAACAGGGTGTTCAACACCCGAGACTTGGCAAAAGAAAACACTACGATGCCAAGAATTGGGGTGTACGACACTCTGGCCAAACCCGGCGAGGCTCACAAACGAAGAAGGCAAAACTGGGAGAAAACACTGCTGCTCCACCAGGCATGCGCCCAAAGCCATGCGCCCAAGGGAGTGTTTGGGCGCATAGCCCCAACCAGAACACTTCTGTCTTCAGCAGGCTGGGCATCCAGGGTCATGCGCCCAAGGCTATGCGTCCAGGCTCTCTGGATCCATACTATGCGCCCACATCAAGGAGACTCAGATGTGCTGTCAAGGAGCATACGCCCAAGGCCAGTCTCCAAGGCCTCTGCGCCAACAACAAAAAGATAGGCCCCAACGCGTATAGTACGGGATTATCTTTAAGGACATCACAGAACTTAGGTGTGGGGGTTGCCCCTACACGTGAACTAAGTCTGGATGCGCCAACTGTCCTTACGAACCCGTATACAAAGCTCTGCGATGCATCCAACATGGGTTGTAAGGCAAAACTACCTTCCGCTGACTTGCGCGACATGATAAATCATAAGCATAAAGCGAGGGAAGACATAACAATCCATAGTGCACATCCATGCACCAGTATTGTTATCAACTGTTGCTGCTCCAAAGCAACAATAGTGCCTCAGAGAAAGTTTGTGTTTCGACGACTGCATTTCTCTGACAATGAGAAGCCACTGTGTGTTTCATCCAACATGGCTTCATGGGTCCCCGTTACGGAAGCCCCAATCAAAGATGGTGGACCACCAACCCAACTTTCTCTCTCAATTCCACGAGAAGAAGAAGAAGAAGTCAACCAACAGATGGCCAGTAGGCTGTCACATCTGAATGAGTTTATATGGGTACTCGTTTAAAGGCAAGGTTCCGTATGGACGACGAAAAATCCCAAGCTGGAGGTAGTATTCCCTCAGAGTCTGAAGCGGATGACCTCCACACTGGGGGTAGCCTGCCAGAGGACGATGATCCCTCTGAATCCGATGGCGACTATCTACCTCCTCTACCGAAAGATGAAGGACTTGTCCACTCGGAGACAGACAGTATCAGCACCAGTTGTACTGTTTACTCTGTTCATCCTCGTATATTATATACATACATGGCGGACGAAAAAAGACCTGAAGAAACCAGTGATCAGACCAGGAAACGGTTAGAGGGTCTAGAAATAGCATTCGCCAAGATAACTGATTTGCATACTAGTATCATGGCGGTTCAAGCTGCTGGGGATGTTCCTCCACCTCAACAAAACGTTTCGACCCAAGGTAGTCCGGCTCACAGCAACAACCCTCCTTCATTGCAAAAGGAGTATCATTCTGTTGCGCCTCCTCCAAATCTTGCAAATGCTGGGGGTGGTCCTTCACCAACGATGCCTAACAACCGTTCAGCAGCTGTCTCCCAACACCTGCTTAATCAACAGGATGCAATTGATTCCTTGGTCGCCCGTCTCGATACCATCTCACACAAAGACGAGCTTCAGAAGATGGGGATATCTCAACCGTACCCCCCTAAGTGGGATAATGCCACTTGCCCTCCCAACTACAAGCCACTGACGCTGAATTAATTTGACTGGTTGACCTCTCCTCGTCAGCACATGACGTACTTCAATATGCAGACTCTGCACTTGCCCAGAGACGGTCCATTCTTGTCAAAGCTGTTTATTAGCACCTTGCAGGAGGTAGCTTTCGAATGGTTCTGCAGTCTGCCAGACGGATGTATCAATTCATTCAAAGACTTGGAGAGGTTGTTCCTCAACAGGTTTTATGAGATTGGCATGCATGTTAGTATGTGCACCCTCATCGAGACCAAGCAAAGGAGGATTGAGTCTGTCATCGCCTTCATCGAACGCTTCAGGCGGCTAGCACTGAAGATGCCCTTTGGCATACCAGACTCAGAACTTATGGATACTTGTCGACATAACTTCCTGCCTACGGTGAAGTTTTGTCTGGGTATACATAAGTATGATACATGGCCCGCTTTTATTGGGGCCGCTGATGCTGCTGAGAACGACATTCCTAACTTGGAACTACTAGGGTTGAAAACACCCAAATCTGAAGACAAGGGCAAGCATCCTCAAACTACCCTGTTCGTAGGGGTAAAGGGAAAGAAGTCCTGAAGGCCGACATATCCAAAGGAGCTTCCAATTCTCAGAGCGCCTCCGATAAGCCTAAGGAGACCTTCTCCTTTGACGAAGATGATGTCATTACTATCTTTCACACACTAACGAAGGGTAATAAACTGACATTGCCTCTACCACGACGTCCTGCAGAGGCGAGCCAACTCAACGATCCCAAGTACTGTCTCTATCATCAGTACGTGTATCACTCCACCAAGGACTGCATCGTCCTAAAAAAGAAGATACAACAGCTTATCGACAGCCAAGTGATCAACCACGAAGCTGAAAAAAAGGTCGTATCTTCTAACATTATCTCTCTTCAGTTTGGTGACTTTTCTCCCTCAGAAGTCCCAGAAGGCGTGGTCTCGATTCCCAAGGCAATAATGGAAGTCGTCAACCTACCGCCAGCTCGCAACTTAACCTTGGTGCCACTCACGACTGAACGTGGTAAGATCATGTGGGTCCATCCGAACCTTGTGTAAGAAGTGACGCAGGGGGTGGTACCTCCCAAAGCAAAAAGGGGCAAGAAGTACAATTCATGCCATATGGTATCCTCTCCTATCTACGAGGTTCTATCAGGCGAGACGCGATCGGGGAAGTCTTATCTTCAGACATACGACCCCGCACAAGAAGAAGTAGTACCCTCTCAACCTCCTGCTGGCCCTATAAGCTCAGAAGTCGGCCCGTCCAAGCCTCTAACTACGGACAAAGCCAAGCAGAAGGAGACGCGGTTTGGCAAATCTCTGAAGGTGCCAGCTCCCGAAGGCATGGATCGGCCCTACAACTTTGACATACTGGCTCAGCTAGCCAATACACCTGCTAGGTTGTCTCTGTTCGATCTATTGCGACTCTCCAAAGAAATTCGGAAGGCCTTAAGTGGGACATTACTACATGCCGACTCTTACCTTGCTGAAGTCAAAGCCTCCGCTGAAGATCATGTCTCCTGTCCCTACTGCCACAGTACTACGGAAGTAGTGCCCAATATCACCTTTTCACAGAAGGACATGCTACTAAAAAATAATCGTCATGATAGACCCCTATACTATACAGGGTATATCAGGACGATCAAGATGGACCGCATGCACATAGATACAGGATCCTTTCTCAGTATCATTTCTAGAAGTTTGCTTCAAATTCTGGGAATCCCTCTGTACAAGCTATCTGCAACCAATACAACTATCATGGATTTCAATGCTGGTCGAAGCCATCCGCTGGGCAAGATCCGTCTCAAATGCCATATCGGTAATCTCCGAACAGAGGTTTCCTGCTATGTGATCGATGCCAACGTATCCTACAACATCTTGTTGGGACATCCATGGATACACGAGAACATGATCGTTCCTTCCACACTTCACCAGTGCTTCAAGTTTGTCAACAGCGACGGTGTTGTGAAGACAGAGTTTGCTGATGTCGATCCTTTTAAGGTCATCGAAGCTTACTATGGGGATTCGGTACTTTACCAATCTCAGCCCCCAAGGATGACGACAACAAAGCTGATAATGAAGCTGAAGCAAGTCCATTCTCCAATGATGGTCCCCTGATTATCCGAGTCAAAGGACGTACTACTCCAAAAAGTACTCCGAAGCCTCTCACAATCTGGGTAAAAAAGAAGAACCCTGACAAGGTCAAGCCACTGACCATCACTCTCAGTAAGACACCCCGGAAGGAACCTAATGATGCCCGTCCTCCCAATCCTGAAGAATTACCCTACGCGGTGAACTCGACCAAGGCTGTGGCTCCACTTCCAGATGATGATCCTCTCAATGAGTAAATCAATGCTCATAATAATGTACCTTCAGCAGATGATGTCATCCCTGAAGAAGAACTTGCGTATTTCCTTAGTAAAGGTTTATCTTTGAATTACTCCGATGTCTATCAATCTATAAACCACTACATAGATACGATATACGCTCTAGAGAACGACATAGGACCACACCTCTGCATGCCGGTCACGATGCCTCACCTGCGGGAAAAAGTTTACCCAGAAGATATCCTCTACTTTATTATTCCAGCCAGAAAGAAGGATGAAAAACTAATCATCTTCGGTCGTATAATCGGCGAGAGAATGTTCGTTCCAGACTCTATTTCTCCCAAGCATAACACAGAAGCTGACTACGACTCTGAGAAAATAAAACTTTTTTGGTATAGTTGGCAGGCCAAGAACATCATCCAGAACATGGGATATGACATCAAAAGCGACAAAGGGCTAAAATACGGCCGAGTACGACGGTTGCCAATACGACACTTTGCTCCTCTTAGCAAACCCGAGAACTACTATCAACGAAGCGGTGTTGGTTTGGGTTATGTCACTCATCCAACAACTCTCGAAAGATCAGATGATGAAGCAGATCGTTGTTCTCATTCTTCTAATTCCTCTCTCTAGGACTCAGACTCCAGCATTGGCGACATATTCAAGACAACTCTGTCCGTCAACATGGTTTCCGTTGACCAAATTGTAAACGATGACCAATCAATCAAGCTTGAACAATGGGCTCAAAAGATGGATACTAGGTGGGAGCTGTGCTTCAAACAACGTGAACCACCTACCGAAGACGAAGTCATCCAAGTCAATCTAGGAGATGAAGCATCTTTCAAACCAATCTTCATCAGTAAAAGTCTATCTGACAACGAATGCCAATGTCTTATACAGCTTATAAGAGAATATATCGACATCTTCGCATGGAGCTATGAAGACATGCCAGACATGGACCCTAAAGTCGCCATGCACCGCCTGAATATTTTGTCTAAAGCTAAGCCGATGAAGTAGCAACAACGACGATTCTGACCAGATGTCATGGAAGCTATCGAGAATGAAGTCAAGAAGCTCATTGCCAATGGATTCATTTGCGATGAACAACACCCAGACTGGGTTGCCAACATCGTCCCAGTCATGAAAAAGAACGGTAAAGTTCGAGTCTGTATCGACTACCATGATTTGAACTCTGCATGCCCGAAAGACAAGTTCCCTCTACCAATTACTAACGTAATGATCAATAATACTTGTGGCTTCGAGCGGATATCCTTCATGGATGGGTTCTCAGGCTACAACCAGATCAAGATGTTCTTCGATGACGAGAAGCACACATCTTTTCGAATACCGTTGGGGGTATACTGTTATACGGTGATGTCCTTCAGATTGAAGAATACAGGGGCGACATACCAGTGAGCCATGAACATAATTTTTTGTGATCATTTATGCAAAACTGTTGAGTGCTACGTTGACGATATCTTAGTTAAAAGTCGTCTCAAGGACAACCACCTCCAAGACTTGAGAACGGTGTTCGAACTAATGCGTGCACACCAACTCACGATGAATCCAACCAAGTCATTTCTGGGAGTCTCCAGCGGCAAGTTCCTTGGTTTCGTTATCACTTCAAAGGTATACATCTGGACCCGGAGAAAGTGAAGGCTATCCTCGATATGCATCCTCCAAGAAACCTTAAAGAGCTACACGGACTACAAGGAAGGCTAGCCTACATCAGACGATTCATTTCGAACCTCTCTGGAATGTGTCAACCATTCACTCAGCTCATAAAGAATGTCGTATCTTTCGTCTGGACTGAACAATGTCAATGCACATTCGACGACATCAAGGCGTATCTTACAAGCCCTCCAGTATTGGTAGCTCCAATAATGGGAAAGCCCTTCTTACTACATGTCCGTACTATCGACCATTCTCTTGGTGCCCAATTAGCTCAGAAGAATGAAGGCGACCATGAACAGGCAATCTACTACCTCAGCCGCACAACGATGGATGCCGAACACAGATACACACCGGTGGAGAAGGAATGCCTTGCGCTAGTATTTGCCATTCAGAAGACACGCCACTATGTGTCTGGGCAGACTATCCACATTATATCCAAAGTTAACCCTCTCAGAATACTCATAACTAAACCGGACTCTCTCAATTCCCGTTTAGCTACATGGGCAATGCTGTTGACTCCATACGATATGATCTTCGTTCCTCAGAAGGCAGTAAAAGGCCAAGCATTAGCTGATTTCCTAGCAGCTCATCCGGTGTCAGAATCGTCCAGACTCTACGATAAAATCTCCGACGAAGTGGTGGAGTCTAACACTGCAACTGAAGAAATCCCCATTTGGCGAATGTTCTTTGACGGCGCATCAAAAACAGGACCCAAAGGAAATATTGTGGCTGGAGTAGGTGTCGTGCTCATGTTACCTGATCATCTGGTGATACACCGTGCATATTCTCTCATGGAACCATGCACCAACAATGTGTCCGAATATAATGCTTTATTAATCGACCTACAACTGGTAAAGCAACTGGGAGTTCACTATCTAGAAGCTTACGGCGATTCCAAGCTAATAGTAAGTCAGGTCCGAGGGGATTATGAAGTTTGCCACGAAGATCTCATCCCCTACCACAGAGCAACAATCGAATTAGCGTCTACTTTTGCTGGATTCTTCATCGAGCACGTACCTCGACTACAGAATATAGAAGCATATGCTCTAGCCGGTCTCGCTGCTTCCTTGACCGTTCTTACCAATACTCAGCAGTCGATCACAGTGTCTGGTCGAGAACTATTCTGTATAAAAAATGCCTTGCATATTCATCACAATTACGTAGCAGAAACAAACGTCGATGTCAAAGACTGGAGATTTCCCTTCATAGACTACGCTGTCTATGGAATCCTCCATGACCGAAAGATGAGTTCCATCTACCGATCACCAACGTAATGATCGACAATACTTGCGGCTTCGAGTGGATGTCCTTCATGGACGGGTTCTCAGGCTACAACCAGATCAAGATGTTCTCCGACGACGAGAAGCACACGTCTTTTCCAACACCGTTGGGGGTATACTGCTATATGGTGATGCCCTTCGGATTGAAGAATGCAGGGGCGACATACCAGCGAGCCATGAACACAATTTTTCGTAATCATTTGTGCAAAACTGTGGAGTGCTACGTAGACAATATCGCAGTTAAAAGTCGTCTCAAGGGCGACCACCTCCAAGACTTGAGAACGGTGTTCGAACTAATGCGTGCACACCAACTCAAGATGAATCCAACCAAGTCTTTTCTGGGAGTCTCCAGTGGCAAGTTCCTTGGTTTTGTCATCACTTCAAAGGGTATACATCTGGACCCGGAGAAAGTGAAAGCTATCATCAATATGCATCCTCCAAGAAACCTCAAAGAGCTACGCGGACTACAAGGAAGTCTACCCTACATCAGACGATTCATTTCGAACCTCTCTGGAAGGTGTCAACCATTCACTCAGCTCATGAAGAAAGGCGTATTTTTTGTCTGGACTGACCAATGTCAACGCTCATTCGACGACATCAAGGTGTATCTTACAAGCCCTCCAGTATTGGTAGCTCCAATAATGGGGAAGCCCTTCTTACTATATGTCCGTGCTATGGACCATTCTCTTGGTGCCCTGTCACTACCAAATTTTTGGCTTGAGGGTATTTTGGTTATTTTAACTTTTTGGTGATTTTGAATTTTTATTAATTAAATATGTACTAATTGTTAGGTTGAGACTTGACCTAGAAACTTATCCTAATCTAGATTAGCATTGGGCTTAGAGTATTGATTAGGGTAAACTAGTAATGACAAGATTATTAATATCTAGATATTCTAAGTAGGATATTTTCCCTTAGGATATTTGTGAAAAAGGAAGCCCTATGACTAGTTGAACCAATAGGAAGGCATAGAATTGGGTGGACAACTCCTAGCCACTCATTTAGACCTAAAACCTAACCCTAATTCATCTAATGGCAGCCACAATAGGATCCCTCCTTCCTATAAAGCATCCTTAACAAAGCCCTTGCCTCTTTTTATATTCACTTAGAACCCTAATAGTTCCTCCCCAAATTTCTTCCCCTAATATCCAAATCAAGCCCAAATTGGTCCTAATCGATTGCATCATCACCCTCTACCATAGTAGAATTTAGTAGGAGTTTGCTAGCTAGGATTTGAAGTGCTTTGGGCAATTGGAGTTCAAGGGAAAAATACTCAACCTTACCCTTTTAATTGAGATTCACTCTCAATAGGTAAATCCCATAAAACCGATATAAAATCATATTTTCTTTTCATTGATGCATGCATATAGGTATACCCTAGCTGTAGAGTTAGTTTGGTGTTAGGTAGTGTCCATTTCGTGTCCGTATCGGACACGTATCAGTGATTTTAATAAGGTGTTCGATGAAATGTTTGTGAGAAATAAATTGTGTTAATTTCAGAATCTAATTAAAAAAATTAGGTTAATATATATATATATATATATATATATATATATATATATATATATATATATATATATATGTTTCAATAATCGAATTGACTGAGTTGAAGATTGGGTATTTTTCGTGTCCAAAATTGACACGCACACACGCGCGCTGACACCGTAACACCCTGCTATGCGAGTGCCACTGTGGACATCACACGCCACATGGCGGCCTGCCACTTGGCAACCACGAGGCAGTGACTGACATCACACCCCATGAGTCTTGAGTCGTCTCGTGTCGTATTGGACACGCAATCCTACGTGCACGCGATTTGCACTGTCACTGTGCGTGTGGATTTTCTCCACTGACACGCAGTTCGTGTCGACTATAGACACGACGTGGACACGTGTTATCTAGCCTAATGTGTATTCCTATAGGTAGCCTACCTAGGTTAGTGTGCACAAGGTGTCCTTGGTTCTGTGTCGTGTCCAATTCCCCTGGGAATGGCCGTACGAGCCTGTGCACAACAGGATATCTGAACCCGTGTTTTGTTGTATTGGACAGTTCGTGTCCACTCTTGTGGACACGAATGACACATCCTAGACACGTATTTATATGGGGAACACACCTATATAACTGAATTATTAATTTCATTGGGGTTAATTTAGGTTTTCGAATTGGAGATTTATGTATCAGTGTCTTTATCCCAGTTTGGGTTTTTTTATAAACTGACAGTTAAATATATGAACCTGTTCCTGAGATTAAATTACAGTACAATGATCATAACCATATTGATATGAGGTTAGTTAAACCTGGGTTTATAATTGAGATTAAAGTTAAATGTTAACTGGGTTGTTAACTGTTAATGTAGGTGAACCCTGAGAAATCCCAGTGACATGTTAACCTGAGAAATCCCAGTGACTTGTTAACCTGAGTACATTGGCATTTCCTGAGATTTAAAATGAAAACTAAGAATGTTAACTGTTAAGGTAGGTAAAACTGAGATGGGTTGGGATTTTATATGTTAACTGTTAACTGAGATGGCATATGTTTGAATCCTGAGATTCATGAACCCTAACTTAATGTTGAACCTGTGAACTTAACTAAGATACCTTGATTGTTCCTTTAGCTTTTAAAACTCAGTCCATAGTCCACACACACTCTCTCTTAAACCCTTCTTTCCTTATATATATATGTATATATATTGCTATTGTGTAGTTGTGTGCCTTATTAGCTAATAGTAGCTATGTGCTTGGTTTAGCTAGTAACATTGGGTTAAATAGCTTTTGGGTTACTTAGATATTGTTTGCATAGGCCTAGACTTTGGATAGACCTAGAATGACTAACCTAGACTAGTTTGACCCTTGTAGACCAAACCCTAGATGGTTTGACCCCAGTTGACTATAGTTGACTCGGTTTGACTAGATGTTGACTTTGGTTGACCTATAGTTGACCAAGTTTGACTTTGACCTAGATTGACCTAAAATCATGTAGATTGCATGTCACGACCCGCACCCACTGTCAGGGTACGAGAACGTAACAACGCCCAGCCTACGCCGCAGTATCGGCGGTAGAACGCTGTCCTAGGTCAATCATCTAACAATATAAAAGTACCTGTACAGTACATACTCTCCGAATGGAGGTGACATAACAATATACATCTCAATCACATCTAGGGTAGAAGAATGAGAGACAGATAGATAGATAGATAGTAACTCAAGAGAACAGTATCATAGATGAATAAGTCTAAGTGTCTAGTACAACACAATATCCAGAACTGACAACTCATAATACAAAAGTCTAAGAGTCTATACATCTCCACATCTCAAAAATACAACACAGAATATGAGACAAAATGTAAATATAGAAGACTGCCTAGACTAAACTGGTCTAGACTACTGGAACATCCTCCTCAGCTGTAGGTAGAACCTGCTGAGGGTCCACAACATAAGTATCATCTAGTCCTGCTCCATAATAGGTAGACACCAGGGCCTCATCCTCATCCTCTGTAATATTTTCAACAGGTCCAATCAGGACAGGAACGAGCACAATACATCTCACGCAGTTCATATCAGGTTAGGAAATACGATACAGGCAATAGAGTAAGATACATGAACTGCTGAAAGGAAATATACGCTGTAAAAGAGATAGCTGTAATGAAATATCTACTGTATATAGAGAACTGTAAGTGACTAGTGATGTAGAGCACAAGATAGGCATGTGAATGGCTGGACTTGCACATGATTACACTACGGAGTTGTACATGATTACACTACTTTAGAATTATTCACATGACCACTTCTACTCCCCCGTTTCCCCAATCAATACACAAGGATCTATACAAGTTACGTTATTGTACATGATATCACATGGGGCCCATAAAAGGGTGCACATGATAGTATACATGAGAGCTCAGTAAACATGAGAGTACATGATCACATGAGTGTACATGAATAATGAAAGCATGGGTGTACATGATGATAGTGAAACACACATAACATGAAGTACCCGATGCTCCCGAGGGGGATAACATCTCATGTAAAGATCCATATAGTACCAATCCGTGTTACCAACGTGACAGCAACAAGTAAAGTAATCTAGAGCGAGAAGTAAAGCCTGAACAAGTATGAAACGGTCAGAGAATGTACTCGCCTGATAACTGAATGTCTGAAGAGGATATACTGCCTGAGGAGAGGTGTCTGGCTCCTAATCAGAGCAATACAAGTCACAATGTATCCACAATGGTAAAAATAAAGTATACAATGCATACTACATGATTCCTAAGCCAAACTAGGTCAAAGTCAAACTTGGTCAACTCTAGACAATTCTAACAGTCAACTAAGTCAACTTAAGTCAAATTTAGACAAATCAAGGTTCTAGTCAACTTTAGATTAGTCATCAAGGTGATTGGGTCAAGGGTCAACTATCCAAGTCAACTTTATAAGGTTATCTCAACTAACCATAGGCTAACTTGTCTTAGGTTACCTAAGATACCATAATACAAAGCTAAGGTATAACCAACTTCCTATATAAGGTATACCACATATAAATACATATATATATAATACCCAACCCTACATATATATATATAAATAACACTATGTATATATCTAACACAAAATATATATCATATATATATATATATATATATATATATATATATATATAATAACCTATATATATATAATCATATATAGAGAGAGGAAAGAGAGAGAGTGAAATAGAGAGAGAGAGAGTTAGAGATAGTGAGACAGTGAGAGAGAGACTGTGAGGAAGAGTGAGAGATCAGACAGGGGGGGTTTCCAGAAATTCTGAAACCCAACATTCCCCCAACACACACACACATAACACATATACATAGATATGTATATATATACATAACTTCACACACACACACCCAAAACTCCTCAAATTCGACCTACACTTACAAATACATATATACTACCCATATACTCACTAAAATACACTAGTCTAATACCTAAAACATTAATAAAATCGAATCAAAATTCGATTTTCAAAAACCTGGAAAAATATCAAAACTGTAATAGTGCACAGTTTACACTGAAATAGGTAATTCGATTTTCACAACCCAATCGAGCTAAGACTCGATACTATCGGTTGGTAACTAACACCCCGCACATATACTAGTGTCCTAGGACACTGACACGACACCACGACACGTTTTCACGTGTCCAAACACTCAAAAACACGACTCGGGTAAATTCCTGATACACACGCACACACACAGTATCGTGCACGCGTGCACTTAGCTCTAGGACACGACACACGTGTCTAGAAGTCTCGTGCACGTGTGGGTAGGTTCGCCTAGGGTTGGTCTAGGGTTTAGGTAGCCTGTCTCGTGTCCACGTGTCCTCAGGAGACGGCACGAACTCCGTATCAGTCGAAGGAAATCGACTGATACTCAGTGTTCTGCACCGCGTCGTGCAGCGATGCACTCATCTCGTGCTCGCGACACAGGACACGACGCACCTCGTGCTCGTGTCCTCGTGTACGCCAACTATAGGGCTACACTCTCGTGTCACTACGAGGTGTCATCGTGTCGTGTCCGTGCGACACGAGACACTCGAAGTTGGTGTCTGTGCGTGTGTGCGCTGACAGCCCGTGTCCAGTGCGAGTGAGATTTCTCACTCGACACGACACGAGGCGACACCAAATTTTGGGGGCATGTGCGCAGACACTGCCCCCTCGTGTCCACCAATTTTGGTGTGTCCACGTGTTGTGTATAGGGAGAACCAAGGGGGTGGTAGCAGGGGATGAACAGTGTACTGCAGTGTTGGACAGTGTTGTGTCCCAGTGTCTTTTATGTCCAGTTTTGGACACGACACAAGCTAAAATCGTGCACAGTGACACAGGGTTAGGTTTAGGTTAGCTAGGCTAAGTTTAGGCTAGAATTTAGTTCAAAAATATTTACAAACAGTGAGTGAATACCCATGTGACAGTGTGCTAAACACATTAAAACACAATGTAAATAAATTAGGACACGTGTCCGATACACACCAAACAAAACCCTAAACTCACCAAACCTTACCCACAGCTAGATTACAACTATATGCATGCAATAATGAAGAAAAACCAGTAAAATAACTAGGTTAAATATATTTACCTCTATGTGCAAAATCCTTGAAAATTCAAATAATGAGGGGGTGTGTCCAAGTCCACTTGTGGGTGTGTCCAAGTCTTGTGTCCAACTTGCTAGCCTCCCTTAGCACCCTCTAGGTTGTAGGAACCCAATGCAAGAGGTTTGAAGTGATTTGGATCACTAGGTTGAGAGTTATGGATTTTTGAAGTAAAGGGGTATTTTTCATGAATTTAATTCAATGCAAATGCAATGAATTAATCAAAATATATAGGAAGGGGGTCATGCCAAGGGGGGGGGGGGGGGGGTTCTTGGCTGGTCATAGCAATGGGGGGGTGTCCTTGGGTTGCTTGCAAGCTAAGGGAAGGACTTTGTAAAAAGGGTTTAAGATATTTTGCATAATTTAAGCAAAATATCAATAAATAATATCTAGATATTTATATAGCTTAACTACCATGAATATCTAATCCCCTTAGTCATTCTAGGTTAGGGTTTAACCTATAGATTAGGGTAATTAGGTTAGGGATTAGCAAGTCACTAATCTAAAAGTCCATGAATAGTAATATCTCACTAATCCCACTAAATTCCAAATAAATTCCTAAAAATTACCAAAATACCCCTATGGCTAAAAACCACCAAAATGATGTTCTAAGCCTATGGTCAAGTTCTCATGGTCATGGCAACTTCTAGGTTAGAGAAACTAGGGTTTACACTAGGGTTTACTAACAAAGTCACAAAGTCATAAGTCATGACTTAGCATGACTTTAGAAATGGTTTATCTTAACTAAAATCACCAGAAAATCATACCATGACTAGAATACCACTAATAAATAATAAAAATAATAAATTTTCAAAAATTCCCAATTTTCAGAAACAGGGTGTTACAAGTCTACCCACCTCAAAATAATTTCGTCCTCGAAATTCAGATGGTCGTACTCCTCCTAGGTCAAACCTTCAACAATCAAGGACGAAGCCACTACCTGGGCAACATACAAGGTCAACAAGCAAAATAGGGGTAGTAGACCTATACTGGGTCCTGTCCAAGAATTGGTTGGCAGTTTCAGGTCATAAGGTGTTTTAATTCAAATCGAAGCCAAAAGAAAAATAACTCCATAGGGTAAATCAGGATAGAGTCTCGGGTTAGGAAAATCGTACTAAGCAAATAAAGCACACGAAGGTATGCCTAAGTGGCACACTAAGGTCATGGGTGTAGTATGTCATGTCTAGGTTACGTATGTGAAATTGGTTTTGAGAAAACAACTAGTCTTGTGTTCCAAATTTTAAAAGTCACGGTAATGTGTCTACGGTGATCATAATTTAGAGTGGGAAGGGTCTATGGCCAAATTTTAACCAGAATTTGTGATACAATAGTGGTACCAGGGGGACAGGTTAAATGGGAAAGTCTGTGGTCTCATCTGGGTGTACTAGTCATTCTAGATCAAGACTGTCCTATGGTATCAAAACGTACAGACAATCTAAGGTGTCCTAATTCGGAAGGTAAGGGAACAACAATCATCAAGGTTATAGGGTCGTCTACCATCCTATATGAAAATAGGTCATTAACAAGTAACTGAGAAATCATTAAAGTTATCCTTCCATAAAAAAGAAAATTGAAAATTTAGGTACAAACAATCACAATAGATTTTAGTCTTGACACGATCTAAGTTGATCAATTTCAGGAAAAATAGAGATTTGGGCAAGATGGGAAATCAATTAAGTATGAGCACGAGCATCCAATGATGAAGATCCAGGTCATGATAAATTTAATTCAACTGGATACGAATACGAGGTTCATAGGCGATTAAAATAATTCCAAGGAGAATTGTCAAGGCTGTTGTGGATAAGATTCTAGGGTAAGTTTAACTGTGTCCATCCACGTAGATTGATACATGAAAAAGTGAACCAAAGTGCAATAGGTTGATCAGACCATCATGTACCGGTTCTGATTAGACAATATGTTAGTGGGTGGCCACCCAATAAAATATGTCATGACCAAGCTCGAAAATAGATAAGCTTGCAAAACTAAGGCTAATTTAGCAGCACAAGATATAAGGGTGGTAATGATGAAAGGAATTCATAGTCCAAGTTTCTTAGCCAACGGGTCAAGTAATCAGATAAGGTACAAGGTTAAGTATTCAAGGATTCAAGTAGAACGCCATCACATGCTAGGTCGAAAGAATTGAACCAAGGTGGATTTCTAATTGAAATAAGAATAAATTTAGTATCATGGCAGAGGTTATAGTTTAGCCATTTGACCAGAAAATCATATCAAGAAAAATAGAGTACAGGGAGACGGATTTTAGTAGGACATGGAATACCTACATGAAGGTAGGCTAGTCTAGGTTTTATATGTGAAGTTTGTTGGGGGGTAACAGCTAGTGTTTATACTCTGAATATCTAAGTCACGGTAAAGGACGTCCAATGATCTAGAATAGAAAGTGGTAGTTCGAGACGTGACAAATTGATGCAAAAATTGAAGAGGATCAATTTAACCCATGAAATAAAATTAATCAGGAATTCAGTAAATAATTTAGGAATACAGTCCTAGGGATAGATAGGCTACTAGATGAATATAGTTAGGGTTCGACCAATCAAGGGTCAAGGTTAGAAGGTCTCAATAAGTCTTTATTTGAGGGAAATGTCGAGTAAGTCAGGTTTGGGATACAGTCATATAGTTTGGTAGAAAGAGTTTAAGCAAGGTGCAAAATAGAGAGGACAGTTCATTTTAATGAAAGGCAATTAGCAAGAGGATTAGATGGCAAGAAACAAATAAGAGTTTTCTCATAATTGTGATTGAGTACCCTAAAAATAAAAGATATTAATCTAACACTAAGAAATTAAAATCAACAACTACAAAAATTTCAAAATCATCAACTAATTCCTGGATTCAAAGTTCTACAGTGAATCCTTCAAAATCAAATTCAATCAAGGGAAAAGGAGTTTAAATCGTAATTTCAATGAGATTCTCAAGGGTCATCCCAGGAATCTCTCAAAGTATCCTAGCAGTGATTGAGTATCCATTCTCTCTAAGCCTATTCCTCTAATCCTATCGCAGGCTGTAGTGATACTCTAGTTCGAATACCACTACATAAACTCGACCTGCATGGGCCACCACTAAAAACGTGTCACGACCCGCACCCACTGTCAGGGTACGAGAACGTAACAACGCCCAGCCTACGCCGCAGTATCGGCGGTAGAACGCTGTCCTAGGTCAATCATCTAACAATATAAAAGTACCTGTACAGTACATACTCTCCGAATGGAGGTGACATAACAATATACATCTCAATCACATCTAGGGTAGAAGAATGAGAGACAGATAGATAGATAGATAGTAACTCAAGAGAACAGTATCATAGATGAATAAGTCTAAGTGTCTAGTACAACACAATATCCAGAACTGACAACTCATAATACAAAAGTCTAAGAGTCTATACATCTCCACATCTCAAAAATACAACACAGAATGTGAGACAAAATGTAAATATAGAAGACTGCCTAGACTAAACTGGTCTAGACTACTGGAACATCCTCCTCAGCTGTAGGTAGAACCTGCTGAGGGTCCACAACATAAGTATCAT
This sequence comes from Iris pallida, assembly GCA_029216955.1. Lineage (NCBI taxonomy): Eukaryota > Viridiplantae > Streptophyta > Magnoliopsida > Asparagales > Iridaceae > Iris > Iris pallida. Next base: position 27,490,966 of record JANAVB010008400.1, on the reverse strand, counting down.
CTAGTCCTGCTCCATAATAGGTAGACACCAGGGCCTCATCCTCATCCTCTGTAATATTTTCAACAGGTCCAATCAGGACAGGAACGAGCACAATACATCTCACGCAGTTCATATCAGGTTAGGAAATACGATACAGGCAATAGAGTAAGATACATGAACTGCTGAAAGGAAATATACGCTGTAAAAGAGATAGCTGTAATGAAATATCTACTGTATATAGAGAACTGTAAGTGACTAGTGATGTAGAGCACAAGATAGGCATGTGAATGGCTGGACTTGCACATGATTACACTACGGAGTTGTACATGATTATACTACTTTGGAATTATTCACATGACCACTTCTACTCCCCCGTTTCCTCAATCAATACACAAGGATCTATACAAGTTACGTTATTGTACATGATATCACATGGGGCCCATAAAAGGGTGCACATGATAGTATACATGAGAGCTCAGTAAACATGAGAGTACATGATCACATGAGTGTACATGAATAATGAAAGCATGGGTGTACATGATGATAGTGAAACACACATAACATGAAGTACCCGATGCTCCCGAGGGGGATAACATCTCATGTAAAGATCCATATAGTACCAATCCGTGTTACCAACGTGACAGCAACAAGTAAAGTAATCTAGAGCGAGAAGTAAAGCCTGAACAAGTATGAAACGGTCAGAGAATGTACTCGCCTGATAACTGAATGTCTGAAGAGGATATACTGCCTGAGGAGAGGTGTCTGGCTCCTAATCAGAGCAATACAAGTCACAATGTATCCACAATGGTAAAAATAAAGTATACAATGCATACTACATGATTCCTAAGCCAAACTAGGTCAAAGTCAAACTTGGTCAACTCTAGACAATTCTAACAGTCAACTAAGTCAACTTAAGTCAAATTTAGACAAATCAAGGTTCTAGTCAACTTTAGATTAGTCATCAAGGTGATTGGGTCAAGGGTCAACTATCCAAGTCAACTCTATAAGGTTATCTCAACTAACCATAGGCTAACTTGTCTTAGGTTACCTAAGATACCATAATACAAAGCTAAGGTATAACCAACTTCCTATATAAGGTATACCACATATAAATACATATATATATAATACCCAACCCTACATATATATATATATAAATAACACTATGTATATATCTAACACAAAATATATATCATATATATATATATATATATATAATAACCTATATATATATAATCATATATAGAGAGAGGAAAGAGAGAGAGTGAAATAGAGAGAGAGAGAGTTAGAGATAGTGAGACAGTGAGAGAGAGACTGTGAGGAAGAGTGAGAGATCAGACAGGGGGGGTTTCCAGAAATTCTGAAACCCAACATTCCCCCAACACACACACACATAACACATATACATAGATATGTATATATATACATAACTTCACACACACACACCCAAAACTCCTCAAATTCGACCTACACTTACAAATACATATATACTACCCATATACTCACTAAAATACACTAGTCTAATACCTAAAACATTAATAAAATCGAATCAAAATTCGATTTTCAAAAACCTGGAAAAATATCAAAACTGTGAAAGTGCACAGTTTACACTGAAATAGGTAATTCGATTTTCACAACCCAATCGAGCTAAGACTCGATACTATCGGTTGGTAACTAACACCCCGCACATATACTAGTGTCCTAGGACACTGACACGACACCACGACACGTTTTCACGTGTCCAAACACTCAAAAACACGACTCGGGTAAATTCCTGATACACACGCACACACACAGTATCGTGCACGCGTGCACTTAGCTCTAGGATACGACACACGTGTCTAGAAGTCTCGTGCACGTGTGGGTAGGTTCGCCTAGGGTTGGTCTAGGGTTTAGGTAGCCTGTCTCGTGTCCACGTGTCCTCAGGACACGGCACGAACTCCGTATCAGTCGAAGGAAATCGACTGATACTCAGTGTTCTGCACCGCGTCGTGCAGCGATGCACTCATCTCGTGCTCGCGACACAGGACACGACGCACCTCGTGCTCGTGTCCTCGTGTACGCCAACTATAGGGCTACACTCTCGTGTCACTACGAGGTGTCATCGTGTCGTGTCCGTGCGACACGAGACACTCGAAGTTGGTGTCTGTGCGTGTGTGCGCTGACAGCCCGTGTCCAGTGCGAGTGAGATTTCTCACTCGATACGACACGAGGCGACACCAAATTTTGGGGGCATGTGCGCAGACACTGCCCCCTCGTGTCCACCAATTTTGGTGTGTCCACGTGTTGTGTATAGGGAGAACCAAGGGGGTGGTAGCAGGGGATGAACAGTGTACTGCAGTGTTGGACAGTGTTGTGTCCCAGTGTCTTTTATGTCCAGTTTTGGACACGACACAAGCTAAAATCGTGCACAGTGACACAGGGTTAGGTTTAGGTTAGCTAGGCTAAGTTTAGGCTAGAATTTAGTTCAAAAATATTTACAAACAGTGAGTGAATACCCATGTGACAGTGTGCTAAACACATTAAAACACAATGTAAATAAATTAGGACACGTGTCCGATACACACCAAACAAAACCCTAAACTCACCAAACCTTACCCACAGCTAGATTACAACTATATGCATGCAATAATGAAGAAAAACCAGTAAAATAACTAGGTTAAATATATTTACCTCTATGTGCAAAATCCTTGAAAATTCAAATAATGAGGGGGTGTGTCCAAGTCCACTTGTGGGTGTGTCCAAGTCTTGTGTCCAACTTGCTAGCCTCCCTTAGCACCCTCTAGGTTGTAGGAACCCAATGCAAGAGGTTTGAAGTGATTTGGATCACTAGGTTGAGAGTTATGGATTTTTGAAGTAAAGGGGTATTTTTCATGAATTTAATTCAATGCAAATGCAATGAATTAATCAAAATATATAGGAAGGGGGTCATGCCAAGGGGGGGGTTCTTGGCTGGTCATAGCAATGGGGGGGTGTCCTTGGGTTGCTTGCAAGCTAAGGGAAGGACTTTGTAAAAAGGGTTTAAGATATTTTGCATAATTTAAGCAAAATATCAATAAATAATATCTAGATATTTATATAGCTTAACTACCATGAATATCTAATCCCCTTAGTCATTCTAGGTTAGGGTTTAACCTATAGATTAGGGTAATTAGGTTAGGGATTAGCAAGTCACTAATCTAAAAGTCCATGAATAGTAATATCTCACTAATCCCACTAAATTCCAAATAAATTCCTAAAAATTACCAAAATACCCCTATGGCTAAAAACCACCAAAATGATGTTCTAAGCCTATGGTCAAGTTCTCATGGTCATGGCAACTTCTAGGTTAGAGAAACTAGGGTTTACACTAGGGTTTACTAACAAAGTCACAAAGTCATAAGTCATGACTTAGCATGACTTTAGAAATGGTTTATCTTAACTAAAATCACCAGAAAATCATACCATGACTAGAATACCACTAATAAATAATAAAAATAATAAATTTTCAAAAATCCCCAATTTTCAGAAACAGGGTGTTACATTGCATTACAAACTTCATTTACCTTATGTTAAACACATTGTGACCTGTGTTGCTCTAAATAGGACTCATCTACTCTGTCTGGATGTCTACACTTACTAGATACTCAGGATATCAGGCGAGTACATTCTTTGACCATTTCATACTTGCTAGAACTTATATTCCTGCTCTAGATTACTTTACTTGTATGCTGTCACGTTGGTAACACGGATTGGTACTATATGAATCTTTTCATGATATGTTATTTCCCTCGGGAGCATCAAGTACTTCATGTCATGTGTTTCACTTACATCATGTATCTTTATGCTTCACTATTCATGTATACTCTTATGTTTCATACTCTCATGTTCACAGAGCCCCCATGAACCAATTTCACGTGTGCTCGTTTATGAGACAGTGAGATCATGAATCTTAACATAACATGTCTGGATCCTTGTGTATTGATTGGGGATGTGGGAGTAGAAATAGTCATGTGAATAATTCTAAAGTAGTGTTGCCATGTTCAACCTCTCATGAATCACCTCCAACTTTTTACATGTCTATCTTGTACTCTGATTCACTAGTCACTGATAGTTCTCTACTTATAGTAGATATTTCCATTACAGTTATCTCTTTTACTTCATGTACATTCCTTCAGTTGTTCATATATCGTACTCTATTGCATGTTTATTATCTTCTGACATGATATGAACTGCGTGAGATGTATTATGCTCGCTCCTGTCCTGACTGGACCTGTTGATATATTACAGAGGATGAGGATGAGGCTTTCTGCACTACCTATTATGGAGCAGCCGTAGACGACACTTGCGAGTAGGACTCTCAGGAGGACCCAGCTCTAGCTGATGTTATCACCCCTACTGCCTAGACTAGTTTAGTTAGGCTTTATCTTACTTATGTTGTCATTTGGGATTTGATTTGTATTATGTTTTGTTATTGTGTCGTTTAGACACTTAGACTTATTTTCCTTTCTGTTTGTACTTCTTTTGAGATTTCTATATCTATGATATCGTGCTATTTCTGCCTTAGTTGTGATTGAGACTGTATTCTGCATTGTCACCTCCACTCGGAGTGTATATACTGTACAGGTACCTTATATTGTTAGATGTTGTGACGTAGGACAGCGTTCTACCGCCGATACTGCAACGTAGGCTGTATGTACCCACTTCTCGTGCCCTTACTCTAGGGTGCAGGTCGTGACACGCCCTATTAGCTCAGAAGAATGAAGGCGGCCATAAACAGGCAATCTACTACCTCAGCCGCACAATTGTGGGTGTCGAACACAAATATACATTGGTGGAGAAGGAATGCCTTGTACTAGTATTTGCCATCCTGAAGACACGCCACTATGTGTCTGGGCAGACTATCCACATTATATCCAAAGTCAACCCTCTCAGAATACTCATGACTAAACCGGGCTCTCTCAATTCCCATTTAGCTACATGGGCAATGCTGTTGACTCCACACGATATGATCTTCGTTCCTCAGAAGGAAGTAAAAGGCCAAGCATTAGCTGATTTCCTAGCAGCTCATCCGATGCCAGAATCGTCCAAACTCTACGACGAAATCCCTGACGAAGTGGTGGAGTCTAACATTGCAACTGAAGAAATCCCGATTTGGCGAATGTTTTTTGACGGCGCATCAAGAACAGGACCCAAAGGAAATATTGTGGCTGGAGTAGGTGTCGTGCTCGTGTCACCTGATCATCTGGTGATACACCGTGTATATTCTCTCGTGGAACCATGCACCAACAACATGGCCGAATATAATGCTCTATTAATCGGCCTACAACTGGTAAAGCAACTGGGAGTTGACTATCTAGAAGCTTACGGCGATTCCAAGCTAATAGTTAGTCAGGTCCGAGGGGATTATGAAGTTCGCCACGAAGATCTCATCCCCTACCACAAAGCAACAATCGAGTTGGCGTCTACTTACGCTGGATTCTTCATCGAGCACGTGGCTTGACTACAGAATATAGAAGCAGATGCTCTAGTTGGTCTCGCTACTTCCTTGATCGTTCCTACCAATATTCAGCAGTCGATGACAGTGTCTGGTCGAGAACTATTCTGTGTGAAAAATGCCTTGCATATTTATCACAGTTACGAAGTGGAAACAAACGTCAATATCAAAGACTGGAGATTTCCCTTCATAGACTACGATGTCTATGAAATCCTCCCCGAGGACCCGAAGGAAGCAGTATCCATCCAAAGGCGATCCCTCAGAATTTACTACGACACAACTACCAAGATGCTGTACCGACGCTCTTACGACGGGCTACTGTTACGATGCTTATCAGACACTGAATCCAAACATGCACTCCGGGAGGCTCACGATGGAGTTTGTGGTGCACATCAACCGGGCCCCAAATTACAAGATCGCCTCAAACGAATGGGTTATTACTGGCCCACAATGATAGCAGATGCTGTTGAATATGCAAATAAGTGTGGAGCTTGTCAGTTCCACGCTGATTTTATTCATCAACCTTCGGAGTTTCTATACCCGACGAAAGCATCTTGGCCGTTTGAAGCCTGGTGCATGGACGTCATAGGACCAATCAGCCCGCCATCCTCCAAAGGACATCGGTACATCCTAGCTATAACCGATTACTTCTCCAAATAGGCGGAAGCTATACCGCTCACCAAAGTGAAGACGTCAAACGTGATCAGTTTCATCAAACATCACGTCACCTACCGCTTCTGCCTACCTCGCAGGATCATCCATGATAATGGTCCACAGTTTGTAAGCCATGCGTTCTATCGGTTCTGTGATAGGAACCGAATCCAGAACATAGCCTCTACTGCCTATAATCCAGCGGCCAACGGGCTAGCAGAAGCCTTCAACAAAACCATCATAAAACTTCTCAAGAAGTTCGTGTCTTCAAACAAGGGCGATTGGAATGAGAAGCTCGATGAATGTCTATGGACCTATCGTACAACGGTCCGAACTCCAACAGGCAGTGTGCCATTCTCTCTGGTTTATGGGAGCGAAGCAGTTCTTCCCCTAGAAATCCAGATTCCTTCTCTTCGAGTAGCTTTAGCCAGTGAGCTGACTACCGAAGAAAGCTACCGTCTGCGACTCCAGGAGCTCGAAGTGCTAGACGAAAAATGCTTGTTAGCTCAGCAGCGCATTGAGCTATACCAAGCACGCCTTTCCAGAGCTTTTAACAAAAAGATGAAGGAAAGAATCTTCCAAGTCGGCGATCTGGTCTTAGCAGTGAGAAGACCAATGGTCATGACGCACAAAACAAAAAGAAAATTTTAGCCGAAATGGAAAGGTCATTTCATCATAGAATCAGTGTATTCTAATGGTACGTACCGACTAACCAAGCCTGATGGTGACTTGCTTATGATGCATATTAACGACAAGTTCCTGAAGAAATACTATGTGTAACCTTTTCTGTTCACATGTGTTCAGTCATGTAAATGTACAGTACGATGTTTATATGATTCAAAAAACAACTATCTAACTATTATCCATATTTTAAGAGTCTTGAATATGCCCTGGATAATAGGTCCTCTAAAATATTTCCCCAGTGGAATCATTTCTGTTTTTGACTCCGTCCAAACTCGGGTTGACGAAAACAAGTCACGTCCCTATTACCGCTGAATTATTTTCTGATAATTGTTTCCCCAATGGAATGATTAAATGTTTTGCCGCGTCCACATAACCTCTGAGCAAAGCAGTCATCAAGGATAGTAACGTCCATATTACCTCTGAATTATCCACTCCCCCCAATGCTATATATCTTTCCACGTCCATATTACCTCTGGTCAGATATAGAACATCCTCTGCTATTACGTCCATATTACCTCTACTAGCAGATTTATTCAACTTATTATCTATATTCGATTCATTTGAATATAACGGATAATAGGTCCACATCAAAATTCTCCAGCGGAATACCTACCAGAAATATCCTTTCTACGTCCACATTACCTCTAGCATCGATATTTCACAAAACCACATTCATTTCTGAAAAGATTCTTCATTTTTTACTTGAACGTCTATCAAAAGACGAAAAAAGGTACAAGAGCCGTGACGGCCAAAAAAAAAGTTACAAAAATCTATGGGATACATAGGCGGTTTATGTTGCCCCTCAGAGCCGTGATTTCGGCCTCAGACTTCACAGTAGCTCGGCGCCGTGCCTCTTCTTCGCGAGCAGCTTCATCCTCTAAAAGGATCAGACTTAGATGCTCCCCTTCTAACTTCGTCAGCTGTTCTTCTAAACGGGCAGAAGTGGTGGCAGTCTTGGCAGCCTGAGCCAAGTAATCCTCCTGTTCAGATGTCGCTGCCCTCAAGTCGGCTTCCAGCTGGGCGATCTCGTTCTTGATCTGCATAATTTGATTGTAACTCTCAGTGATCTGCGCAGCCAGTCTGTTCTTCGAGGCAGCATGTGCCTCACTTGCAGCATTGAACTGGCCATACTGGTCAGCCAGCTCACCAATCTTTCGAACGAGGGCGTCATTCCTTGCTTGGAAGGTAGCCTTCTCTTCCGCAAGAACCGTCATCAAAGCCTCGTCCTCTGCACGGAACAGCGACATCGGGCTCCGCTGTTTGGCATCCCGAAACCTGGCCACCTGACCCTCCAGGTCATTCAGGACCTTCCTCAGAGTGTTGGCCCGCTCTTCATAGCCAGCAATGCTCTCGAGGGCCGCTACCTGGCATTCGGCAACAGCTTTCACAGGGCCAAAGGCAGCATCTCCTCCTTCACAACGGTCTCAGCCTTCGGCATGGATGCTGCAAGAGTCAAAGACAGAAGAGAAAGTCAGACTCAGAAAATCGCAGAAAAAGCTAAGTTCTGAAGGGCTCCTATGCGCCCAAAGGGATATACGCCCAAATAAACATGTGGGAGCATAACACACGAACAGTACGTGGGCGCAAAACATGCCACAGCTTGAGGGCACATAACATGGCAACATGTGGGCGCATAGCACACCACAGTGTTGGCGCATGACTTCTGTAGGCGCATAATGATTCTTAAAGAAGTATGTTGCCTTAGGCGCAGGCGTCCAGGCAGAAGAAAAGTCCGAGCGTCGTAAATTAACGTTCAAGACATTGTTTTTGAAGCATGCCCTCACTCAGAATCGGGTCCTGGACTGACGAGGACGCTGCCGCAGGAGGAGAGCCGCTGGGTGCAGCCCCCTTGCCCTTCGCGGATCTCTTCGCGGCCTTGGGAGACATGGTTCTCAAAGAAAAAAGATGAAGGGTTTTCTAAAAAATTCTAAGTGAAGGGAATAATGAGCTTTCTCTCTCCTTCAAGGCCTATTTATAGGCACAAGCCGCTTCCTATGCGCCCACTAAGCTTTATGCGCCTATGCACCCATTGCGCAATATGTGCCCACAATGGCCTATGCGCGCACACGAAGAACCAGCTCCTTGCACACTATGCGACTGCCACTTGCTGACATGGACAACGTATGAAGGATGGACCTCTACAAATTCTGCCCCGATGAATCTGTCAGTTCAGATTTCAAAGAAGATCTCAACAGTCGTATCTCCCTAACAGGCTGGCCAAATACTATGCGCCCAAGGAGAGAAGCCGTGCTATGCGCCCATTGTATCACGAGAAGAAGATCCATGTTTCTTTCAAAGTATTTTGAACTTGTTCAAAGTATCGAAAATTTTGAAGGGGGTCTTGTAGAAGCATAAATTTTTTTCAGCAATGAAGCCCCATGCGCCCAAACCAGTGAAGCTCCATGCGCCCAGCCAGTCAAACTCCATGCGCCCATGCCAGTGAAGCTCCATGCGCCCAGCCAGTCAAGCTCCATGCGCCCAGCCAGTGAAGCTCTATGCGCCCAGCCAGTTAAGATCCATGTGCCCAAGACTAGCTTCCCCAAAAGGAGGGCACATATCCTGAGACATGGCTATGAGCCCAAGCCTGACTCGGTCAAAGCCATGATCAAAACGTGTAACAAAGTACACTGCCACATCAGTCTCCACGAGTAGTCGTGCACCAAAGCATACGGCCACGTCAACACCACGACCAACCCACGATCTCGTAGCCTGCATGCGTCTACACCCTATGCGCCCAAGGCAGGACTATGCGCCCACATGAAAACCAGTGTGTTTCCTTCATGTGGGCGTATAACATCATTCCAGGTCAAGAACGACTATAAAAGGGGGTCTCATCCCTCTTCAAAACACAGAACGGGGAGCATTTTCAAGAGCCAAATTGCTACACTTCTTGCCAGTGAGCCGAGAGTTAGCAATTTTCTTAGGTTTTCTCCCACTTTTGTAATCGGAGTGTCAACGGAGTAAAGGAGCAACTGCCGCTCGATCTCCATCGTCCTATTCCCCAGAATTATTTTTTGTACTCGGGGATCCTCAGCGCAGGATCTCTCAGGCGTACTCGATTTGTGGTACCTTGCGCCAATAAAGAAAAGACAGCGTTTTCTTTTTCTTTTTTGTGTGTGTCCACATAGGTAACCTATCGTCACTTTGTCATCAAAGTCCTACAATGCTCAACCTTCGAACCTAAGCACAAGATTCTAGTCCTTAATCCGTAGTCACAAAAATATAATATTTTATTACTCCATCTTAGATTCCTTATCATCAATCTATACTATCAAACTATTCATTCTTAATGGTTTCTAAGTCCACTATAGTCAGTCACTCATATCTGTCCTATAAGCTTAATCTAATAAATCTCCAAGAAAGATATACTCATCACAATCACATAACAACATATTATAGTTATAAAATTCGTTAACGAGGTTTGACTATTTCAGTCGTCTATTAAATAGAAGGTAACAAGGGACTAAGACTGGGTCGAGCAATCCATATCAGTATTCAGACAAGTTAAGGGTCAAGCAAGACAGAAAAGATTGTCGAAATATTTCCAAGAATGGTACGAGGCCAAACGAGATGCATAGGATGTAGACGAAGTAAAACTCGAGAACCATATACCTCCGTAATTATGTCACATGAAGCTACTATCGCGCTAGTGTGCATCTGGCTGCGATTAACTTCCTTGTTCCATAATACAACGGATGGCTGTAGTGCACAGGTGCCACGCCGGATAATATAGGTTCCTGAATTTATCTTGGCTAATCCGTAAAATAATTCCAAACTAACTTCTTGCAAAATAAAGGAGGATATGTCAGTCAAAATGCTTAAGGAGTGGTCCAAGTAGAATTCGTGAAACATATTTAACCATGATGCCGTTATCTGAAGTCATGTCTCGCCAGTATTTCTCTGGATGCAAACTCCCGATTCCGTAATACAAGGATAAATATACTTCTTGAACTTTTTTTGAATCAATCCATAAGGCACTTTCAACAATTACCGAGAAGGACAAGAAGAATTACCCAAGAGGTTAGCGAAGAAGAGTTTAGTGAAATAATAGGAAAGATGGAACACAAGACAATCATGTCGAAAAAAATCCTTGTTGTGGCTGTAGATAGACAGAATTAATCAAGACGGAGAGAATGATGATAAGAATTCGTTTTTGCTCATCTGGTCATAATGAAGTGAACCGATTTAAAAATATGATTTGATAACCATACACGTCTTCCTGAAATCATGTTGCCAGAATTTTTGCACATCAGTAAGTATAGCTGTAATAAATGATAGAGTCCATAACTAAGGTATACACCCTAAAATTATGTCATCTAGAATTCTTACCATGCTAACCAGTATGGCCGCAAGAAAATCCAAATTCCATAACTAGGATAAGCATATCCAAAATCAAGCTCTATGTCCTTGTCATGCTAGCTAGTATGACGACGATAAATTCTAAACTCCATAAATAAAACAGAGATTTACCTTATCATGATATACCTTAATTCAATCCACAAAATTTATCTCGATGCAAGATCAACGTCAACAACAAAAATAAAGAATCAAAGTCAACGATAAATCAAGGAAGAGTAAATGGAGACAAACAAAAACAGATTTCGATATAAGGTTTAGAAAAAGATTCACAAGGGTTATCCCAAAGATATTATCTAGGTCAAAATTCAAAATTCCTTGAATATAGTCTAGAACAAATCCTAACCTAAATGGTTATAGGTTCAACTTCTACTTTCTAGTTCTCTCGGGCGTCCATAAACTCATCTTAGTGCAAGAACAAAGTTTGATAACAGGCATATATTCAAGATTAGGACGAACGAAAGCAAGTGGGAATAGACTCAAGAGTTTTTGAAGTAAGATTCTCAGGGGTTATTCCTGGAATCTACCAAGAGTTCCTAACTGTGATTGAGCAACTCCTACTATAACCTAGAACCTATATCCTAATAGCAGGCTCGTAGCAGCGCTCCAAGTCAAGCACCACTACGAAATCATACTAGTTGTAACTCTGACCTGCATGGGCCACCACAAAAATATGTCACGACCCACACCCTGATTAGGGGCACGAGCTCGTGGGTACGTCCAGCCTACGCCACAGAATCGACTGTAGAACGCTGTATAGGTCCGCTAGAAAGTATAGTATCTAGACACAAAATATATATATATGTACCTGTCATCTTCGCACGGAGGTATATAATCTCAACTCAATCACAAGACATCAATAAAAGATAAGCACGAATATCATAAAGATATGATGGAAAATATATAAATTGAAGTATATGCAAAAACCACAAGATCAAAGTTTAAGACATAATACAATATCCCAAAATATAACATATAACATAAGTCTTAATGCTAGCTGGAACGCAGTCTAGTCAAACCTAACTAGTCTAGGTCACTACCACTACAGACACTGGCGTAAGAGGGAGATCCTAGTAATAGTCTCGATCAGTCAGCATCTAAATCCTCTGTAATATCAACGGGGTTATCCTGTCAGGAAAATGAACGAGCACAAACACCAACAACAGTTCCATAGTATTGACAAATGCTATAAGAGACAATCATAATGGAATACAAGATGATATATCAAGACACTAAGTAAAACATGATATATAAACTAGAAATCATGTCAGGGTGTAACGTACAGGAAAGTAAAACAGTACAGGAATATCTGATGTATAATGTAAACATAAAATGTGCCTTGAGATATTATAGCATTATGTGATCGTCTTGGGTCCAGATCAGGCTGTTCCATTTGGCCCGGCTATCACAAGAAAATCTCAGGAAGGGTCAAGCCGGCCAACATGGAAAGTGAGCACAAGAAATATAAGATCTTGCTACACCCTACGAGCGGTGAGGGTGATACAAGCACAAAAATAGTGACATGGGAGTATTGATCACATAACCAATAATAACTCCCCATCTCCGAATAGTATATGGATCCGGACATAACACGTCATGACCCGAGATTCTCCAAGAGGGTAGCTAATCCCCCTCAGGGATCGGTGTTTATACAAGTACAAGAAACAAGATCGAACAATGTACCAATATACCAAGAAAGTCCAGGAATAACATCTCCTGCCAGGAACCGGCGTATACTAGTCCGTGCACCATCGTGACAAGAATCAAGTAAAACACTATAATTGAATCGGATAAAGAAAATATCAAGACAATGAACTACTATCAGAGAATGTACTCGCCTGCGGTCCTGAGCTGTCAAATGGGGTCGATGCTCAGAGTGATGTCACAGACCTATATATATAAGCTAATTAGGGTTCAACAATATTAGACATGATTAGATAGTATGTTATGTAATCTAGGTTAAACTCAGTCAACTAAGTCAAACTAGGTCACACTAAGTCAAACTAGGTCACATGAAGTCAAACTAGGTCAAGTGTTGACTTATTATTGACTTTTGGTCAACTGGTCAACTCGGTCAACTCCTAGCCCAATCTAGGTCAACTATTGACTTGCAGTTGACCTTAAGTCAAAACAGTCAACCTTGGTCAAACATGGTCAAATCTAGTCTAAGTATTAAAATATCAAGTTGTACCTCGTTATTCGTACATCAAAACTTAGGACAGGTAAATTGAGATAAGATAATCAACAATAAGGTTAATAATTTTATCATAGTGATCCACATGGTCATCTTGTCAATTTTAGCGATGTGAGATCACTGGAATCGACTGATCTCAGTTTCGTTACACTAATTATAAAATACGAACATAATAAGAATTAATTATAACTAAAGGTAATACATTGAGAAATATCTACAAACATTGTCGGATGACGAAACACATATCGTCAACGTGTCCAGAAGGGTCAAATCAGCTAGGATAGCCTATCCATAAGTCCAGTTTGGATACAAAGATAAAAAGGAAATTTTGGGTCAAAACGGTGTACGTGTCGGACCCACTTTGCATCAAAAAATGTGCAATAATACAAGTCCGCTAAACCTAAAAATTTATATGTCCACAAATCGAGAATGACGATACGAATCCAACGGTATATTCAAAATTTGATTCCGTTGGTCCGATCTCAAATTGGTCTATTGACCAGGACATTAAAATTCCGGTTTGTACGAAAAAGAGTGTCGGAGCCAATGTCCTCAAAACTCAGCAAATTATATGTCAACGAGTCCAAAATGATGATACGAACTCAACGGTTTATCCGAAATTGGATTTTGATGACCCGATTTCAAAATGGTCCGTTGACCTGGATATTAGTATCCGATTTGCACGAAAATACGTTTCGGAGCCAACATTCACTAAATATAACAAAGTATATGTCAACGAGTCTAGAATAACGATACAAACTCATCGGTATATCCGGAATTGGATTTCGATGAGCTGATCTCAAACTGACCCGTTGACTCGGACTGTGGGACCCGCCTTGCACCAAAATGCGTACCGGGGCCCACGTCCTCCAAATCAAGTAAACTTTATATGAATTCATGCCAGAACGATGCCATGAGTCTACTAGTGGTGTCAGAAATTGAATCCGAAGTCCCGTATTCAAAAATAGAATTTTACAAGTTGGAAATTACGAATTTGGACGGTCAACTTTGGCGTCAAATTTAACAATCAAATGAGCTCACAATAAAACAAAACTTAAGGGACAGGAAGAGGGTTATACCTGCTGTGCACAGGAACAGGTGGCATGCCAAATGGAGCTCCGATGGCGGAGATACGAGCCGATGAATTTGGTTCCACAAAATTGTCCAAAATATACACAATTTAAAGGGTCAACTTGGCGGTCGATTTTGATATATCAAACAACCGAATTAACGGTACAAACTTAACAGGGGTGAAGGGGTATATACCAAAATTGTGACGGAGCAAAGAGTTTATCGATCCAACGGTTATATTTCTCGAAAAACATGCACAAAGTTGCTGTCCCGAGGAACAATTTCTGAATTCACCATTCGTACGTCACGACGGGATTTTGAGGAAAATGTCAAAATCGACTCGCTAGCTCATCTAGGAGGACGAAGACCATTCCAGCAGGGTCATCCATGGTCTCCGGGGTAGAGGGGGGGTGTCGCGGCGGCGGTAGTTGGCCGCTGTTGGCTGCTATAGTGAGGTGGTCGCACACGCTGTTCGCGTACTGCTACGTTATGGCTGCTGTCATCCACGCACGCATGCTGTGCACCAGCCTTCCGTAGGAGCTGCGACTGTTGCACACACAGAGGGGCTTGTCGTGCTGCCCAACCGCTCGTGGTGGTTGCGGTGGTAGTGGCTGCTGCTGCCATGTCGAATAGAAGAGGCGGAGGAGGAAGAGATGGTAATGGAGAGAATGATAATGGTGTAAGAAGAAGAAAAAGAGGAGGAAGGGTGTTCGGCCAAAAATGGAGGGAGATGTGGGAGCTCTTACAAAAAATAAGGAGAAGAAGAAAAAAAAAAGGGGGTTGTTTGGCCATGGAGGCTATCAGCCAAAAATGAAGGGGGCTGTGGTTAATGTGAGGGAGGAGAAAGAAGAGAGGTGAGTGATTGGTTGTGTTTAGTTTTAGAAGGAGATATAGTGAGTTAAAAGTTAGAGAGAGAGAAAAATAATTGGGGATTAGGGCCGGCCATCACATGAGGGTGTGGGTGTTTGTTATCATATGGAAATGTGTGGTGTGGATTGATGGAGGCAAAATCAAGGGCTAGGATCTTGTGTAACTATATTAAGTTATATCTTAGGAATTTAATCGTTGGAGTTGTCATTAAATATTTTGAGTGGGTTGACTAGGTGTTTGGTATTTTGTAGAGGATGAGTGTGTGGGTATTCATGAGGGGGGGGGGGGTTAACATGAAGCTTGGGTTTGGTTCCAAGGAGTCGGGTCGGGCCAAAATCGGACTTGGTGCAATAAATGGTTTAATTTTAGTTATTTATGATCATGGGTAAATAAGTAGCATGCGAGGGCTAAATTAAATGGGACACAAGTGTCATGTAGGTAATAGGCTTAATGTGGGCCGTGTCCATATTTTGGGTCGACATGTTTGGGTTTGAAATTGTGTCCCCAATTCAAGTCGAAAATAAATGTGACTCCGTGGGATGAATTAAGTTGGGGACTTGTGTCAGGAAAGTTGTGCGATGCAAATGAAGCACAAGATGGTGTGTTTTAGTGGGACACGAAGGTCATGGGTGTAGGGTATCTCGACTAGATCATACATGAGAAATTGGTTTTGAGAAAATGACTAGTCTTGTGCTCCTAAATTAAAAGTCACGGCAACGTACATATGATGATCAAAAATAACAGTGGAAATTTATTAATAATTATTCAACAATCAAATGACCTAAATTGACCCGAAGTTGTACGATATAAAAAGAGTACAAGGGAACAAGTTTGAGTGGGATATGATATATTAAAATGAAGATAATCTTGTCTACTACAAACTCATGAAGAAAGTTTTCAGAGATTGGCATCTCTAACGCTCCAGAAATCAAAGTCACGAAAAAGAACATTAAATAAAAAAATAAAATAACAATATTTATTGAAAATAATTGATTTGAAAATTTTTAAAATAATTAACCCTAAATTTTAGGGGGCATACAGACACTAGGACACCCTGACACTTGGTTGACACATTAACACACCTGCACTACCTTATGGCTTGACACTTCGTATCCCGAGGGACTCGACACACATGCACGAGGATCCTCCTGTGTATTGTCTGTACACCCTCATCTTGACACTGGTTTGGACACTCGTTTGGACACAGTTGGACATGTGATGGACACATTTGATACACCCCTTAGCATTCACTACTTTAGCCACAACATTTGTCCTACATTAGTATGTTCTGCAACTTCAATTACATTACCTTGTCCGACCGCTATTGCATTGCACTTACCTTCAAAAAGGTCCTGCATTGATGTTCTTGCAAACACCCATTGTCCTGCATATTAGGAAGGATGCCTGCACAATGTTTGATACTCAAATTTTATACAGCTCTCTGATACTTGTCACACTTTTGCACATCACTCATTGACACATGGTATAACACCCAGTTTTCTAAAATTGGGGTATTTTTAAAAATTTATTATTTTATTATTTATTAATGGTATTTTAGTCATGATATAATTTTTGGTGATTTTTTAGTTATTTAAAACTATTTTCTAAGTCGCGACTTATGACTTTGTGACTTTAATAGTATAACCCTAGTGTAAACCCTAGAGATTTCATAACCTAGAGACTAAACATGATCATGTGAGCGTAGCCATAGGTTTAGAACATCAAATTAGGGCTTTTTAGCCTAAAGGGTATTTTGGTAATTTTTTAGGATTTATTTGGATTTATGTGATTTATTATTATTTAATTAGTTGATTAGTGTCATGTTAGCTTCTAACCTAGATTAGCCTAATCTAGAGGTTAGCAACTAACCTAGAAGACTAAGTAGAGGATGTTAGCTTTATGTATAAATATCTAGTTAGATAAATATCTAGATATTTCACTTTTTAGATATTTTAGAACCTAAATATCTAACCCCCTTAGTCAAAGACTTAGGGGCTAAGTTTGCAAGGTGGTAGGACACCCTCCCCTACCCCCATGGCAGCCAAACACTACCCCCCTTCGTATATAATCCCCTCAAATTCATTCATGATCAATTTGCATGAATTAAAACCTAAAAAAAATCCCATTTTCTTCAAACACCCACAACTTGATCAATTTTGATCCAAATTGACTCTAGTCTTTTACATTGGGATCGTACAACATCAAGGGTGCTAAGGGAGGCTAGCAATCCAGATTTCGTGAGCTTTGGGCATCACCAAGTGGAAGGATAACCCCCCTTTCATTGATTTTCCTTTGGAAATACACAAATAGGTAAATGCCCTCAAACCTAGTTAATATTCTGATTTGTCTTCATAAATGCATGCATCTAGGTACCATGGAACTATAGGCTAAGTTTGGTGAGATTTAGGATTAGTTTGGTGTCAGTATCGGACGCGTATCTGTGTTCTAATTACAGTGTTTGGTGAAATGCCACAAAGGATTGGTTTTTGTGTTTTTCCAAAACAAATTATATTTTTGGGTAGCCCTAGACATGTAGGACACAACGCTAGTTGACTGAGCACACTTTGAGTTGTGTCCGTGTCCAAAATAGGACACGAACACACTGTTAAAACTACACTGTGACACTGAAAAACCTGACTGTTTGACACTTCTTGTCGTGTCCACACGAGTCGTGGACACGATATAGAAACCTAGACACGAACTTAACCACCCCACCTGTCCACTGACACGAGCACGAGGCTCTACGTGCCATGTGTGGAGCACACGACCCTTCGACACGCGCGTACGAGACTGAGCAGCCTCCCCTGCTACTCGACACCTAGTACGGAGACTGTAGGACACGAGGATACGGGAAAATTGACACAGAGGAGGGGGCAACCTCTGTCATGCCCCCCCTCGAGTTTGACACACTCTCGTGTCCTATCGAGGACACGTGCACTGGTCGTGCACTGTACTGCACGTGCACATTTTTTCTCACTGACACGGCCTTCGTGTCGTACGGACACGAGTCATGGATACGACTCAGGTTGCTAGACACCTAGCCTGACCCTAGGCGAACCTAGGGACACGAGCACGACACCTCACGTGTCCTGTGTCATGAGCACGAGATACGTGAACACGTGCACGATACAGTGCCAATTACAGTACACTGTACTTACCCGATTGTGTTTTTAAGTACTTGGACACGCCGTGTCGTGTCGTGGTGGACTCCCATTGACACACACGACACGTACACATGTGGGGACACACTTACCAACCACTGGATTCGAACCTTAGTTGGGTTTTGGACATGAAAATGGGTTTACCCTGTGGTCGAGTGCACAGTGACATTTTCCTGAGTTTAGGACATTTTTCCCAGTTTTTAGAAATGAATTTTGATTTGAATTTTGTTATGTTTTATACATGTATTTGTATATTTCAGTGTTGTATACATATGTATATGTATATATGTGTGTGTATGTGAGATTTGAGGGTGTATACATGTGTGTACATGTGTGTATACATATGTGTATATATAGGTATGTGTGTGTGTGTATTTGTGTGTGTGTGTGGGTCTGACTTCTGTTTCTAGAAATCTGGAAACATACCCCCCCTCCTGTGTACAGTTCTCCTCACTCCCTCTCACTCTATTACACTCTCTCTTTCACTCTCTCCCTTCCTCTCTTTCCTCTACATATATGTATTATATTTATATGAGTTTGTATATATATATATATATATATATATATATATATATATATATATATATATATATATATATATATATATATATATATATATATATGTTATATATATATTGTATTAGATAATATATTGTATTTATATACATAAACTGTAGGATATATGAGTATTACCTAGGCTATAGGCCTATGTAGTAATATTGTGTATATATATATGTATAATTATATATATGTGTATATATATATTTTTTTATTTTTTTTATATATATATATATATATATAAATAAAATATATATATATATATATATATATATATATATATATATATATATATATATATATATATATATATATATATATATATATATATATTACATAGAAATGGATACCTATATGATATTAGCTTATGGTCTAGATACACTAGCCTATGGCCATTAGGGGCTAACCCTAATTGACTAGTGACCCCTTGACCTAGGTACCCTAATGACCCTTGTTTGACTAGAGTTGACCAAAGTCAACCTAGGGTCAAACTTGACCTAAATTGAACTTGAATTAACCTAGAATGACTAGTTTGACATTGGTTGACCTAACTTGACTAGTAGACATAGTTTGACAAGATAATTGACCATTGTTGACCAAAGTCAACTATAGGTCAACCATGACCAAATTGACCTAGAAATGGCTTGGATGAACATAGAAGGACTTGTTGACTAAGATTTGACTAAACCCTAGGCTATTAACTAGTTGGTTTTGGTTTGACCTATATATAAGTATACTATTGTGACTTGGGTTTTGTGGAAAGACCTATGTAGATTAAGATATGTATGGGGTTAAGTTAGATACTTAGAGTTGAGTCATGACTTGAGATTGGAATATGGGATTAGCTTGAATATAAGATTTAGGTTGGTATTATATATATATGTATTTATATGTGGTATACTTGTATAGGTATTGGTTATACCTTAACCTTGTGGTGTAGTACCTTAGATAGTCTAGATTGACCTAGCTTGACCATATTGACTAGTATTTGACTAGTCTGACCGTTGATTGACTAAACCCTAGATAACTTGACTAGTTTGACTAGAATATTGACCAAGAGTTTACTTTTGACCAGATTGACCTAGAATCATGTAGTATGCATTGTATACTTTATTTTTACCATTGTGGATACATTGTGACTTGTATTGCTCTGATTAGGAGCCATACACCTCTCCTCAGACAGTATATCCTCTTCAGACATTCAGTTATCAGGCGAGTACATTCTCTGACCGTTTCGTACTTGTTCAGGCTTTACTTCTCGCTCTAGATTACTTTACTTGATGCTGTCACGTTGGTAACTCGGATTGGTACTATATGGATCTTTACATGAGATGTTATCCCCTTCGGGAGCATCGGGTACTTTATGTTACGTGTGTTTCACTTTCATCATGTACTCCTGTGCTTCCATCATGCATGTATACTCATGTGGTCATGTACTCTCATGTTCACTGAGCCCTCATGTATAACTTCACGTATACTCATTTATGAGCCTCATGTGAAGTAATCATGTATAATAATGTAACTTGTTTAGATCCTTGTGTATTGATTGGGGTAACGGGGGAGTAGAAGTGGACATGTGAATAATTCCAAAGTAGTATAATCATGTGCAAACTCAGTAGTGTAATCATGTATAAATTCTAGCCATTCACATGCCTATCTTGTACTCTACATCACTAGTCACTTATAGTTCTCTATATACAGTAGATATTTTATTACAGCTATCTCTTTTACAGCGTACATTTCCTTTCAGCATTTCCTGTATCTTACTCTATTGCCTGTATCGTATTTCCTAACCTGTTATGAACTGTGTGAGATGTATTGTGCTCGTTCCTGTCCTGACTGGACCTGTTGAAAATATTACAGAGGATGAGGATGAGGCCCTGGTGACTACCTATTATGGAGCAGGACTAGATGATACTTATGTTGTGGACCCTCAGCAGGATCCACCTGCAGCTGAGGATGTTGCCCCAGTAGTCTAGGCTAGTTTAGCTAGACAGTCTTTCGGTATTATCATTTTGTCTCACATCTGAGTTGTATTTTGAGATGTTGAGATATATAGACTCTTAGACTTATTGTACTATGAGTTGACATTCTGGTGTTATGTTATCCTAGACACTTGGATATTTTCATCTATTCTACTGTTTTCTTTGAGTTACTGTCTATCTATCTATCTTTCATTCTTCTACCCTAGATGTGATTGAGATGTATATTGTTATGTCACCTCCATTCGGAGAGTATAAACTGTACAGGTATTTTTATATTGTTAGATGATTGACCTAGGATAACGTTCTACCGCCGATACTGCGGCGTAGGCTGGACGTACCCACTTCTCGTGCCCTTACTCTAGGGTGCGGGTCGTGACACGTTTTTAGTGGTGGCCCATGCAGGTCGAGTTTATGTAGTGGTATTCGAACTAGAGTATCACTACAGCCTGCGTTAGGATTTGAGGAATAGGCTTAGTGAGAGAGGATACTCAATCATTGTTAGGATATCTTGAGAGATTCCTGGGATGACCTTTGAGAATCTCATTTGAAATTACGATTTAAACTCCTTTTCCCTTGATTGAATTTGATTTTGGAGGATTCACTGTAGAACTTTGAATCCTGGTGTTAGTTGATGATTTTGAAATTTTTGTAGTTGTTGATTTTAATTTCTTTGTGTTAGATTAATATCTTTTATTTTAAGGTACTCAATCACATTTATGAGAAAACTCTCATCTGTTTCTTGCCATCTAATTCTCTTGCTAATTGCTTCCCTTGAAATGAACTGTCCCCTCTATTTTTTTGCATCTTGCTCAACCCTTTCTACCAAACTATGTGACTGTATCCCAAACCTGACTTACTCGACATTTCCTCAAATAAAGACTTTATTGAGACCTTCTAACCTTGACCTTTGATTTGATCGAACCCTAACTATATTCATCTAGTAGCCTATCTATCCCTAGGACTGTGTTCCTAAATTATTTACTGGATTCCTAATTAATTTTATTCCATGGGTTAATTTGATCTTCTTTAACTTTTGCATCAATTATCACGTCTTGAACTCCCACTTCCTATTCTAGATCATTGGACGTCCTTTACCGTGACTTAGATATTCAGAGTATAAACTAGCTGTTACCTCCCAACAAACTTCACATGTAAGACCTAGACTAGCCTACCTTCATGTAGGTATTCCATGTCCTACTAAAACCCGTCTCCTTGTACTCTATTTTCTTGATATGATTTTCTGGTCAAATGGCTAAAAATAACCTCTACCATGATACTAAATTAATTCTTATTTCAATTAGAGATCCACCTTGGCTCAATTCTTTTGACTTGGCATGTGATGGTGTTCTGCTGGAACCCTTAAATGCTTAACCTTGAATGCTTGACCCGATTGGTTAAGGATCTTGGACTATGTATCTTCTTTCATCATTTCCACCCTTACTTATATCTTATGCTATAAATTTATCCTTAGTTTTACAAGCTTATCCTTTTTCGAGCTTGGTCTTGACATATTTTATTGGGTGCGCACCCACTAACATATTGTCTAATCAGAACCAGCGCATGATGGTCTGATCAACCTATTGCATTTTGGTTCGCTTTTCATATATTAATCTACGTGGATGGAGACACAGTTAAACTTGCCCTAGAATCTTATCCACAACAGCCTTGACAATTCTCCTTGGAATTATTTTATCGTCCATGAACCTCGTATTCGTATCCAGTTCAATTAAATTTAATCATGACCTGGATCTTCATCATTGGATGCTCGTGCTCATACTTGATTTCATTAATTTCCCATCTTGCCCAAATCTCGATTTATCCTGAACTTGATCAACTTAGATCGTGTCAAGACTAAAATCTATTTGTGATTGTTTGTGCCTAAATTTTCAATTTTCTTTTACCACTTTATGGAATAGTAACTTTTAATGATTTCTCACTTACTTGTTAATAACCAATTTTCATATAGGATGGTAGACGGCCCTATAGCCTTGATGATTGTTGTTCCCTTACCTTTCCAATTAGGACACCTTAGATTGCTTGTACGTTTTGATACCATAGGACAGTATTGATCTAGAATGACTAGTGCACCTAGATGAGACCACAGACTGTTCTATTTACCCTGTCCCCCTGGTACCACTATTGTATCATAAATTTCTGGTTCAATTTAGGCCATAGACCTTTCCCACTCTAAATTATGATCATTGTAGGTACATTACCGTGACTTTTAAATTTGGAGCACAAGACTAGTTGTTTTCTCAAAACTAATTTCACATACATGACCTAGACAAGACACTCTACACCTATGACCTTAGTGTCCCACTCAGGCAAACCATCATGTGCTTCATTTGCTTAGTACGATTTTCCTGACCCGAGGCTCCATCCTGATTTACCCCATGGAGTTACTTTTGAAGTCAATTTGGATTAAGGACACCTTATGACCTAAAACTGCCAGCCAATTTTTGGACATGACCCAGTATAGGTCTACTACCCATATTTTACTTGGTGACCCTATATGTTGCTAGGTAGTAGCCTCGACCCTGATTGTTGGAGGTTTGACCAAGGAAGAGTACCACCATCTAAATTTCGAGGACGAAATTATTTTAAGGTGGATAGACTTGTAACACCCAGTTTTCTAAAATTGGGATATTTTTAAAAATTTATTATTTTATTATTTATTAATGGTATTTTAGTCATGATATAATTTTTGGTGATTTTTTAGTTATTTAAAACTATTTTCTAAGTCACGACTTATGACTTTGTGACTTTACTAGTATAACCCTAGTGTAAACCCTAGATATTTCATAACCTAGAGACTAAACATGTTCATGTAAGCGTAGCCATAGGTTTAGAACATCAAATTAGGGCTTTTTAGCCTAAAGGGTATTTTGGTAATTTTCTAGGATTTATTTGGAATTATTTGGATTTATGTGATTTATTATTATTTAATTAGTTGATTAGTGTCATGTTAGCTTCTAACCTAGTTTAGCCTAATCTAGAGGTTAGCAACTAACCTAGAAGACTAAGTAGAGGATGTTAGCTTTATGTATAAATATCTAGTTAGATAAATATCTAGATATTTTACTTTTTAGATATTTTAGAACCTAAATATCTAACCCCCTTAGTCAAAGACTTAGGGGCTAAGTTTGCAAGGGGGTAGGACACCCTCCCCTACCCCCATGGCAGCCAAACACTACCCCCCCTTCCTATATAATCCCCTCAAATTCTTTCATGATCAATTTGCATGAATTAAAACCTAGAAAAATCATATTTTCTTCAAACACCCACAACTTGATCAATTTTGATCCAAATTGACTCTAGTCTTTTGCATTGGGACCCTACAACATCAAGGGTGCTAAGGGAGGCTAGCAATCCAGATTTCGTGAGCTTTGGGCATCACCAAGTGGAAAGACACCCCCCCTCTCATTGACTTTCCTTTGGAAATACACAAATAGGTAAATGCCCTCAAACCTAGTTAATATTCTGATTTGTCTTCATAAATGCATGCATCTAGGTACCATGAAACTGTAGGCTAAGTTTGGTGAGATTTAGGATTGGTTTGGTGTCCTTATCGGACACGTATCTGTGTTCTAATTACAGTGTTTGGTGAAATGCCACAAAGGATTGGTTTTTGTGTTTTTCCAAAACAAATTATATTTTTGGGTAGCCCTAGACATGTAGGACACAACCGTAGTTGACTGAGCACACTTTGAGTTGTGTTCGTGTCCAAAACAGGACACGAACATACTGTTAAAACCACACTGTGACACTGAAAAACCCGACTGTTTGACACTTCCTGTCGTGTCCACACGTGTCGTGGACACGATACAGAAACCTAGACACGAACCTAACCACCCCACCTGTCCACTGACACGAGCACGAGGCTCTACGTGCCACGGGTGGAGCATACGACCCTTCGATAAGCGTGCACGAGACTAAGCAGCCTCCCCTGCTACTCGACACCTAGTGCGGACACTGTAGGACACGAGGACACGGGAAAATTGACACAGAGGAGGGGGCAACCTCTGTTATGCCCCCCTCGAGTTTGAGACACTCTCGTGTCCTATCGAGGACACGAGGACACGTGCACTGGTCGTGCACTGCACTGCACGCGCACATTTTTCCTCACTGACACGGCCTTCGTGTCGCACGGACACGAGTCGTGGACACGACTCAGGTTGCTATACACCTAGCCTGACCCTAGGCGAACCTAGGGGCACGAGCACGACTCCTCACGTGTCCTGTGTCGTGAGCACGAGACACGTGAACACGTGCACGATACAGAGCCAATTACAGTGCACTGTACTTACCCGATTGTGTTTTAAAGTACTTGGACACGCCGTGTCGTGTCGTGGTGGACTCCCATTGACACACACGACACGTACACATGTGGGGACACACTTACCAACCACTGGATCCGAACCTTAGTTGGGTTTTGGACATGAAAATGGGTTTACCCTGTTGTCGAGTGCACAGTGACATTTTCCTGAGTTTAGGACATTTTTTCTAGTTTTTAGAAATGAATTTTGATTTGAATTTTGTTATGTTTTATACATGTATTTGTATATTTCAGTGTTGTATACATATGTATATGTATATATGTGTGTGTATGTGAGATTTGAGGGTGTATACATGTGTGTACATGTGTTATACATATGTGTATATATATAGGTGTGTGTGTGTGTATTTGTGCGTGTGTGTGTGGGTCTGACTTCTGTTTCCAGAAATCTGGAAACATACCCCCCTCCTGTGTCCAGTTCCCCTCACTCCCTCTCACTCTATTACACTCTCTCTTTCACTCTCTCCCTTCCTCTCTTTCCTCTACATATATGTATTATATTTATATGAGTTTGTATATATATATATATATATATATATATATATATATATATATGTTATATATATATTGTATTAGATAATATATTGTATCTATATACATAAACTACAGGATATATGAGTATTACCTAGGCTATAGGCCTATGTAGTAATATTGTGTATATATATGTATAGTTATATATATATATATATATATATATATATATATATATATATATATATATATATATATATATATATATATATATATATATATATATATATATTACATAGAAATGGATACCTATATGATATTAGCTTATGGTCTAGATACACTAGCCTATGGCCATTAGGGGCTAACCCTAATTGACTAGTGACCCCTTGACCTAGGTACCCTAATGACCCTTGTTTGACTAGAGTTGACCAAAGTCAACCTAGGGTCAAACTTGACCTAAATTTAACTTGAATTAACCTAGAATGACTAGTTTGACATTGGTTGACCTAACTTGACTAGTAGACCTAGTTTGACTAGATAATTGACCATTGTTGACCAAAGTCAACTATAGGTCAACCATGACCAAATTGACCTAGAAATGGCTTGGATGAACATAGAAGGACTTGTTGACTAAGATTTGACTAAACCCTAGGCTATTAACTAGTTGGTTTAGGTTTGACCTATATATAAGTATACTATTGTGACTTAGGTTTTGTGGAAAGACCTATGTAGATTAAGATATGTATGGGGTTAAGTTAGATACTTAGAGTTGAGTCATGACTTGAGATTGGAATATGGGATTAGCTTGAATATAAGATTAAGGTTGGTATTATATATATATGTATTTATATGTGGTATACTTGTATAGGTATTGGTTATACCTTAACCTTGTGGTGTAGTACCTTAGATAGTCTAGATTGACCTAGCTTGACCATATTGACTAGTATTTGACTAGTCTGACCATTGATTGACTAAACCCTAGATAACTTGACTAGTTTGACTAGAATATTGACCAAGAGTTTACTTTTGACCAGATTGACCTAGAATCATGTAGTATGCATTGTATACTTTATTTTTACCATTGTGGATATATTGTGACTTGTATTGCTCTAATTAGGAGCCATACACCTCTCCTCAGACAGTATATCCTCTTCAGACATTCAGTTATCAGGCGAGTACATTCTCTGACCGTTTCATACTTGTTCAGGCTTTACTTCTCGCTCTAGATTACTTTACTTGATGCTGTCACGTTGGTAACACGGATTGGTTCTATATGGATCTTTACATGAGATGTTATCCCCCTCGGGAGCATCGGGTACTTCATGTTACGTGTGTTTCACTTTCATCATGTACTCCTGTGCTTCCATCATGCATGTATACTCATGTGATCATGTACTCTCATGTTCACTGAGCCCTCATGTATAGCTTCACGTATACTCATTTATGAGCCTCATGTGAAGTAATCATGTATAATAACGTAACTTGTCTAGATCCTTGTGTATTGATTGGGGTAACGGGGAAGTAGAAGTGGACATGTGAATAATTCCAAAGTAGTATAATCATGTGCAAACTCAGTTGTATAATCATGTATAAATTCTAGCCATTCACATGCCTATCTTGTACTCTATATCACTAGTCACTTATAGTTCTCTATATACAGTAGATATTTCATTACAGCTATCTCTTTTACAGCGTACATTTCCTTTCAGCATTTCCTGTATCTTACTCTATTGCCTGTATCGTATTTCCTAACCTGTTATGAACTGTGTGAGATGTATTGTGCTCGTTCCTGTCCTGACTGGACCTGTTGAAAATATTACAGAGGATGAGGATGAGGCCCTGGTGACTACCTATTATGGAGCATGACTAGATGATACTTATGTTGTGGACCCTCAGCAGGATCCACCTGCAGCTGAGGATGTTGCCCCAGTAGTCTAGGCTAGTTTAGCTAGACAGTCTTTCGGTATTATCATTTTGTCTCACATCTGAGTTGTATTTTGAGATGTTGAGATATATAGACTCTTAGACTTATTGTATTATGAGTTGACATTCTGGTGTTATGTTATCCTAGACACTTGGATATATTTTCATCTATTCTACTGTTCTCTTTGAGTTACTGTCTATTTATCTATCTTTCATTCTTCTACCCTAGATGTGATTGAGATGTATATTGTTATGTCACCTCCATTCGGAGAGTATAAACTGTACAGGTAATTTTATATTGTTAGATGATTGACCTAGGACAGCATTCTACCGCCGACACTGCGGCGTAGGCTGGACGTACCCACTTCTCGTGCCCTTACTCTAGGGTGCGGGTCGTGACACATGGACACTCGTTGCATGTCTGTGACACTATGACACAGCTGCACATGCCTGCATTTAGGTCTGAATGAGAGTATTAGATACCTTGTATTGCCTATCATTTCCATTCTCCTTCATAACAATACCTATTGCTTTCACATATGCCTTTGTATTGCAGGAAGTTATGTGTGAGTGTGTGTTAGTATGTTTGTATTAGAGTGAGGAGAGTGCCAGTGGTATAGTGAATTAGAATAGGCTATGCAGTTAGTAGAGAGTGGCAGGTGTCTTAAGTGTCTTGGCAAGGGAGTGAGGAGAGGGGGCTTGCCTTTTGGTCAGCAAGACAACTCATGTGTGTGCCTATAGTGTTTAGTATAAGAGTGATATATGAGTTAGTTGAGTGATATAGGTGGCGGTGTGCCAAAGGGTTAGATTGGCGGTTTAAGTGTATTAGAGTTAGTAGGGAGTGTCTTGGTAATGAGAATTTTCCCATTTGAACTAATGGCTAAGCAGCAGCAGTATGCTGCAGTAGCAGCAACAACAGGGCCATGGCCACTTTGGCCATGGTCGTGAGTAGATGAGAGAGTAATAGGTGAGTGTGTGTGAGTTAATACCTGTGATATAGGATAGTGGTCAGTTGAGTACCAGTTTAGAGGAGTTGAGGGTGATGAGAGGGAGTCTTGTGACATTTTAGTTTAGAGAGGTAGGGTGATAGTATGTGCATCCTGTGAAGGCATTGAGTGTGTGTGTGTTAGTTTAGGGGTTAAGTTCAGATGGCTAAATCAATGCATCAGTATGCAGAGAGGTATCAGACCTGGGAGCTAGTATGTGTGAGATAGAGTGTTGTATCTAGGAGAGCTAGAGTGTGTGTGTGTTAGACAGTAACAAATTTATGTAGGCTAGATTACCTATATGAGTATGGGTCATACAGAGATTACCTATATATATATATATAAATATATATATATATATATATATATATATATATATATATATATATATATATATATATATATATATATATATATATATATTTGGTAAACCCTCCTTTATTGACGTATAAGGCGCAAAATGCCGAAGCCTATACAAAGAGCGCGACTCGCGCGAAAAGAAAATGAGAACACAAAAAAGCAGCCATCGGTGATCACGACCGACTGGCCCGGGGACAAGGCTAATCCAACATCCTCCAAAAATTGCTCGTCGAGTGAGAGAAGCGAATGCTGATTTTACTAATCTGTCTGAGTACCTCTTTGAGAAGTTGGGAGGAGTTGAGTTGGCGGCCGTCATATCTGAACTTGATTATGTTCTTCCAAAGAACCCTGATGCCAGCGGCCGCTACGATCTGGTGCCCGTGTGAGGAACTCCACGTGGTGAGAAGATCGTTGAAGCCTCCAGCATGATGGTTGAGGAGACATCTGCTAGATAGGTTGGACCACAATTGAGAGGCGAGCTCACCAGAATGAAGAACATGGTCTGCCGATTCTGCCTTGGGAGAGAGGCAACAGAGGCATCTCGACGCATGGCTGAATCCGAAGGAAGTGAGGGAGTCGTAAGTGGGGAGCTTCTTCCGCTGCGCTCTCCAAGTTAGGAATATATATATATAAATATAAATATATATATAAATATATATATATATATATATATAAATATATATATATATATATTTTCTTTTCTTTTTTTTTATATATATATATTTATATATATATATATATATATATATATATATATATATATATATATAAACTATAGGTAATAACTAGTATGGATAGTTAATGTAAAAGCATTGAGATATGTAATATATGGTAATAAGTATATATATGTTGTGTAGGGATAGGAAAGGGGTATGGAATAAGCAAGCCTATTGGATATATAATTGAGTCTACCTTGATTATGTGATACATGAGTAATATATTTACATGGCTAGGCTAATAGGAGTATTAGAATTTTGACCTAACCTAGATAGACTAGGGTTTGACCATGTTGACCAAAAGTCAACTGTGAGTCAAACTTGACCTAGATTGACCTAGATTGCATATCATTCACTAGAAACCATGTTTAACACTCATTTAAACACCATTTAACTCTGAAATTCATATCTAGGTTCTTGTGACTCCACTTTGGGCCTCGAATCACATTTGCTGCTTAGGACGACATGCGAGTACATTCTCTGATAGTTCTCTTTATTTGATATATCCAGTACAAAGTACGTGTAGGCAACTCTAGAGGGGGGGGGGGAGGGGTGAATAGAGTACTTGTGTCAATAATGAACAATTAAAAATTTAACTCTATTCAATCCCAGATAGCAAATAATTAATCAGAGTATAAGTGCAGAAATTAAATGAAGATCAGAGAGCATACGCAGACACATCAATTTTTAACCTGGTTTTCCTCGTGGAGGACTAGTCCAGGCCTGAGAACTCTAGCTCAGGATTGAAATCAACTATTTGTGAAATAGCTTTACAACCACGTGCCTTTACTCAGAAGAGCATGCCAACTTCTTGAAAAGATCGCTGAGGCAAAACTTAGAATTTTTCAAGTGACTTCTTCAAGACTCTTGCACACAAACTTCTAATTGACTCGCACCGAGCACCTTGTAGGCTTGGGAAGTTTTGTGGCTAGTAGATGAGAAGAGTATGGCTCTTTAGGATGTATAGGCTATAAGAGTAGAAGAGAAGAGAAGATTGGATGAATTGAAATGGGAGAAAATGGTGCCTATATATACTAGTTCTGGGAGGCAGAGTTCGGCCAGAACTCTGTCCAAAAATTCAAAATTATGGCCGTTGGACAACTTGCAATGAGTAATCCCTAAAAATTAGCTCCTGGAAATTAGGAGACAGAGTTCGGCCCGAACTCTGTGTAGGGGCAGAGTTCGGCCTGAACTCTGCCTCCTTGGAGATACAATGCTTATGGGCTTTCTTGGGCTTTGGCAGTTTAGCTTATTGTTTGTGGAGATTTTTGGTTATCTAGTCTATGGTTGAGGTACTCAGTGCGACTCAACGTACATTAGCCAAGACTCAATAAAAGTGTAAAAAATACAGACTTTCGATGACAAGTTCCAGCAGTATTCATCGAGCAGTCGTCGATGATGATTGTCTGACTTGATATGTAATAGTCGTCTGATTTGTAGCATGATGACGATTTATGTGTCGAGTTGGATTATGCCAAATATCGATATGTTAATTATCAAGATTAGGTTGACTGTGATCCAGTTTGGGTCAACAATCTCCCCCATTTTGATAATTGACAAAATTATGATATTTGCGTGTCGCAACATTCATAACTGGACACATATATAGCTCCCCCGTAGATGGACATTTCGACTCCCCCGTAAATAGAGAAGTCCTAATACAAGTACTAGTCCAAACAATATATAGCACAAGTATTTATCCAAAATGGTTAAGCAAATATCACATATTCTCCCCCTTTGGCATTTAATAAAATAAAATAGAGGCTCCCCCATAAAAATAACCATGGAGAAAATATGCAATCACACAACCAAGGCTCAAATCCAAAGTAAGAGATAACTAGCAAGTAATCCAAATAAAAGCTATATAAGCATAAATTAGTACAAATCAAAGAGTTCAACTACATAACCACGGAATGAAAATGACAAAATTCATAAACAAAAGAAATCCTAAGCATCAACAGCATCATAAAAGGGACCACGGCCGTCACGGAGCAAGGGAAGATCCAGTAGAGTCAGATGGGCCGCTGGCAGAGTGACGAGGATCAACAAACACTACATTCGAATCCAAGTACCTCCTGACCAAAGTATCGTCGATACGGTAACCTTCGTGAGAAGGGTCCCATACCATGGGGTAAGACACCATAGGATGAGTAGCCAGGGAGTACTGGATTTCATACAGGATGTTGCTGATGGCCTTCATCTGTAAGGTGGTACGATATCTGAGTCCAGCGATCGTCTTCCAAGCGAAAATGATCTCGCAGCATAGTCTGAATGGACTCAAGGGTAGCAGGAAGCTCGGGCGTAGGTTGGCCAAGAGCAGGAGGATCAGCATGAGCATTAGACTCGGAGTGCTCAGACTCAGCAGAGGACTCAACAGCTGCTAGAAGCCGCTGTGCCTTAGACAGATAGGCAGGGCCAGGAAGGAATTGACATTCATCGAGTGGAATATGGAACGCACAAAAAATCATCGACAAATACAGGGCGTAGACCAAAGATCGGGGTCTCGTCCGTGCACTAATCATCCAGTCCATCATCATGTACGAAAAGTTAAAAGGGACATGGAAGTGGAGATGGTAAAGAGCAGAGATCTCAATATAAGATACTTCATCGGTCGATCCCGCTTTGGCCAAGATCATGGAGAAAATAATTCGATAAATTTCAAAAAAATATGGGTTAAGATATTTAGTCCGTAGCTTGTAAGGATGAGTGTTAGGAGTACACAAGTCATCCTTGAAGCTTTCAAGTGTTGATCCATCGAGAAATTGAAACTTGCGGACATCGACAAGTTTCTTCCAAGAATTGGGTTCTGGGATCTCAAGATATTCTGCAAGCTCAAAGTCATCAAAAGTGATATCGATACCTGCGACACGAGAGTAGATCCGTGTGTCGTCAAAGTTAAGGTTATAATATAACATTTAGATTGCATTCAAATAGACTATAAATGAGGTCATAACTAACTATAAATGAGGTCGTAACTAACTCATCTAAACAAAGATCATGGAACAATGAATCATAAGCCAAAAAATAGTAAAATTAATCGGATGACCCGTATACACACTCCGTGAACGAAAATCGGCAAACCATTCGTTGGATGCCTCCAATGATACAAAAATTTGTTCATTGAACGTGTTGGGGTCTTGAGGTGGTGGTGGATTAAAAAGAGGATGGATTGGAGGAGCAAGGGGAGGAGGAGGATTGGAAGATGATGCACCATCTCTCCTTCTCTTGCCTCTTCCAAAGAGTCTTGGAGCCATGGAGAATTTTGAAAAATTGAAAAGGAAAGAGAGAAGAATATGAAATTATACCTCACACAAATAAGAAAAGATGGAAGAGATCCCCCCAAAAGCTTTAGATCTTGAGTTTAGGAAGAAAAAGAGCCCTAAAAGTAGAGTTTCTAGGGTTAGGGTTTGAGAAAATTGTGTTTGAAGGAAGGTGGAAGAAGAACAAAGTAAAGAGAGAGGGTTTTTTTCTCGGGTTTAAGGAGTTTAGGAGCAGCAAGTCGGGTTAAATTGGATCAAAACAATGGGTGGCTGAGAAGCAGAGAAGGTTCTGTGATCAAGGACACAAAGTTCGGCCCGAACTCTGTGTGGGGCAGAGTTCGGCCCGAACTCTGCCTCCATGGGCACAGAACACAGGAAAGTTTGAAAATGGCTAAGTTTTGATGGAAAATGAATAGAATTTGAAAGTTTGAATTAACTAAGTCATAAACGTAATTAAACCATATAATAAATAATGATTTAAGAACATGACCATTATGATGAAACTGCCATGGGTAGCTGTAGGGGCCGGATC
The DNA here is from genome assembly GCA_029216955.1 of Iris pallida. Classification (NCBI taxonomy): domain Eukaryota; kingdom Viridiplantae; phylum Streptophyta; class Magnoliopsida; order Asparagales; family Iridaceae; genus Iris; species Iris pallida. The sequence goes on along the minus strand of JANAVB010008400.1, from coordinate 27,457,397 downwards.
CCAGCTAGCGGTAGTCCGAAGACTAGTGCACCGTATCGCTTAGGATTTACGCCTTGTTGTTAGAAGGACCCTTTCGGCTTGTACCTATAGCAAAGTCACCATAAAGATATATGTCATAATCGTTATTTACGCAGGCCAATTTATTTAATGACCGTTTCATCCAAAATTCCTAACTCACGACAAAAAAAGTAGAAGCGCTCTTCGGCCAGTGGTTTGGTAAAGAAGTCTGCTAGCTGATATTCAGTGTCTATGAATTCTAAATTAATCGTGCCTTGTTGATGATCACGCAAAAAGTGATGTTTGATCTCTATGTGTTTAGTGCGTGAGTGACAAACTGGGTTCTTGGTCAGATTAATGGCACTAGTGTTATCGTAGAAAATAGGTATGTGTTTGAAACATAAGTTGTAGTCTTCAAGGGTTTGCCTCATCCACAGAATCTGTGTACAACAACGACCAGCTGCGATGTATTCAGCTTCTGTTGTGGATAGTGCGACAAAGTTCTGCTTCTTGCTAAACCATGAGACTAACGTCTTTTCTAGTAAATGACACGTACCGCTGGAACTCTTACGGTCGATTTTGCATCCCACAAAATTAGCATCGGAATATCCGATTAAGTCAAAGGAAGTGGTTTTTGGATACCACAAGCCTACCGTAATACTTCCTTTAAGGTATCTAAAGATACGCTTAACTGCGGTCATGTATGATTCCTTAGGATTGGCTTAGTGTCTAGCACATAAGCAAACACTGAACATAATGTCGGGGCGACTAGTAGTAAATATAATAAACTATAAATCATACCTCGATACTTACATTGATCGACCGGTTTGCCGCTTTCATCAGGTTCCAGCTTTGTGGTAGTTGCTATAGGGGTGCTGATCGGTTTGATGCTGCCAAGCTCAAACTTTTTTAGCATGTCCGTTACATGTTTTGACTGAATGATGAAGATGCCTTGCGAGAGTTGTTTGATTTGCAGTCCAAGGAAGTAGTTGAGCTCCCCCATTATGCTTATCTCGAACTCATTCTGTATACACTTGGCAAATTCCTTGCATAGACCCTCATTAGTAGACCCAAAAATAATATCATCAATATATATTTGTACTAAAAAAATTATGTCACCAAGAGATTTTATAAATAGTGTAGTGTCGACTTTCCCTTTTGAAAAACCTTTATCTAATAAGAAATTACTAAGACGACCATACCAAGATCGAGGAGCTTGTTTGAGGCTATAGAGAGCTTTCCTAAGTTTAAAAACATGGTCGAGAAATTTGTGATTTTCTAAACCAGGTGGTTGTTTGACAAAAACCTCTTCTTTGATAAAACCATTTAAAAAGCACTTTTCACATCTATTTGGAAAAGTTTAAAGTTTTGAAAATTTACAAATGTGCAAAGCATCTGATTGGATTCAAGTCGGGCAATAGGAGCATACGTCTCATCATAGTCGATGCCCTCCTCTAGATTGTATCCATGGGCTACGAGATGAGCTTTGTTGCGAGTGACTGAACCGTTCTCGTTTACTTTGTAACGAAAAACCTATTTAGTGCCAATTATTGATTGGCCAGTAGGTTTAGGAACAAGTTCCCAAACTTGGCTTCTTTCAAATTGGTTGAGTTCTTTTTGCATTACAAAAATCCAAAATTCATCATTAAAAGCTTCTAAAACGTTTTTAGGTTCTATTTGAGAAATGAATGCAGTGCTAGCTATAGTGTCTCTTATATAGGACCGAGTAGTTACCCCTTTTGATATTTTACCTATTACCAAGTCCTTTGGATGAGAGGAAGTGAATTGGAACTTCTTTGGTAATTCCTTCGGAGAGCTGGTTTCATACGTTGCATTTATAGGTGTAGAAGTTGATGGTTCATCATCGTCATCGGGAATGACAACTGAACTATTATCCTTATCAAAAGTTACATTAGTAGACTCTTCAACAATCATGGAGCGTTTGTTGAACACTCTATATCCCTTACTCTTGGCCGCATAGCCAAGAAGAATACCTTCGTCAGCTTTGGCATCAAAGTTGCCTAAGTTGTCTTTGGTATTCAGGATAAAGCAGCGACAACCGAACACTCTAAAGTAAGAAACATTAGGAGTCCTACCAAACCAAAGCTCATAGGGTGTCTTCTTTGAATTGGGTCGAATCAACACCCTATTCAAAATATGGCACACTGTGCTGACAGCTTGTGCCCAAAAGTATTTCGGAAGAGAGAATTGATTTAACATAACTCTAGCCATATCGCCAAGAATTCTATTCTTCTGCTCCATAACACCATTTTGTTGAGAGATTCTTGGACACGAAAATTCATGACTAAAACCATTTGAATCACAAAACTTTTCAAAATCAGAATTTAGGAATTTGCTACCATGATCACTTCGGATACGAGTAATCATGTAGCCTTTTTCGTTTTGGACCTTTTTAGCAAATACTTTGAAAACAGAAATTGTATCACTTTTGTTTGTAAGAAAGAAAACCCAAGTAAATCTTAAAAAATCATCTACGATAACAAAAGCGTAGAGTTTTTTGCCAAGACTGCCTACACTACTATGACCAAATAAGTCCATATGAAGTAATTGCAATGGTCGGGTAGTACTTACAGTGTTTATGGATTTAAAGGAAGATTTGGTAGCCTTATTCTATTCACATTCGGCACATACCATGTCTTTCTTGAATGTGATATCTGGCAGTCGTCTGACTAGCTTCTTGGTGGATAGTCTGGATATAGTATCTATGTTGGCATGACCAAGACGCTGATGCCATAGGAGCTTTTCGTCTTTGTGAGCGTAAAGGCATCTTCCTGCACTGTTATTATCACTAGATAGATAGAAAATATAAATGTTATCTTCCCTTATTCCTTCAAAGGCGATGTCTCTAGTTGATCTATCATAGATAAAGCAAGATGGCTAATGCTTAGAAAGTTATGCTTTAACTCGGTCACTAAACAGACATCATTAATGACAGGAGAGAGAGGATAACCAATTTTACCATTACCTATGATGTAGCCTTTAAGGTTATTGCCGAAGGAAACGTATGCTTCCTTTTTCATCGATAGTGTTACGAATAGTTTTGTATTTCCAGTCATATGTCGCGAGCACCCACTATCGAGAAACCATTTGCTTCTACATAAAGAGGAAAGGTCCATCTACACCACGAGTAGATGTGATCATTGGTACCCAGATTCTTGTGGGTCCTGAAATATGTCCATGTAGGCTACAATATGTACATCTAGCATGCATGTTTATACTAGGAGCATGTTGATAGTGATGTCTATAAGTTGGTTGATAATAGCTAGTAGGGTGATTATAGTGACTTTGTGTAGCAGCATGATGATGATAGTGATTGAGTGCAGCAGGATGATGATGGTGTTTACGTGTATGTGTTTTACATGCTGCATATAAATAGGTGTACATGAAAGCACAATTTTGTGTGGCATGTGGATGAGTGTTCTTGTGGTGACGTGCCTTTTTGTGTTGAGTTGGCACGTATTTGTACGTGTTGTGACTATAAGACTGAAATTGCGGTTGAATAACCTGCTTGCCCAGTTTAATCTCTAATTTCTTAGAGACAACATTTAACTCATCACATTTAGCAGTAAGACCGTGTATTCTACCTGTAGCAATTTTGAACTTGTTTTTCTCTTCAGAAAGTTCTTTGTTTAAAGCCGTGATATCAAGTGTTTGTTTCTCAATGATTGATTCAGCATCGCGTAAGCTTAATTTAAGCTTGGATACCTCTTTAGTGTTTTTCGTGGGTGTAGTGTTTCTAACGTCTTCTAGTAAACATGAAAGTCTATGGATCTCGGTTTCGTAGTCCTTGATCTTATCCTTTGTATGTTTATATTTATTGATTACCTTTTTGTGATCTTCAAGTAGATCACTAAAAGTATCACCAAGTTCAACAAATAAGAAATCATCAAAAAAATCTTTTACCTTTTCTGAAGTCACCATTAGACAGACGTTAGCCGTGTTTTGCCGAGAGTCCTCTTCCTCGTTTGAATCACTAGCCTCACTTTTATGCCAGATGCTAGTGTTGGCATACTTCCTTGTCGTTGGCTTTTGTACGGCTTCTCATATCTGCTTCCCTTCTTTGCTAATGGATAATCTTTCTTGACATGTCCCATCTTTTTGCATCCGAAGCAGGTGGGTTCTTCCTCATCGTCTCTTTGTTCTCTCTTCTTTTTGTTGAAGCGTAGAAACTTTTTGAAGTTTTGAACTAAGAGAGCTTGATCGTCACCTTCGGAGTCGTCGTCATCAGTGTCTTCTGAGCTGGTTCTTCGGCGATGAGCTCTCAATGCAACCTCCTTCTCTTTTGGAGCTATTTCTTCAAAATCTTTTAGATTGAGCTCATACGTCATTAACTTGCCCGTCAACGTTTCTATTGACATTGCCGTGAGATCGTTGCCTTCGATGATTACCGTGACTTTAGGATTCCAGACCTTCGGCAATCCTCGTAGCATTTTGCGTATCTTCTCATGGTTGGAATAATCTTTTTCCAAGAGAAGATAGCGGGTTGACGATGTCGAGGAATCTGGTGAACATTTGAGTGATCGTCTCATTTGGCTTCATCTTGAAAGCCTCGTACTCCTGTGTCAAACGACTGACTTTTGTTTCTTTAACTTGTGTGGTCCCTTCATGAGTCACCTCCAAAGCTTCCATACTTCGTGCGAGGTGGTGCATGTGGAGACCCTGTTGAATTCAGTCCTGTCTATGGTACAGAAAAGAGCATTAATAGCCCTAGCGTCTAGACTTACCTGTTTCTTCTCCTGATTAGTTACTTGTCGTAGGGTTTCTCGACGAGACTCCCCTCGACAGTTATTCTGGGAGGTTTCTTGTAGCCATCAGTGACTACAGTCCACAGGTCAACGTCTAGAGACTTAAGATAAAAACTCATTCTAGTCTTCCAATATGTGTAGTTGGTCCCATCAAATAAGGGTGGCCTATTTGTGGATTGACCCTCACCATAGTTGGTAGAGATGGATTGTGTGGTTGCCATGGTTCAACTCTAGGATGTAAATCCTATATCAAGAGAACAGGGCTCTGATACCAATTAAAGTACGTGTAGGCGACTATAGAGGGGGGGAGTGAATAGAGTACTTGTGTCAATAATGAACAATTAAAAATTTAACTCTATTCAATCCCAACTAGCAAATAATTAATCAGAGTGTAAGTGCGAAAATTAAATGAAGATCAGAGAGCATACGCAGACACAACAATTTTTAACCTGGTTTCCCTCGTGGAGGACTAGTCCAGGCCTGAGAACTGTATCTCAGGATTGAAATCAACTATTTTTGAAATAGCTTTTTAACCACGTGCCTTTACTCAGAAGAGCACGCCAACTTCTTGAAAAGATCGCTGAGGCAAAACTTGGAATTTTCCAAGTGACTTCTTCAAGACTCTTGCACACAAACTTCTAATTGACTCGCACCGAGCACTTTATAGGCTTGGGAAGTTTTGTGGCTAGTAGATGAGAAGAGTATGGCGCTTTAGGATGTATAGGCTATAAGAGTAGTTGTCACATCCATTTTTCTAGTTAAGGGTATTTTGGTAATTGTACATTCTTTTGATTATTTTAATATATATATTATTAGTGTTATGATTATTTGGTCTTTTGATAGTATAGCCTTGGTGCAACCTAGCCTAGTGTCTCACCATGACTTAGTTAGCATGATTAGTTAGTGTTAGTTAATCCTATTCTAGTTAGTTTCATGTTAGAAGCTAATTAGCAAGTTTTAATAGAGGCTAGTTAGAAACCATTGAATTAATGAATCATTTTTAATCATAGGAAGAAGCCCAAGCCCAACTGTTAGGAAACCCTAGCCCACCCATGTTGTGGCCGGCCAAGTTATGTCAAGGGGAACCTTATTTTATATCTCATAGTGAGAATTGTTTCTCCTTTCCATTCCTCCTCTTTCTGGCAAAACCCTAGGTAAGTATTCTTCCTATTTTTTTATTTTTCTCCTTTTAAACCCTAGTCTCTTGCATTGGGTTCTGATCTATGTATATAAATTGTTGATGGTGAGAAAACTCAGATTTGAAGAGCATCGGAGTTTTGGAGTCGCAAAGAGGATCGTCACTTTTGGAGCTTTTATATAGGAAATTCACCCCCAATAGGTAATCTATCCAAAACCCTTTAATTTTATAATTTTTTCCCGTAGATGCATCCATCTAGGTGTCCCCTAACTGTAGGATGAGTTTTGTAGGAATTGATAGTGGTTGTAGAAGCATGAAAAAGTATAGGAATTTCTATGCGGCCCAGAAGCTTCATGCGGTTCATAAACTTCATGCGGCCCAAAAACTTCATGCGGTTCAGAAACTTCATACGGCCCAGAAGCTTCATGCGGTTAAGAAGTTTCATGCTGTTCAAAAGCATTATGCGGCTCAGAAAGCTTCATGAGGAGCCACGTGGCCTTATGCGGTTCGAAATAGGCCTATAGAGCTGGCCATAATTACTCCGTACAGCTGGCTATTAATTCTCTGACACAAAGTGACAGCTCTGACAGTAATGATGGCTCTGACATAAAGAAGAGACGCGACATACTTATAAAAAGACGATAAAATCTTTATGATAGCTGGCACAGATTCATAAATTCCAAAAAAGTTCTTTATGCGGATCGCCTGAGTGACCTTCACGCGGCTCGGTTATGAGGCCACCCTCATGCTGCTCGGGTATGAGGCCACCCTGATGCGGCTCGGTTATGAGGCCACCCTCATGCAGCTCGGTTATGAGGCTGCCCTCATGCAGCTCGGTTATGGGTCCACCCTCATGCGGCTCAGTCATGAGACCACTCTCATGCGGCTCAATCATGGGGACAGTCCTTCATGCGGCTCAGCCAGGATGCACCATTCATGCGGCTTGTAATATAGCGGCAGATGGGACACGTGACAGAAGTTGACTAAGTCTTAAACGACTCGGATTTATTGCAACCAACAGATCATAACAGTACAGATTTATTTACAACAAACAGATCAAGATTATTTTTAACCAATCACCAACTGCCGACTTCTCAAGGCGCAGTTACAAGGATGTGGCCACGTGGCTGTACACCCCACTCATCACAAACTCCTATAAATAGCATAGGATTATTCCTTTACACACACACAGAGACACACAGAGCAAAAAGCACACAGAGAGAGCATTTTCTTCTTCAGAGCCGAGGTTGCGTTCAATCGTCCAAGGAGTAAGGCAGAGTTGATAGCACTTTCCCGAGCCTCTACCGTCACCCCCAGAATCCAAATTAAATAATTGTACATAGATTGCTTTTTCTAGGTTTTGTTCCTAGGCTTTTTTTTGTACAAGCGAGTTTGTAATTGTGAATTAAAGTTCAGTCCTCCCATAAAACTGTTCTGTTCTTTGATAATCAATAAAAAACACGACGGCGACTCTGCTGGGGACTAACTTCTCCACTGCTGAGAAGTTGGTGACGCAATCGGACGCCGCCAAACTCGGCTCCACGCAACAGATGCTGGTTGTTCGCTTCGACCAGCAAGCATTTGAAGAAATGCTCTCCGAGGGGAGCGCTAGCCTGGTCCAGAAGCGAGCCGGCACGAAGAAGGCCCACAGGGAGTGGAGGCCCAAGACCGTTGCTCCTCCCCAAGCTCTGAAAGAGGTGTTCTCTGCTGCCCAAGACGGCAGAGAAGAATCACATGCGGCCCCACTTCAGGCCGTAGAGAAGCTTGCTGTCCCCAAGTCCGGCAAAGGAAAGCATTACGATGCTGGACTTACGGGAGCAAATGGGAACTCTATGCGGTCCAAGAAGAGACCACATAATGGTGCCAGCCGTATAAAGGCTCATCCGGCTACCAATCCTAGCCGAATGGAGAAAAATTATGCAGCCACCCATTCCAGCCGCATGCAGAAGGCTCATGCGGCCACAAATTCCAGCCGCATACAGAAGGCTCATGCGGCCACCTATCCCAGCCGCATGCAGAATGCTTATGCGGCCGCCAAGCCCAGCCGCAGGGAGATGGCTTATGCGGCATCCAATCCCAGCCACAGACCATCCGTCCTATGCGGCTCAGGTTCAGTCTTCGACCGCCTCTCATGCGCTCCTGACCTCAGAAGCTCCCATATGGATGTGCCAGACTCTGTGCGGCACATCTTGGACTCTTTCTACTATGCACCCTTGGGTGCTACGACGAAGAAGTCTAGGACAACGCAGGCTCGTTGAGCTCAGTCAGCTGTCCCAACTTCTGACCATTAGGGAGTCCCGCTAACTGTTATGCGGGCCTCTGATGGAAAGTTGTACAAAACCACCCAAGTCCAGCCCCCAGCGGCCAACGGACAAAGTGGTTCTCAAGAGTCTCCCAACAATGATCAAGGGCAAGTACTTTTACTAGCCACACATCAGGAAGCAAACATGATACCAACACACTCGTGTGCTCGGGACACCCGGGCCCACAAAACGAGTGTAAAGGTTGCTCGAGATGCACTTGACTTGCGTGATATGATCCTTCACAAGCGCAAGAAAAGAGAAGAAACTTGGTGTGCATAGAGTCCTTCCATGGATATCACTGCACTCAGGTCATTGTCAACTGCTGCTGCAACAAGACAGCTGTACAAGAGGACTGGCAGTCCGTCTTCCAACGACCGCAGCAGCCAGGACCGGTCCTAGAACAAAGCTCGGGAGACGAGGTGCTTCCTTTCGCCTCCTGTAATTCTACCCAGAAAGTCCCTACCGGCAAGGGAGGGAAGAAAGTAAATGTCTCCAGCCCGATGATATCAACTGGCCCAGCTAAGAAACTCTCATCCAAGCGGTTGTCCACAACCACCACAGAAGGAGTTTATCAAGGCACTCGCTCGAAGACGAAATTTTCAATACTTGGAGATTCGTCATCTACATCCCTGGGGGTAGCCGAAGCTGGGGGTAGCACTCCCCGGAACATCTACAACAATCCAATGTTCAAAGAAGATCAACCTGGGTAGATAATCCCCCCCAACAGATACAGCAGATTCTGACATCCCTGAAGACGTCCACAAGTGCCAAGATGAGGCAACCTCCTATACAGGGGGTGGGACTTCCTCTGAGTTCGAACCGGAGGAGAACATTCCCACATATCCCGACGACTTCTTTATTCGGGGGTATGATTCAGAGAGCACGTCTTCTACAGTTCCTTCTACAGTTCCTCATGTGAGAACAGTATTCATGACTAAAAATGATCAAGATGGTCCTAGTAATCGACAGCGCCTCGACACTTTTGAGGCCATACTTCATACCTTGGTTAAATCAGTAGACGAGATCAAGGCAGCTCTACCGGCTCTCCAAGGAATGACGCCTGGCCAAACAGGCTTGGGTTCCGCCGTCAATTCGGACTCAAACACAACCGCACCAACCTCGGGCGACAATCCACCCGGAATGTCGGCTTCCACTATTGCAGAAGAGGCCAGGGAGGCGAGAAGTGAAGTCAAGGAGCTCCGGGTAATGTTTCACGCCCAAGAAAACTCTCAGGACCTCAGGATACGACAGCCGTATCCCGCTGCATGGAGAGATGTCCCCTTCCCTCCTTGATACAATCCATTCAACATCAACCCTTACGACGGGAAGACATCTGCAAGCCAATACATGACCTACTTTGAGGTCACAACAGATCATCTGCCGCATGACGATGCCATCCTTACACGATTGTTCATTGGGGCATTGGAGGGAGTCGCATTCGACTGGTACGCAATTTGTCGGACAACTGTATCCATTCCTTCGCCGACTTCAAACATATATTCTTGGAGAGGTTCTATGAGGTGGGACAAGATGTGACAATGTTGACCCTCATGGACGTTGTTCAAGGAGAGATTGAGCTGTCAAGGAACTACATTGAGCGGTTTCGCCAAACCGTGATGAAGTTGCCCGCCGGTAACCCGGACTCTTCCTTAATTGAAATTTGCCAAAAGAGGCTGCTCCCCACAATCAGCCTCTGGATGGGCGAAAGTCAATTTAAGGACTAGAAGACTTTCATCATCAGCGCCACTAGCACAGAAGCCAAGTTGAAGAAAGCTCGCCAACTGGGATTGCACATCTCGGATGGGGAGGACAAGGGCAAACGCCCTAATGCCAACAACAACAACGACGGTAATTCCTCCAACAACCGAGACAACAAGCGCAAACAGGCTATGGTGGCTGACACAGCCCAGAAGCCCGGACCGAAGTAGGCAGAAAAGTAGTGGCCGTAGATGACTTACTCCTTCGAGGATAGTCATGTCAAGCCCATCTTTGACATGCTCTTACAAGGAGACAGAATTCAGCTCCCTCCACCAAGGCGTGAACCTTGACCTACAGAGATGGAGAGCCCCAGGTACTGTCACTACCATCGCTACGTCCACCATGCTACACAACACTGCTTCCAATTAAAGTGGTACATCCAGAACCTCATCGACTCCAAGGACCTGGCCGTTGATTTCGAGGAGGTGATGGTCGCTGCCAACATGGTGTCAGTCCAATTCGGCAGCTTCCCGCCGACGAGGACCCAAGATGGCGTAGTACCCGTCCCCAGGCAAAAATGGTGGTCGCCAATCTTCCACCTCCCCGAGACCAGGCTACTGGGCTGGTACCCCTCACCACATCACGAGGGGAGGTCATGTTGGTCCACCCGGACTTAGTACCTGAAGTAACCCAGCCAGCATCACCCTCTACTGGCAAGAAGAAGGGTAGGAAAGTCAAGTCCTGCCGTATAATCTCGGCCGACGTCGAAGAAGCGACAGCTGTCGTTACCCGGTCTGGTACACAAACTCAATCCATGCCGGGTAACTCGGCTGAAGAACGTCAGCCGGCCACTGCTGATACCCAGGACCTTCTCAGCCTCCGCCGGCCGATAAGCCTAAGCCAAAGGAGACCCGCTTTGACAAGCCGCTCCGGAAAGACATACCTCAGGGGCTGGAGAAGCCCTATAATTTTGATATTTTGGCACAATTGGCCAACACACCAGCCAAATTATCATTATATGAACTCTTGAGACTCTCCAAAGATGTTTGCGTCGCACTGAGTAAAGCACTACAGAATGCCGACGCATATCTGGCTCAGGTCAATCTTACAGGGGATAGCTCACTGGCAGATCTCCAGGACAGCGCTTGTACAGGTGCAATGCCCAATATTGTGTTCACTCCGCAGGATATGCTTATCAAGACCAACCTGCACGATCGCCCTCTGTATTATACTGGATACGTCGGCGACATTAAGGTGGATCGGATGCATATTGATCCCGGATCTTCGATAAATATTATTCCAAAAAGCTTGCTTCACCTCCTGCGCATCCCTATGCACCGGTTGACTCCTACCAGCACCGCCATCAGTGGTTTCAATTCAGGAAAAAGCTATGCCATTGGGAAGATTCGCCTGAAGTGCCATATTGGCGACCTTCAGTCGGAAGTGACCTGCTATGTCATAGACGCAGATACCTCCTACAATATTCTCCTAGGGCGTCCGTGGATACATGACTATATGATCGTGCCCTCCATATTGCACCAATGCTTCAAATACGTTGATGAGCACGGCTTTGTAAAGATAAAATTTGCTGACATCGATCCTTTCAAAGGGGTCGAATCCTACTATTCGGATTCCTGCTTGTATGAGAAATCAAAGAGGCACCTGATCAAGAAGGATGTTCAAGAGCAGACGGAGGCCATTGCAGGGCCTGAGGAACCTTTGAGAATCCATCTCCAACCTCGAAAACCAGGCAGGACTGCACCTCTTACAGCCACTCTGCGTAGAGAAGCAACTAGTCTTCCGGTGCTCACTGCATAAAAGGAGCAGATGACAATCCGACTACCAAGGTCTGGCCAAGGGGCGAGACTGACAATCAGGCTGCTAAGAGCCGGCCAACGACAAACAGAAGAGATCAATCCTTCTGTTAAGCCTATGACGATTCGTCTTCCCAGGACAAGTCGACAGCCAAGCGCTAAGCCGAGGACTGCTAGTGAGCTAACAACTCCACGTCCAGCACCAAGCGCTAAGCCAGAGATCGCTAGTGCGCCTACAACCCCACGTTCAGCACCACTAGTGGAGCCCCTGATGATCAAGCTGCCCAGGTCATCCTTCCAGTCTTCATTAATACAGGGTATGGCTGAAGTGGAATTAGAGCTAGCCAAATATGTGGCTGCCCACACTGATGTTCCTTCTGCTGACAATGTAATCCTACATGAAAAGATTTACTTTATCAATAAAGGGCTATCTTTAAACTACCTCGAGCTTAATAAGCTTTGTATAATGTATGCTACGGAACACGGTATAGGCACCAACCTACACACCCAAGTGACAAATGTCTATACCGCGAACCAACTCACTCTCGTGGAAGGTGCTTGCTTCATAGTCGAGGAAGAGGATCATCCAATCATCTTCGGCCGAAAGAATAGGGGTATGATATGGAGACTACGCCAGGCTTGAATTACGGCGCCGGCCGGCGATTACCTTTGCAATTGTCGGTCCCGGCTGGAAAACCACGGGACTACTACAACAAAACCAGACGTGGTTTAGGTTATGTTACACCCGCAACAACTCCCGAGAGCTCGGATAAGGAATGCGAATGGTATTCACATTCAACCGGATCACCCACTTCCGATTCGGATGTCAGCATCATGGACGTATTATGGTAAGATTGGTCTGTCAATAGGGCATTTGCTGACGCCTATGAAGAAGATGAAGATGAACCCATGCTTCACGAGTTAGAGCCTTGGGTTCAGCAGCTAGATGCGCAATGGAAGAAGCATTTCGAACAGAGAGATCCTCCTACCGAAGACGAGGTCATGCAAGTTGACCTCGGCGATAAATCCTCTCCAAAGCCAATCTTCATCAGTAAAAGCCTGACAGACGAAGAGCGGGAGTCGCTTTTTCAACTCATCAGAGAATACATTGACGTGTTCGCCTGGAGCTATAAAGAAATGCCAGGGCTAAACCCTGAGGTGGCACTCCATAAGCTCAACATTCATCCGGACGCAAAGCCGGTCGAGCAACAGCAACGACGGTTCTGCCCAGACATCATGAACTTTATCAAAGCTGAGGTCAACAAACTAATAGCTAGCAGCTTCATTCGTGAGGAACAACATCCAGACTGGGTCTCCAATATAGTATCGGTCCTCAAGAAGAATGGGAAGATCCGAATTTGCATCGACTTTCGGAATCTGAACGAAGCATGTCCTAAGGATGAGTTCCCTCTTCCTATTATGGACATAATGATTGACAACACATGTGACTTTGAGTGCGTGTCGTTCATGGATGGCTTCTCAGGATACAACCAAATTAAGATGTTTCCTGACGACGAAAAGCATACATCATTCCGAACGCCAATAGGTATGTACTGCTACACAGTCATGCCCTTCGGTTTAAAGAATACTGGCACCATATATCAACGAGCCATGAATGTCATCTTCAGAGATCACCTGCGTAAAATTGTGGAGTGTTACGTCGACGACATCGCCGTTAAAAGCCGCTCTAAGGAAGATCATCTGTACGATTTGAGGACAGTATTCGACCTGATGCGAGCACACAACCTGAAGATGAATCCCACAAAATCCTTCATGGGTGTATCTAGCAGAAAATTATTGGGTTTTATTATTACTGGCTAGGGAATCCATATAGACCCTGAGAAGATGAAGGCAATCATGGAGATGGGCCTCTCGAAAAATCTTCGAGAACTCAGAGGCCTTCAAGGGAGGCTAGCCTATATCAAGAGGTTTATCTCTAACCTCTCGGGGCGATGTCAACCATTCACCCACCTCATGAAGAAGGGCGTCTCGTTCATATGGGATGAAGAGTGTCAACGCGCCTTCGACAACATTAAAAAATATCTGTCAAACCCTCCAGTCCTGATAGCCCCGGTTGCTGGAAAGCCGTTCTTGCTGTATGTGCGAGCGATGAAGCATTTCCTCGGTGCTCTACTAGCACAAAACAATGATGAGGGGCACGAACAAGCTATATATTATCTCAGTCGAATGATGATAGGGCCTGAGCATAGATACACCCCCGTAGAAAAGGAATGTCTCGCTTTAGTGTTCGCTATTCAGAAGACGCGATACTATTTTACAGGACAAACCATCCATGTCATATCACGAGTCAACCCTCTTAGGGTCCTCATGACCAAACTAGGTGCAGTCAGCTCTCGCCTTGCTACCTGGGCGATACTATTGTCCCCCTACCATATGATCTTTGTCCTACAGAAGGTTGTTAAAGGTCAAGCTCTGGCAGACTTTTTAGCAGCCCATCCAGGTTCGGAGTCAACCAGAATATACGAAGAGATCCCAGACGAGGTCGCCACTTCAAATGTGGCTTCCCACAATACCGTCTGGCGAATGTTCTTTGATGGTGCTTCATGAACCGGGTCCAAGGGCAATATCGTCGTTGGGGTCAGAGTGGTACTAATTTCTTCCTCTGGATTGGTGATCAATCGGGGATACTCACTCACGGAACCTTGTTCAAACAACGTGGCCGAGTACAACGCCTTGGTCATCGGCCTCCGACTTGCGAAGGAACTGGGGGTAGAGTACCTGGAAGCATATGGCGATTCACAGTTAATCATCAATCAGATCCGGGGTTCATATGAAGTTCGCTACAAGGACATGATCCCCTATCATCAAATAGCAATCGCCATCATCACGTCCTTGAAAGGGTTCTTCATAGAACATGTTCGAAGACTCCGGAATATTGAAGCCGATGCCCTAGCAGGACTTGGCGCTTCTCTGGCGGTCCCAAATCATACTCATCATTTGGTTGACGTAATAGGACATGAATTGGTCTGTCCTAAGAATAACGTCCAATTTGTTGAGAGTTATTCTGTCCTAACGGTCGACGAGACGCAGGACTGGAGGCTCCCATTTATCGACTTCGCAGTCTATGGCATCTTGCCAAAAAACCCAAAAGAAGCCACCTCTATCAGAAGACGTTCTCTCAGATTCTTCTACGATACAAAAACAAAGATGCTGTATCAACGATCTTACGATGGACTACTGCTTTGGTATTTGTCTAATACAGAAGCCAAGGAAGCCGTATGCGCAGCCCATAATGGCGTTTGTGGGGCCCATCAACCTGGCCCAAAATTATAAGACCTCCTTCGTCGGATGGGCTATTACTGGCCTACGATGGTGGCAGATGCAATAGACTATGCAAGAAAGTGCAAAGCTTGTCAGGTCCACGCAGATTTTATACACCAACCATCCGAATTCCTACATCCGACGGTAGCATCCTGGCTATTTGAGGAGTGGGGAATAGATATCATTGGTCCAATTACCCTACCATCATCCAGAAGATACCATTTTATACTGGTAATTACGGATTACTTCTCCAAATGGGCAGAATCTGTTCCACTTGCGGAAGTGAAGACATCAAACGTGATCAACTTCCTCAAGTATCACGTCATCTTTCGCTTTGGACTGTCTCGAAGGATCATCTACGATAATGGTCCGCAGTTCGCAAGCCATGCCTTCTATCGGTTTTGCGACAAACATCGGATTCAGAATGTTGCGTCAACACCCTACAACCTGGCGGCCAATGGTTTGGCTGAAGCATTAAACAAAACTATAATCAAGCTCCTCAAGAAGTTCGTGTCCTCAAACAAACGCGACAGGAATGAAAAGCTTGGCGAATGCTTATGGGCGTACCGTACTACAGTCCGGACAGCCACTGGGAATACGCCATTTTCTTTGGTGTACGGAAGTGAGGCAGTTCTCCCACTGGAGACTCAAATTCCCTCGCTCCGCGTCGCCCTCACTTACCGATTGAGGACGGATGATAATTACCGTCGCCGGCTACAAGAGTTGGAGGCTTTAGATGAAAAGCACCTGCTAGCTCAACAGTAAATCAAGCTTTATCAAGCCCGCATCTCTGGAGCCTTCAACAAGAAGGTTAAACTTAGAACATTCCAAGTGCGCGATCTCGTCTTGGCAGTTCGGAGGCTGATGGTTATGAGTCACAAAACCGCCGACAAGTTCCAGCCAAAGTGGGAAGGCCCATTTATCATCGAGGCAGTATTCTCCAATGGTGCATACCACCTCGCAAAGCAAAAAGGAGACTTGCTTATGATGCCCATCAACGACAAGTTCCTAAAAAAATACTATGTCTAAATGACATCCGCCGAATCAACCGGATTGTTGAGTTATGTACCCTTAGGTACCGCTGAACTTACACTCTGGTCACTCCAAATGAATCTATATCACATTTTCTGGGTAGTAAGTCATGTATAATCATACCTCTGAACTTCCTTCCTAAAAGAGCATTTTCCTCATAATCTATTACCTGCGCTTTCAGTGCGTAAAAAAGGGTAACAGATCCATAAAATTTCCGAAACAGCCACGTCGATGTCACCTCTGAGTTGTTTCACTTCCATCAAAAACAAACCACCCCTTACGTAGAACTTCCACGTCCATATTACCTCTGAGTTATTCTATGTACCCTTCGTGGAGTCCACTCCTGCCATGTCCTCATTATCTCTGAGTAGGAAGACTCCATTGTAAAGCCCCCATATTTACTACGTCTTTATTACCTCTGAGTAAGTATGTCGGTTTTCTCTCGACTTATTATCTGTACCCAAAACCAGGGTACGCCAAGGATAATAGGCCCACAAATGTCCACAATTGATCACAAATGTCCACAGTTGACCACAAATGTTCGCAGTTGACCACAAATGTTGTACTAGGTTATCTAGTACATGCGCCTCTTTTCTCACAATCTTATGCCTCTGGAACCCAGCCGTTCCATAGCATTCTTTCGCCCAATACCAAGAACTTCCATGTCCACCTTACCACGAAGTTGTTCTAGGTATCTCTATCAAGCTTATTATGTATACCTAAAACCAAGGTATGCCAAGGGTAATAGGTCCACAGAAAGTCCTCCAGTGGGGCAAACACATAATACCAAATATAAAGTACAAGCACAACAGATAAAAGACGATGTAAATAAAGTCATTTATTTAAATCAAAAGTACTACATTTTCTGGGACCACGTCCCTGTCAAAAAGATAAAGAAACATAAAAAAAGAAAGAAAAAAACCGATCATGGTTCGGCGACACATAATTCTCGGAGGCGGTCTTTCAGTTTGGACGTCGACCGCTCAATTCTCAGGGTATCCCGGCACTCAGCCTCTTGCGTCAACTTCTCTGCATCCTCCAGATGCGTATGTGCCTGCCAACCGTCTTCAAGTTTCTTTAGGGCACGCTCCAAGGCATCTGAGGTTCGGGTGACCTAGTCGATCTCCCAAATAATTAGCTCCTTGTCTTCACGCGAGGCTTGGAGCTCGGATTCCAAAGAACCCAATTTTCTCTAAAGCTAGAGGATCTGCTCCTTGGTATCGGCTATCCCACGAGAGGGGGCCTCTTCCCGAGTGATACAGTCCTCTCCGGTGCGGCTTAGTTGATCGTACTTCAGCGACAAATCTCGGAGGTCCTTCATCAGAGCAGGCTTGGATGTCTTCCGTACCGCCCTTACCTTTTCCATAGCAGTTATAAGGAAAGCACGCTCCTGATCAATTGCTGAAGACATATCGACTTGCCACAGTCCTTGATATTGAGCCACCAGCTGATCAGCTTCTAGTAACTTGGCCTCTAAAAGCTCGGCCATCTCTGCCCCACCGGGAAGGGTTCTGAGGAGTTCAATCTGGCCCCGGGCACATTGACGGGCCAATGCAAAAGATGTCTCCCTCTCCACGGCAGCCTCAACCCCCGCTTCAGGTGGCGATAGAAACTATCAACCACATCCTTCGACGATTCATCCAGAACTTCCGAAGAAGGCGACGTCAAAGGAAGAGTAGCTGGCAGAGTTGAAGAAGATGCACCGAAACTTGACGCTCCTGCCACTAGGGAAACAAGTTCTGAGCGATAGGACGCTTGAATAGCGGCCATCTCCTCCTCCGCAGCCCGAAGAATCCTGAGACTTGGCAGGGCGAAAAGGTTGACCTCCGGAGACACATGAACCAAGGAGGGTGCAAGGACCATTTCTCCCCGTCCCGGCCGTTCCACTGCATGTTCTTCAGAACTCGAACCGGCAGGAGGCCCCTCAATATGAGTTGAAGGAGGAGGAGGCATACTTTCTTCCACCAGATCCCTCTGGTGACTGCTTTCCCGATGATGTCCGTCGTCGCCAGCGAAGGAGCAGGACCTGTATGTCCGCAGCAACCATCGATCAGCTTAACCCGAAAGATGTGAAGATATGGCAAATGAACCTCCTCACATGTCAAGACTTGACTTAGCTTACCAGGGGAGGGTTGCTGAAGCTGAGGCTCGCTCACAGCCATTGTATCCTCCTCACCAGTGACATCTGAGCCGAATGCAGCTGGTTCCTCTGCCCCAGCCGCCCCGAAGGTAGACGCAATTGGGTCAGCATCACCCGGCTGGAATTTAGCAACCTCGAGGATTAGCTCAATAGAGCCCACATCGCCCTGGGTTGAGATGTCAGCAACGGAAGAAACCTCAGCCGTCGCCGGGAGAACCCTGGTAGAAATAAGCTTGGCACTCATATCACTAATTAAAGTGGCTAGAGCCGGATCGACTTCAGAGACAGTAGCCGGCTCTCGAGAGTCCACTTCTCCTGACGCCTAAAAAGAACAGCAGAATGATCAGATCATAGTATAGAAAAGAAAAGCTAAAAAAGATGGTTATAATTCGATTCACCTCCGAAACAACATCAACATCCTCGCTTCTCTCCCTAATGATTGGCCCGCAAGGCTTGACAGCAGCCCGTTTCCGGGAGTAAGTTATGCCGCCAACAGCGGACTCACGCCTGCTTCGCTTGCGTGAAGGACCAGGCACAATAGGGGCTGATCTGCCACCACATTATCTGCAGGAGGGAGAGGCAAGTTATCGGGGTCATCCTCTTCGTCCGTATTGGTAGACTCTGAGTCTGACACATCAACTGCATTCCCCTTTTTTGTCCTCGTCTTAGCCCCTTTCGGCTTTTCTTCCAAGCCAGTACCAACAATAAAACTGGTACTTGGGTCAAAATCATAAGGGGGCTTGTTCACCATAACATGGTACAGAGCCGCCAAGTACAAAATTTGCCCTGACTCCCTAGCATCAGGCACAGGGAAGTTGGTGCGGGTGTGAACCGTTTTATACTAGTGCCAAGCCCGGATGCCGTCAAGGACACTTTCTTCAAAACCCAGGCAGGAGCTGGAATTGACCAGGAACATCTGACTGTACCCAAACTATCGGGAGAACCGACTGGGTAAGTAAGGCTCCAAGAAGACGAAGTTACGGTTGCGATATACTAGATGTGCAGGACGGATGTTCTGCAACCAAAGGAGCATTTTATCGGACAAGATGTGAGGAGGCCCAGTACCATCAAGATGTACACCATTCACTTCTTCATCAGTAAAATGAGGAACAGACACGAAAAAGGTGTATCTGTCCACTCTCGCCAGCGCCATCCGATAGGCTGGCATAGTCCTACACTCCAAGGGCATACGGCGATACTGGAAGATGAAAGCATTATCAGCAGTTAAGTCATCTTCTGGGCCAGGCCTCATCAAAGACTGGCAGTGCATCAACAGCCACCCTATCAGATAATGATAGGACAGCTCGATTCGTTCAAAGTCTTTCGCCGTATCACGGGCAATGACCTTGGACGAAAAAGTATGGAGGCCGCGATGTATGCTGCATACCATGGCAGGAAGGAGAGCTAGTCTGGCCTCAAAGACTAGCTTTACCGCAGGAAGGATAAAGTTACAGCTGATTCTCTCAATAGAGCCAGCCCCTCCCGAAACTACGCAGTTCCACAGCCATACCATCAGAAATCCTGCCAGAAGAGCCTTCTCGGATAACTTCTGAGTATCCTGATAAAAATAAGTAAAAGAGTCAGATTGACTACCAAATCTGTCGCCTGTGGTTTTTACCCTCTTGGCGGTCGACACCTGGTCCTGCACCTCCTTCCGGGTTCGAGGACTTCGGGGAGAAACCCGGCCTGAGGCGCCGAGATTAAAAAGGTAACTTAGCCAGGCCTTCGTATGAGGAAGGTTCCCTTCCGAGCTGTCGTTCTTTTTCTTCGACATCTGTTGGCACGTGCTGTGGTGACACAGCAATTCCCGATAGACAGTAACAAAGCCCGGGAACCTCTGCTGCAACTCCTCAAAGTCTTTATTTGTGGGGTATACGCTTCGAAGACTTCATTTCTCCAGGGCAGCCTAGAGACTTCACGCATCTCATGGAGAGCGAGTCCCATCTCTCCTCCCGGTGTAAAGAAGGTCCCCGTTCGGCAGTTGTACATTTCAAGAAGAGCAACGAAGAGTTTCTTGTTTATGGGCAAACCATAACAAGTTCCCCGAACGACATAATAGAGGCCAATCTCGCACAAGAGATTCTCGTATGTCCGCAAAATCCACGTGGTCAAGTTGGTCCACGAAGGGATGGGGTTCATCCAATTCAGCAGCGCCAACCGACTAGTGGGGTAGGACCCCTTCTGAGCAAGTTGGTTCTTGAAAGTGTCAGCCTGAGAGAACCGAAAGTTGGGACCCTGCACATTTAAGAAGCTACCCGGGGCCAACCCCATCACGTAGCAGCTGATCGGTGTCTTGCTCGCGACCGCCGACTCCAAGTTTCTTTTATAGTGAATATCACCCACAAACATACCCTACCGGCTCGGAGTCAAGGAGTCCACCATTTTTCTGTCCATTGGCAGCATGTTGAACCACGACAGTGGAAAGTGACGCTCCATCTGGGGAATATGGATCGCCATCCCGTTAGAAGAAAAACTCAAACTTTCAGATATATCTAAAACGTTGGGGTTTTTTTTACAATCAGGGCATCCCCAAAGAGGAACGCAGGTTTCAGGAGTTTGCCCTCCAATTCTCCGAGTTCATCATGCCCGAGAGAAAGTAGAAGGACTGGTTTTTGATATCTCTCAGCCTCTCCTCAGGTTCATCTTTGGGAAACTGGTCCGACATATAATCATCTAAATGATCGAACCTCACACCCACAGCAGATTAGGCTCGACCTACCAAGAGTTCTCCCGCAGGATTGACTGGCAACTTCACTGAAAAAAAGACAAAAGAAAGAAGTCAGAAGATAGCCTGAGAAAAACTACTTAATGTTTCTAAGATTATGCGGCTCTGATTAGGTGGGACTTCATGCGGCCCAGTTTATAAAGAGCTTATGCAGCTCTGTTTGGTGGGGCCCAGTTTATAAGGAGCTTATGCGGCTCTGTTTGGTGGGGCCCAATTTATAAGGAGCTTATGCGGCTCTGTTGGTGGGCCTTCATGCGGCCCAGTTCATAAGAGCTTATGCGGCTCTGTTTGGTGGGTCTTCATGCGGCCCGATTCATAAAGTGCTTATGCGGCCATGAGACGTCTCTCATGCGGCTCGGGCATGAGGCAAACTCTCATGCGGCTCAGTCATGAAGCAACTCTCATGCGGCTCGGACATGAGGCATACCCCATGCGGCTCGGACATGAGATGATCATGCGGCCCATACAGCACAACATATGCGGATTCATCACACTGAACTTAAGTAGTTCAATGAAGAGGAAGAGAGCATTATATGCCAAAGGCCCGCGCATAAAGAATGTGACATAGCCATTATGGTTAGGGTTCGAATCCATGCAGTTCTTCTCAACGCTCTTACCGTCAATAGCAGGATGAACGTCGGGGTGAACTAAGATCGCCGACGAAGAGGCAACTCCTTTGCCCTTCGCTGTAGCACTGGAGGAAGCCTTGGGAGCCATTAATGATCGAAAGAGGAGAAGAGACGGCGACTAGGGCACGAAAGCTTGAAGAAAGAAGAGAGTAAATAATCTCTCTCTTCAAAATTTTTTCATATTTATAGGCTGACAGGGGCGTATGAACCGATAGACACTTCGGATTTCGTGCTGCCTAGAAGATAAAGCCAACTCTTGGAATTCTATCCCCTTTTCATGCAAAAGACAACTCCGAATCGCCCAAACAAATCCAAAGTTTTAAATGCTGACTCTTGGAATTCTATCCAAAAGACGGCTTTAAATCAAAGAAGCAATTAATGCCGAAGATACAGGATGCCCACGTGGCATGAAAGCTATTATGCGGCCAGAGAAGCCTATGCGGCACGAAGAGCTCGACCCAGTATGCGGCCAAAGAATCCTATGCGTCATGCGAACAAACCCATGCTTCTTATTTAAAGTATTTCAATTTTTCAAATTAAAAACTTTGAAGGGGGTCTTGTAGAAGCATGGAAAAGTATAGGAATTTCTATACGGCCCAGAAGCTTCATGCGGTTCAGAAACTTCATGCGGCCCAGAAGCTTCATGCGGTTCAAAAACTTTATGCGGCCCAGAAGCTTCATGCAGTTCAGAAGTTTCATGCGGTTCAAAAGCTTCATGCGGCTCAGAAAGCTTCATGAGTAGCCACGTGGCCTTATACGGTTCGAAATAGGCCTATACAGTTGGCCATAATTACTCCGTACAGCTGGCCATTTATGCTCTGACACAAAGTGACAGCTCTGACAGAAATGATGGCTCTGACATAAAGAAGAGACGCGACATGCTTATAAAAAAACGAGAAAATCTTTATGATAGCTGTCACAGATTCACAAATTCTAAAAAAGTTCTTTATACGGATCGCCTGAGTGACCTTCATGCAGCTCGATTATGAGGCCACCCTCATGCGGCTCGGTTATGAGGCCACCCTCATGTGGCTCGGTTATGAGGCCACCTCATGCGGCTCGGTTATGAGGCCACCCTCATGCGGCTCGGTTATGAGGCCACCCTCATGCGGCTCAGTCATGAGACCACTCTCATGCGGCTCAATCATGGGGATAGTCCTTCATACGGCTCAGCCGTTATGCACCATTCATACGGCTCGTAATATAGCGGCAGATGGGACACGTGGCAGAAGTTGACTAAGTCTTAAACAACTCGGATTTATTGCAACCAATAGATCATAACAGTTCAGATTTATTGCAACCGACATAACAGTCCAGATTTATTTGCAACAAACAGATCAAGATTAATCATAACCAATCCCCAACAGCCCACTTCTCAAGGCGCAGTTACAAGGATGTGGCCACATGGCTGTACACTCCACTCATCACAAACTCCTATAAATAGCATGGGATTATTCCTTTAGACACCCACAGAGACATACAGAGCAAAAAGCACACAGAGAGAGAGCATTTTCTTCATCAGAGCCGAGGTTGCGTTCGATCGTCCAAGGAGTAAGACAGAGTTGATAGCACTTTCCCGAGCCTCTACCGTCACCCCCAGAATCCAAATTAAACAATTGTACTTGGATTGCTTTTCCTAGGTTTTGTTCCTAGGCTTTCTTTTGTACAAGCGAGTTTTTAATTATGAATTAAAGTTCAGTCCTCCCATAAAACTATTCTATTCTTTGATAATCAATGGCAAGCAGTGGTTTGGTGTCCGTATCGGACAATATTAGTGCCTTTGTGAATGTGCTTCATGAAATGCCCCAAAGGGGTTTTTATTCGAAATTTTGAAATCTTTTTGAATAGGAATGTAGATCTATACATTGCTTATGGGTTTGTGTTGCACTGGAGGCAAAATTCATGCTGTATCCGTGTCCAAATTGGGCACAAACCCGCTCGGACACGAGCCGCGCGCGTGTCCTACTGCTCGGGCACTGTAGCGGACACGATAAGATACTTCGTGTCCCCAAAATTGGTGGACATGTAGGACACATGACTGACACGGGGCTGATCAAGTTTCATGAGATTTCATCGAGTGGATCTCGAGAAATCTCATGCGCACGAATTTGGCTGACACTGCACGCACGAGAAAATCCCGACTGATACGCATTCGAATCACTCGACACGACACGTGTGGATACTGTGCAGGGTGACACATCACTAGTCCTAGACCCCCTATAGGACTGTGCACGAGCTCAACTCGTCTCGAGCTCTGTGTCGAGTCCAAATCGACTTGACACGCACGCACGAGGAGTTCGTTTGGCCGATTACTGATACTTACCCTTTTGTCTGTTTTGGCACTGTGTGTCCTGATTTTTGGACATGTAGGGACACTACTGGACACGTGGAATATATCTCTATGTCTGTGCACATGTATTCCTATTTGATTCGAGTTTACTTCTTTAATTTGTTTCGAATTGAATGTATCCATATCAACGAGTTCATTCTCAATTTCTTGACAGTTTTGAATTGGATTTTAAATTTGAATTTGATAATGGGTTTTACTTTTTTGAAAAGGTATTTGATGTTGTATAGACACCAGGTTGTTGTTGAAATTGTTGGGTCTCACAATTTGTTTTCTGAATAGGTTTAGATTGGATTTTCAAAATAGAGATATTGTATCAAATACTTATATATATATATATATATATATATATATATATATATATATATATATATATATATATATATATATATATATATATATATTCATGTGAAGCTGTGTTCATTCTCAGTTCTGTAGTTTATTGGGTGATTTCCAGATTTCTGAGAATCTTGTTGATGGATTTAAGTTATATATATAGCTTATATATATATTGTTCTAATTACATACATTGTTTCCTAAATGAATATATATATATATATATTTTATATATATATATATATATATATATATATATATATATATATAGAGTTCATTTGAGCTTATCTCTAACAGATGCCAACCTGTTAGAAGCTGTGTCTTTGAATCTAAAGACATTTGGTTATAATTTTCTTCCTGGATCTGAAACTATAGCAATAATCTATAGAGTTCATTTTAAGGTGTTAAATACTTTAGCCCCAAAGGCTAAACACCTTACTAAACCAGGACAGACTACTTTGGTAGAAACTAATCTTTTGACTACTAAGGTAGCTACTAATAGAATAATCAAGTGGGAAGAAATAAACTTTCCCAATGAATGGACCCTGAATATGGCTGTACCTTCGAAACCCATAATGGATTCGGAAATAGACCAAATAATTCAGACTCCAGATGGAGATGTGGAAGTTAGATTTACTCCACAAATAAAAGCCAGAATCTCCACATCAAGTTCTAGGAGATTCATAACTGAGAAATCCATCTCAGACAAGCAATCAGAAGCTGAATCTTCTAATATAGAAGAAAGTAAAATAAAAAAGCTTCAAATAAATGAATCTAATGTGGTTCACCCAATATATGCTTCCAAATCAGATTCTCAGTCATCTAAATTAGATGAGGAGCCGACAATGTCGGAAATGGCATTTAATTTTTAATGGATTATAGGCTCTCACCAGAGATGATTGAGTGCTGTAAGAAAGAATATTACAGCGAAGCAAATAGAGAATTTAGAGAATGGTTTCAACACCAATTCAAAGTTCATCAGCGTAAAGAATATAGAAAAATGTATGAAGAAGACCTTCCAAATATGCAGAAGGTACGATGGTTCCGAGATTGGTTTCTTGAAGAATATCTTAGTGGTAGAATAAGACATATAAATGTCATTGAGGAGCAATTTAAGATTTGGACCACTAAGGGAGGACAGAAAATAAAATCGCTATATCCTCCTAATGAATCTCTTAAAATATCTGCTCCGTTCAATACTAATATTGAGGCTAATTCGTTCTATAAGGCTATAGAACATGAGAAAGCCACAATAAAAGAGTTGCAGAAAATAATACTGCAAAATAATTATACTAATACCTTTATTCAAGTTATGGGTAAACAATTAACCCGAATAGAGGAAAATATTCAGAAGCTACATGATAAGTTTAATTCGCTTAAAGGAGTGGAGCTTCATGAGAGTCCTATTGTTAAACCCAAAATGGAAACAAGTAGGATTCCAATTAGACCTCCAATGGAAGTCACCGACTACAAGTTCAGATCTAAGTCAGAATTTACAAAGGAAGATCTGAAGGAGTTAGTCGAGCAATTCTGAAATCAAAGCGTTAATGTACTCTCTGAAGAAGAATTAGAGTACGAACGTCTTAAAGAGGAATTTTTGAATTATGATCCTAATAAGGCTAAGGATACACCTAAGCACCTTAATGTGCTACAAGGAGAATCCTCGGCCCAGAATGGTCAAGAGTCTGAATCTGACTCTAGGGAGACTTGTTCTACTCAAGATGAACAAGTTAATCCTATTGAATTAGAGGAAATGTATAATTCTTTTAATTCAGTTCAAAACTCTTTAGAAGCGGTTCAGAAAAATATGAATCGAGAAAGAGTTAATACTGTCAAATATGACAAACCCAATTTGATTAAATATTACTACAAAAGACCTTCTCCAATGGATGTTTTGTATGAGGAGAATGATTCTATAATTCAGAATCATTACTGTGCTGGAGAAATCTATGAATGGAACATAGATGGTCATTCTGATAAACAAATACATGACCAATTACATCGAATATTGATGTATTCCAATGTTGCTAAAGCCGCTGGTAATAATGATCGACAAATTGCTCTATTTGTCGCCAGTGGATTTACAGGCATCCTGCGAGGATGGTGGGATCATTACCTGAGTAATGAGCAACGAATGGAAATAATAAATGTTACTAAAACAGAAGATGGACAGCAGAAATCTGATGCTGTTTATACTCTAATATATAATATATTAGAACATTTCACAGGACATATTTCTGATGGGGGAAGAATTAGAACCCTATTACAGAATTTGCGATGTCCAACTTTGACTCATTTCAGATGGTATAAGGATACTTTTCTGAGTAGAGTCATGGCGCTGGATGATGCCAATGCATCACACTGGAAGTCCAAATTTATTGATGGATTGCCCAACCTCTTTGCTGAAAAAATACGGCAAAAGTTGAAAGAAAGGAATAATGGTGAAATACCATATCAGAATTACACCTATGGAGCATTAATCAATGCTTGTGTCCAAGAAGGCTTAGCTTTATGTAATGATTTAAAGCTAAGGAATCAATTAAAATCACAGAGGCTTTCGGAGAGAAAGCAATTAGGTAAATTTTGTAGCCAATTTGCTGTAGATGATTACAAGCCTTATGATAAGAAAGGAAAGGCTAAGAAAGATTATAGTAGAGAAAAGGGAAATAAGCCCTACTATAGGAGAAGAAAAAAGAAGAAATATCCCCAGCAATACAAGGAGAAAGAAAAGGGGAAAGAGAAGAAATCTTCTCATAAGAGGAAATCCTCTAAAGAAATAAAATGCTACAAATGTGGTAAAATAGGTCATTATGCTAATAAGTGTTATACTAAGAAGAAAATCCAAGAAATAGAGGATGAAGGGTTAAAGAAAACCCTGTATAAAATACTGATAAATTCTGATGAAGAATTAGGTTCATCAGACGAGTCTAGTGATGACGAGTCAATTAATATGTGTGAATGTGATAGTGAATGTAGCTGTGAGGAATGTTCCAATGAACATGATCTTGAGTATTATAAATCCATAGTCGAAATGAATGGATTGTCAATTAATGTATTGACTGCTCAAGATAAAGGAGAGATAATTAAATCTCTGTTATCTACTGAAATCAGTAGAAATGCTAGAGAAAAGTTAATAGATTTTCTTAGCATAGAATAGAAATCAACCAGTGGTTCCTTGAATGAGGAAGGAACTAATAAGAAAGAAGAATTTTACAGCATGGATGAAGTCCTCCGAAGATACAGAAATAAGGAGGTAAAAGCTGTAACAATACAAGATCTCCAAAATGAGATTAAAGTATTGAAAAAAGAAATAAAAGAGTTAAAATCTCAAGATGAGATGACTCAGATAAGACTGTCTAATTTGGAGACGGTAGCAAAGAATATGATAATTCATAATACTGAGCAAGGGGAAAGCTCAAAAAGAAGTAATACTTCTACCCCTGGAGTTTCTGATGAGGAAACTGAGCCTCAACAGAAATTAGAGAAAATAGATCTCTATGTTACCCAAAAATGGTACATTCAAATAGATTTACTCATTAATAATGAGTATTATATTAAGAATTTGATTGCACTAGTAGATAGTGGTGCAGACCTTAATTGTGTTAAAGAGGGTGTGATTCCAATAAAATATTGTGAACGCACAACTCAAACACTGAGTGCTGCGAATAATAAAGCATTAACAGCACCATATAAGGTTACAGATGTTAATGTCTGTAAAAATTCCGCCACCATACCACTACAATTTGTGGTAGTTAAGGAAATAACTCAACATGTTATTCTAGGAACCCCTTTCCTAGAAAAACTTATGCCAATAAAGAGTATTAATTTGAAGGGAATTTCTGCTGTGTATAAGGGTAGAGAAGTAACCTTTGACTTTATTCGTGATCCAATGATCAAAATCCTCAATGAAATAAGAGAAATTGATTTTAAAGAAAATCAAATCAATTTTTTCAGGGAGGAAATAAGGCAAATACAAATCTCTGATCAATTAAATAAGCCAGAGATGAAGGATAGGATACAACAAGTTGAAGAAGAATTTAAGCTTCAAACTTGTAGTAATCTTCCAAATGCTTTTTGGGATCAGAAACAGCATATTGTTTCACTTCCATATGAGGATAGCTTTAATGAGAAAGATATCCCTACTAAGGCAAGGCCATGCCAAATGAATCAGCAATATCTGGAAATATGTAAAAAAGAAATACAGGATTTAATAGACAAAAAGTTAATAAGGAAATCATACTCGCCATGGAGTTGCACAGCATTTTATGTAATGAATAATGCTGAAAGAGAAAGAGGTGTACCAAGATTGGTAATCAATTATAAACCTCTTAATAAGGTTTTGAAATGGATTAGATATCCAATCCCTAATAAGAGGGATTTGCTCAACAGAATTGTTAGAGCAAGGATATTTTCCAAATTTGATTTAAAATCAGGCTACTGGCAAATCCAGATAGCTGAACAGGATAGGTATAAGACTGCATTTACCGTTCCATTTGGGCATTATGAATGGAATGTTATGCCCTTCGGACTAAAGAATGCTCCGTCCGAATTTCAGAATATAATGAATGAAATATTCAATAATTATTCTGAATTTATTTTATCATACATTGATGATATATTAATATTTTCTAATTCTCTTGATGAACATTTTAAGCACTTGAAAATTTTCAAGCATTTGGTCATCAAGAATGGGTTGGTAATATCAGCACCAAAAATGAAGTTGTTCCAAACAGAAATAAGATTTTTGGGACATAATATAGCCAATAGAACAATAATTCCTATTGATAGAAGTATTGAATTTGCTTCTAAGTTCCCCGATGAAATAACTGATAATAAGCAGTTACAAAGGTTTCTTGGGGCTTTGAACTATGTTTCTGACTTTTACAAGAACATAGCTCAAGATACAAAAATTTTGTATCAAAGATTGAAGAAGAATCCACCTGCCTGGTCAGAAGAACATACTAAGGCAGTTAGGATAATAAAGCAGAAGGTTAAGAATTTACCTTGCTTACATTTAGCAAATGTTGAATGGTTTAAAATTGTGGAAACAGATGCTAGTGATATTGGTTATGGAGGCATCTTGAAGCAAAGAAACCCTGAGACTAATAAGGAAGTCTTGGTTAGGTTTTGCTCGGGTAAATGGAATGATACCCAACTTAATTACTCCACAATAAAGAAAGAAATTCTTTCTATTATTAAATGCATACATAAGTTCCAAGATGATCTGCTTAATTAGAAGTTTTTGCTCAGAATAGATTGTAGCTCTGCAAAAACTGTCTTGGAAAAGGATGTTAAAAATCTAGCTTCTAAACAAATATTTGCTAGATGGCAAGCTGAATTAGCAATTTT
Organism: Iris pallida; assembly: GCA_029216955.1. NCBI lineage: Eukaryota > Viridiplantae > Streptophyta > Magnoliopsida > Asparagales > Iridaceae > Iris > Iris pallida. The sequence goes on along the minus strand of JANAVB010008400.1, from coordinate 27,427,841 downwards.
TGATTTTGATATTGAATATATTAAAGGTGAAGAAAATAGTCTTCCCGATTTTCTAACTCGCGAATTTTTGCAGAATGAGCAGACGCGATAAGGGCAAGCAGCCCTGGAAGCCTCCCAAATGGGAGCAACCCAAAAATAGAAAGACTCACAGGAGGCAGGACCAAATTCCTGTCCGAAGAAATATTATTGCTTCGGCTGATAATGTATCCAATGAGCAGCAAAGGGAAAGATTTTCCTATCAAGAGGCAGCTACGCTTGCTGAAATGGAGACAATTTACACTCAAAAATTAGCTGAGGAAGACATCATATGTCTAGATCGAAATGACATTCCTGTGTCCCAGGATAATTGGGATCCCTGGCAACTCAAAGAAAAATACTTTGAGAGAAATTTTTATCCCATAAAAATGAGGGCGAGGGTACACTATGAAGGAATGCTTTGCTCAACCAATTCAGCAAAAATTGAGCACTTTAGGCAGAATCCTAAAGATCCGCATTCAGAAATTGTATATAGTAAAATTACTATATATAAAATCCTTACACCTCAATCATGGGGTTTACATCCTAATTTCGAGAGGGCAATGCTCTTCAGAAATAATACTACTTCAATGAAGTTCACATACTGGGATTATATTGATGCTTTCTTTTATGTGTTCTACTATGAGAATGACAAAAGGAGGCATTCCTGGTTCATTAAGATATGTCCTAAAATATTAGAGCAGGACATTCCCACCTGGTTTAATAAGTGGTGGAATTACTTTGGAGCAAACCTGGAAATATTGTCAGGACCATTGCTCAATTTGTTCGACGAATGGGTCGAGAAGGCAAAAATTTGCCAAAAGAAACAGAATTTTTATGATGAGGAGACAACTATGTTATTTTTCGTCTCTAACAATATTACCCACATCGTGAAGTGGTCTCTCAAATGTGCAGATGGAGAATTTGGAATTTACAAATTAAAAAGAATTTTTCTCATCAAATGGTGGAATAGAATTGATGAGAAAGAGAAAATAGCAGAAATTAAGGCATCACTCGCAGCGGAAGCCAAAGAATCAGTTCGGCTGCAAGAAGAGAAAATAATGGATTATGAGGATAATTACCTGAGAAAATTCAAAGATCATATACTCAGGAAAAATCCTAAAATATCTAAAGAAGAATTGAAAAATAAATGTCGCAAATATATTTATTCTCAAATGAAGGAAATATTTGGCGACACTATGCTTCGAGAATTAGAGGATGATGAATCAATGAGATCATCAGAAGCGTCCGTTGCAGCAGCTCATAGCGATAAGGAAGAATCTTCCGCAGAGAGCAATAATAAAGTGGTGGTTGAATCATCCGCCAGTCATGCGCCACGAAGGCGACCCAGAAATAGTGAAGATGATGGGAAATAAAGGACAGCTGTGCGGCAGGAAAATAAAGGTGGAATTGATGAAGACAGCCACGAATATTGATAATTGTGGACGTGGGGCCTACAATCAAGAATTCGGCCAAAATCAAGATAAGAGAGAATCTCCTTTAATAAAGAAAAAGGAGATATGACATAAAGCTGTCGGGACACGTATGTGCCTAATACACTACGTGTACCTCCAATAATTCACTCGAGGCGGTGCTTCTGGACAGATGGCTTGTAATAACCTGATACTGCCGGTTGGCTTCGGGTGTGTTTGTACTATAAATAGAGGCCTTCTTCCTCATTTGTGTGTGCAAGTTTGTACTAGTTTTTCTATTTTCCTCTGTAAGAGTGTGAGTTTGTGAGTGCCTGTACTACTACTATAATTAATAAAAGTTCAAGTTTGCTGATATTGTTCTTCTACTCTTCTGGCCTCTTTGAAGATCCTGTCTATACATATATAAAATATATATATATATATATATATATTTTTTTTATATAAAATATATATATATATATATATATGTAAAAAATGTATAAATATATATATATATATATATATATATATATATATATATATATATATATATATATATATATATATATTTATACATTTTTTTTTACATATATATATATATATATATATATATATATATATATGCACATCGAGTCGTGGTGTACTGGTAACACCACCGTGCACCGGGGGTGCGGGCCGTGTTCGAGCCCTCCCTCCCACGGAGGTGGCTGGGTGGCGGTGGCCACGGCCTCCGGGCCAAGGTCGGGTGGAGTCGTCCAGATACACACATGCTTCCTGCTACCTTATATTATATACACATATATATGTATATATTTTTTTTTTACACATATATGTATATATATATATCCTAATGTAAATATCTTGAATATAAATATGTATATATATATATTTGTTATTGTTTCTAAAGGATATAGTCTAGGCTTATGAATCAGTTTAGGTTGAGCCAATGTGCCTAAATTGGCCGAGTTGACTATCAAGTCGACCAAGTTGACAAAAGTCAACTTTAAGTCAAACTTGATCCAAATCGACTCAAATGAGCTTAGAATGATTAGATAAATTGTGTTTGACCTAAAAATTAGTAAATGGACTAGTTGACTTATTGTTGACCATGTTTGATCAGAGTTGACCAGGTCTGACCAGAGTTGACCAAGGATTGACTTTGACCTAGAAGGACCTAGAATCATTTAGAATGTATTGTAGGCTATTCTTATTTCATGTTAGACATGTTGTGACCTGTGTTGCTCTAAATAGGACTCAGATACTCCAGCTCAGACTCATATTCTCATCTGACAACCAGGATATCGGACGAGTACATTCTCTGACCGATTCATACTTGTTAGGAATAATATTCTTGTTATATTTTAATTTACTTGATGCTGACACGATATTATCACGGATTAGTACTATATGGATCTTTACATGAGATGTTATCCCCCTTGGTTGCATCGAATACATCGTGTCATGTACTTTTAACGAACATCATGTATTTTATGAAATCTTATTATTCATCTATACTCATGTGCTCTCATGTACTCTCATGATCTCATGAGCTTCATGTATAAACTATCATGTACGATAACATAACCTGTCTAGATCCTTGTGTATTGATTGGGGCATGGGGGAGTATAAATAGTCATGTGAACAATTCCAAAGTAGTGTAATCATGTACAAACTCTTTAGTGTAATCATGTGCAAATCAAGCCATTCACATGTCTATCTTGTACTCTAAATTACATAGTCACTTACAGTTCTCTTTTATCATATATAGATAGCTATGTTTATCAGTTTCTCTCTTCCTTTTTATGCTTATTTCTTACAGCGTTTCATGTATCTTAACCTATCACATGCTTTATATTTCCTGTCAAGATATGAACTGCGTGAGATGTATTGTGCTCGTTTCCGTCCTGATTGGACTGTTGAAAATATTACAGGTGATGAGGAGGAGTTCTGTCCTACATAGTATGGCACTGGCTTAGATGATATTGGTGACTTGGACCCTCAGGAGGATCCTACAGTTGCTGAGGACTTACCTATTGTATAGATTAGATCTCTAGACTAGTTTCCTATTAGTTGTGTAATTTCATGTACTTTCAGTTTCTGGATATTGGTGATGTTTGTATATTCAGATATTACTCTCATTTGTAGCTGGCTGGAGATTATTTCTTTATCTTATCTTTACATCTATTCTCTTTATTCTACCTTAGATGTTGTGAAAGAGTTGTACCTTTATATTGTCCTCCTTTTGGAGCATATATTATTGTACATGTATGGTTATTACTAGATGTTGTGACCTAGGACAGCGTTCTACCGCCGACACTGTGGCGTAGGCTGGACGTACCCACTTCTCGTGCCCTTATACTGGGTACGGGTCGTGACACATATTTAGTGGTGGCCCATGCAGGTCCAAGTCACAACTAGTGCAATTTTGTAGCAGTACTCGAACTAGAATATCACTACAGCCTGCAGTAGGATATAGGATATAAGTTAAGGTACTCAATCATATTAGGAAAACTCTTATCTAATTCTTGCTGCTAATTGCCTTCTTTTGAAATGAACTGTCCTCCTTTGATTATATCGCTTCCTTCTCAGTAATTGATTCTTTGTTTTGATCTGTCTTCAGGATGGTGGAGACACGATCGCAGCGCTCTGGTCTAAGGGATACTGCTGAAAGGTCTACCACTTCTCGCCCGACTCAGCAGGACCCAGGGACTATAGAACCTCTTGTTCCAGCTCAGGTGGGACCGTCTGTAACTTTTTGGGGTACTCTTCTACCGGTTTCGAGAAATACCCCAGGGGTTCAGGGGATGCCACCACCACCACCTCAAGGGACAGTTGATATGGGGCAGTTCTTTACCTTCATGCAGCAGATGATAGAGACTCAACGATGCCAGGCAGAGGATATGAGGCAGGGCATTGACAATGCCCATCAGCTATCCATGGTGGCAGTAGAGAAGGTGACTGCCTAACCACAGGAAGGGCAGATACAAGCGTACCAGCCAAGGACTCCGGGCATTCAGGACTTTCAGAAAATGCGGTCGCGAGACTTCAAAGGTACCGAGGGTATTCTATATGCCGATGACTGGATCGAGCATGTAGAGGAGATCATTCGTCTTACAAAGATACCAGCTAGGCTTCAGATAGAAGCAGCGGGCAGCCAGATGCAGGACCTTGCCCGCACATGGTACCAGACCGACCCCAAGGTCGGTACACAAGGGCAGACTTGAGAGGCTTTCAAGAAGCTCTTCAAAAAGAAGTTCTTTTCTGACACAGCACTTGGCGCCTTGGTGATGCAGTTCAAAAATCTGGTCCAGAGGAATCAGACAGTAGAAGAGTACGCTAGAGAGTTCTGCCGTCTGGGAAGATTTGTGGAAGGCCTTAGCAAGACAACAAAGGCTAGGAGGTTCAGGAAGGGCTTGATTAAGAAAGTTAAGTCCTTGACCAAGAGCAATAGAAATGCTACTTTCGAGAAGATTTTGACGGGAGCTATGGCAGCGGAGGACGACATCAAACTGAAACTGAAGAGGTAGTGATTCACATGGAGCCAGCGATAGTGGAGGCCTGGCTAAGAGGCCCTATTATCAGCAGCAGCATCAGCAGAAGCCATTCCAGTAGCAGCAGTTCCAGAGTCAGGGTCGTGCACCTTTTCAGCAGAAGCAGATATCGCTGGTGCCTAGACACCAGCAAGTCATCAGTTGTACCTTCTGCGAGAAGGCGGGATATGTGTAGAATGAGTATAGGAAGAGGCTAGGCAAGTGCCTCCTTTATGGTTCAGCGGAGCACCAGCTGAGGGACTATCCCATGTCTTCGGGACGTACAACTCAGGGAGGAGGAGTCAAGGCTCCGGCAGGACAGCAGAAGGGACCCTTGACGATCCAGCAGCAAAAGTTTACCTAGCACTAGCTACAGACCAGAGGAGGTCAGCAGGGGCGAGCCTTCGCCATGTCAGTCGAGGATGCAGAGGCAGTGGGAGATCAGATAGAAGGTTCTCTTCTTCTCGACTCCATTCCTGCATTCGCTTTGTTTGATTCGGAGTCTTCCCATAGTTTTGTGTTTGTATCTTTTGCTGTTAGACACTAGCTTTCTTCTGAATCATTGCCTAGGACTTACAAGATCATGACAGGGGGTGGTATCATCCTCGTCCATGATGTTTGCAAGGATCAGAAAGTAGTTTTGGGAGGCCGAGAATTGGATGTGAGTATGCTCGTAATGTCATTACCGAACAACGATATTGTACTCAGTATGGATTGGTTGAGCAGGCACCATGCCATTATAGATTGTCGCGGTGATAGAGTTCTCTTCAGAGTACCAGGAGAGCCAGAGTTCGAGTTCACCAGACGGGAGATGAACCAGAGCAGCGGAGTCTTCTGCGGAGCTTCAGTAGAGGAGCAGAGCATGCCACATCCATTGATAGCTGAGTTCATAGATGTATTCCCGGAGGAGTTGCCAGGGTTACCTCCAGACAGAGATGTGGAGTTCTCTATAGATTTGGTGCCCGGTACAGAGCCGATATCGCAGCACGTCTATAGAGTGAACAACAACGAGCTAGTGGAGTTGAAGAAACAGGTGGATGAGTTGTAGGACAAAGGCTTCATCCGATCGAGTTCTTCACCATGGGGTACACCAGTACTCTTTGTGTCGAAGAAGGATGGGTTGGTACGGATGTGTATCGACTACAGGGCTCTCAACAGCCTCACGATCAAGAACAAGTACCCGCTGCCGAGGATCGATGATCTGTTCGATCAGTTGAGCGGAGCGAAGGTATTCTCCAAAATTGATCTGAGGTCAGGTTACCATCAAGTGAAGATGAAGAAGGAGGACATTCCGAAGACAGCATTCAGGATACGGTATAGCCAGTTTGAGTTCATGGTGATGCCGTTTGGGTTAACTAACGCCCCGGCGGTGTTCATGAACTTGATGAACAAGGTGTTCCACCAATACTTGGACAAGTTCGTGGTGGTGTTCATTGACGACATCGTGGTGTATTCAACGACATCGTGTTGTATTCGAAGACCCCAGAGGAGCACGAGGAGCATTTGAGAGTGGTTGTAGTGACTCTCAGAAAGGAGCAGCTTTACAGCAAGCTTTCAAAGTGTGAGTTTTTTGGACCAAGTTGATTTTCTAGGTTATGTTGTGACCAGAGATGGGATCTCAATAGACCCGAAGAAGATCAGAGCAGTTGAGGCATGGATAGCATCGAGTTCAGTTGCGGAGATCAGGAGCTTTCTGGGATTGGCAGGATATTACAGGTGGATCGTTCAGGATTTCTCCCGGATTGTAGAGCCATTGACTAGGCTGACCCGGAAGGACGCTGAGTTTGTCTGGTCAGAGGAATATCAGATTGCTTTCGATGAGTTGAAGAAGCGACTGACGATAGCCCCAATTTTGACATTGCCATCAGGATTAGGCGGGTTCACTATCTACAGTGACGTCTTAGGGAAGGGTCTGGGTTGTGTCTTGCAGTAGCATGGGAAGGTGATTGCCTATGCATCCATGAAATTACGTTCGTTTGAGAAGAATTACTCTACCCATGATTTAGAGTTGGCGGCAGTTATCTTTGCTCTTAAGTTGTGGAAGCACTATCTATACGGAGAGCGTGTGGAGATCTTCACAGACCACAAAAGCTTGAAGTTTGTGTTTACACAGAAAGAGCTCAACATGAGGCAGCGCAGATGGTTGGAGTTGATGAAGGACTTCGACATTTTTTGCAGTATCACCCAGGGAAGGCCAACGTGGTTGCCGATGCCTTGAGTAGGTATCCGATAGCTATGTGTTTGATGATGGATTGTCACTTGTTAGCATATTTAGAGATCCTGGGATCGAGGTAATTGTGTCAGGAGTTCAGATGCAGATATGGGGCCTTCAAATTCAGTCAGACTTGATAGAGAGGATCAAGTCGACTCAGTTCGAGGATGTTACTATGCGGTGTATCCGTGAGCAGGTTTGAGCAGGATTGGTGGATGATGAGTTTATTCTTACAGAGGATGGTGCATTGAGGCACGATTCCAGACTGTGTGTGCCTAGCGGAGAGCTTCGGGAGCAGGTTATGCAGGAGGTCCATCATTCTCAGTACTCTATGCATCCAGGTGCCAACAAGATGTATAGGGATCTGAGGAGCATGTATGGTGGTATGGGATGAAGCGGGAGGTAGCTCGCTTCGTAGCCATATGCTTGGTCTGTCAGCAAGTTAAGGCAGAGAGGCAGAGGCCAGGAGGACTATTACAGCCATTGCCCATTGCCACGTACACCAGAAGAAAAAGACGCGATTTGGGTCATCGTAGACAGGTTGACCAAATTAGCCCACTTTTTGCCATTTAAAGTAGGTAGGTCAATGGAGAGGCTAGCAAAGATGTATATGTGGCAGATTGTCAGGATACAAGAAGTTTTGATGAGCATTGTCTCGGATCGGGATAGTCGCTTTATATCCCATTTCTAGCGGAGTCTGCAGACTAGTTTGGGCACGCAGCTCAAGTTCAGTACTGCATACTACCCTCAGACGGACGGATAGTCAGAAAGGACTATTCAGACACTCGAGGACATGCTGCGGACTTGTTTCTTGGATTTTGGAGGCTCCTGGGAGGATTATTTGCATTTAGTGGAGTTTGCATACAACAACAGTTTCCAGGCCAGCATTGGGATGTCACCATTCGAGGCACTGTATGGGCGTAGATGTCGTATACACTTGTCTTGGGATGACATTGGAGAGCAAACTTTTTTGGGACCTAAGATGGTTGTTGACGCAGCCGAGAAGGTGAAGCTCATTAGAGATTGACTTTGCATGGCGCATGACAGACAACGGCATTGGACCGATAGCCACCGAAGACCTTTGCAATTTGAGGTACAGCTTCGACTTAGGATTAGGATTTTGTTTATTTTTTTATTTTTGTTTGATCTTGTGATTGTTATAGTTAAGCTTGAGACCATGTTATTGCTAGGTTGGAGATCTGGTGTTCCTGAGGATATCTCCGACGCGTGGTACTATTCGCTTTAGTGGAGGTGGAAAGCTTAGTCCGTGTTTCATCGGACCTTTTATCATTAGCGGAAGAGTCGGTGACGTGTCATATAGACTGGACTTGCCCCCTGTATTAGAGGGAGTCCACAATGTATTTCACGTGTCACAGTTGAGACGGTATGTGGCAGATCCTAGCCATGTACTGGACCATTCTGAGATCGAGGTGGGCCCTACTCTTAGTTATCCAGAACAGCCTGTGGAGATTCTGGATCGATGGAAGAAGGTGCTGAGGAACTAGACAATACCCTTGGTTCGCGTAGCTTGGTGGCACCACTCTCCAGGTGAGTCTACCTGGGAGAGGGAGGATGAGATGCGCGAGAAATACCCTTATCTTTTTCAGCCGTGAGGTATGAATTTTCTATCCTTCTCATTTATTCAGTTTTGTCTTTAATTTCAAGGACAAAATTCTTTTAAGGAGGGTAGATTTATCTCATCTATTTTTCTAGTTAAGGGTATTTTGGTAATTGTATATTATTTTGATTATTTTAATATATTATATTATTAGTGTTGTGATTATTTGGTCTTTTGATAGTATAGCCTTGGTGCAACCAAGCTTAGTGTCTCACCATGACTTAGTGACTTAGTTAGCATGATTAGTTAGTATTAGTAAATCCTATTCTAGTTAGTTTCAGGTTAGAAGCTAATTAGCAAGTTTGAATAGAGGCTAGTTAGAAACCATTGAATTAATGAATCATTTTTAATCATAGGAAGAAGTCCAAGCCCAACTGTTAGGAAACCCTAGCCCACCCATGTTGTGGCCGGCCAAGTTAGGTCAAGGAGAACCTTATTTAATATCTCATAGTGAGAATTGTTTCTTCTTTCCATTCCTCCTCCTTCTGGCAAAACCCTAGGTAAGTATTCTTCCTATTTTCTTCATTTCTTCTCCTTTTAAACCCTAGTCTCTTGCATTGGGTTCTGATCTATGTATATGAATTGTTGATGGTGAGAAAACTCAGATTTGAAGAGCATCAGAGTTTTGGAGTCGTAAGGAGGAACGTCACTTTTGGAGCTTTCTAAAGGAAATTCACCCCCAATAGGTAATCTCTCCAAAACCCTTTAATTTCGTGAATTTTTCCCGTAGATGCATCCATCTAGGTGTCCCCTAGCTGTAGGATGAGTTTTGTAGGAATTGATGGTTGTTTGGTGTCCGTATCGGACACGTATCAGTGTTTTTGTGAACGTGTTTGATGAAATGTCCCAAAGGGATTTTTATTCAAAATTTTGAAATCTTTTTGAATAAGAATGTAGATCTATACATTGCTTATGGGTTTTCCTATTTTGAGAAGGTATTTGATGCTGTATAGACACCAGGTTTTTGTTGAAATTATTGGGTCTCACACTTTGTTTTGTGAATAGGTTTAGATTGGATTTTCGAAATAGAGATATTGTATCAAATGCTTATATGTATATATATGGTTAATTGATATATTCACTTGAAGCTGTGTTCATTCTCAGTTCTGAGATTTATTGGGTGATTTCCAGATTTCTGAGAATCTTGTTGATGGGTTTAAGTTATATATATATAGCTTTTATATATATTGTTCTAATTACATACATTGTTTCCTATATGTATATATATATATATATATATATATATATATATATTATATATATATATATATATATATGTGTGTGTGTGTGTGTGTGTGTGTGTGTGTGTGAATCCTTTTCTTTTAATATTGAATTTTGTTTGATTGAGTAGAATCTCAATTTTACTGAGATTGGGTGGTTTTCCTTCATATAGAAAATATATATATATATATATATATATATATATATATATATATATATATATATATATATATATAATATAATATAAAATATATATGTGTGTGTGTGTGTGTGTGTGTGTGTGTGTGTGTGTGTGTGTGTGTGTGTGTGTGTGTGTGTGAATCATTTTCTTTTAATACTGAATTTTTTTTGGTTGAGTAGAATCTCAGTTTTACTGAGATTGGGTGGTTTCCCTTCGACCGACTTACAAATTTTTGTCCGACGTATCATCGTATCTTTCATTGATACGACTCTCCGTCCTATCGTTCCAACCGATTATCGAAGAACACTTGCATCAACATACCGTCATATAAATTTCCAATCGAGTCTCGGTACTCTTCCGTCTGTTGCGAACAAACCTTTCGTAAATTATGCAATGTGTCGGTGAAATCCATCGCACAAGTGGTATTACATATACCACTCAGAATCGAGCCATCCATTGCATACATGGTATGGCATATACCACTCAAAAATCAAGTCATTTCTCTCGCATCATACTCGGTATGAACCAACAGTCTATTCCAACTTACGATTTGTGCAGTGATCATGCCGATCACAACCGTAACTTTTGATTAATCAAAATCCGACACAATTCGGCCAACGTATTAATTTGTCAACACAAGTTCGGTGTACAACCAAATGATTCGTTCCCATCGACTTACGACTTTAGTTCTTTCCGTTGTACCTCGTACAAAAATTTATTTTCGCTTCCGTTGCATCTCGTGTAATAATTTATTTCTGACATTCGTTGTACCTTGTACAATAATTTATTTCTGACATCCAAAGTAAATGTTCGAATCAGTTTAACACATTCAATATCAACTTTTATTTTTTATTGCAACGCATCACTCACAATTCAACTTGTTGCAATTGATACATCAATATTCCACGACTTTCAATATATCGATGCAACCAATATTTCTTATATCGACTGTTGCATTGAAACAACAAACATGTCTATTCATATTTCTTAACTTGTTGCACTTACAGCAACGAACATCTCAATTCATATCTCGTAACTTGTTGTACTTGTGTAGAAGCCTAAAAAATACACTCAGCACCCTGCACTACTCATAAGAAGCTCCAACATTCAGATCTTCAAGTGGTGCCAACCATCAAATGGCGCCATACATTATGTGGCGCTACCCGCCATATGGTCATCTTCTCGGAGAAGCTAAACAGCTATCATCATGACTGACAGTACGTCAGTCGAGAAAAATCTGTTCGAATCTCGAGCGCGTGGCGCTTGAGGAGATTTGGTCAGACATGTTAAATCCGCCATTAATGACCAACAGCTGTCTCGTGCCATCTGCAATTGGCACGAGATGATCATTAGTATCCTATCAGTCAGTGGCGCCACTCAGCAAGTAGGACCTGGCGTCACCCAGCAGTGGGTGCCATTTGATCAAATCATCCTGAAGCAGTTAGATTATATGTCACACATGCCACTAATCTCGAAGAAAGTGTACGTGACACTGCCCATGACCAAGTGCATATCAATCACAGCATGCCATGCGTCCAAGCAGTTAAACTAACCATTCGCGCCGAGGGGTGAATGGCGCACCACTTGCAGCGTGCGCCGATCAGGATAACTACTTAACAGTTATCTCTAAAACTCTATAAATAAAGTTTCAAATCACTTGCAAAGCATCACTAATGATCATAATCTCTTGAGCACTTACTACAGCACTCTCCAAAGGCTATCTTCTTCGACATCACATCGTCCAAGGGATAAAGTGATTATTTTCTAATCAGATTCCTATAGTTGTACTTCCCCAAAAATCAATTGTACTACTGTACTCTTTTCTTAGTTTGTAATCAAACTTTTGTTTTTGCAAACAAAATAGCGACTCTGCTGGGGACGACTTTCTTCTCTGACGAGAAAGTGACAACTCAATGTGATGTTGCGTTGGTCGGCACGACACAAAAGACTTTGGTCGTGCAAGTCGACCAAACTGCCTACGAAGCCATGATTGGCGCAGGGGGTGCCAAATGTACCACTGTTGCTGCCAAAAATAGGACACGAACTGTCTGGACTCCGAAGTCCTCCAGCGCACCAATTATGACTTCTACGTCAAGCTTGGAGAAAAACTCTGTAGCTACTTCCTCATCCTCACCAATTCTGAAATTGGTAGAGAGTGCTCAAGCTACTACCCTGGCGCCAACTATGGGACAGCGCCACATGGCCACCTCTTCTTCTTCCCCAGTTCTAAACTCGGTGGAGGGTGCGCCAATCACTGCCCAGGCGCCAACTAAAGGAGAGTGCCCCATGGCCACTTCTTCTTCCTTACCAATTCTGAAATTGGTAGAGGGTGCGCCAGTCACTACCCAGCCGCCAATCAGGGGACAACGCCGCATGGCCAATCATTCTTTCTCCCCAGTTCTAAACTTGGTGGAGAAGATAATCACTACTGCCCCTACGCAGAACAAAGAAAAGTGCCTCATGGCCTCTCCTTATCATTCCCCAGTCCTGGACTCGATGGAAAATGCGTCTGATTGTGCCTCCGTGCCAGTCAATGCAAGAACGCTCCTGAGTAGAAGGTCTATTTCTCTTGGCAAAGACAATCAAATCAATGCCAAGAAACTAGACTCTGCTCAAGGTCCGTTTTTTACTGCTCACCTACGTTATGCCAAACGCACTGGAACAGGTGTCACCACCACATTTTAAAAAAGGGTATTTTGGTAATTGGTAATTTTTTTGATTATTTTAATATTATTTAAATTGATGAATTGTATTAGTGTCTTGTTGGGTGAAACCTTAGAACTACATTGATTAGACGATAGCCATAACCATAGAAACTTGATTAGAAAGATTAGGCAAAATAAGTGAGACTCTAACCTAGCTAGATTATCATTTTGAACCTATTTAGTAACTTAGAACAAAAGCCACATTGGGCACTTTCCTTAAAAGACTTAAAATGACCTGTTAGGAAGGCTTTTACTCAAATTGCACCCAACCAAAACCCTAGGGCAACCTATGGCCAGCCACACAAGCCTCTCCCCCTTGCTATTAATAGCCTATCTAGCCTCCTTCTTCCCCCTTTTATTACAAACCCTAACCCTAATTTGTGTTCTTCCCCAAAATTGCCCCCATTCCTCAAATTGAGTCCAAATTACCTCAAACGAATTGCAAACTCTTCTCCTTGAAGTGAGGAAGCCTCTATTGCCTAGCTTGGAAGGATTTGGAGTAATTTGGCCATTGGAAGTTGAAGGGGATCTCCTCTTGAGCTTGTTTCATTGAGATTCCAACTCTCAATTGGTAAGATCCTCTAAGCCCTTCAAATTTTCATTCCTTTGATATAGATGCATTCATTAGGAGTCCCTCATGCATTAGGAAGAAGTTGGATCTATTTCGGATCGATATGATGTGCGTATTACGAGAGTATCGAATACGTACACCAAGTATTCGATGAAATGACTCATATGACTATTATTACTTAAATTTTAGTTTTGTTTTGGTTTTATTTTGGGCAATATGTTGTGTTAATAAGGTAGGGTGCTAACTTGTGTTATTGGATTGATTTGGAGAGGATATATGCATTTGGGGGTTGGGTTTAGAAGTGTCCTGTACTGTTCTATCCATGTTGGACAAAGGTTTATTTGTAGGCTACTTGTCTAATATATGTGATCTGTGATTGATAGATACAAATTTGGGATCAGTCATCTATACTCTAATGTCGACCTTACTATGGTTAAATTCATTACATTGGTTAACCCCTACTAAACCTTTCTCATGTGCTTGTCCATTCTGTTGATGTATCAGTATAATTCATTCAGTCTATACTCAATTTTTGCTCAGTTGAGGGCACGGGATTTGAGTGTGTTAATGTTGTGTGCATCAATGCAAGAGATGTGAGTATCTTGAGTATCAATACTACCAAAATTTATCGTTTTAGCGATGGCCACATCCGTCGCTAAACCGACGGTAATTACCATTAGCGACCGATAACCGACGGATTTTGGCCAAAATAATCCGTCGACAATCAGCTCGTCGCTAATAACGTTCCGTCGCTAAGTTGTCGTCACGGCAACGAAATAGCGACAGATTTTCGATGTCACAATACGAAGCATTAGCGACACTTTTCCGACGGATTTCCGTCCATTTCAACTATTAAGTATTGAACTGTGTAGGCAATAGCGACGTAAATTTCCGTCGGTAACCCGTCGTAACAGCGTATCAGATCGTATCGGTCCGTCGCTAATCCGTCGGTATGCGTCGGTAATTAACGACAAATTTGCGACGGTGTTCTGACGGACTATCCGTCGATCAGGTTCTGGAAATATTTGGCATTTCCAGCACCATGGCGACGGAATAGTAGTCGCGGACCCGTCGCTACCGCGACGCCACAGCGACGGATTGCTGACTGATTATCCGTCGCCATGGTTCTGAAAATGTCATACATTTCCAGAACCATGGCGACGGATAATCAGCCGCTAATCCGTCGCCAGATACAGCGACGGATTAGCGGCTGGTTATCAGTCGCCCTGGCGACGGCCTTTCCGTCGCTGTTCCGTCGAAGCTTATACCACCAGAACGTTGTCGACGGATGATCCGTCGATAACCCGTCGCTGACTGCAAACAGTTTAAAAACTCCAGGTAACGACGGATTATCCGTCGAAAACCCGTCGGCAACTAGGAATATCTGTCGCTAAACGGTCACTAGTCCGTCGCTAACTGTATTTTTTGGGAAAAAAATTAGCAGCACTTACCCTGTTCACAAATATATGCATAAACCAAACCAATATATAATGCACACCAATTATCCAACAATCACACAGACCCAATATATAATGCACACCAATTATCCAAGAATCACATAGACCAAATATGCACATACGACCAATTATCCAAGAATCACAGACCAAACCAAATTAATAGAAAATAAATATCAATTATCCTAAAGAGTAACATAATATCCGGTGCTATAAGCCGATTATAGCACAATTAGTTCAAAGCTCTCACAAATAATCTAAATTTTCTTAATACAACATTTTAAGAAGGAGGAGGTCGATTGTCCGTTCCCGTATTCGACCGACGCATATACTCCTCCACAAGGTACGGAGGCAAGGCACCGTAAACAGTGCTCGAAAGTCGGCAAAGCTGCTCTGCGGACATGAGATCCAAGAGTGCCGTTACAGCCGTAGGCGGTAGCACAGGGGCTTCAGGGTTGAAAGAAAGATGGCCCACGAAAGACGGACCGACACCTGCAGTCGACGGTCCAGTAGAAGACGGACGAGCACCATCAGCAGACGTACCGGCAGCAGCAGACGCCCCGGCAGCAGCAGACGCAGGCAGAAAGTGCGTGGCAAATTGCTCCCGCAAGGACGACACCGCCTCCTGCAGCTGCGTAAGCTGCGACCTAACATCATCGTCTGCCCGGGCCACGGGAGGAGGCGGTGTCGGTGGAAATCTCTGCGTCGCCATATGCAATGGCCCTAGGGAGCCGGCTCCGTACAGGTACCCTTTCTTAAAGCCGCCGACGGTATCTACGAACAAGTCGTTCCGAGCGGCCAAAGAAGAGGGTATCCGGAAGGGCGTCGTTTCACCGACATCCTCGGTGTCAGTTAACTGAGCCCGACTAAGTGCCTCATGATACGCAGCCTATCAAATGAATGTGTTTATATTATAAGATTTACCTAAGTTGTAATCTAAATCCTATATTTTACTAAGTTAAGTGTGAATCCTAAGTTTACCTAAGTTATAGTCCGAATACTTTTAATTCTAACGTTAATCTCATAAACATAAGTACTTACATCAGTATCCTTGGCCCTCTCGTCGACGAAGCTCCCATCCTTCCGTCTTTTGTGCGTATGCTGGAAGACGTCGTGCATGGTGACCGATTCTGGCGCACTTCCCTCTTTCACCGCCCATTGGGCCTGCATACGAAATTTGCGTAGAAACTAATTAACTCCTTTAATTAATAATACCTAATTCGATAGTGAAATAAATTTATGGTTGCTCACCAGATCTGCAAGTGTCCTGCGTGAGACCTTGATCCCCCCGTATGAAGGCTCGCGGCAGATCGGTTCACCTTCGCCTTCTCCGATTGCTCCTTGTATGCAGGGTTATCCATCATGCCTAAGAGGTCCTCATAATAGTCCTGCCGGATCCAATTCGGCCTCGTATGCCCCATCTTTAGGTCATGAATCATATCCCGTATCTTCTTCGAGCATGCGCTTCGGTAGGTCCTGCGGATCCCCTCCTCGCGATGGGGGGGGCCACCAGTACGTTCTCTAACACAAAAAATCAATTATCACGTAATTTACGAAATGGTTGATTAAAGAATCACATAGACTTAACCAAAAAAATATAGATATATACCCTCAACTCGTCGAGCCAGACGTACTGCTCGGTTGGGGGCACCGACGTAAAGTTGAGGTAAGGACCGTGGAAGTTAGCCCTGATAATTTCTCCAAGGGCCCTGCCAACATTAAACGGAAAAAACCTTCAAAGAAGAAACGACTGGATTATTAACTTGAATAAATGAAAAAAATTTAATAAATTAACTTAAATTTACTTACGAGGTCCCCGCGGGCCATAGCTCTCGTCGGAACTCGCCTCTCGGCCTCCCTGGTGCCGTCGGCGGATCCGCGGGTCTGCGTATGTACTCTCCAGTAACCGGATGGAACCGAGTATGGGGGTACTCCGGGGCCCACTGTGCAGTAACTGGGCATCCTCTGGTGGATCCGCTGCTGGTGGTTCCGATAGCGGATCGGATCCGCTAGCAGATCCGGACTGATGCCTCGATGAAGTGGTCGATCGAGGACGGGATACGTCTGTGCCCGGGGTACTCTCCGGGTCAGGCTCGCTCGATGGGGTCATATCCCGGGAACTCTGAATGCGACCACGACCACCAGCACCAGTACGACCACGACTACGACCCGCACCACCACCACCACCACCACCACCACCACCACCACGACCAGCACCACGACCACGGCCAGCCATCATGACCTGTAAATAGAAAACATAAACATAATTAACAATATGAAAGTGTAAATGGATATAAAAAACTAAACTAAAATATACATACCACCAGTAGGGAGACGAGTGCCGCCGCGACGAAAAAGACTAGGAGTGCCATCTGCAATAAGTAAATAATCGAAAGAAAAAAACATGAATTCACGTAATTACTTTTATGAGGTCAAACTTAATTCACGTAATTGGAAGTGTTTTTACTATACAACAATATTTAACCTAATCATCGTCTTCGTTCTCATCCTCGGCCTCGTCTTCATCATTATCCTCCTCATCCTCATCCTCATCCTTATCTTTATCGTCGATTTCATCTGTATCCTCATCCCCATCAAATTCTTCTTCTTCTTCTTCTTCTTCTTCTTCTTCTTCTTCTTCTTCTTCTTCTTTTTCTTCTTCTTCTACCTCAAAATTTGGGACAAGACGCCTCTTTCTCCTCTGGTTGACAGCTAAGTCTTGTGTATCAACCTCTTCCTCTCCTCTATTTTCCTCAACAATATCTTCAACATCCATTGTATCTGAGTGTTGTCCCAAGTATTGGAACTTTTCGATCTGGTCCTCTTGGTATGCTGGGTCTCCAACGTTGAATGTATTTCTAGATTTAATCTTGCATACTGCCCACCAGTCAAATCGATCTCTACGACGCCTTGGGTAGCTTGTATAGTAGACTTGAACAGCCTGATTTGCTATTGCAAATGTATCGGACCCTCTATACCTCCTGCGATGATTTATATCGACGAATCCAAATTGTTTATCGATTCTCCAACCGATATTTGGTGTCGTATCGAACCACTCACATTTGAACATCACAATATGCATATCATATGGGCCAGTATATTGTAAATCTACAATATCCCGAAGCACTCCATAATAGTCAAAGTCCGGCTCGTCGTCATAGACGGTGCCTCTTATGCAAACACCGGAATCCTTGGTATTGATGCCGTCATTGATAAATTCAACATTTATAGCATTCTGAGTTGACTTAAACCTGAAGCCATTAACGACATAGCCTGGCCAAGTCTTTATTTGCTTCTTCGGTCCCAGTGCCAGATAACGAGCACTCTTATGAGTGAGTGTTATTTCAGGCAATAAAACCTGTAAACAAATATTTATAATTTAAATGTTTCAGATTATATATTAATAATCTCAATTATAATCACAGTTACTTACGTATTTGCGAAACTATGACGGAAATGTACAATCAACCTCTCTTTGAAGTCCCTCATCGGTAATATCGGGTCTCCTCATTTTGATTTTATCTCTAAATACACTATTAGAGAAAATAAGAATATATAAGTGTAGTCACTTACTTCATCAAATTCGAGATTATAACGAGTGCAAGTTTACTGACTTACTTCTCCAAATCTCTCACTTCTTGTATGTCACAGTTTAACAAGACATATCGGTGAGCGGCATCATACTCGTCGTCTGTCAACCACCGTCTTTTACTAGCCCCAACAGGCTTGCCCCTTACATTGAATATTCCTCCATCCTCAACCTCCTCGTCATTCCTTTGAGGTCTATTTCGATTTGTTTTAACATGAGTATCGAAATAAATGGAGCAGAAGTTTGAAACCTCTTCGATAAGATATGCTTCGCATATCGAAGCCTCTATATGAGCTTTGTTGCCAACTTTCTTCTTTAGATGGTGTAGGTATCTAGAGAGACAAATTATCTTGAGAATTAAGAAAGAATTTTAAAATAAATAGAAATTCAGCTTAAATTATATCGATATTTATGTACCTTTCAAATGGGTACATCCATCGATAATGAACAGATGCACCGATACGGGCTTCGTATGCTAGATGAATCGGTAGATGTTCCATGCTGTCGAAGAAGCCAGGAGGAAATATTTTCTCCAACTTGCAAATTGTTAAGATAATCTTCTCCTCAAGTTCAACCATGTGTTGCACAGTCAACTTAGTTGAACAAATATCCCTAAAAAATATTGATAGTTCGGCCAACAGAACCCATACAGCAGAAGGCAACAACTCTTTCAAAGCAATGGGCAGTAATCTTTCCATAAACACGTGGCAGTCATGACTCTTCATTCCCGTTAGCTTGCGTTCATTAGGACCTGGTATGATAGCTGTCAAGAACATATAAGGAGTCTTCATACACATCCATGGTGGCAGATTGTATGGGGTCAGAATGACCGGCCAGCAGGAGTATTAAGATCCCGACTGCCCGAAAGGGGCGAATCCATCAGAACATAGCCCCATGCGTACATTTCTGGGCTCTGCAGCAAAATTCGGATGGCAAAAATCGAAATATTTCCACGCCTCTCCATCCGAAGGATGTGACAATTCTCCATCGTCCTTTGTGCGTTCTTCGTTGTGCCACGTCATGTGTTCTACTGTATTCTGAGACATATACATCCTCTGCAAGCGCTTCGTGATCGACAAGTAATGCATATACTTGTAAGGACGTCGTTTTCTAGTTGACTTTCCTTTTCTCCTGACTTCCTTGTAACGATCCGCATTACAGAAGCGGCAGCTTTCTACATCCTCGTTCTCCTTGTAGTACAACATGCATCCGTTGCGATAACAATCTATCTTGTCGTACCCCAGTCCCAGTTGTCGGACCATCATCTTCGACTTGTAGAAGTTTTTTGGAAGCTCTTTTGATTCCTTCGGTAACACCTCCTTTATTAGTTGTGTAATCCGATCATAGCAAGTTTGTGGCAAGTTAAAATCGGACTTTATGTTCAACAACCGCATCGTCACTGACAGTACGGAATGTGGATCATAACCAAGATATAAAGAAGTTTCAGCATCCTGAAACATATCATAGAACTCCTTCGCCTCGGGATTAGGATCCTCAGGATCAAAATTAGGCCCTGTCGCGTCGTACACCATATCTCGTGCAAGGTTCTGCACGTCTCCATAATCAATGGAGCATTCGTCGTCATCGACGACAAAATCCGCTGCAGCATTATCATCAAAAGCATAAGTAGCAGCATTCGCAACCTGTCTTTCGGCATATAGTTCACCTTGCGATGACCACAGGTCGTAATCACGTACGAAACCCTTACGGGTCAAATGATCTCTTACACTCACCACTTCTTCGTAACGTCTATTGCGACAATTACGACATGGACACTTGATTTTGTTACCGTCCATAAACTGAGCTTTGCTCATGGCATACTTAAGAAACACTTCCACGCCTGCCTGAAAATCGTCACTCACACCTATTCTGCTCTCGTGTTGTCGTTTGTACATCCATGTACGATCAACGAAATAACGATCCATCACAGATTAGATGTAAAAATCTGTATAGTAAGACATACTAAACAGAATTAGTATATAATCATGTAACTGGTGGATCCGCTAGTATTCTAGCTCGAGAAGAGAAAAATATAAATACAGTTGTTACTAGTAGTTCGATACCGATAGTGCGATACCGATACCGATACCGATAGTGCGATACCGATACCGATACCGATAGTTCGATACCGATAGTTCGATACCGATACTGCGATACCGATACCGATAGTGCGATACCGATACCGATACCGATAGTTCGATCCCGATAGCATGGTTTAAAGTATCGGCCGAGACCGATCCGATACGGCCGATACCGATACGGTTTGGCATGTTCCGATCCGATACCGACCGATACCGACTATGGGGGTCTTTGTTCCGGTCAATTCGGTAAAACCAATCGGTAAGGGTGACTACTATTTCATATAATTTCAAAACTACTAAGAAATAACGCTGAAATACTTAAAATTATGCCTAAATGTATAAAATATATGTTTTTAAATATAAATAATTTATTAATAATTATTTGTTTTCCGATACCAAAGTCCGATACTCCGATACGATACCGCCGATACTACCGATATCGCCGATACCAATACTCATAGGAATAGTCCAAAACCGATTCCGATACCGATTGTGAACCTTGACGGATAGTGCGATACCGATACCGATAGCGATAGTGCAATATCGATACCAAACTAAGTCAATCTATCTATTTCTAAATTGCAAGAGTCCACTTCTAGGATATGGGAGCTATATCCTAAATATCTAGTCTAAATTAACTTGGTTAGGATACTAGAGTGTCCTTATTATCTAGCAAGCACTACCTTAGTCTAGTCACACTAGCGTTAATTACCTATAATTCCTACCATGTCTACAATCACACATTACACCCAAGCCGTCCTATATGCTAATTATAATAGGCACATATATATATGTATATCACAGTTAGATGTATAGACCATGAACCCAAACACTGACTTATGCAGATGAAGAACTCGCACTATCCTTGACACAGTGAACATATACACCATGAACCCAAACGCCATATTCATATTTACTAATACAAACACCACCAAACTAATGGATAACACCCAATATGGATAACACATTATTTAGCCAATATATAAATTAGATGAATTTGATAAGTAAAGCCCCCCGCCGCCCCCGACCAAAGCCCGCCGCCCCAAGCCCGCCGTCCAGCCCCCGACGCCCCCGCCCCAAGCCCGCCGTCGCCCCCGCCCCAAGCCCGCCGCCCAGGCCCCGACACCCCCGCCCCAAGCCAACCGCCCAGCCCCCGACGCCCCCGCCCCAAGCCAGCCGCCCAGCCCCCGACGCCCCCGCCCCAAGCCCGAATGTCCCCAAGCCCGCCGCCCCCACCCCAAGCCAGCCGTCCAACCCCCGACGCCCCCGCCCCAAGCCAGCCGCCCAGCCCTCGACGCCCCCGCCCCAAGCCCGAATGTCCCCAAGCCTGCCGTCCCTGCCCCAAGCCAGCCGCCCAGCCCCCGACGCCCCCGCCCCAAGCCAGCCGCCCAGCCCCCGACGCCCCCGACCCAAGCCAGCCGCCCAGCCCCCGACGCCCCCGCCCCAAGCCCGAATGTCCCTAAGCCCGCCGCCCCCGCTGCCCCTACGTCGACACCGCGACACACACAGAGAGAGAGAGAGAGAGAGAGAGAGGAGATTACCTTCGGGAGAGAGAGAGGAGAGGACGTCGTCGCCGTTCACGAAGCCGAGCGAGAGAGAGAGAGAGACAGACAGAGAGAGAGAAAGAGAGAGAGGAGAGAGATTGAATTTGGGGGGAATGCCAAAAGTTCCCCCCGCCTTTTCATTTAAGTCTGGAACGCTCATTTAGCGACGGAATAGCGACTGTGACTAATCCTTCGCCAGGCAGTCGGTATTTATTGATTATCCGACTGAACATCCGTCGCTACGTAGTCGAAGATATGTCCCTACAATTATATACACAATTCCCGCCAAATGAACGACTACGTGGCGACGACCGAAGATCCGTCGCTATAACACCGACACACTAGCGACGGATGTGCGACCTTTCTTGCCCCAAAAATTAAAATAAAAATGGCAAATGTTTGTGGTCGGTAATCAGTCGCTGAGCGGCCACGAAACCGTCGCTAATACCGACGGAATAATTCTGTCGCTAAACCTCCATCGCTAAATAAGCGTATTTTGGTAGTGCAATAAGTGAGGAGGGTTTGGCTTCAGGAAAACAGAGAGGAATTGGCTTAGGCATTTGGCCTGGCCAATAAGCAGACCATTAGAGGTTCAGTCCCTGTGAGTTCAAAAGGGTATCCAATGACACTCAGTTGGAGAAAATGGGAATTTAAGTCTGATGTGTGTCATGCAGACAATATATGAGAGATAGGCTCGGGTTTGGTTGTTTAACATCTGTCCCAAATCCATTTTGTGTGTTGTCCCATATAAACTTAGTGCCAGTGAGTATACCCTTTGTTCTGTCTATATGTATCAGACCACCAAATGATATCCTGCATCATGCATCAGAGCATTAGTTGGGGTATGACTTGTTCCTTTGTGTGTATGCCTCCCTAAATAGAATTTGTGTGAGGGAGTGTGTGAATAGATAGTGAGTTTTCAGAGAGAGGCCTGATTTGAGACAAATTCCCATATCCCTTGTATCCCTGATGATGATTCAGTTGCAATGCATCCTAGATTCAACCCATATCACATAGTCATTCTCTATATTCTCTGTCTCGCTCCATTATTTAGTATTAATTCACTAGTGTGACTCACTCTTCATTCTTTGTTCAAGTTATCATATGATCTGTCCCTTCTTCATTTATTTTTCCTGTGCTATCAACCCTTATAATAATCATATCTTAGTTTGGTCGGTATCATGCACTAATGTTTGATATCCTGCATAACTTGCTATACTTTCTTTGCATTCACATATTCACTGCACATATGGCTTGACCTACACCCTTATTTTAGCCCTTGTATTTATCTACTGCATATTAATGTTGCATGTACCATCATTTTCCCAATGCCCTCACTTGTGTTCAGTTAGGCACCTCAACTTGCATATTCTGCTCCTCCAAACATGTCCTGCATTATCCATTAGTCCATGTACTCCACTGTTCTATTTGATATCCAGGATGAACAACCCCATCATTTGTACTGCCTTATTTTGGTTCAATCCCCAAACCAATAGAGCAGTTCAATCCTTAATATTTCGTATCAGTTATGTAGTTATTAGAGTATCATTAGGATGGGTTATTAGAGTATCAGTATTTGTAAAGGGTTATATATAGTGTATATATAGTGTGTGTGTGTGTGTGTGTGTGTGTCTATATATATATATATATATATATATATATATATATATATATATATATATATATTAAAAAACCCTTTATATATATATATATATTAAAAAACCCCCCATTTTATTCCGTAGAGGCTCAAAATGCCGAAGCCTGTACAAATATACCTTAAGGCACAAAATGTCGACGCTTATACAAGAATACCAACAAAACACAAAATCCAAACTGGAAGCCTAGACGAGGATAGACTCCCAAAAACTAGTCTGGCCATGCAAACTGACGCCCGTGATCTTACGGCACTGCCTGATCACCTCCCGAATGAGCATATCCGCGTTGTACTGGTGGCCTTCATACTCGCCTTGTTACGATTCTTCCATTAGACCCACGTGGCAGCAGCCGTTACGATCTGGTGACCATGGAAAGCGTATACCTACCCAGCTAATAGATTGGGGAGGGTCCTGCCCTCCTGAGCCTGTCTGCAATGCTGGGATAGGGCTGTCCAGACCTGAAGAGGAAGATCCCTCTGGCAGAAGATGTGGTCAATTGTTTCCGTCTAACGCTCTGCGCAATAATTGCAGGCGGAGGCTAAGTTGAATCCAATAGAGTACATATTGTCGTCGGTCGGTAACTTCTTTCTGATGGCTCTCCAAATTAGGATGTACCACTTCTTGGGTAAGCACGTCTACCAGAAGGCCGTACTGATCGGTAAAGGTGTCCCGTGACCACGAGCCACTTGTCTAGCCGAACGAACATAGAAGTCACCTGCCAGACTAGCCGACCATCGGAGCTCGTCAGCATCTGAGCTGATCTTCAGACCTTGACGACGGATGCACTCTTCCACTTCATCTCCGGTCCATTCACGGATCTTGTCCCAATCCCAGTCGTTGCCGGATGCATCCTATAGTTCCCTGATCCTGCTGTTCACTGGTGCCTCCAGAAGGCGGGGATGCAAAGTTTTTCCTGCCCAACGTTCAAGGAAGGTAGAGGACTCTCCATCTCCCAGACGAAGACGAATAACCGGTCCAGCAATAGTACGCCCGATGATGATGCGCCGCCATGCCGCGGAGGATCTGCAGTTGGCAGTGGCCTGTGATAGGTGAATGTGCTTGAAGTATCTGGCCTTCATGAATCTCATCCATAAATTCCTACTCGTACGAAGCTTCCACCACAGCTTCATCGAGAAGGCATCAGCGATGTGAGAAATTTTCGCGAAGCCCAAACCCCCCTCCTCAGTGGGTTTAGCCATAGTGTCCTAGCTCGCCCAATTATGCTTGACGTGGCCATCACTGTGCCCCCAAAAGAAGTTGCTAGTGATGCTTTCGATCGAGGTGAGCACCTTCTTAGGAGGAGAGCATGCAACAAGGGTGTATATGTGAATGGATGTGAGAACGTGATTGATGAGGATCATCTTGCCACCCGGAGATAGAGTGGCATTGTGCCACCCCACCAGTTTCTTTCTGATTTTGTTAATGAGGTCTTCGAAGATGCCGGTGTTAGATTTACCGTACACAAGGGGGCATCCGAGGTATTGAAAGGGGGGACTAATGGAAAACGAGGTGATATTGGAGATACTAACTGCGTTCTCTCTCTTGATATTGTGGTGGGCGTAGATGACACTCTTCCTTGGGATGAACTTCTGGCCAGTACAGGAGGCGTATCTTTGCAGGGTGTTATGAACCACATCCACCGACCCGACATCCCTGAAGGTGAAAATGAGGATGTCATCAGCATAGGCCAGGTGAGTGATTATCGGGCAGCCGCTGGCGGTGTGAACGTGCTGGAAGTTCGGGATGCTGGTCATCTTGTTCAGATTTCTACTCAAGGTATCCGTTGTAATGATGATTATGGTGGATGATAAATGGTCTCCTTGCCTGACGTCGCGACTCGATTTGAAGAATCCGTTGGCTTGACTGTTGAAAACCGTAGAGAACCACGAGTTGCTGATCGATCTCCAGACGATATTGATCCAGGATTCTGAGAAGCCGAACCCCCTGAGGACCCAAATCATGAATTGCTAATCTACCCTGTCATAAGCTTTTTGCATGTCTAGCTTGATCGTAATGTTACCACCTCTTGCGGGGAGTTTCATGTAGGTGATTAACTCTTGGGCAAGCATGATGTTATCCTGGATGTTTCTGCCTCTGACGAAGCCTCTTTGTTCTTCGGAGATGATCTTGGGGAGCAAGTCTGACATGCGTGATGCGATGATCTTGGAGATGATCTTGTTGGTGAAGGTGCACAGACTAATGGGCCGGAAGTCACGAAAAGTTTCAGGGTTATCCTTTTTCGGAATGAAGATCAGGTTGGCAGATGATATGGCTCTTAGGTAGATTGCTCCCTGGAAGAAGGCCGTAGCCGCTTCATGGATGTCCTTCTTGACTATACCCCAGCACTCTCTAAAGAAGACCTCCGAGAATCCGTTTGGGCCGGGCGCGCTGTGAGCATCCAGGGCCCATACCGTATCTTTTACTTCTTGCTCGGACAGAGGGAGATCCAGCTGGATGTTATCAGCATCGTTGATGAGGTGAGGGATTTCAGCCAGAAAGGTGTTGTCTCTGTGAACTCGCTCTTTAGTGAACAACTGAGAGTAAAATTTGGCGGCCGCCTCTTGGATTCCTCGTTGGTAGCTGATGATGTTACCCGAATCATCTTTATCTCGTGAAGGGTGAGTTTCTGTTTGCGGCCGTTGATGCATGCATGGAAGTAGGCCGAGTTTTTGTCTCCCTCACTGTCCCATCTGAGCCTCGCTTTCTGTTTCTAGAAGTCGGTTTCAACTTTCAGCCAGAATTTAAGAATAGCTTTAGTGAGATTAAGGGCGGTCCTAGCTTGTGGAGACCTGTGAGTGATGTATAAGGTCTCGGCGCGAGTAACATCATCTTCCGTGATGCGAACAGCCTAAAAAATGTCCCCATACGCCTGTCTACTCCATGCCGTCAGAGCTTTTCTGGTAGCCTTAAGCTTGTTGGACACCCTGGTGAGCGGGTCGGGAGAGTCTGCGAGGTTCCAAGCTTTCTCCACCACGTGTCTAAATTGTGGGTGTTCGGTCCAGAAGTCAAAGAACCGAAAGTTCTTATTAATATGATTGGACGTGCTCCTAATCTCAACCAGGAGGGGCACGTGGTCGAATTTGGTAGCATTCAGATGAGAAAGTCTGGAGGTGCTCCCCATACCTTGCCAAAGGTTGTTCGTGAGAGCCCAATCAAGGCAGGAGTATTGTCAGCGATCACCTTCCTGTATGTTGCACCAGGTAAATTCGTTGCCAGCAAATTAGATCGGAACAAGGTTGGCGTTGAAAATGAAGTTGTTGAAATCTTGCATGGCCATGTGGGGAGGCAGATGTCCGACAGATTTCTCCTCTCTGCAGGTGATGGTGTTGAAGTCCCCAATGCAAAGCCAAGGGTGGTTGATGTGGTTGAGGTAGAAATCGAGGAGGTCGTTCCAGAGTTATTTGCGTTCTACCACATCACAGCTGCCGTGGACCGCTGATATAATGGCGCGCTTGGGAAGAAAGGGGTGCTCAATCCAGTACGAGATGGCTTGCCTGGAATCTTGGATGACGCTGATCTTGACGTCCTTCGAGCAGAGGATCCAAATGTCGTGGTTGCCAGCCACTGCGGAAGTGAATCCGAGCTGTAGCTGAATGGACTTTATTTTCTTGGAAGAGATCTAGGGTTCGATGACAATCAAGATGTCAATCTTGTGAAGTTTCTTGAGACTGGATAAACGTCTCTTGGTTAGTTTGTTGGCCAGGCCACGGACATTCCAGGCTAGGATGTTAAGCATTAATGCTGTTGGTGGAGGAATTTTTGGTCCGTTTGGTTGCGGATCTGGTACGTATGATCGACGGCTCTGATGCTTCTGTTTTATCTTTATTTTTGTTATTGATGGAAGCCTTCATTATCGTGTAGAGGGCTGAGTTTGATTCTGCGGCTGTGATCGGGGGGATATCCGTGGAAGGTTCGATCCTTTCTTCCGCTGAGTCCATGCTAGCCTCTTCGGAGGGCATGATGAGGGTGTCTTCTAGTTCTGCTGTACCTCTAACAAGTTCTCTGGCTGATAGAAGGGGAAATCCTGCAGCCATGACCTGTTGTCCTCTGATGACCTATTCCGGCCCTAGGATCGCTAGGGCTTTAGCTATGGTGACCTCCTCGGTCGAATAATGCTCGAAAGAGAGTCCTGTTGGGGCTGCTATTGTATCTGGTGGAGGGGCCGCAACATTAGCCATGGGGATATCCAAGGATAGAGCCGTCTCTGAGCTCGGTCGACTGGGTTCTAGAGCTTCATCAAAAACCTCGAGGGCAAGGTCGTCGACGTCCGGGTCCAGAGCTGCGAACTGGTTGGAGAGTGGGAGGGAGGGAGGGGGGACTGGGAGGAGCTTTGAGTCTGGCTGTTCCAGATATGGCTACCTTTGCAGGCGAGTCTTCACCATCACTGAATCTGACGTGGGTGTTCTGCCGTAACAGCAGGAGCTGCGACTGTTCTTCCATGACTGGTTGATGATTCTAGTTAGCTTTTCTATTTTTTCTTTTCGTGCCGTGTTTCTCTTTAAGTCGGGATGAAGACGAAAATAGTATTTTGCTAGGTATCCCTGGAGATGGCAGTATTTATAGAAAATGATATGATTGTCGTAGATTATACGCTGAGTGTGTGTCTGGTCGCCCAGCTCAATGAGAATGTGGTTGGGAGGTTCGATTGAGAGGTCAAGTTCTACGGAAATTTTGGCATAGTGGGCTTTAGTTAGATTGCTGGTTTCTGTCGCCATAGCCACATACATCCCGAATGAGTTGGCAATCCGTTTAAGGGTCGCAGGAACAAAGCAGATGAGGGGAAGGTTGGGAAGGGTCTTCCAGGCTGCAACCGTTGCTGAGTCAACCTTGGTGTTAAAGTCCGAAGACCACCGGATGATCTTCATAATGTGGAAGTCAACCCTAGTGGTCCCTTTAGACCACACGGACCCATGGTCGATCTCGGAGGAGAGGTGCAGCAGTAAGTGTCTGGGGTCCAGGGGAGCAACTCGGTAAACAGCAGACAGCCGCTAGCTGGCTATAACCTCCTTAACCCTGTCAAGCTTCGGGCAACCATTGGAGAATTTGAGGACGAAAGTATGGGAGAATGAGGAAGAGAGGAAGGAGAGCTCCTGGTTCGAGAATAGAACCGTCTGGATCTGAGACTCCGCGTTATACACAATCTCGGGCAGAGAAACGTCGGGGAGGGAGGGACCCTTCAAATCAGTACGGTCCGGTCGAAGCATGTCAGCGAAGGAAGGCGTTGGTGAACCAGGAGATGAGGGGTGCAGGACCCCGCTGGGGAAGGTCCACTAGCAGGATGGCTGCGAGGCAACCGGGAAGCTGGAAGCAGGGTCCAGGGGGCCCGGGCCAACAAACGAGGAAAAAGAGCTGGAAAATGAGCAGGGGGTCCGGCTCCAGGAAAAAGGGCGCCGATGGGAAGGACGGAGCCCACAGGGACAATCCAAGAGCCAAGAGGTCTTCCGGGAACTTGCGGGCCGGAGCAGCTGCCACTCCCGAGCCCGGGGTCCCAGGAAGGGCTGTCCGAGGAGGGGGGGCGAGGGGCCAACGTGCAGTGACGGAGGAGAGGAGGATACAGTGGGCCCTGGGCTCACTGAGCCTGACGGGCACCCGACCGGAAGAGGAGAAAGGGGGCCGTGGGGGGGTCGGCTATGCGCCTGATGGATGGAACCATGCATCCACTCCTGTAGAGGCCGAGAAACGGAGACAGGGGCCCCTGGAAGAGCGGCCAGAGCGCCGGAGGCTGGGAGCCATGCGTCCACGTGTGGGGGCCATGTGCCCAAGGGAGGATCGAAGGGCCATGCGCCGCCAGCGAGAGGGGATGGGGTCCATGCGCCCAAGGGGCTGGAGCAAGGACGAGCACTGGCTGACGAGGGGGGGACCATGCGCCCAAAAAAGAGGGGGGCCAAGCGATGGACCCTGACCCTGGCGAAGGGGGCCATGTGACCATGAGGGATGGATGTATGTGCCCAAAGGAGTGATGGGCCATGCGCCCAAAGGGCGGGCGGGCCATGCATCCAAAGGAGTGATGGGCCATGCGCCCCCATCTGCGCCTCCTCCATGGAGCACTGCGCTCGGGGCGAGGCCAGAAAGCGGCATTTCAAAATTCGAAATCGACGAGCGGGAAACTGGTATGCACGAAATCAGCTCCTACGCGGGGGCCGGATCGCCCGAGGCGGCCATGAGCACATGGGAGGGGAGAGAGCCTTCGAAGGAAGCGGGGGGGGGGGAGGCCGAGCTCCACGCCAGGCCGCAAGGGGTGGGGCCGCCGGCAAGGGTGGAGATGGTGAGGGGGAGGAGGGGAGATGGCGAGGCTGGCCGGACGAGGGGGTAGGGGCGGAGGGGAGGAGGGACGGATGGACGAACGGCGGGGTCGGGTGAGCTACGGCGGGGGCAGAGGCGGAGGGCGGCCCGGAGTGCAACGGAGGAGGGGTAGGGGATGCCGGGGGAAGGCGGTCGGAGAGGGCTAACAGGTCTGGGGAAAGATCCATGGCGGCGAAGAAAGGACGGGGGGAGGGCGCAGCTCCGGCCGCCGGATAGCGGCGGAGGGGGGCGAACAAAAAGGCAACTACTCGGGAAAGGGGGGACAGCTCCGTGAACATACTGGGGGATCTTATACATACATATATATATATATATATATATATATATATATGCATGTGGGGGTATTAGTCCTTAATCGACTTGAACTCTATTGCTCTGTCCTTTCTAACCATAGTACCTACCCTGGGTGTTTGCCATATTGATCAGATACTCAAGTTGACCCTATACATTGCATTCATATAACCATCTGCCCATGTGTCAAAGTTTAAGTATAGCTTGTGTGTGAGTGTGTGAGTGTTTATAGGTGAGAATTAGACATTTGAGTGGGATTGTGAGGATCACCTGTGTTGATGGCCAAAGAACAGGCCTAGTACACCACTGGTAGTGGAGACTTAGCCTTGGATTTGATTGGTTGCAGGGCAATATATGAAAGATGGGGGTCTATATATATAAATATGTCTTAGTAATATATCATTCCTATAGTAATAGCATGTATCAGTAGTGTGGCTTGAGTATCAGACCTCATATTATAGCATCAGTTTTAAGAGAGGAATGTGATGGTTCGAGTTTAGATTTAGTTTAGTCTTTGATAAAAGTTCATTCCACCTTATACTTTGAATCAATCCAGTTGTATTCATCTTAATATCAGTCCTACATATTAGATTCAATTCTCTAATATTCTGTAATATTCAGTGTACTTTTGATTAAGTCCAGTTTTGCCTATTTGTTGGTTCACCATTGGTCAGGGGCTTGGTATGAAGAGTCATATTTGGGGTTACCTGTATACATATGAGGGGACATATATGATGTACTATATATTAAACACTTGGATATATGTAGTAACAATGGGTTAAGTATTGGTGGCATCTTATATACTATACTTTATCTATATATGTGGATTTGTATTGAGGGCTTATTATATATAGGAAATAGGCAATATAAGATTAAGTATATGTGATATATATGGGTATGTGTTTTGCCTATGTCACGCCCTAGAACCAGAATACTGGCAAGTGGGGACGGACATGGCCAGCTACGCAATACCAATGTATACCCGTACTCTGAAATCACGTATAAGCTGTCAAGACATGGGGGTTACTTCTACAAGCCAACAGTCGATCCTAGGTTAAAACAATCCTAGGTATCTCAATTACATGCAATTATACAAGGTACAAGAAGTATGATCATCAGACATACAATAGTAAAGTGCCCCAAACCATATATACATGGATGATCATGAAGCTATTAATACAAAGTGAAGAAAACTAGCAAGAGTATTAGTCATACATGATAGCTGTAGCTGCAGTCTAGAATACGCACATCATGTTTATGCCTGTAGGCTAAATGTCAAGTACCAAAACACGAGCTAAACACGTGCTCGGAGGCTAAACGCCACAAATGATAGGATAACTTAGGAACCATGTGAGTACTAAATAGGATGGCAAATGATTGGATAACTTAGGAACCATTTCGGAAGCCAAGTTACAACCTGTAAACCAAACTAGGATCGGGGTTGTAACAATTTTCTTGAATAGAACTTTGTCTCCGACCATTTACCGATAAAAGTAAGCATAAACCATAGTGTACTGAAATAAACATACGGACACTGCCTAGACAAAACTAGACTGGACTGGACTGACTCCATCCATCAATCACGGCTAAACAATGGTACGGCTTGATACTTTAACTAACTAGGGTTATCACAAGCCTAGTTACTAACAAGATGCAAAAAGATTTCTAAGTCTAGTTACCCGCCTGCTGCTACCGGAGTGACCCCAGCAAAAGAAAACAAGTATAGCAGACACACTGCAGTATGATAGACGTGTCCTAAAGAGGTGTCCCACTCGACGGTGAGCTAGAAATGTGCTCATCATGACAGATAGATCCAAATCCCATGTATATATATATAAGGCCGGGATCAAATGGGCAAGAGGTAACTGGGAAAGTCTCTTCATGAACTACTTGATCAATCTAGTCATTAATCATAGCCAGATTCAGTATGAATCCCTGACCGTGGGAAATCAGAAATTCATGTCCTAGACATGATGCAATACAGAACATGTAGCTTTAGTTTTGAGGATAAAACTTTTTCTGAGTGGTTTATGATGTAGTGCCCCGTCCCGTTCAGTCAATCGGAGGAATCAAAACGCCGACGGGGTTCGAACTTAGCCTTGCAACGGCTGCTCGAAGTCTACTCAGCGTGCTTTTAAAATAACACTCGGTCCTTCGTCCTGTGGCTTGGGAGAAGGAAGTTGGCCTATGTTGCTAAGTTGCCACAATGCTAGAATTATCCTAAGTCATAGGCGTCGCCCACAGGAATGCTTGATAAAGCATGCACGGTCCCGTCATCCAAGGCTTGGCATAGCCTTCACCTTTCCCGAGGTTTAAGTCGTATTGCACGGCTTATGGCTTAAGTCTAGGCACCCAAAGAGCTTGGTTGTTCAAGTCGACCGCGTGCATAGCACGTTCCCTCGATGCGAAGCTTGGTGTAGCCTTTGCTCGTCAAGTCGTTGCCCGAATAAGTTAGACAAAAGTTTTGCTGGGCTATCAAAGCTATTTCTAGCACTGTCCTATGTTGGCTGTGGTTGTCAAGTCACATAGTCCCACGAGAACAAGGCTCGTCATATAAAGTATATGGTTGATTTTTTTTTAATTTTAATTTTTTTTAATTTTTATGATTGATTTAGTTTCAATAAATAATTATTCTGTTTATTATTTTTAAATGTACTTTTTCGTGCCTTTGATATTTGGAGTGTCAGGGATGTTCAACTCTGGAAACCTTCTTCACGAGATTTGTAGTGGATAGAATTATCATCATGATGGTATATAATGTCTCATCCAAACTTGTTCTCTTGTACTCTTTTTGCTTCGTAGAACTTCGGGTCGATTTAGACCATTTAATTATTAATTAATTTTTCTACTCTTTTCCTTGATCATTATTAGCAAGTTACCGTGACTTTTGAATTGGAAGCACCAGACCAGTCATTTCCTTGAAACCAACTTCTCATGCATGATCTACTTGAGACGATCTTCATCTATGACCTTCGTGTCCTACTCAGACACACCCTTTTGTGCTCCATTTGCTTCACACCACTCTCCTGACACGTGACCTGATTTTATTTCACCCCATGGTGTCACATTCATTTTCTAACTTGATTTGAGGGTACCCTATCGACCAAAACCTGTCAGCCCCAAATATGGACATGGCCCACATTGAGCCTACTATCCGCATGCCACTTGTGTCCCATTTATTGGAATTCCCACATGCTACTTATTTACCCATGATCATAAATGTCTAAATTAATTCATTTATGATATTAAATCTGATTTTGACCTAATCCGGCTCCACCAAGTCCAGCCCAGCTTTGTGCTACCCTCCATCGTGACACCCTCACTTTCTTTGCCAAAAAAAATAATATCAGATACACTTTCTACCTATTTTTATATTTGATAGAAAATTCCATTAATTTTAATCCCTAGGAATGATGTATTCCTACATTAATCCTAACCCTTGATTTCACTCCCCATCCAACCACACAATTTTTCTAGCACTCACTCCCATAAACCCTTGGCCGGCCCTAGCTTTAGAAGTTTTCTTTTCTCTCTCTACTCTATCCCCTCATTAATTTTCCTCTCTTCCTATTAACTATTACTCTCTTTCTCTCTCTCTCCCTCTTCCAAAACTTTTTCAACAGCAGCTCACCCAGCCATTCTCGACTCCCTCCGGCGTGGCCGACGCCGTCGACCACCCCCCCTGGCCGTTGGCCACCTCCGAGCTCGACCCTCTCCACCTTCCTTCAATACCATCACCACCACTTTAATCAACCACCATCATCATCCTCCATACCACCACCAAAAGCCACCAGTCGATCGCATGGCCGCCGTCCTGCCGTGCCAGGCCGTACCTCCGTCGGGCCAGGCCAGGCGCGCAGCCCCGCGCACAAGCAACAGCAGCTGCGGCAGCAGTGCGCGCACAGGCCGGCCGAGAAATTCCTCTATGGCGGTGCGCGCCGGCCACGCCGTCGGCCGCCGCTGCCATGGCTGGCCTTCCCCGCCGTGGGCGAACACCGGCGACCCCCCTTGGTCCGCCATCTGCTCCTCCAGCGCGACGTATAGCCGATTCGTGCATTTCGCACAAATTCCCGCCGTGACGCACGCAAAATCAAGTCCGTTTTGGTGCCCCGTCGCTACAACTTCGTGCATGATTTTCGAGAAATCCGACCGTTGGATCGGTGATTTCTTCACTCCGTCACAATCTCGGTATATCCACCTTTACTCCTGTCATTTTTTGTTCGTTGATTTTATCGTTTGATACATCAAAACCGACCACCAAGTTGACCGTTTAAAATGTATAAATTTTGGACAGTTTCGCGGAGTCAACTTCGTCGGCTTGTACCTCCTCCACCGCAGCTCCATATAGCGTGCTACCAGTTCCTGTGCGAAGCTGGTATAACCCTCTTACTACCCTTCCAGTTTCGTTTCATTGTGAGCTTGTTTGATTGGTTGAATTCGACGCCAAAGTTGGCCGTCCGAATTCATAATTTCCAACTTGTAAAATTCCATTTTTGAACACGGGACTCCAGATTTCATTTCTGACACCACCAATAGACTCGTGGCGTCGTTCTGGCATGTTTTCATATAAAATTTATTAGATTTGGAGGATGTGGGCCCTGGCACATTTTTCGGTACAAAATGGGTCCCACAGTCCGGGTCAACGGGACTTTTTGATGTCAGCTCATCGGAATCTAATTTTGGATATACTGTTGAGTTCGTATTGTCATTCTGGACTCGTTGACATATAATTTGCTAGGTTTTAGTGGACATTGGATCCGGCACGCATTTCGGTGCAAGTCGGATACCAATATCCGGGTCAACAGGTCATTTTGCGATCGGCTCATCAGAATCCAATTCTGGATATACCGATGAGTTTGTATCATCATTCTGGACTCGTTGACATATAGTTTGCTGAGTTTTGAGAACATTGGCTCTGGCACGTATTTTCGTACAAACCGGAATTCCAAGTTCTGGTCAACGGACCAAATTGAGATCGGGTCAACGGAATCCAATTCTGGATATACCGTTGGGTTCGTATCGTCATTATGGTTTCGTGGACATATAATTTGTTATATTTTGTAGACTTATTTTTTTGCACATTTTTTGGTGCAAAGCGGCTCCGATACGGATATCGTTTTTGACCCGAAATTACCTTTTTGCCCTTGTGTCCAAATTGGACCGATGGGTAGGCTATCCTAGCTAATTTGACCATTCTGGACACGTTGGCGATGTTTATTTCATCGTCTGACAATATTTGTTGATAATTTCTCTGAGTTTAACCTTTTTATAATTAATTAATAATTAATTCTTATAATGTTCGTATTTCGGGATTAGTACAACGAAACTGAGATTAGTCAATTCCAATGATCTCACATCGCTAAAATTGACAAGATGGACACGTGGATCACTATAATAAGATTATCAACTTTACCGTTGATCATCTCATCTCGATTTGCGTGTCGTAAGTTTCGACGTACGAATAACGAAGTACACTTTATATCTTTAATAATTAGACTAGAATTGACCCAGTTTGACCAGAGTTGACCAGTTGACCAAAAGTCAACTGTAAGTCAACACTTGACCTAGTTTGACTAGATTGTTGACTGGAGTTGACCTAGAGTTGATTTGACTTAGAAGAACCTAGGATAATATAGATTGCTTGTAGAGATTCATTTATTTCAACTTGAACACCTTGTAACCTGTATTGCTTTAAATAGGACTCTGTGGCTTCAGTTGGACCCCTATACCTATCAGTTGTTCAGGTTATCAGGCGAGTACATTCTCTGATCATTTCATATCCTGTTTAGAATTATTTTCCTGCTTTAAATTACTTTACTTGATACTGTCACGTTGGTCACACGGATTAGTACTATATGGATCCCTTCTTGAGATGTTATCCCTTCAGGGAGCATCGGGTACTTCATGTTCTGTGCGTTTCACTTACATGGCGTATAACTATGCTTCATTGGTTCATTGATCACTTGTGACATGTACTCTCATGATCACAGAGTCTTCCTTGAATCCTTATCCCATTTATTAGGTTTTCCTAGAATCCTCATTTATGGGACTTCCATGTACCACCCTTCGGAGGCCTTTGCATGGAATCATAACATAACCTGGTTGGATCCTTGTGTATTAATTGGGGGTACGGGGGAGTAGAAGTGGACATGTGAATAATACCCAAGTAGTATCTCATCAGAATCATTCCGTAGTGTCTCATCAGAATCATCCTATGCCATTTACATGTCTATATTGTACTCTGACTCACTAGCCACTGTTAGCTCTCAATTATAGTAGATATTTCTATTGCAGTTCTCTCTCTATTTACATACTGTATTTCTTTCAGTACCTGTATCTTACTTTACTGCATGATTATATTTTCTAACCTGCCATGAACTGTTGAGATGTATTGTGCTCGCTCCTGTCCTGACTGGACCTGTTGATAAATTTTACAGATAGCCTGGAGGTTGCCTGCTAGCCTAGAGGAGACACAGTAGAGGTTGTATAGATAGCTAGGGTTTTTCTCATACTTTATTTTCAGTTGTCTTGAGTTGTATTTATGGATTACTGTATTTGAGCTTTGAGATGTATTTCTGGATTTGTGTATCTTAGACACTTAGACTTCTATCTGCGATATCTTTTTTGGATTTCATGTTTTATCTATCTTTATCATGCTCTACCTTAGATGCGATTGCGACTGTATCTGCTATGTCACCTCCATTCGGAGAGTATATACTGTACAGGTACCTTTATTTTGTTAGATGTTTGACCTAGAACAACGTTCTACTGCCGATACTGTGGCGTAGGTTGGACGTACCCACGTCTCGTACCCTTACTCTAGGGTGCGGATCGTGACACATTTTTAGTGGTGGCCCATGCAGGTCAAGTTTGTGTAGTGGTATTCGAATTAGAGTACCACTACAGCCTGCAGTAGAATTAGGATATATTTTGAAGGTACTCAATCACAGTTAGGATTCCTTGAAAGATTCCTGGGACGACCCTTGAGAATCTTATTTTAACTTCGATTTGAAAACTCTTCTTCCCTTGATTTGATTTATCTTAACTTTCTGTTGTTGAATTTGATTTTGATGGATTATTGTTGAATTGAGTTTCTATTTATTGATTTTGATGATGATTATTGAGTTTTGAATCTTGATGTTAGCTGTTGCATCCGAGTTTGTATTTATATGATTTGATGGATTTTTGTTCATTTTTGAATCTTGATGTTCGTTGATAAATTTAATTTTTGGGTATTCATTGTTGATTTAATTTAATTTTTGTCAACATGAAATTATATGGGCCAGGTCATCTATGTTATGGAATCTAGTCTTCTACAGTCACAATAGCCAGCTTGGTGACGACATATAGTTTGACTTGGATATATTTCTCGGGTGTGGGAATTTAAGGTTTTCGCAGCCAAGCTAGCGGCATCGCAAAAATTTTAAATACCATGATTCTAGAGGTATGTGCCTTAGTCGAGGACTCTGTGATTATCGTAGCCTTGCTTACTAGTATGACGAGGATTTAGAGTACCATGATTTTGGATAGACACATATGATTATCAGATTGTACCTTAAATATTTTTGAACATGTTTTCTCTACTTTTGTTTCAGTCATTCAAAAAAACAAAAGAATTATTGTCGTTTTGTTTTATTTCGCTTCTCATTGTTTAACTTAGGAGTAGGTTTAACTGTTTTTATAAACCTTTGTGTAACTTCTTGCTATGAATTTCTTCTTAATACAATGGATCGATAATTTTGCTAGACCTTATCTTGGATTTGATATTTTAGCTCTGGGTTTCAAAATGGTTCCTTCTTTTAAACGAATAAGCAGAACAGATTTTATTGTTATTTCCTTCTTGCTACTATTCTTGTATTAAACAAAAATAATAATAAAAACTGTCTTATTTACGTCAATTACCTAATTTGCAATATTGGTAGGAATCTAAATGTTGGTCTTGATATAGAATTTGATTTTTATAATAGGACATGAAATATATATAGTGGACACTTTGCCTGACACGTATGCAAGCTACACTTTGAATTCCAACCTATCTAAATACATATTAATATGTCGTTGATGTTTAAATTTTCAAAACCCCAATATTACTGGTTCTCTGCTTTTTCCAGCCTAAACTCGTAATTTAAATATAAATTTTATGTTATTAGTTATGTTTACATCACTGCACATGTATGTTATACATAGGGTTTCAATTCAAAAAAAATTTTGGTTGAGTTTTGTGTTTGAAATTGTCCAATCTGAGACTGTGTGCATATTAACCCTTAATACTGGATTCCAAATGTTTAGTTCAATTTGCTGTTTTATTTTTTCAAATGTAATATTTTGAGCTATATACATTGTTGTATGTAGGGATGTAATGTTAGGTTTATACTCTTACATGTTAGGTTATGATAAACTTCGGGTTGGTTTGATGTTGAATTTCTCCAATATCCTAAAACTGAATACATGTTAACATTTTTTTATATTGATTTCAAATGTTTAGTTCAATTTCAGATTTAATATGTAATATTGAACTGTATGCATAGCTAAATTTATGGATAGTATGTTAGGGTTTCATCTCCATCATGTTTAGGATGTGTTGAGAGCATTGAGTTGGTTGTGATGTTTCAAACCCCTAAAATCTGAAACTGCATTATGTTAATATTACACTGGTTTAAATGTTAGCTTATTTTCAGATTTTGTATGTAAATGCTAAACTAAAATTGGGTTTAACCTTTCAATACTAAGCTATACCCTGTACAAGGACACACACACTCTAACATAGTACGCGCTGCCATGTAAACCTAACCTTTCCTCTCTATGTTATGTTCATATATCTATATAGATATAATAGAGTTTATGCATACATGTTATAATGTATATAGATACATAACTAAATCTCTACCTCTTTATATATATATATATATATATATATATGGTTAGCCATTCATGTTATGAGAAATAGGTTGTGTATTGTAGATTGTTTAACCAATATGCCGTGAGTAGTGTAACTTGATAGCTATTGTTTTGAAACCCAAATCCTCCTATACTTTCATGTATATTTCACAATACACACATGCCTACTATCTAACCACATGAACATGTCCATATACACCCACACACACACAAACCACATAACCGTTACATAATACAAGCTTTTCTCTCTCTAACGCTCTCTATATATATATTGTAAATGGATTTCAATGTAATCGACTTCATTATTTAACTTGTGATTTTGAGTTTTCTTTGAATAGTACCCCTTTATAGATAATTGGTAGTTATCTTTATTTTATTTTTTGATAAGTACCAGTTTTCATATAGGATGGTAGACTGTCTTACAGTTTGATGATTGCTATTTCTGTAACCTTTCTAGTTTAGCACCCTAATTGCTTGTGCGTTTTGATACCCTATGACCATTTTGGGTTAGCATGACTAGTATACCTAGATGAGACTTTCACTACCACCGTATGCCATGACCCTGTATGCCGTCCTTTTTAATCATATGATTTGTTTAAGTTCTGGGACTTGATTGTGGGGGTTTGACCTAGAAGGAGTACGAACATTTTAATTTCGAGGACGAAATTTTTATAAGGTGGGTAGGATGTGAGCACCCTGAATTTTGGGTTAATTTTCTTTTTAATTTTTTTGATTGATTTAGTTTCAATAAATAATTATTCTGTTTATTATTTTTAAATGTACTTTTCCGTGCCTTTGATATTTGGAGTGTCAGGGATGTTCAACTCTGGAAACCTTCTTCACGAGATTTGTAGTGGACAGAATTACTTTCATGATAGTATACAATGTCTCATCCAAACTTGTTCCCTTGTACTCTTTTTGCTTCGCAGAACTTCGGGTCGATTTAGACCATTTAATTATTAATTAATTTTCCCACTCTTTTCCTTGATCATTATTAGCACATTACCGTGACTTTTGAATTGGGAGCACCAGACCAGTCATTTCCTTGAAACCAACTTCTCATGCATGATCTACTCGAGACGATCTTCACCCATGACCTTCGTGTCCTACTCAGAAACACCCTTTTGTGCTCCATTTGCTTCACACCACTCTCCTGACACATGACCCGATTTTATTTTACCCCACAGTGTCACATTCATTTTCCAACTTGATTTGTGGGTACCCTGTCGACCAAAACCTGTCAGCCCCAAATATGGACATGGCCCACATTGAGTCTACTATCCGTATGCCACTTGTGTCCCATTTATTGGAATTTCCACATGCTACTTATTTACTCATGATCATAAATGTCTAAATTAATTCATTTATGATATTAAATCTGATTTTGACCCAATCCGGCTCCACCAAGTCCAGCCCAGCTTCGTGCTACCCTCCATCGTGACACCCTCACTTTCCTTGCCAAAAAAAAATAATATCAGATACCCTTTCTACCTATTTTTATATTCGATAGAAAATTCTATTGATTTTAATCCCTAGGAATGATGTATTCCTACTTTAATCCTAACCCTTGATTTCACTCTCCATCCAACCACACAATTTTTCTAGCACTCACTCCCATAAACCCTTGGCCGGCCCTAGCTTTAGAAGTTTTCTTTTCTCTCTCTACTTTATTCCCTCATTAATT
This sequence comes from Iris pallida, assembly GCA_029216955.1. Taxonomy (NCBI): domain Eukaryota; kingdom Viridiplantae; phylum Streptophyta; class Magnoliopsida; order Asparagales; family Iridaceae; genus Iris; species Iris pallida. The sequence continues at coordinate 27,386,877 of JANAVB010008400.1, read as the reverse complement.
TCCCTCTCTTCCCATTAACTATTACTCTCTTTCGCTCTCTCTCCCTCTTTCAAAACTTTTTCAACAACAGCTAACCCAGCCATTCCCGACTCCCTCCGGCGTGGCCGACGCCGTCGACCACCCCCCCTGGCCGTCGGCCACCACCGAGCTCGACCCTCTCCACCTTCCTTCATCACCATCACCACCACTTTAATCAACCACCATCATCATCCTCCTCCATGCCACCACCACAAGCCACTAGTCGACCGCACGGCCGCCGCCCCGCCGTGCCAGGCCGTACCTCCGCCGAGCCAGGCCAGGCGCGCAGCCCCGTGCACAAGCAACAGCAGCTGCGGTAGCAGTGCGCGTACAGGCCGTCCGGGAAATGGCCCTGTGGCGGCGCGCAGGCCATGCCGCCGGCCTCCCCCGTCGTAGGCGAACACCGGCGACCCCCTAGGTCTGCCATCTCCTCCTCCAGTGTGACGTATAGCCGATTCGTGCATTTCGTACGAATTTCCGCCGTGACGCGCGCGAAATCAAGTCCGTTTTGGCGCCCCGTCGCAGCAACTTCGTACACAATTTTTGAGAAATTCGACCATTGGATCGACGATTTCTTCACTTCGTCACAATCTCGGTATATCCACCTTCACTCATGTCAATTTTCGTCCGTTGATTTTATCGTTTGATACATCAAAACCGGCCACCAAGTTGACCGTTTAAATTGTATAAATTTTAGACAGTTTCGCGGAGTCAACTTCGTCGGCTTGTACCTCCTCCACCGCAGCTCCATTTGGTGTGCTACCAGTTCCTGTGTGAAGCTGGTATAACCCTCTTACTACCCTTCCAGTTTCATTTCATTGTGAGCTTGTTTGATTGGTTGAATTCGACGCCAAAGTTGGCAGTCCGAATTCGTAATTTCCAACTTGTAAAATTCCATTTTTGAACACGGGACTCCAGATTTCATTTCTGACACCACCAGTAGACTCGTGGCGTCGTTTTGGCATGTTTTCATATAAAATTTGTTAGATTTGGAGGATGTGGGCCCTGCTACGTTTTTCGATGCAAAGTGGGTCCCACAATCCGGGTCAACGAGACTTTTCGACGTCAGCTCATCGGAATCCAATTCCGGATATACCGTTGAGTTTGTATAGTCATTCTGGACTCGTTGACATATAATTTGCTAGGTTTTAGTGGACATTGGATCCGACACGCATTTCGGTGCAAGTCGGATACCAATATCCGGGTCAACAGGTCATTTTGAGATCGGCTCATCGGAATCCAATTCCGGATATACCGTTGAGTTCGTATCGTCATTCTGGACTCGTTGACATATAGTTTGCTGAGTTTTGAGAATATTGGCTCCGGCACCCATTTTCGTGCAAACCGAAATTCCAAGTTCTGGTCAACGGACCAAATTGAGATCGGGTCAACGGAATCCAATTCTGGATATACCGTTGGGTTCGTATCGTCATTCTGGTTTCGTAGACATATAATTTATTATATTTTGTAGACTTATTTTCTTGCACATTTTTTGGTGCAAAGTGGCTCCGACATGGATACCATTTTTGACCCGAAATTACCTTTTTGCCCTTGTGTCCAAATTGGACCGATAGGTAGGCTATTTTAGCTAATTTGACCATTCTGGACACATTGGCGATGTTTATTTCAGCACCCGACAATATTTGTTGATAATTTATCTGAGTTTAACCGTTTTATAATTAATTAATAATTAATTCTTATAATGTTCGTATTTCGGGATTAGTACAACGAAACTGAGATCAGTCAATTCCAATGATCTCACATCGCTGAAATTGACAAGAAGGACACGTGGATCACTATAATAAGATTATCAACTTTACCGTTGATCATCTCATCTCGATTGCGTGTCGTAAGTTTTGACGTATGAATAACGAAGTACACTTTATATCTTTAATAATTAGACTAGAATTGACCCAGTTTGACCAGAGTTGATCAGTTGACCAAAAGTCTACTGTAAGTCAACACTTGACCTAGTTTGACTAGATTGTTGACTGGAGTTGACCTAGAGTTGATTTGACTTAGAAGAACTTAGGATAATATAGATTGCTTGTAGAGATTCATTTATTTCAACTTGAACACCTTGTAACCTGTGTTGCTTTAAATAGGACTCTGTGGCTTCAATTGGACCCCTATACCTATCAGCTGTTCAGGTTATCAGGCGAGTACATTCTCTGATCATTTCATATCCTGTTTAGAATTATTTTCCTGCTTTAAATTACTTTACTTGATACTGTCACGTTGGTCACACGGATTAGTACTATATGGATCCCTTCTTGGGATGTTATCCCTTCAGGGAGCATCGGGTACTTCATATTCTGTGCGTTTCACTTACATGGCGTATCACTATGCTTCATTGGTTCATTAATCACTTGTGACATATACTCTCATGATCACAGAGTCTTCCTTGAATCCTTATCCCATTTATTGGGTTTTCCTAGAATCCCCATTTATGGGACTTCCATGTACCACCCTTCGGGGGCCTTTGCATGGAATCATAACATAACCTGGTTGAATCCTTGTGTATTGATTGGGGGTACGGGGGAGTAGAAGTGGACATGTGAATAATATCCAAGTAGTATCTCATCAGAATCATTCCGTAGTGTCTCATCAGAATCATCCTATGCTATTTACATGTCTATATTGTACTCTGACTCACTAGCCACTGTTAGCTCTCTATTTTAGTAGATATTTCTATTACAGTTCTCTCTCTATTTACATACTGTATTTCTTTCAGTACCTGTATCTTACTTTACTGCATGATTATATTTTCTAACCTGCTATGAACTGTTGAGATGTATTGTGCTCGCTCCTGTCCTGACTGGACCTGTTGATAAATTTTACAGATAGCCTGGAGGTTCCTGCTAGCCTAGAGGAGACATAGTAGAGGTTGTATAGATAGCTAGGGTTTTGCTCATAGTTTATTTTCAGTTGTCTTGAGTTGTATTCATGGATTACTGTATTTGAGCTTTGAGATGTATTTCTGGATTTGTGTATCTTAGACACTTAGACTTCTATCTGCGGTATCTCTTTTGGATTTCATGTTTTATCTATCTTTATCATGCTCTACCTTAGATGTGATTGAGACTGTATCTGCTATGTCACCTCCATTCGGAGAGTATATACTGTACAGGTACCTTTATTTTGTTAGATGTTTGACCTAGGACATCGTTCTACCGCCGACACTGCGGCGTAGGCTGGACGTACCCACGTCTTGTGTCCTTACTCTAGGGTGCGGGTCGTGGCAATGTCATGTCATATTACTTGTCGGGAGTGCACCTCGACGGGTCACTATCATGTTAAGCAAAGAAGAAAGACATATATTATGAGTGCACCACAACGGGTCACTATCATATTAAGCAAAGAAGAAAGACATATTTTATGAGTGCACCACCACGGGTCACTATCATGTTAAGCAAAAGAAGGAAGACATATATTATGAGTGCACGATAACGGGTCACTATCATGTTAAGCAAAGAAGAAAGACATATATTATGAGTGCACCACAACGGGTCACTATTATGTTAAGCAAAGAAGAAAGACATATATTATGAGTGCACCACAACGGGTCACTATCATATTAAGCAAAAGAAGGAAGACATAAATCATGAGTGCCCCACCACGGGTAACTATCATGTTAAGCAAAAGAAGGAAGACATAAATCATGAGTGCCCCACCACGGGTCATTATCATGTTAAACAAAAGAAGGAAGACATAAATCATGAGTGCCCCACCACGGGTCACTATCATGTTAAGCAATCATAGACATAAGAAAGCTTGTAGATAGATCTTGATTAAAGGTGTATCATAACATTTGAGAAGGAATAAATGAGATAACTACTTGTCCTAAATCACCAATTGAATCTGTGCTAGTGTTAAGGGTATGAGTGGGAGGTACAATCATTCTCTAACTGTACAATATTATCAAATCATGTTAAGAAATTTATTTATTAAAAAAATATCAAGCTATTAAGTAGGATCGTCGTAATTTAGGCCAAGATAGAAAACATACAATGCAATTATAAGCTCCATATCAAGAATGAAAGAAACTTGCATAAAATAGTTGGTAACATATTCTTGAAGCCAAGGAAAAGATCTACAACTTTTATTTTGGGAGTTGAGAGAAATTTTGGCCAAAAATCAGCCAAGTAGGACATAAAACAGCCAAAAATAGCCAAAATAGGCACTATGCGGCATTCTGCGCCACCGTGCGGCCTGTGGCACTATTCATCCATGCTGCACTATGCAAGCCTGTGGCACTATATAAACCATGCGGCACTATTCATCCATACGACACTATTCATCTATACGGTACTATGCAAGCCTACAGTACTATTCATCCATGCGGTACTATGCAAGCCTGCGGCACTATGTAAACCTGCGACACTATTTATCAATACGGCACTATTCATCTATGCAGCACTATTCATCCTGCGACACTATGCATCCATACGGCACTATTCATGCCTGCGGTACTATTCCTCAATGCGACACTATTCATCAATGCGGCACTATTCATGCCTGCGGCACTATGCATCTATTCGGCACTATTCATCCTGCGGCACTATTCATCGTCCCTGATAGAATCAGGACAGATGAACATAAAAGATGTCTAAATCTTATTTTGGCCATAACTTCCTCAAAACAAGTCGAAATCTAACTTTTCAAAGGTCCATTTTGGGTAAAATCGAATTCTCTACAATATAGAAAAATCAAAACTTAAAAATAATGAAGTTTAGTAGATCAAAACCCAAAAAAAACCAAAAAGGCTATAAACTTAAATCTACAAAAATCCATCTGTCCAAACCGAAAACTCCAAGTTCTAAAGATGCTTTGAATCATGTAAGGAAGAAAATAAAACAAACCAAAATAATGTTGCTCAAGGTTTGGCAAGATGTACTTGCCTAGGGTTGGAGGAAGAAGATGAAGAGAAAGATAATGAAAATAATGGAGGAGAGAGAGAGGAGTTAGGTTTTATACAAATCTTCTCATCTCAAACCTACCTAAACCAAACCAAGCCCAATACCAAGTTGAACCGAACCAAATTAAACCAAGTCAAGTTTAACCTATACTTTGGAAAAAATTTAAAATATTCGAAAACCAAGAAATTCGAAATACGACTCAAAATACGTACCCGTACATAAATACTGATACAGTGAGACAAGTCTCACAACTCTCCCATCCTTAGAAAAATTCCTTCCTCGAAATTTCCTAAAGCCAGTCGAGTAAGATAACTAAATCAAAAGCTCAAGAAAACACAATCATCTCTATAAAATGTAGGATGACATATAAGTAAATAGAGGCAACTGTAATGTAAATAAATGCGTAAGCAATAACACAATCACAATCAAGAAGGGCTGGAGGCATATGAATAAATATGTCTCCTGAGAAAGTTGAGTCGGGTCCAACGTCCTCGCTGGCCTACGCTGACTCCAAAAATAGATAAAGGTCAAGTCCCAAGGTAAGTCGGTACCAATGACTTAGTCCAAGACATGACTCTACCCAGGACGTATCGTCGTAGTCGATACCAATGAAGTTATCACATGCCTTGACTACGAAGACAAAAGAGTTTGGGGACAAGAAACTCGCCTTCACTCACCGAATAAGTCAAGCCGACCATTGTACTCCATACGTGGATAGAATACAAGGTCGTCTGTAAGAACCCAAGATATATCGCCACTACCTGGCCTGCCACTGAAACACTAATCCCAAGAGAAGAACTGATGGAAGACCATAAAATGGTACCTGAGACTCCTAAGGTATTACCCTCGTGCTTATACTAGAGCTTCCCCTGGTCCTGTGCATGCAACTGTGCTCTGAGATGTCAGATCCTCTGAGCTCACGATGGCGGTGGGTACAGTGCCAATGGTTGAACATCTAGTATTGGCCCTAGCTGCTTGTCCACTACTAGAGGCGATGACGGGGGTGACTGAAAGGATGGCAGGGGTATATCTGGTGTAGATGGTCGTCTTCGAGATGTCGGATATGGATAAGTGCGAAATGAATGGTCCTCTGCTCCACAGCGGAAGCATCGCCTATTGGTCATTCGACAAACTGATCTAGAATGCCCTAACTTCCCACAGTAGGTACATCCTCCTTGTTCTGGTCAATACTGCTGCTGGTTTCTCTGTCTTGGAGCTTGCTGCTGTTGAACCGACGATGGTGCCTGCTGGTTGGAAGGCTGGAAGGATGATGATCCACCTTGACATCTTCAGGGACAAATTCCTATCGTGTGGTCAGGTGAACCGCACGATAAACATAAAAAGTTAGCCCTCCGACAAGTAAGATGAGTATGCCATTCCCTTCCACAGAAAGAACATACGACTGGTAACTCCTGGTGCTGGGGTGTATAGTTGTATGATGGTACTGGTGATGGACATTGGGGTAAAAATCCTGATACATGTGAATGGTCCTTTTACGACCCTCAGTTCTGGATGCGGTCCTTCTAGCTCTATTCCCTCGTTCTCGTACTGCCTCTACAGTAGGTCGGGCTTGATATGCTGACTGGCTGGATGACTGGCACTGTCGGTCTCTAACCTGCACTTCCTCTGGCTGCAAGTCCTTGGCTTGAAGTTCCTCGGGTATTCCTTGCACTCTACGGTCTATCAACATCTGGATACATTGCTGGAGAGCGAGATCTCGTCGTTGTTGTGACTCCATCATTTCTTTGATAATCCCTATAAGTACAGGTACATCGGGCTGACCTGGTACTACCTCTGCTCGGACTGCTGATTGTACAGGCTGAGCGGGCTGATCGGGATGGACTAGCACCTCTGCCTTCGAGTCAACTCTCGACTCTGCACCTGAATGCTGAGACTGATCCTCCACAACTGGCCTAACAGAAGATTGCTGAGCTGCCATCGGCAGAACCCAAACAAGGTAATCGGAAGGATTAGGAACAGTGCCCCAGAAAGTTAAAGGACACAAGGATCAAATCGAGGGAACATGAGAGATCAACGATCAAGGCAATTATCAGGTCAAAGGAGCAGAGATAGGGAATAATATGAAGGATATCAATGAAGGATAATAGTGATTGAGATATCTAAACATTAGTAACCCACATATCTGATAAATCAGACCTGCATGGGCCACCACTAAAACCTATGTCATGCCCTAGAACCAGAATACTGGCAAGTAGGGACGGACATGGCCAGCTACGCAATACCAAAGTATACCCGTACTCTGAAATCACGTATAAGCTGTCAAGACATGGGGGTTACTTCTACAAGCCAACAGTCGATCCTAGGTTAAAACAATCCTAGGTATCTCAATCACATACAATTATACAAGGTACAAGAAGTATGATCATCAGACATACAATAGTAAAGTGCCCCAAACCATATATATATGGATGATCATGAAGCTAGTAATACAAAGTGAAGAAAACTAGCAAGAGTATTAGTCATACATGATAGCTTTAGCTGCAGTCTAGAATACGCACATCATGTTTATGCCCGTAGGCTAAATGTCAAGTACCAAAACACGAGCTAAACACGTGCTCGGAGGCTAAACGCCACAAAAGAATAATGTACATAACCAGTGGAAGAATAAAATAAGAAACCCACTTGGGTACTCTGGCGCTCTGGATGGTCACCGTCGAGTAGATGGTACGGAAGATCCTCTGGGCTTCTCTATCAGATCTGGCCAAACAAAACCAGTGGGGTCAGACCCCCAATAGCAAGTACCACAAAGGAAGCCAAACTATGAACTAAAACCAGCAATCACTAATATCAACAATTTGAGATACAAATGAGTAAGAGCAGATCGAGACTCTGCACTACCAATGCACTTATCCCGAACATAAAAAAATAAGTAAAGCATCTTGGAGCATAAAGTAATTAACATTTGACATAATTGAAACTGTGGACTTGTGAATTAAACAGAGAACTTATGACATAGCTAAACCATGTGAGAGAAATGGTACATGCGAACATGTACTGTAACTGGAACATGTGAGCATGTTAGATAACTGAGACTTGTGAGCATGTAAGAATTATAGAAAGACAATGATAAGTGGACTTAGGAACTAATTCGGAAGTCAAGTTACAACCCTTAAACCAAACAAGGACCTGGGTTGTAACCCTTCTCCTGGACAAAACGTAGCCTCTATTCATTGTGCAGCATAAGGATCATGTAGAACATGTGAGTACTAAATAGCACGACAAATGATAGGATAACTTAGGAGCCATTCCGGAAGCCAAGTTATAACCCGTAAACCAAACAAGGTCTGGGATTGTAACCCTTTTCCTGAATAGAACTTTGTCTCCGACCATTTATCGATGAAAGTAAGCATAAACCATAGTGTACTGAAATAAACATACGGACACTGCCTAGACAAAACTAGACTGGACTGGACTGACTCCATCCATCAATCACGGCCAAGCAATGAGTACGGATTGATACTTTAACTAATTAGGGTTATCACAAGTCTAGTTACTAACAAGATGCAAAGAGATTTCCAATTCCAGTACCCGCCTGATGCTACCGGAGTGACCCCAGCAAAAGAAAACAAGTATAGCAGACACACTGCAGTAAGATACATGTGCCCTAAGGAGGTACCCCACTCGACGGTGAGCTGAAAATATGCTCATCATGACAGATAGCTCCAAATCTTATGTATATATATATATATATATATATATATATATATATATATATATATATATATATATATAAGGTCGGGATCAAACGGGCAACAAGTAACTGGAAAAGTCTTTTCATGAACTACTTGATCAATCTAGTCATTAATCCTAGCCAGATTCAGTATGAATCCCTGACCGTAGGAAATCAGGAATTCATGTCCTAGACATAATACAATACAGAACATGTAGCTTGTACAAACACACTCAAGAGACACACCCACGGTGTCCAGATCATTTATTATTTGTAAGGCAATAAAGCCGTCACAACAGCATTCATGGTTCATGTCATGTCATATTACATGTTATATTACTTGTCGGGAGTGCACCACGACAATTCACTATCATGTTAAGCAAAGAAGAAAGACATATATTATGAGTGCACTACAACGGGTCACTATCATGTTAAGCAAAGAAAAAAGACATAATTTATGAATGCACCACCACGGGTCACTATCATGTTAAGCAAAAGAAGGAAGACATATATTATGAGTGCACCGCAACGGGTCACTATCATGTTAAGCAAAGAAGAACGACATATATTATGAGTGCACCACAATGGGTCACTATTATTTTAAGCGAAAAAGAAAGATATATATTATGAGTGCACCACAACGGGTCACTATCATGTTAAGCAAAACACCAATTGAATCTGTGCTAGTGTTAAGGGTATGAGAGGGGTACAATCATTCTCTAACTTTACAATATTATCAAATAATGTTAAAAAAGTCATTTATTAAAGAAATATCAAGCTATTAAGTAGGGTCGTCGCAATTTAGGCCAAGATAGAAAATATGCAATGCAATCATAAGCTCCATATCAAGAATGAAAGAAACTTGCATAAAATAGTTGTTAACATATTCTTGAAGCCAAAGAAAAAATCTACAACTTTCATGTTGGGAGTTGGGAGAAATTCTGGCCACAAATCAGCCAAATAGGACATAAAACAGCCAAAAACAGCCAAAATGGGCACTATGCGGCATTCTGCGGTACTATGCGGCCTGCGACACTATTTATCCATAGGATACTATGCAAGCCTGCGGCACTATGCAAGCCATGCGGCACTATTCATCTATATGGCACGATTCATCCATGCGGTACTATGCAAGCCTGCGGCACTATTCATCCATGCGACACTATTCATCCTACAGCACTATTCATGCCTGCGGCACTATACATCCATACGACACTATTCATGCATGCGACAATATTCCTCCATACAGCACTATTCATCCATACGGCACTATTCATCTTGCGGCACTATTCATCGTCCATGCCAGAATCAGGACAGATTAACATAGAAGATGTCCAAATCTTATTTTGGCCATAACTTTCTCAAAACTAGTCAAAATCTAACTTTTCAAAGATCCATTATGGGTAAAATCAAATTCTCTACAACATAGAACAATCAAAACTTGAAAATAATGAAGTTTAGTAGATCAAAACCCAAGAAAACTGAAAAGACTATAAACTTAGATCTACAAAATTCCATCCGTCCAAACTGAAAACTCTAAGTTCTAAAGATGCTTAGAATCATGCAAGGAAGAAAATAGAACAAACGAAAATAACTTTGCTCAAGGTTTGGCAAGATGTACTTGCATAGGGTTGGAGGAAGAAGATGAAGAGAAAGAAAATAAAAATAATGGAGGAGAGAGGGAGGAGTTGGGTTTTATACAAACCTTCTCATCTCAAACCCACCTAAACCAAACCAAGCCCAATACCAAGTTGAACCGAACCAAATTAAACCAAGTCAAGCTTAACCTATACTTTGGAAAAATCTTAAAATATTCAAAAACCAAGAAATACGAAATATGGCTCAAAATACGTACCCGTACATAAATACTGATACAGTGAGACGAGTCTCACAGACTAGTAGGTATAGGTATATATGGATATGTGATACTTCTAGGTACAGATTATAATATATAGGAATATGAGATACCTTAGAGTTGTGTCATGGTTGGGTTAGAAGGTTGAGTTGGTTTTATGTAGATTTGGTTAACCTTGTTTTCCTAGACAATAGCCTAGCAAATAGAATTGACCAAAAACCAAGATGGACAAAGTTTACTTGGTTTGACTGAAAGTTGACTTTAGATTGACTTTTGACCTAGAGAGGCTTAGTGCATGTAGATTTTATTGTATATTTTAAATATTCAATATTGAACACTTTGTAACCTGTATTTCATTAAATAGGACTTTATGACTCCAGTTTGGACATTGATATACATCAGTTGCTCAGGGTATCAGGCGAGTACATTCTCCGATAGTTCTTTCATTTATTTGATGATTACTGTGATTCAGTTCTAGTATAGTTCTATTTGATTCTCTATCATAACACATATTGGTATTTTGGATTTATTTACTCGAAATACATGTATTTGACTCGTCTTACCTCTATTACTTGAACCACTTACAAGAACCATCTACTCGAAACACCTACAAGTATTACATATTCAAATCATACAAGAACCATCACTAGAAGCAAGATAGCCATCGCCACTGGGCCCGATGTGCGATGTGCTGTATTCAACAAGAACCACCTTACAAAAAAGATAGCCATCACCGCTTGGCCGAGCGTGCGATGTACCGTATTACAAGAAAGGTAGCCATCGCCGCTTGGCCGAGCGTGCGATGTGCCGTATTTACTCATCTAAACAAGAAAGATAGCCATCGTACGCTTGCCAAGTGTACGGTGTGCCATATTTACTCGCTATTCATTTTCATGACAAGAACAGAATCTCAAAACACACTAGACTAGTGTCGTATACTAGAATCACATTGTCTCATGTTTTACAGATTGGACTCGTATCATATTGTTCTAGTTAGTTGTCTCTATTTTTAGTTTCATTGCTATGCTCTCGTATTCTCTGTATTTATATTCCTTGTTTGATTGTTGTCCTATTTTATTACCTATCTTAACTTTCCGTGATTCATCAATATAACTGTCTATAACTGCTTTATAGTCTTTGTCATTTACTTGGGATTGCTAGATGAGGTGTGCTCGTTCCATCCTGACTGGATTTTTTTAGATGTTTGTCCTGAGGATACATGCCCTACCTGCTATAGATCTGAGGAGGGAATAGCCACCCCAAGTCCAAATTTTTAGGAGTGGCCAGAAGACTAGTTTAGAGGACTTGTTCTAGATTTATGTTTTGAACTTAAATTGTAATAAGTGGAGATTTTGACAACTTGAGTTTTGTTTGAATATTATTATTAGTTGTTGTTTGTTGAGTCTTATAGTTACTTAGATGTTTGTGATATCTTATCGTACTTTAGACTATGATTGAGTATTTTGTATCTTTATACTTTCCCTCCATTCGAAGTTGAGATCTATGACAGGTACATTATATATTGTGTGACTTGTTAGTTAGTGACCTAGGACATCGTTCTTTCGCCGATTCTGTGGTGTAGGCTGGGCGCTGTTACGCACTCGTGCCCTACACCGGGTACGGGTCATGACAACAGGTGGCGCAAAACAACAAGGCATCCTGCCCACTCCTCATGGTCAGCACCAATCAAATCAGAGCCAGGATCTTCCTACCTTGCATATTACAAGAACAAAGCAGGGTAAATTAAGGGTGTCTCAGACAGACAGTCAGGTGGCGCACAATCCTGACATGCGCACCTATCTTAACCAGCGTATAACAATATTAAACACACATCAAGAACAGGAAGAGTTCCTCAAATCAAGAATCCTCTCACCTATGCCAATGAAGTCAATACTTCTCTGTACACACGAGGAACAGGGCACCTCAAGAACCGAAATCATGTTCCTAACCTCATTAAGGAATATGTACCTCTGACTTCTCCATATCCTGTCACTGTAACAGATCTCTATGAACTTCTTGTACAAAAATGGAAGATCGTAGGACCATCTCGTCCATCTGTAACTCCATATCAGGAACATCACTGTAACTACCACCATGAAGTAGTGATCAATTGTTGCTACCAGTCAGCTAAACGGTCTGTATTTGACCGTTCAAACTATACTCGGACTCGTGAACTTGTGATGGTGGACGAAGATGAATTGTTGTATGCTTCAGTCAATATGACATCTCGAAGCACTTGGGGTGGAAACTGTCCAAGACGTAATGCAACCCACAACCCTAGTCAACAATACCTTGATCGGATCCGGGACTCCGGCGAAGGAGTCTACCAAAATACTAGATCAAGAACCCGGGAAACAATCGATCAAATGAATCTTCCTTCCGACCAAGAAACAATTGGTCAAAGGAATCTTTCTTCCGACCAAGAAATAATCGGTCAAAAGAATCTTCCTGATTTAATCAGAATTTCCTTAATCAAGGGAATCTTCCCACTCTTCATCCTGGGGGTGGTTCATTGCATGACTTCGATGCCGATAGTGAAGGCTCTAAATGGACCATCTTATCCACCAGCTCTTCTTCGGTGGCCAGAGAAGTGACTGCCTATGTCACTAACGAAGAATAAGATACATCCAGCTCCGGCAGTCAGGAGCAGAGGATCGCCACTTTAGAGGCCAACTTGAAGAACATGGCCAAAATATTGGCAAGTATGCATGCATTGATCGTGGCACAACACACTGTTCCGCCAGTTGCGAATCTGATTCCAACCCAAGAACACATAGCTGTATCTACCCCTGCTAATACTGGTCTGGGGGAACAGTCTCCTCACAACGCTACCATGCCAGCTCCAAGTCATTCTAGTGCTGGAGGTGGTGCTTATCATGCAGTCCCGTCTTCTAACACATCGAATCAGTCTACCGCTCCCCAAGCATCAGGGGACACTGAGGCAGTAAAGCTTCTTCTCAATCAGTTCGAAGCTTTCAAGCAGAAGGATTGTCTGCAAAAGATAGGGATTAAACAACCCTACCCTATAGAGTGGAAGGAAGTTCCGTTTCCACCCAAATATAAGCCACCAACCATCATGCTATTTGACGACAGTTTGTCTCCTAGTCAATACCTTAATCACTTTGAGGTGATGACTGACCCGCTTCAGCCAAACGATGCTCTACTCACTAGAGCATTCATTGGGTACTTAACGGGTGCAGCCTATGACTGGTATCGTAGCTTGCCAGATGGTTGTATAACATCTTTTACAGAAAAAATGACATGTCCATGTCGGCCCTTATCAAAATCAAGCAACGACATAATGAAACTACTGAACGTTTGATTGAGCAATTTCATCGAGAGGCACTCAAAATGCCTTTAGGTACTCCAGATGCACTGACTATAGATACTTGTAAGTCAAACTTGTTAGCTATAGTCAGCATATGGATTGGACCCACACAATTTCAAGACTGGGCCTCCTTCATAGTAAGTGCCAGGGCAGCAGAAGATAATGCTGACAAGTTCAAACAAATAGGCATTTAGATGCCTAATCTTGACAAAGGTGAACATCCCAACAACTGTGGTCGTCAGAACAACCACAAGAAAAAGGAAGATTTAGCCATCAACGTAAAAGACAAAGAAGCTTTGGCTGTTAATGTGGGTCAGTCAATACCTACTACGACGGCACCTCCACAAAGAGCACAGCGTCCAAAGAAAGAATATTCTTTTGACAAGGATGACATCATGAGCATATTTGATTGTCTGATCAAAAGCAACAAGCTTCAACTGCCTGAAGCAAAACGGCCAGGTGAAGTAGGTAAAACTGACAATCCTAAATACTGTGTGTATCACAGGTTCATAGGACACCCGACTAAGGCATGTTACCTGCTGAAAAGAAAGATTCAGGAGAAGATTAATGCCGACGCAATCACTCTCCAATAGGATGAGAAGATTGTGACTGCTAATGTTGTCTCTCTTCAGTTTGGCGACTTTTCTGCTAAACTTGTGCAGGATGGAGTCGTCCCTATCCCGAAGGCCACCCTAGAGATCGTTAACGTTCCACCAGCATGAAGTGACGGTCTTGTCCCTCTGTCAACCGACAAAGGGGAAGTCATATGGATCCATCCTGATTTGGTTGCTGATTTTGAGATGCCTGCTTCGTCTACAAAATCCAGAAAGATAACCAAATATAAGTCATATCACATGACTTCACTAGGCGGTCATCATCTTCCACCTCTGGATGCTACCTTTATCCCGACGGCTGATTAACTTTCTTCTTTTGGGATAATACTACCAAAACTAGAAGCTAATTATCAGCCAGCATTCCATCTATATAGTCAACAGTCCAGTAAATTGATGACAAAAATAGGATATGACATGCAAAAAGCCACCGGCTTGAAAGATGGGAAGGGGTCCCCTATACCTCTCTCTCTACGTCTTCAGCACAACTAGTCCCGTTGGTTTAGGATTCTGGACAAATCCTTTGTCTCTTCAGAAGAAGTCATCAAAAAAAGGCTTCGGATGAAGAACTGCAATATTGTTTCCTTCTCACTAGCTCCAGAAGAGGAATACATGATCGGTACCAGATCTGTGAGACTCTACCTCAAAGACTATCTAGAGGGGCAAGAGAATGCAGTTATTCCACCTCCAGTCCCTGATGTCCCTTAAACATCGTCTCCGCATGCTATCAATGTTCCATCAGCTTCATCGCCTCCAGTGGAACCGACTCCTTCCAAACCAATAGTGGCCGACAAAGGCAAACAGCCAGTTCACTTTAATAAAAAATTAAAGAAAACTCTATCTTTTGGATTGGAGAAGCCATATAACTTTGATATATTAGCTCAGCTAGCCAATACTCCAGTAAGATTCTCAGTTTTCGAGCTCCTTTATCTCTCGAAGGAAACTCGGGAAACACTAAGCGAAGCTTTAATGCAAGTCGACGCTTGTCTGGCACGCCTCAAGATGCCAGATGAGGAACTTATGGCATGTTTTTACTGTCATAGTGTGATGGAGCTGATTCCTAATATCACCTTCACACAGGATGACATGCTTCTGGTAGACAATCGACATGATTGACCTCTCTATTTCACGGGATATGTCGATATAATGAAAGTCGATCACATCTTGATTGACCTTGGATCTGTACTCAGCATTATATCGAAGACTCCACTGGATGTACTAAAGATCCCAGTGCATAATCTCTCTACGACAATCATAACTATTTTGGGATTTAATTCTGGAGGTAGTGAACCATTAGAAAAGATTCGCCTGAAAGTTCAAATCGGCAATCTCTACAAGAAGGTTATTTTTTATGTGATTAACAATCATGGCTCCTATAATGCTTTGTTAGGAAGACCATGGTTGAATGAACACAACATTGTGCCCTCTACTCTCCACCAATGCTTCAAATATGTGGCTGATCAAGAAAGAAGTCTGAAAGGAAGTGGCTGATCTTAATCCCTTCCGGGGCGTCGAACCATATTTTACTGACTCCATGATGTACAAAGAAGTGTTCATGAAAGTCGTACTAGCCATGGAGAATAAGAAATATCAGAAGGATAATACAGATGATGTCCTTATGATTCCGGTCAAAGGACGTACTTCTCGTCCTTCATCTTCTCAAACTTTGACTATCCATCTCTCTTCTTCCGTCAAACATCCTCTTATTAAGAAGACAGAGCATAGGGAGCTCACCACTTCTGAGCCACTTATTATTGACCTTTATCGTAACAAACCTTCTCCTTCTCCTTCTCTAGTTATCAATCTTAGCAAGCCATCGGCTAAGATCAAGAGCCCTATTGTAAATGATGATGTAATTATCAATAAAGTAGCATCTATTTTGCAGTATATGGATGTCAACTACTATGCTCGATGTTATCTAGAAATCCTGGATAACTTCGAACCTCTTACATTAGGAGAAGTTCAACCACTTCAAGACGAAGTATTACTCAAATTAGCACAAGATTCATTCTTTCTGGTTAACTTCCGGAAGAAGGATGAACATCCTATCCTCTTCAGCAAAGGATTGCATTAAAAGGCTATGTCCGATAGCGAGGCTGAAAATGACGATAGTGGGCAACTTCAATTACGTTATTACAGTCAACAATCAAAGAACATCATCCAAAAGATGGGCTATAATTTCAAAACTGGCCTCAACGGTGGTAGGGGAAGGCGAACTTCTATTCGTATCCCTGCTCCAAATGGAAAGTCACTACAATACTACAACAAAACAAACATGGGTTGGGCTACACTTCACCGATCACAACCCCAGATGCTTCTGGGTCTGACAAATAGGAGCGATCTAACTCTTTCGATTCTGCCTCATAGGATTCGGACACTAGCATAGGTCACATCCATCGAGTGACTTTATCTTATAATATGGTGACTGCAGAGTTCTCCGAAGATGAAGACGATTTTGATGAAACCCTTGAATCTGATCCTTGGGCACAAAGGATGGACACTCAATGGAAACTTCGCTTCGAGTAACGCCACCTACCGAAGATCAGTTAGTTCAAGTCGATGTCGGAGATGATGCTTCTCCAAGACCAATCTTCATCAGCAAAAGCCTTCCTGAAGTAGATAAACAAGAACTGGTTTAGCTTATTATGGAATACTTTAACGTATTCGCCTGGAGCTATGAAGATATGTCAGGATTAGATCCTCAAATCGCTACACATAAGCTCAACATTTAGCCGAATGTAAGGTCAGTCAAGCAACAACTGCGTCGATTCCAACCAGACATAATGGACACCATAGAAGCTAAAGTCAAGAAGCTCATCGCATGTGGCTTTGTCATAGAAGAACAACATCCTGACTGGGTGGCTAATGTCGTCCCAGTTATGAAAAAAATAGGGAAGGTTCGAGTATGCATCGATTTTAGAGACCTCATTGAGGCTTGTACCAAGGATGAGTTCCCTCTACCTATCACTGATTTCATGATTGACAACACTTACGGGTTCGAGCGGATGTCTTTTATGGACAGATTCTCCAGATATAATCAAATCAGGATAAACCCCGAAGATGAAAAACACACATCTTTCAGCACTCCTCTAGGAGTCTATTACTATACCGTTAGGCCATTTGGTCTCAAGAACGCGGGTGAAACCTATAAGCAGACCATGAGCACCATATTTCGTGAACATTTACGGAAGACACTCAAATGCTATATCGATGATATTGCCGTCAAAAGTCGTCTAAAGGAAGATCACATCCAAGACTTAAGAACTATCTTCGATCTAATGCGTCAGCATCAACTCAAGATGAATCCCACCAAGTCATTCCTGGGAGTCTCTTGTAGCAAATTCCTCGAATTCGTTATTACCTCTAAAGGTGTACACGTTGACCCCAAAAAAGTTAAAGCCACTCAAGAAATGTATTCTCCACGCAACCTAAAAGAGCTACGAGGACTCCAGGAACGGCTTGCGTACATCAGGAGATTCATCTCAAATCTCTTTGGACGCTGCAGACCGTTTAATCAACTAATGAATAAAGGTGTGTCTTTCGTTTGGACTGAAGAATGCCAGCAAGCATTTGAAAACATAAAGCGGTGCTTGATGAACCCTCCAGTCCTAGTACCTCCAGTCACAGGAATACCCTTTCTGATGTATGTTCGAGCAATAGAGCATTCCCTGGGCACTTTACTAGCCCAAAAGAACAAAGAAGGTCATGAGCAAGCCATCTATTATCTCAGTCGTACAATGATCGGTGCCGAACATCGATACAGTCCAGTAGAAAAAGAATGTTTAGCTTTGATGTTTGTTGTTCAAAAAATACGACATTATATCACGGGCCAAACTATTTATGTCATCTCCTGAGTCAATCCTCTACGAGTCTTGGTGAAGAAGCCTAGAACACTCAATTACAGACTCACTACATGGACCATACTACTAGCACAGTATGATATGGTCTATGTCCCATAAAAGTCTGTTAGGGGTCAAGCCCTAGCTGACTTCTTGTCTGCTCATCCGATCCCTGAGACATCTAAACTCTATGAAGAAATTCTTGATAAAACTTTAGAATCCAACATGACTTCAGAAGGAATCCTCGCTTGGCGTCTATTCTTTGATGGTGCTTCCAGAATTGGACCTAAATGCACTATTGTCGCTGGAGTTGGAATGGTTTTAGTATCTTTTGAAGGACTGACAATTCAGAAAGCTTATTCTTTAGACAAACCATGCTCTAACAACGTTATTGAAAACAACGCTTTACTGATCGGTCTCCAATTAGCTAAAGAATTGGATATCGACTACCTTGAAGAATACAGAGATTCTAAACTGATCGTCAATCAGGTTTGAGGTACGTATGAAGTGCGGCATCAAGATCTCGTTCCATATCATGAAGCAGCAGTCAAGTTGGCTACATCATTCGAAAGTTTCTTTATTGAACATGTACGTAGAGCTTGCAATACAAAAACTGATACGCTTACTAATCTAGCAACAGTATTAGCAGTCCCTGTAAAAAGACAACAGATGATCGTCATCACTAACAGGGAATTATTCTGCATTGAGAATAATTTTCATCTGGAATCCAGCGATTCAGTCGAGGTCTGCACCCCAAGTGAAGACTGGAGAGCACCCTTCATCAACTTTGTGGTACAAAATATCCTATCTGAAGATCCCAAAGAAGCAATGACAATCCGTCAGCGATTACTTCGATTCTACGACAACCATGCCACTAAAATACTCTACCGATGATCATATGATGGTATACTTCTACATTGTCTTGCGGGAGATGAAGCAAAGCAGATACTATGTGAAGCTCACGATGGTGTCTGTGGTGCATATTAGCCTGGTCCTAAGCTACAAGATCAAATTCGAAGCATAGGATACTATTGGCCAACCATGGTATCAGATGCCATCGAATATTCAAGAAAATGCCGAGCATGTCAAATCTATACAGATTTCATTCATCAACCATCAGAATTCCTGCTTCCTACTACAGCATCATGGCCCTTTGAAGCTTGGGGCATGGATGTCATTGGTCCTATTAACCCACCTTTATCTCGAGGACATCGGTTTATCCTAGCTATAATCGATTACTTCTCCAAATGGGCCGAAGTTATTCCCTTAGCTGAAGTCAAGACAAGTAGTGTCATCAACTTCATTAAACATCATGTGATCTACAGATTTGGTGTTCCTCGGCGAATCATTCATGACAATGGACCTCAGTTCGTCAGTCAAAAATTTACTCGATTCTGTGATGACAATCGAATCAACAATGTTGCTTCTACAGCCAACAATCCTGCAACTAATGGTTTGGCAGAAGCATTCAACAAAACAATCATTAAGCTTCTCAAAAAGTTTATTTCTACCAATAAACAGAATTGGAGCAAAAAGCTTGGAGAATTTCTATGGGTTTATCGCACTACTATACGCACTCCGACCGGCGATACACCTTTCTCTTTGGTGTATGGATGTGAAGTTGTCATTCCATTAGAAATTCAGCTTCCATCACTGAGAATAGCTATTGCCAATGAACTCACAATAGAAAATAATGATTGTCTTTGACTTCAGGAGCTTGAAGCACTTGACGAAAAGCGGCTACTAGCTCAACAATACATCAAGATATATCAAGCTCGTATCTCAAAAGCCTTCAACGGTAAAGTCAAAGTATGAGCATTTCAAAAAGGCGAGCTTGTCATTACTGTCAGACGTCCTATGACTATGACACACATGAGCAAGGGTAAGTTCGAACCAAAGTGGGAAGGTCCCTACGTTATAAGCAAAGTTTTCTCAAATGGAGCTTATCAACTGTTAGGAATGGATGGCCGAATCGCTATGACGCCTGTTAACGGCAAATTCCTGAAGAAGTACCATGTTTGAAAGTGTGTACTGTATTTTTTAACAATTATTGTTCATACCTCAAATCTTTGAATCCCAGTGGAGTCTATCCAGAGTGACAACATCATCTACTCCATCATTGTAAACATCATCTTTTGAAACCTAGTTGTTTTGAAAGATATCCTGTTGTTGAGTTCCAGTTGCCTCAAGGATAATCAATAGGTGTACGAATTCACGTCCACATTACCTATGAATTCTCTATCTACATTCATGACTCGTCACGTCCACATTACCTCTGATGATGTCATCTTTGAAATGACAATATTGCAAGTTACATTTCGTCATGTCCAAATTACCTCTGAACATATATAATAAGTATTGTTATTTTCAAGAGATATGTCATGTCCAGTACCTCTGAACATATTTCTTATTTCCATCTATTACTTGTGTCTCAAACAGATACGTAATAAGTAATAGAGCCACAAAAAGATCATCAGTTTTATTCAATGACGAGTAAAACTATTAAAATTATTACATTCTTTAAAAATATTTAGCAAAACAAAAAGTTGTCACAATCAGATAGCTTCATTTGGGAGGATGAGTGCTAAGATCTGTTATCAACTCCTTCAGATAGTCAGCTCTCTCTGCTCTGGAATCAAGTACCCTTTGCCTGGCCAAAGCTCTCCCGGACTCTGGGTTAAAAGGTTGTAGGGAGTTAACTCGGCGTTCAATTTCCGTACCCTAAATTTGGACGAATCTATCTCGCTGCCTTCTCAGATCATCCAGATCGCTTGCGACAACTTGGTGCATTTCAATGACCTCTTCTTCGCCTCCTGGCTGCTCTAAGTGTCTCGTGAAGATTGGCCATCTCAGCTTCCAACTCTTCAAGACGAGTTTGGCATTCAGACGCTTCCTTCTCTTTCTCTGTGGCTTCAGTCTTGTAACGCTTAACAGAAGAAGAAGTCTCGATCATGCAAGACTCCAACTCTACAGATCGTATTGAGAAAGCAACCACAGAATCTTCTATGGTTGCTTGTCGTGCTGCAGACTTGCGAGCCATAACCTCACATTCAGCACCTACGAGGGGCTGAATATTGCCTCTTGTCAGATCTTGATAGGACCTGATTGGCTCCTCGAGTGCATCCAACATGTGTTCCAAGAAGCTAACCCTGTCCAGATCGCCAATAATGTGGATGGCTTCAATGATAAAGGAGGCAGTTCTCCTTACTGACTCATAAAGATGGCCTTTTCTCCAAGGCCATTTATACAAGAGTTCCCAAGGACGTGAAGAAAGCACTAGTATAAGTCTCGACGACGATATTTTTCATCGCTGATACACCAAGAGTCGCCACTCCATCTGAATCCCTCCTTCTGCAGAAGATGAAGGAATCACGGATTTTGCACCTGGAGATCTTGGTGCGGGCTTGCAGAGCTTCCTTTCGCAACCTGAGTCCCTATATCCAGAGGAGCCATGGTTGAGCTAAAGCTGAAAGCTATAGAAGTCAACGAAGCTACAATAATCATCTCCACGAGTCCCTCTATAATAAAAAAGCTTCAATTATTATCATATCAGACAATCTCAAAGGAGCAATGGCAAATAAAGTTAAAATATTTACCTGAGCTCAGCAATACATACGGGATCTTACGAGGCATGGCATCTCGCTCTGTATAGAGCCTCGCCATAGTGTTTTCAAAGACAGCCGCTTGGCTGCTCCCAGCCTTTGAACTGCCTGACATAAAATGGCCACTTCCGGCCTCTGAGTTGGCTTGGCCACCTGGGACTGCAGCTACCTCTGCCCCCTTTGTTTCAATAACATGTTCAGTTGTGGTCTGAATCCCTTCAGGATTAATTTAAGGATTCTCATCACCCTCGACATCAACATCCCCTTCTCTGTTATCATTAGAGGTTTTGCCATCTTCGATGTTGATATCACCTTCGATATCAACATCTTCATCTTCACCTTTATCACCACTTGAGCCTTCATCGCCCTCAACTTCAGTACCACAGTCTTTACCGCTTTTCAGTTCTTTAAAACTCTGATTAGCATCACTAGGGCTCCGGTCACTATTATTTTGGTGATCGCCACCCTCAACTTGATCTTCCTTGGTCATTAAATCCTGGACCAGTACTTGAGTAAGGGTTAAATTCAGACCAGGGTCATAAGCGGTATCGATCGGATCCTCCTCCATTGGATCAATACTAAGATTTCAATCTAGCAGTGCCTCGATCATCCCCTCCTCTTGAGAAGGTATTTTGCTCGCAACAGGAGCTGTGAGAGTTTGAAGTACAGAAGACGCTGGTACTTCAGGAGGCACTACCTCCTTATTACCACAAACCGAGGTTATTCCAAATAGAAGTATTATTCCTTGAGTTCTCAGAGCTGGAGGAATTGTTGGCTCTGTATTGGTCATAGAGTGGACATCGATCGAAACAAATGGAGTTATCTAACTAGTTGATGGTGATGTCAGGCCAGCTGCAGCAAATGTCGCCAATATTATTGAAGATAAAGGAATGGTGAATCCCACGACCAATGGTTCTAAAACAACAACATCAGGAGTATTTGTTGCAACCTTTGGAGTTGAAGCACTGGTAACCGAAGGTTCTAAAGATGAAGATATGTCAATACAAATTACCACAGGGTCAACATCAAGAACTCTTACTGAAATGAAAGAGTAAAAACATCACCTTGTGGAGAAGAAACAACCATGGGTGACATTGTCTTTTGTTGAAGATACAGGAGAAGCCGCTGTCTTCCTCCCTTTGACTTTGGTAGCCAATAGCTTTCTTCTGGCCAAATGCTTGAATAAAGGTCGAGGAGAAACGGCAACAGTCTCAGTAAAGACAGATGATTGGGGCTATACTTCTTCAGAAGCAGGCCGTTCTTTGCTTGTCTCATTTTCGGTACCTATACTTTGTCTTCTAAACATGGAGGGGGTCGATCCCCTGAAGGAAGTAGCCATGCCTGGTGACAAACTGGCTTCTCTCTGCCTTGTCTGAAGTCTGGTTCTGGCTCTGGGTTTCGTAACAGCAGTTGTTTCTTCTGTCCCATCCTTCCCCCACAATAGGAGAAGGAGGAATATCTTGAGGTGACTGGGTAGTGGCTCCTACTCTTGACTTCTTGGCCGCCTTCTTTGTAGGGAATTTCCCTTTCCTTTTCTTGAGAAGACCGCTCAATGGATCTTGAGTTTCATCAACTAAATCCATATTTACAGTTTCTAGAGGATCCTCGGTAGGGACATCCTCTTCAGCTTTAGTCAAATCTATCGTAGCTGCATCTCCATCAAACGCTTTATGAGTACCGAAGAAACTATCATTCATCGAATAACCCTCAAAGAAAGTGTTAGCTGAGGTATATAAGCGTGCGTATGAACTCAAGATACGCGGACCATCTTCTAGAGTAGCGGAAGGCATGGTAAATAGAACTCGTGTTCCTCTTGCATTGTAATATCTCCAACAACGGACACTATAAATCAGATGCCCAAAAGCTTTTAGACAAGTAGTTGCATTCCCAACATGTAACTGATCATAGCCAAACTGGCGAGCAAAGCGACTTAGCAAATATGGCTCTAAAAAGCAGTTGTTCTCAAATCAGTACACCAAATGAGAAGGTCTAATTGTCTTCAACCAATTAAAGGCCTCAGGAGAAGGGCAGGAACCCATGGGTTCTAAATCTTGCATAGAAGCTGGAAAGTTTTCATATCCAAGTAGAGGAGGAGTACAAAAAAATCTCCAGTCTATGCACCTATTCAATGCTTTTCTGCAATCAGACAAAGACATAACCTTCCATTTTACCTGAGAAAATCTGTCGATGAAATTAACTGCCAATGCTCCTCCGACCCCAAGGTCAGGATCCATCAATGAAGGGTGATACAATAACAACCAGCCAAACAGATATGTGTATGGCATCTCGATACGAGGGTATCCTTTTCGGTTGTTATGCTTTTTCATCAAACTATCAATGAAGCTTCGGAGTCGCGCATTCAGCCTACTGGTCATGGCCGAGAGAACATCTATTTTTTATCCGAATGACAAGCACACTGCTGCAAAAAGCATGCTGCGATGGATTCGGTCAACAACACTAGCACCTGGGACGACAAACCGTCGTAACCACAGGGAAAAAAGCCTGCTAAAGTGGCTTCTGAAGATAAATTAATACCACTCTGCCTTATATAACTTTCCAGAGGGGTATTGATATCATAGTCATTCCAGGGTTTGGCCAACTTTGTATCAGCTCGGCCAGTCTCCTCTATCAGTTGAGATATAGTTTGAGCATCAAGCGGCTCAAAAGAGCAAGGCGTACATTCAGACTGATCTTGTACTTTGGGATCTGTCTCGTGACCGAAGAAGAGGTAGACCAACCACTTAGAACTATAGCATGTCGCACCAAACTTGTATAGGTGCATACAGGTGGTAAAATGACATAGCAATTCATCTAACACTGCTATCATCTGAGGATTTACTTTGGCCAAAGCCTCTAGCTCGTCCTCTGTCAGTAGATACTCCTCGTAAGGGTTGTCTCCCATTGGTAGATGACAAAGAAATTGCATTTCATGGAGGGCAAAGCCTAGTTCTCCATGAGGAGTAGCAATGGTACCAGTTCTACTGTTATACCTTTCTACTAAAGCCAAAAATAAATTAGAGTGATTTTGGATTCCACAAGTGGTGGTCAGAATAGCTTCTTAAAGCCCCAGTTCTTGCAAATTTTCACAAAAGTTGTCTAAGATTCACACGGAAAGGCGGTTCCAACGGACAAGCTCTGGATGCATTAAACCAGTTAATCTCATGCTAACATTGCGAGGATATTTTCCCCCAGACACAGTATATATATTGGCAAAAATGGGGATTCTAACGGGTTTCATAACAGCCGCATCGTTAGACGGTACACTACCTGGTCTCAAACCCCTTAAGCGAGAACTATATTGATCAAATTTGCAGAGAAAGATGTCTTTGTTGTGCTCTCCACGACGGTGACATATTCTTCCTACCCTAGCCTCTTGGAAAGGAGTCAAATCCCATGACATCTTTTTTGGGTAGCTGGCATGAGCATACCAAGATAAAGATAAATTTCTTAGCATCTCAGGAAGGTATACCAGTACGTCTCCTCTTACGAAAGCCAGTCGATCCTTTGTCGACTTGGGCTGAGAGTTTACAGCTACAGCCTCTCTAAAGAGAAAAGCTGGCTTCTTAAAGAGACGTACGTCTTCAGGCAGAAAAGGAGTATCGTTTATTAAGCAAAGAAGTATTTTATAATCTTGATTCTTTAGCATAGTTCTCCGGGTCTCAGGCAGATCATACCGAAGAAAAGGGATATGGGACAGGTCTTTTTGGTACTCAGGCACCCGAAAAGCAGATGCCAGTTCTTCAGCATGAGGGTCTTCCCTCATATCAACTGCAAAATCAAAAGAAAAATTCAGAGTTAAACTTCTGACAAGATTGTTTTTTTCCAAATAATACCCTGTACCAATCATAGATGGCACAGGGGAGGAAAAATTGGTCCTCTGCCAGCACATGTAATTCTCAAGCCAGATGGCGCATCACATCAACTAGCATATGGTTTGCGCATAATGACAGATGGCGCATCACATCAATTAGCGCATGGTCTGCGCATAATAGCAGATGGCACATCATGCTAAAAATATGATAGATGGCGCATGGCATCATTTGTTATGATTTTTTAGCCCAACGCTCTGAAAGAGGTGATGCAATGTGTAGATGGAGCAAAACATCGACCAACTCTCTGAAAGAGGCGGTCGATGTTGGCCTTTGTCGTGCTTCATGCGAATGGCGCGAACAGTCCCACTGTCGTCTTCTCCATTCAAGTCCCTTACCTTCCAAGGCTGGGTTCACCTCTTCGGCTCTTGTCGACGGTGTGATGTGCTGTGGCACTCTCAGTGGGGGCACCCGCGAAGTGGCTTCGGCCACTTTCTTTTCCTTCTCGACGGCTGTGGATCTCTTTGGTACCATTGAGATATAAGTTTCGACGGTTGGAGAAGAAGAAGAGCTCAAGAGAAGGAAATTACAAAGTAAAAGTATTTTTCTCTCACTTCTCGACTATTTATAGCCGAGGCCTAGCCGTAACAGTCGCATGAACTGCGCTTGAAAGTCGGGTCGATTATGATACTGCTCTGCACCAACTACTTCTTATTCAAAGAATATTAAATTTTGAAGCTTTTCAAATTTGAAAACTTTGAAGGGGGTCATGTAGAAGCCTAAAAAATACACTCAGCATCCTACGCTACTCATAAGAAGTGCCAGCATTCAGATCTTCAAGTGGCGCCAGCTATCAGATGGCGTTAGCCATCAAATAGTGCTATACATCAAGTGGCGCTACCCGCCACGTGGCCATCTTCTTGGAGAATCTAAATAATTATCATGATGACTGACAGCACGTCAGTCAAGAAAATTTTGTTCGAATCTTGAGCACGTGGCGCTCGAGGAGATTTGGTTAGGCATGTCAGATCCGCCGCTAATGACCAACAGTTGTCTCATGCCATCTGCAATTGGCATGAAATGATCATTAGTATCATATCAGTCAGTGGCGCCACTCAGCAAGTAGCACCTGGCGCCACCGAATAGTGGGCGTCATTTGATCAAATCATCCTGAAGCAGTTAGATTATGTGACACACATGCCACTAATCTCGAAAAATATGTACGTGACACTGCCCATGACCAAGCGCATATCAATCACAGCAGGCCACGCGTCCAAGCAGTTAAACTAACCGTTCACGCCAAGGGGTGAATGGCGTGCCACCTGTAGCGTGTGCCAATCAGGATAATTACTTAGCAGTTATCTCTAGAGCTCTATAAATAGAGTTTCAAATCAGATGCAAAGCATTACTAATGATCATAATCTCCTGAGCACTTGCTGCAACAATCTCCAAAGGCTATCTTTTTCGACATCACATCGTCCAAGGGATAAAGTGATCGTCTTCTGATCAGATTCTTATAGTTGTACTTTCCCAGAAATTAATTGTACTCTTGTACTCTTTTCTTAGTTTGTAATTAAACTTTTATTTTTGCAAACAACTTGCAACAATAATTATTTTATGGCTTGTTGCAGTCAATGCAATAAACCTTTAACGACTTTCTCAGCAAACATTGTATAATTTTCAAAACGCATGTAGCAAAATTATACGACTTGTACTAGACTTATTGTATAGAACATCCAGTACGGCATCGAGTAGAGTCAAGAGTTATTTGATTGGTGGTGGACAACTCTTTGGAATTGAAACAAAGCAAGCGTCGTGAGGAAATTGACCTAGAGCTCTAATACTAATTTTTTATTCCCTGACCCAGAAAATCGCTCGTCCCCACATCAATTTATCTGAATCGTTCACCCTCGCTGGGGTGTGATGCCATACGAGTCTGGAGTTGCACTCGTACAAGGTAAGATGACAAGTTCTCAAATGGTTATCTTTAATTTGATTTTAGCAGCGGAAAAAATGGAGTATACGAAACAATTCTCTTAATGATAATTGAATTGAGGTTACAAAGGCTTTCAATAGCCCAACTGAATTTGCTATATTTAGCTTACAACACTCAGGTTCTCTCTTGCCCATAAAGGATTTTACCGTTCCATACATCATATCTTCTATATCTCGGCCGCATCATTATGTTACAAGTCCGAGCGTCAACGCGGACGCACACCTCAATACGCTACGACATTCCATGCCTCAACGCGTTCAAGCGAAGCTCCACCCAGAGCTGATCGTTTACTGAACCTACGGGCAAACTAGTGGGGGATTAGTATTTTCGTCCTTATTGTACTGATCAAAGACCAACTTTACTCGACCAACATTAAGTAGTGTATTGGATCATGCAGCATACAACTTAGTGATCTTTCTATCCTTATCTTTGGGTGAGTTTCATGGCATATTCGAAAGCAGTAAAACATGTTATCATACAAGCATGTTATTTGATTCGCATAAGCAAGCAGGCAACCAATATCAATATCGTGTTGTTTCGTGACTTCTTACCAATACCGACGCACTCACCCTTATCCGATGCAAGGTGAATACGCCTACCATCTTTTTCTGTCATGTTATAATTGATCTTGTGTAAGATCTCTGTGTGTCTGCACTTTCAGTCCACCATTCTTTAAACTATATGAAGGTCACTGGAATTTCAAGCCAGAATGGACTTATATTTCTTAAATCATACATGTATGACGGTGATCACTCTGTGCTATTGTTAACTCTAACATCAGAGGACCCCGAATTACTCGTATACGTGGCTTATCACATCAATAGCAGGTCACAAATCGCCTCAATGAAGTGCACCATAAATATCGATTTTACCAAATCATCCCTCCTAGGCCGAATTGTCCCAGCGCCCTGGCATACCATATTCGAGGGAGGCCTATCACATACCAATGCACAGGCTATATATCTTTAAGTGCATTTGACCATGCAATGCGTCTTATTTTCATACAACCAAGCAATTCGCCTATCTCTATTTTTATTGGCACAATGCCCTAACTCAATGTTCATCAACGAACGCCTCGAAGGCTATAAACATTTTGAAGGCACCCTGTCACATTCGACAGTTCCGTCACATTCGTGCAACAACTGTTCTCTTCTTCACAATGAAGCCATCTTTCATAAGTCTCGTGCACGTATGCACGATTTGATATAGTTATTCTTCATACTTCGAGTTGTGCATTCGATGCACGTCTCGATGTCGTATTTCCATATTCTATGTCTTAGTATTCAATGTTCATAGCTCGTGTACTAGGAAACTCACCTCAATTGTCTTTCAATGTGCTAGCCTTCTAACTCATACGCGGGGCACTAATGACTTGTGCACTGGGTAGTTGTCGATACAGTTATCCTATGTTCTTATGGCTTGCGCACTGAGGTGCTTGCCTTTGTAGTATTTCGATGTTCAATAGCGACTCGTGCATTTGATGCACGTTTTATTTCAATTGTTCTATCTAGTGTTCAACACGCACTATGATTTCTCTCGATCGAGCCACGCCCATGGACTCGACAAGTTAACTTTAGCATACAGTGGTACATTTTACTTAGGCATGAAGGAGTAGGAAAGAAGTGTCAAAATCCACCCACTTTAAGCCGATACGCCTTGTCATTTCGTCGAGCCGATGCACCTCGATTTCATAACTTTGTTACACGACTGACTCTTTTGAATTAGCCATTCGAGCACTTCGTGCTTCGTTGAATTATCCGACCGATTTGGCTTACCGTGCCTATGCCTCAGTCCGTTGTGAGACGGTAATTTAGTTTTGCGAACACTATTGCAAATAAGACAAAATGTTGAACTCTTATATTTCAGCATAAACGTAAAGCCTGCACACGAAACCAAATAAATTAATATTCGTTCAAATCGGACTTGTGCCTTTACATCAATTCAATTTCTTAGAATCTTCGAACCGACTCAAAGCATTTCTCTCGATCGGGCCAACTTAACTCTTTGCATCGATCCGAATCGATGCATTTCTCGGGTCTACAATTCTCTTGTATCGATTCGTATCGATACTTAATCGGGTCAATACAACTCATCGAGTCAATGACTCGGCATAATGCATCATGCAAAGCGGGACATTACAGATGATGTCCCCTTAAAGAGCTCATAAAGATTGTCATATAATCCTTGTAGGTGAATTATATCCGATATGACAAATAAAGTTGCGTGGTACTACTTAAGGATAAAAGATGTCGATCAATATAGTTGTCACTAACTTAATTTGATCGACGGACATTCGATATCTTAACATGGGGAGACAAACAGGCATATATAAGAAGAAGCTTATAAATATAATTTAGGATTAGGAAGGTAGTACAACAATAGCTCTT
This sequence comes from Iris pallida, assembly GCA_029216955.1. Classification (NCBI taxonomy): domain Eukaryota; kingdom Viridiplantae; phylum Streptophyta; class Magnoliopsida; order Asparagales; family Iridaceae; genus Iris; species Iris pallida. The sequence goes on along the minus strand of JANAVB010008400.1, from coordinate 27,356,822 downwards.
TAATGGACCGAACTATTGTTAACGGACCTGGGTTGTGTGTTCAGGCTGAACACGAGATACCTAGATTCGTTATGAGACCTAACCGTAATTGCTTCTCATGGTCCTTGTTGTAGCCTATATATACCCTCTATTCTTTGGCCGTCATATGTATCAGAAAAAAATAACTTTCTCTTAATTCTTTCTTCGCATAAGGAGAGAAATAGAGGCAGCCAAGAAGAAGAAGAAAAGGTTAGAAGATTGTCGCCTACACGACGTCCATCCAGAAGAAGGAATACAGTAGAAGATCCTGAGGTCGCTGACTGATCGAGATTGTTAAAAAACTATCATCTACTTCTCATTGCTTCAAGTATAATTCTTGACCCGAGTTTCTGCCATTGAAGAGTTAAATCATGCTTTAAACCTGTTTGTACTTTATCCATCAATGTGCACACAAATTTGTAGTCCTGGGAATCACTCGGTTGAAGGGTCAGGATTGATACATGCACAAATTAACTCTGAAGTCTTGCCGCATGGATGAGGAATTGTCATGCGCGTCTGGATGAGGAATCACTATGCGACAAACTGTCTCACATGGTTTAATTCGTGATCCTAGGGATCCCAGTTCTATCAAGGTTATCATCAAACAATTAGTGAATATAAAGATGGTGTTGGAAGATGAATTACATGCACTTCTTCTTTTGTGTTCTTTACCAGACTTATAGGAGACATTGGTGATTTCTCTCAGCAATTCAGTGAAGGATGATGCATTCACCATTGAAAAGAATACAATTTCTTTACTGAATGAGGAGTTGAGGAGGAAGGTTTTAGGGTTTTTGTCATTTTCAATATAAGCTTTAGTTATAGTGAAGAGAAGGAGATCAAAAATAAAGGGAGAAGGAAGTACATCTAAGGTTGTAGCAGGTCAAGAAGGTTGGTTGCTATCACTAAGGCATCGTAGGCCATTTCAAGTGATATTAATTGCAAAAAATTAAAACAAAAATTAGAAAATAAAGGAAACGGTAAGAAAGATCATGCTCATAAGACCGCAACAACATCATAGTATAATTGACAGTCGCCGTAGGAGATCGGGAGTCATGCCTAAGTTTAAAACCATATGATGCTAACTAGTTCATTGATATATGAGCATTCTTCTATGTCTCACCATGAAGGGAGTTCTCCGAACATACAAAAGCAACAAGTTTGGTGTGCTCACAATAGAAAACGAAGCCACGTCATAGATTATGTCATGCTTTGATTATGATAACACAAGTCTACAGGTGTCATGCTTACAACTCAAAGTTGTACTTGTACAAGGCATGAGTATAACATTCAATAAATAGACCTTTCAATAGACAGTCAAAAATTTGAAAACGATTCGATTACATATCCGAAATTTCAGATATTATTCTAAATTTCGTATATCAGATTCGGATATCGGAATATTTTACGGATATTAACTTTATTCGAATTTGAATTCAGATATTAAGGTATTCGAATCCGTTAATACCGATCCTATTTTAAATTGCAGTTTCGAAAATCATATTCGGATATCTGAAATTATATATAGTATAATATATATGTAATATATACATTAATTATTCGCTAAAATTTAAAAAATTATTTTCAACAGACTATTACATAATTAAATTCATTTTTCACTTTTCTATCTCTACTTTATAATATATATATATATTTTTTTTCTATTTTATAATATATATATATATATATATATATATATATATATATATATATAAACATATATATATCAAAAAAAATATACATATGTTTATATATATATATATATATATATATATATATTGTTGGGCGCGTGCGAAAGCGTTTGTATATATATATATATATATATATATATATATATATATATATATATATATATATATATATATTATATATATATATATATATATATATATATATATATATATATATATATATATATATATATATATTTATTATATATTTATTATATATATATATATATATTATATATATATATATATATATATATATATATATATATATATATATATATATATATATATATATTGTTGGGCGCGTGCGAAAGCGTTTGCCAACCTATATGATCAAAACCAACTCCCGTCTAACGGACACCAAGCACAAGATGAAGACAAGTATATGACGGTGACGTACGTCACCTAGACAAATCCCAACTTTTAATAACTCAGGTGAAATTACAAGATTGAAAGAACTCACGTTGAACCCTTTGCCCTAATTGGTTCAACCTCTTACCACTCTCAAAAAGAAAAACAGATGATTACAATTGAGATCACTCACCAACCCGTAGAAACCTCCCCAACCGAAGTTGATGACTCCTCGATTAAATCTTCTTCTTCCTTCTGTCTTCGGTGACGAAGTCCTAAGAGCAAATTTTGAACTTTCTCTTAGATTTTTTTTGTGGACGAGCACCATTAATCTCCATTTCTGCCTTTGTTTTGTGCCTTCATCCTCACCCCATATATATAGGATAGAAAAATCATATTCTATTCATAATAGGATTTCATACATAGGAATAAAATAGAAATCCTTTTATGCCTAAAATATTTCATCAACATCTTATTTTTAGAGCATAATTGGCATTCCTAAAATAAGAATCCTATTATATCTAAAATAGCACAACAATAATTATGGATATCCAAATCTTATCAAATTAAATATTTAACTAGATTTGGATTCCAAAAATATGTTGTTACCAAATCCATACTGGATTCCAACACACACACACACACACACACACACACACACACACACACACACACACACACATATATATATATATATTTTATATATATATATATATATATATATATATATATATATATATATATATATATATATATATATATGGTCAACTCAAATTGACCATTCTTTTAATTTTCAACAAAAGATGAAATGCCTCAAATAGAGCAATATGTAGAGCAAGTCAGTTGAACATTGTTGGAATTTTTAACAAAAGACGAAATGGTTCAAATAGAGCAGTTGAGTTTGCTTTTCAGATATTCAGATAATAACTAAATTTTTAATATTTTGAATTTTGGATATTCGAATAATAACATTCAATTTTTTTTAGCTGATCGGATCAGATATTATCCGATACCCGCTAAACTAGACGGATGCAAATTCAAAGTGTCAAAAGAGATCCATTCGAATATTGGATCGATTCGGATATGAAAAAAATCGGATACAGATATAGATATTGTCCTATCCGTACCGATAAGCATTCGTTGACACCCCTATCGATAAACCTAAGTTAAGGTTGATAAAAAGGAACTAAGCAGATAACAATAGAATATGTAAAAATAATTATTTTATTAATGAGATTGTAGCAGAAAAATATAAGTTCTTCTTAGACAATTAAAAATAGCTCAAATATGGCTTACAACTTCATGAAGCAAGATAAAAAATAACAAGTTCCCATACATCATGTATTTTTATTTAAAATAAATAACACCTTCAAACAACTAGATTCCAACTGAAGAAAAGAACTTCTAACGCATCAACGCTTCCACAATATTTCCCACACTTGCAAGGATAAGGGTAAACACATTGGAAATGTATTAGTGAGTGTTATCAATCAAACCCACCTAAACCAAACACAATAATCATATAAAGCATACATACTTATTGTGATCCTTCGTTATTCAAATTTTTTTTATAACATATCATAAATCTTTCTTACTAACGTATATCCATTTTTTGTAACAACGAATGATAACACATATGAATACTACTTTCATGGTTCCAACCCACGACTAACTTTCCTTCACCATAAAAAAAGGATTATAATACACAAAACTTGCAAGATCATCATCAACAATGCAACTGGACTATTTGTTGATTGATGGTGTATCTCAATAAGGACTAGCCAACGATATTATGTCTCCTGGTCTAGTGCATGTAGCTAATCCCACTAAAGGTCTCATAATACCCATGTATAACATCCTACACAAGAATAACATTCCCCTTAGGTTGACACAGTACCGATGTCCCGGACAACGTTCGAGTAATCAAATGCCTTGGACATCATTGGAGAAATCAAACCTTGTGTAGTTGGCGATCTATTTTCTCTTTCTCTCTTCATAGATTTAGGAAGATCATTGCAACTTCATTATTCTATGACATATATAGGGAGTGTGATTGGAGAACATAATTTACATTTCCTCTCTAAATTTTGGTAAGACGGTTCAATAGGGAGTCCACTTGGGATGCTCTTTGAACTCATATTCCTAACCCTAATCCATACTAGCTAAGAAGATGTTAAAATCCATACAAGACTTTAAAAAATTGATATCTCGTGACAATAACCCCGTTAAACACAATCTCTACAGAACTTCAATGTCGAGTGATTTTAAACTCGCAAGACATTGTTCTCTGCAAAATTATTTTTGGCACATAATTTTGCCAAAAAAAACTGCTTCTGGCATAGAATTTTACAAAATTGCTTCTGGTGCATAATTATACAAAAATGGCTTCTGGCATAGAATTCAACAAAAACTAATTTTAGCATAGAATTCAACACAAATTGGTTCTGGCACATAATTCAGTAAAAAACTAGTTTCGGCAACAAAATTTGTTCAAGCAAATAATTAAGCAAAAACTGATTCTGGCACAAAATTTAGCAAAAACTGGTTTTGACGCAAAATCTTGATACTAGCAGTAAACCTGCTTCAAATTCGTCGCCGAAGTTGGTAGGGTGATAAAAACCATCATTGCTTAAAGTAAGTTTTGACCCTAGTCATCGAACCACTTCTAGGAACCATCAAGTTCAATTAAACTTTTGGAATACTTCACTTGGACCCTTTTTAGAAGAAGGACGAAGCTTCTTTGGACACTCTCTAAGCACGAAATGTTGTTTTTACTTCTCTTCTTCAAAATAAGAACAAGAAGATAAATGAGTAAATAAAACTGAAGAAGGGCGTACGTAACCTCTCTCCAAAGAGCAGTGCCCTATATTTATAGGAAGACTTCACTTGTAACCACTCAACAGGCCCAAGAGAGCCCTACTTGGGACGGTAAACATGGAATATTCACCTAAAAATCCAGGAGGTTAATCGCCCAACAAGACTACGTATGGCGGTTGACTAACCAACTGCCAAAGCAATACTCGAAAGACTCTATAGAATACATGCACAACACTTATAGAACTTACACACGAAATAGCACAAAACTGTCACACATTACTGCCACACAAAATAATATAGAACTGTCACTCAGAATACTGCAGAACTACCATACCAAATAGCATATAATACGCAATATGATGCAGAACTGCTACACAGAATAGTGCATACTTGTCACTTAATGGTACATATCAAACGCAAAGAATATTAAACTGCCACTCTGCATGAATTTGAGTCCATGTCCGAGTCGCTAAGCCCCTTTGGGGCCTAGCTTCAAAGGGTCTTAAAAGAAATAATGTGGCAAAAATTAATATTTCTTGTGGGATTTGAACCTTTCCTACAAGAACCCCCCAACCATACCAAGAACTTGAGCTAACATTCCTCATTTGTTTAGGTCAATAAATCATTATCCAAATATTGACTAACATACTTGGGGTTATCCACACTTGTGGGACCGGGTCACTAGTGGCCAAATTAAACATAACCCCAACAACCTCTCATATATTATCCCCCATATATATTTCAATATGAGCATTCCCCATGGTGAACATCGTGCATTAGGATAGATGTCACCTCTAACTCGAACCTTCCCAAGTCAAACTATAGTACAGATACATTAATGGACTAGGACTTGAATTCCGTATTTTAACTATAATTTATTTTCCACCCAGACAACTACATCAACTGTGTTTCTAGTCGCACATTTAAGCTGATGTGTTGACCTTATTTTTGTATGTATTTTGGTTGTTTACAAGCTTACCCATTAGAGATGGACAATCTCCCTTTTCATATACATAGGTGAATTCTTTACTTAGAGAGTATATTAATCCAGCATGAGGCCTTTTGCCCCATTGTGGTGGTATGTCGCTATAATGTAGCCTAAAATCGAGGTCTCACTTCCACTTGGTGGTGTCTGTAATGACCCGCTCTGCCCTAGCGGAACGCCGATTCAAACGGCAAGTGCAACGACTCGAACGAGCCATCGACCTGAAGAGTTGGCATCGACCTAATAAAGAATCGATGCAAGGCTTACATTGGCCCGTCAAGAGGAATCCAGACTTAGACTTTCAAAGGCGCGCTCGAAGTATCGCTCGGCCGATGCGAACATCGCTAAGGGGGGTGGCTCCGATGAACCCGTCTTTGCTTAGCCTAGACACATAACAATACGGACACTAATGCTAGAATCGCTAGGCGATAACACCGCGCATGCTAATAAATGACTCAACGCACCTAGCTAAGGGAATAATCCTATATTGTATGCTTGTATAGAATATGGAAAAGAACATGGAAAATGTGAGAACTCTCGCACCGCGCTCCACGCTCGTGCTAAGGCACAAGCTTACGTACAAGTCCCTTATGCGTTCAACAATGAAACAATGAATGGTTTACAACAATGAAACGGAAGACTATCAACATAGTCGTTCCTAGTAGAGTATAGCAATATTGAAAGACAATGGGACCGATGGGTCGCCAAGGCGACTCCCGTACGGGGAGTTAAAAAAATGTATGAATGAATGAATGAACGAATAAGTGAATGAATGAATCGACGAATGAATAAATGAATATGTGAATGAATCAATGAACGAACGGACAAGTGAAAGAAAGAAAAGAAAGAATGAATAAAAGATAAGAAAGAAAGGAATGGTTAGCGACAGGTATGAAGGGCACGTTCAACGGGGCTCGCTACCCACGCTCCACGGACGCCAACCTGGTCTATAACGCATTATGCATGGCTAAGGGTTAGCCTACGGCTCGGAGACAACCGTTAAGTTAAAAAGGACAAATAATACGAAATGGTCGTGGATAATCCCCTCGTATACGGGAGTGGGAGATATAAGGGATTTTTACGGCATGATCAAAGGGAGGATCGTGGCCGGCCTAGGCAGAAATCAAAAGGGGCTTACGGGTTGCCTGGGTATGGGCTTGGTCACCCGAGGGACGTAAGTGCAGGGTATTTCATGTCACGACCCGCACCCGCTTTTTGGATACAAAACGTGTCCAAGCCCAGCCTACGCCACAGTATCGGTGGTAGTACGCTGTCTAAATACAAGTCACGGCAATCTAGAATCACAGGGTAAACTACATCTCATCCACAGAATAATCGAATCAATCAAGATCAATAAAATACTAAAGAAAACTGAATAATATAACTGAATATATCCAAGATTCAATGTCACGACCGGTGGACACAAATCCACTACCAATAGACGGAAAAAATAGAGAAATACAAGAAATGAACCAACTGAGTACAACCTGCTAACCAAGTAACCACGACTGCAAAGCACCGCTATCTGAAGCTAACTTAACCCTCTCGTCTGCTCCTGATTCAAACTCGACTAACCTGAAGAGATCATCAGGTCCTCAGAGGACTAGCAAGATACATAAAAACGAGCCTTTCTAACAGTTTATTATGCATGGAGAAAAATACAGGATAAACAAGTAAAACTGAGCAATGAATAAACACGAATCTATGCACTGTCTACACATAAATAAACTGCTGGAGAAGAACAAGAGGACACGATATCACGATGTCAACGGATAGCCAAATCAAATACTCAAACCCTCGTCCCTAGCATGGACTCGCAGGTTTGAACTACTAACCCTCGCCCCTAGTATGGACTCGCAGGCTAGCATCATCCTCGCCCCTAGTGTAGACTCGCAGGCGTAAACCATATACTACTAACCCTCGTCCCTATTGTGGACTCGCAGGCTAGCATCACCCTCATCCCTAGTGTGCACTCGCAGGTGTAGACCAATAACTACTAATCCTTGTCCCTAGTGTGGGCTCGCAGGTTAGCTTAAGACACGGATAACTAATAACCCTTGTCCCTAATGTGGACTCGCAGGTTAGCTTCAGGGATTCAAGCCACGGAGGTAAAAGCAGTTCAGTACACGACTCGCGATACGACTCGATCAAGGCTCAATGAACACATCTAATAAGATACAAGCTAACTGTGAACACGGTCTATAGCAATGATAAAAATATACAAGCTTGATAGAAAAGATACATGGCAACAATAAGAGAAAACTGGATAAAATAATAGACAGTGTATGTAAATAAAGCTGTGTAGAAAGGCAAGGTATACTTGCCTTAGGTCCTGAGCTGCTGGTATGGATCGAGCACGGAGTCAAAAGTCCAAATAACCTGTTTTATGAATTAATAGGATCAAGATACACTTTGAGAGTACAAAATTGCCTAACTATTTGATTTCTAGCCTTCTAGGTTAGTTTGTGGTAAGGCTAAAACTTAAATCAAATTCCAAAAACCATAACCACCTATACCAAGGTAAAACACCTATATATACATATATCTATGACCATGGAAACTTTGCCAACATATGCCCAAGTGTTCACTGACAGCTGCATTGGAATGATTAGCCTTTACTCCTTCCATTGACACCCCCAACCAGGTTTGACACCCTATACCTGCTGTTCTGATACAGCCAACACTCTATACCTCTCTCTAAGACACTCAATTGGCTACACTATCCTGATACCTACTTGTTTTATGGGCTTCGATCTACTGCTACTAATAACAGTAAATACCTCTCAATACACACATCCATATCTCTAATATAAGTACTTGCAACCTGCAATTGGTTTTCTTTCCTATCTTGCCATCTACTCTACTGAACCATCTTTGCAACCCCTGTTTCCCCTACCCTTGTTAAACTGTGTGGGCATGGTTTGCCATAACCCAGTGTTGCTCTAACAGGATACTCCTGTACTCTCCAGGTAAATCAGAGAGGTAGAACCCTCTAATGTTGACTTAATCCCCAACTGGTACTGCCCTGTTCATTCAACCAATTGCTATTTCCCTTCTTATTTGATAATAGGTGTATGCAAGTACAGGGCTACCAGTAGAGAAAGATTAATATGGTGTAAGCATCTAGGTGATAGCTGACTCCAGTCTTGGGGCCTAGGTACATTGGCTTGATGCCTGTACTGGTTAATATGGTAACACAACAACTCACAAAATTTATTGATACTCAGTAGTATCCTAGAGTTGTGGGTGGCCTGCATACTCTAGCCTACCCACTATGGTGGTAGCAGTATTACAAGGAGTCTGAGGCTTCTAGATCAAAGCCAGTTTCCCCTCATATATGATTCTTCCCTACGACTGTGTATCCTTTATACAAGTATTTAGGCAATAAAACCTATACTTGTTCTAATTGTGCCCTGCAATTCACCTAAGGATCTAGTGTCCTAAGGATACTAGTGTGCTAGACTTAAGGGCAGGTTCCCAAGCTTGGGATCCAAATTCGTGTCATAAATGAACCTACATGGCACTCAAGTGATAATACCCTCTAGTTGCAAAGACCATTCAGTTATCATACTCGCATAGGACATGAGTCCCTTAAGTATTTCAGATTCCTAGACTCCCTTGCACTTCTCACCCTGAGTTATCCTTAACCCTATGTTTCCTGATGTCGAATCTACTCCTATGACCCACTTCTCATCTTTCTGTTAGGCCTTCTCCCCTTTTTTTTGAACAACCTGCTGATCCTTACCTAGGTAGGTTCCAGCCTATATGTCCTGTGTTTAACAGTGGTATACAGGAATAGTGGGGTTGTGTATATAGCTTGTCTAAGACCTATCAATCAACCAAATGTCTGATTTGACTCCTCATCTTGACACTCCAAAACCCAGGGGTCCCTTACTGATACTGAAACTTGAACCTTGGCTCCTATGGCTTGATAGGCCTGGTGACAGTTCCAGTTCCTAAAGGAAAATCAATGTGAGTACAGACCTTCATTCCACGTTCTACCAAGTCTGGGTTACTTCACCAAGACTGAATCCCTGTGGCACATACACTGTTCCCTACAGAATAGGTACACTTGATTGCCTTGCATCCTAGGTGTTGTTGCCATTAAATTAAGGAATGTGCCAACTGGTATAAGAACTTATATCAGTGATAAACGTCCCCTGGAGTGCCCTGTGTAACAGATACACTGGCAATGACTACTGGTACATGAAAATCATGTCCTTGCTATCCCCATTGGTTTCATATTCCTTCTATATATCATTCATTCAGGGCCTCATGATTTGGGATACCAAGGTATACCCCTTAATCGTATAGGTTGGTCAGGTAAAGTTCCATTAGGCTACTACCAAGTTATATTGTCACCCAAGAATTTCCTAAGTTGCCATCTCCTAGCCCTCACAGGACCCTTTAGGTACACCTAGATTAGTCAAAGAACTAAAGCACAGGTGTTTGGACTGGGGTTTAAATGTGAGGCAATGTCTGAAGTTACATGTGCTATCAATGCTCCTACTAAGCCATTCTCCCATGGTGCATAACAAGACTCCCTAGCATAGGACTGTTATACACAGGCTTCTCTGCTGTCCTTGGGTTGACACCCACCCAAGGCTGCTTACCATAGACTCCCAGGTGCAGGTACTACCCTTTCTTGGTTTCCTTATGCATAACCTTAATCACCAATATGGAAAACTGGGTACAACCTCTCCCAAGCCTACGAATTGACCTTCTAAAAATAGAGTAACACCTCTCCATTCCCCTATGTTATTTCATCCACAATAAGCCTCCTAGACATTAACACAAATAGCACTAGGTGTGATTATAGATTTGAAACTGAGAACAGGTTTACTTGACAATTTCCTTGCTGTGGTGGTCGATACCAATGTTGATGTTGAATACATGAAGGAATCCTCCCAAGCTTCTGCTATGATGCTACACCTTTTCAATGGAAAGGAGGTCGGCTGCCATCTCCTCTCTATAAATAGATAGGGTTTGGATTTGACCCAAGGGAAAACAGATGGGAAGGTCCTTCTTTGAATCAAATTTGGTTTTGATTCCCATGGATATGAGTTTATCTCCTATTTGGAGATTTGAACATGAGAGGGTTTTGAGAGTTATCCAACTTCAATTTGAATTTGAAACAGAGGTTCGGCCATAAAAGGGAGAATTTTGTGTTAAGACCCTTTTTCATAAAAGTCCCTGTCAGTTCATATATTACTCTTTGGTCCCTAATGTGATATTCAAATGTAATAAATCTATAAATCATAACAACTTATATATATATATGAGACAGTAACAAATATTTGTGGCAAATAATAATAAAAAAAATGGTTTTCAATTTTATAAGTTCGAGGAATTTGGTCAAGGGGTTGACATTTCAAGACACTATCAACGTGTACCAGCCCGCACGCTCTGAATAGTTGCAAAAACCAAGGGAAAAAGGGTCCAAAATGGCTTGTGCTGCCAGTGACCGGTGCATATAGAGTTAAGTGGGCTTTGCTAGTGGCAATCCACGTGCAAGTCCTTGCATTGAACAAAGTGGTCTAAGTTAACTAAATGAAGTGCCTTTTGAATAGGCTTGAAATATAACACACCAAAGGATAAAGAGTACTGCGTGAAATTGAGTTAGAAAACACGCCTACGTCGCGCTAGGACCTGAGGCAGGGACACGTACTGACATTGAAAGTTTATATGAATTGTTGACTAACTTGGTTTACTTTGGACAGGAAAGGCCGGACGGTAAGTATGGATAAGTCGTGCATGTGTTTCCATGCGACACTTGAATTCAGCAACACGAGATAGGTTATGATATGTGCCATGAAATTGACCTTAAGGCAAGATTAGTAATAAAATGAATGATAGAAGGTGCACAAAAGTAAATAGAACGTGTTTGGTAATAATAGCATTGTGGACGAGCTAGCCTCCCCACCAGTGCATAACAATGTACTGATAACCCCACAGTCTACTTGCAGGATGCAGGAGACGTCGCCGAGTGCGAAGCTTCCCTCGAACGTGCTAAGATGTGGAGCTCTCTCTGGGGCCTTGGAGCATTGCAAGAAGCTGAAGCACCATATACAGGACATAATGTATCGGAACATCTCCATGAATCATTCCATCTTGTAAGCCATTTGGCACGCCTTTTATGTTTCAGAGAGGGAGAGCTTGAGCGATTTGTAATCTCGGCCTAGCGCCGCTTGTAAACTTCTTGAATGTCAATAAGAGTTTGAATTTGCTTCAATTTGTGTTCATTTACTTTCCGCTGCAAATGGGAACACTCTGCGCCACTCTGTGGCCTAGCTAAAATCGGCCATTTCTGGACATAGCCTTGCACGGGCGCAACCTAGGCCCGTGCGGCATCACGTCTTAGCGAGGACGATCACTCCTGCGGGAGCGGGACGTGACAGATTGGTATCAGAGCACGGCTTTACGTCCTTGGACTTCATTTCGATTCTCTCAGTTTTGAAAGCTCGGTTTCGAAACAAAAGAAGTGTATGCTCTCTCTCGTTTTGCTTTGGGATGTTCCATACAATAAGTCTAATATTTTCAAATGCTCGTACAAGTACTCGGTTGAACGGGATCGATAGGCGAAGGCCTTTATGCCGAACTATGACGTACTTGAGTTGGAAGGAACCGATGCTAAGAGTTAGCAAACGCAAGACGTGCTTAAATAACCTTACGCTGACAATAGCAAACGAGTACACGAGACCGAAGTATAGTCCACACGGAATAGCTATACATACGGCCTTTTGGCTAAGTTGTGCCGCGTGTCGTGCACCTCGACCTTTTTGGTGCAATCGAGTTGCGAGCGATATCAAGTACCGCTCGGTCGGGAACAAAGCTACACTTAGAGTGTATATCGATAGGAACGCTATCAAACTAACGCTTAGGCGTGCACGGAAGATTGATTTGGATTTTGAGGAATGGGCGAACGCGCGATTGAACATATCGAATGGGAATCGAATGATCATTTGAGGATTTGTAGAATGACTTGACCCCGAGTGGTGTATGTGACAGCTTCGGAAAAGAATAAGAATGAGTGTCGACGACTAGTCGAGTGGCTCGAACCCTGAGTGGTGTATGGACGTTATAGAAATTGTTCGAGCAAAACTAAAGGATTTATGGATAGAACAAGTATGTCGGCAAGCGATGATATCACGCAAAGCCTTAGAACGAGTAACGCTTAGTTGGTTTTGACTTCAATAGTCTCAAACGAGATATCATTCGGACGAATTAAGAATGCATAGTACGAATTACGAAACGATCGAATAGAGAGTCAAAACGATGAAACGAATGGAGATCTTGGTCGAAGAAACATAGAAGATCGTGCATGCAATTTTGAATTTAGTCGAAGGATTAAAACTTGAGTTAAGGTGAAATACGCATGGACGAGATCGAAGATAGCACGATCGGAAGATAGCGTGCATGGAAAACGTTAGTTTGGAGATACGAGAATGACTAAGGAATTGAAATTAATGTTGCTCGATGAAGAGTTAGCACGCGACAATATGAATTGAGGAAATTAAGTTGCACGACTTGGAATTCGTTGCAAAAGGAAGATCGTCAGGTTATGTACATCATCGATGGTATTGAGGCGTATCAAAAATCGATGTACGATAACTCGGGGGTACTCTGATTCGATAAATGATGATCGTGTTCGAAGTTATTATTTTGAAGGATACAATGTTGGGGAGTTTTGATAGAAATGAATGTTTGGAATGAAGAAGGGAAGTGACTTGATTGTTCGGTGATAACCACAACGACAATGATCTTGTCTTGCGCGAGCGCAACTCCAGTCTCACACATGCGTCACGTCGGATTTGGGACGATCATTCCGCGTGTGCGTTGGCATGGTGACTCAAGTCCAGCGGGAATGATCAAACTCAAAATATCTTGACATGGCAATTTTGATTGCTTCGACTTGTGGTTTAAAGCGAAGGTAAATTCAAGGATTGTTGGGACTTGCGATAGAAGAATAAAAAAACTTGAGGATTGAGTAGACCCAATCCGCGTATCAAAAACGAGTAAGTCTAGATTCAACGCAAGAGCTACATCCCAATGAGGACGATTATTCCACGAGAACGTTGACGTGGTGATTCATGTCCGTCGTGGATAATCAGACTTACATGAGATCGGGGCGCAACATATTACAAGGCTAGACGACCTTGTGATCGACTACGTGAATTGGATAGGATAGATAGGTAGATTGTATCAAATACACTTGAAGAGATAGACTGCAATAATTGCTAGTGCGGACCCACGATATTGACATGTCAAGGATTTGATTGAGGACAACCTATCGTAGGATGACATTCCTAACGAGCTCGAACTTTGAGCGGAGAATGTGTTGATGCGAATAGGATGAACGCTGCTTGATGTTTAGAAGTTTGAGCGAAATGAACTTGGGTAGAAACTCCCGTACAAACGAACAAATGGTTTGACCATAGGATTTGGGGCGAGCGTTGTACAACGACCTTGCACGATGAGCCACGGACTTGACTTGTAACTATGACCCTGTGAGATGACCTAGCGGTTAGGCGGACGACCCTATGTCGAGTGATTGAACTTGTGCGATTGACCTTACAATATCGTCTGGACGGACGATAGACTTGGGCAGCAAGACTTAGAGTAGGACGGGGAACAGGGAGTGTGCTTGAACGACGATGAGATTGGCCCCAAACAAAGCGAATGATAGGAATGGATGATGCGCAAGGAAAGTTGGGATAACGAATTGAATCATTGATAGGAAGACGTTCTCGATGATAGTACAATACTTGGTCTTGAATCGGACGGAAGGTACTTAAGACTTGGTCGACTCCGCTAAGAAGAAGAAATTGTATTGATTTCGTAGACAAGAACGCTTGAGAAACGAATCGGATCATCTCGAGGCTCAAGATAAACGATAATGAGATGCACGCAAGTTCAGTTTTAAATCGAAGTTAGTGAAACGATCGGCAAATCAAAACTATCACGAGTAGCTTGTCCGACTTCGTTAATCGCTAAGCCTGGTTGAAATGTACGTATTCGGGGGACACCTTGAATATGTGCACAGTCCCCACGCAGCGATATGATGAACTTGAATGCAACTGCAAGTGGGTGTTGAGATGCGCATGAACGACAATTGAATAAGTACCATCAAGTCTAAAATGAATGGACAGTCATTCCATAAAATTCACCAAACTCATGCAACATAAAACTTGGAAGGATAACCGAGCATAATTCGATACAATCGAACGATAAAACCGTTCGATAGAATTTGTCTAAGAAACGCAACAACATGAGTTAAATAAATGGTAGGATGACCTGCACTCAAGAAGTCTCGAGGACGAGACTTGTTTTTAGTGGTGTATTATGTAATGACCCGCTCTGCCCTAGCGAACGCCGATTCAAACGACAAGTGCAACGACTCGAACGAGCCGTCGCCCCGAAGAGTTGGCATCGACCTAATGAAGAATCGATGCAAGGCTTACATTGGCCCGTCAAGAGGATTCCAGACTTAGACTTTTAAAGGTGCGCTTGGAGTATCGCTCGGCCGATGTGAACATCGCTAAGGTGGGTGGCTCCGATGAACCCGTCTTTGCTTAGCCTAGTCACATAACAATACAAACACTAATACTAGAATCGCTAGGCGATAACACCGCGCATGCTAATAAATGACTCAACGCACCTAGCTAAGGGAATAATCCCATCTTGTATGCTTGTATAGAATATGGAAAAGAACACGAAAAATGTGAGAACTCTCGCACCGCGCTCCACGCTCGTGCTAAGGCACAAGCTTACGTGCAAGTCCTTTATGCGTTCAACAATAAAACAATGAATGGTTTACAACAATGAAACGGAAGACTATCAATATAGTCGTTCCGAGTAGAGTATAGCAACATTGAAAGACTATGGGACCGATAGGTCGCCAAGGCGACTCCCGCACGGGGAGTTGCAAAAATGTATGAATGAATGAATGAACGAATAAGTGAATGAATGAATCGACAAATAAATAAATGAATATGTGAATGAATCAATGAACGAACTGACAAGTGAAAGAAAGAAAAGAAAGAATGAATAAAAGATAAGAAAGAAAGGAATGGTTAGCGACAGGTATGACGGACACGTACAACGGGGCTCGCTATCCGCGCTCCACGGACGCCAACCTGGTCGATAACGCATTATGGCTAAGGGTTAGCCTACGGCTCAGAGATAGCCGTTAAGTTAAAAAGGATAAATAATATGAAATGGTCGTGGACAATCCCCTCGTATACGGGAGGTGGTAGATATAAGGGATTTCTGCGGCATGATCAAAGGAAGGATCGTGGCCGGCCTAGGCGAAAATCAAAGGGGGCTTACGGGTTACCTGGGTGTGGGCTTGGTCACCCGGGGGATGTAAGTGTAAGGTATTTCAAGACACTATCAACGTGTACCAGCCCGCATGCTCTGAATAGTTGCGAAATACCTAGGAAAAAAGGGTCCAAAATGGCTTGTGATGCCAGCGACCGGTGCATATAGAGTTAAATGGGCATTGCTGGTGGCAATCCATGTGCAAGTCCTTGCATTGAACAAAGTGGTCTAAGTTAACAAAATGAAGTGCCTTCTGAACAGGCTTGAAATATAACACACCAAAGGATAAAGAGTACTTCGTGAAATTGAGTTAGGAAACACGCCTACGTCGCGCTAGGACCTGAGGCAGGGACACGCACTGACATTGAAAGTTTATATGAATTGTTGACTAACTTGGTTTACTTTGGACAGGGAAGGCCGGACGGTAAGTATGGGTAAGTCGTGCATGTGTTTCCATGTGACACTTGAATTCGGCAACACGAGATAGGTTATGATATGTGCCATAAAATTGACCTTAAGGCTAGATTAGTAAGACAATGAATGATAGACGGTGCACAAAAGTAAATAGAACGTGTTTGGTAATGATAGCATTGTGGGCGAGCTTGTCTCCCCACCAGTGCATAACAATGTACTGATAACCCCACAGTCTGCTTGCAGGATGCAGGAGACGTCGTCGGGTGCGGAGCTTCCCTCGAACGTTCTAAGGCGCGGAGCTCTCTCTGGGGCCATGGAGCGTTGCAAGAAGCTGAAGCACCATATACAGGACATAATGTATCGGAACATCGCCATGAATCATTCCATCTTGTAAGCCATTTGGCACGCCTTTTATGTTTCAGAGAAGGAGAGCTTGAGCGATTTGTAATCTCGGCCTAGCGCCGCTTGTAAACTTCTTGAATGTCAATAAAGAGTTTGAATTTACTTCAATTTGTTTTCATTTACTTTCTGCTGCAAATGGGAACACTCTGTGCGACTCTGTGGCCTAGCTAAAATCGGTCATTTCTGGACATAGCCTTGCACGGGCGCAACCTAGGCCCGTACGGCATCACGCCTTAGCGAGGACGATCGCTCCTATGGGAGCGGGGCGTGACAGTATCACCCCCACATAGCATGAGATCCCTATCTTTTTGTAGTATTGTACTACAACAATCATTTATTGAGGATTAGGCTACTTATCCATATGCGGTGCTACGTACCATGACATGGCCCAAGTTAAGGTCCCACCTCATGCCACTGATCTCCAATCTCCCGTGCTGCTTTCTATCTTCCTTTGTCTCCAGCTCCTCGACCGTTACGTCGACGCTAGCTGCCATGTTTAGCACCTCATGCACCACTGGGATCCTGTCGATATTAATAACACGAACAAGATCGAAGTCCATGACAATCAGCCACACTGTATGTCTCGGCTGCCTGTCCCCGACTTTCGTCTTCCACCAAAAAGTGTTAATGTTCCGACGAGCTTCTTCACCCTTGGCTGGCCCAACCAAGCGGACGATGCAGTTCTTACGAGATTCGAACTCCTGAACCTGCCCACGTTCATGTCCGAACTTGAAGCTCCCTCATATACATGCATCCTTGGGAAGAACATCACGTGTTGTGCATGCCATCGATGACCCACAGCTCCCCCTGAACTGTGTGAATGATGATGTACCCGCCTCAGATTGAGTTTACTGCAAACCTTGATATCCTCTCTGGCTTCGAACTGCTTAAACCAATATTGCTCCGTGAAGCTTTGACAAACCACATATCGCCAAAACTGATTCCGTAGAGCAACCCCTACATGGCAACATCCTAGTTGTCATGGGACCGATAGACTGACCCTCAATCTTTGACTCATCACCATCCATCTCTTTGTCTCGACGAACGAATCCTACGCATCCCTCAAAGCATCTAGAAGCCCTCATCAGCAAGTTTTTGACGATCCACCTCCTATCGAACACCTCTCGAGCCTCCATCAGGTGTATATGATCTGCTTGTATAGCTAACCGGCTTGAGCCTATACACGCGACAACATAAATCTCCCCGAGCCCGCTATTGGGAATCCTTCGCAAGCACCCAATCTTTGTCCCCAAACAGACTGCGACATCAATCATCTTCCACCCTCCCTACCGAAACTAAGTTGTAGCACAAACTCGGTACATGTCATACACCCTTGAGGATGAGTGTAAACCCTTACACCCAATTTTCTCTTTTTGGTATAATTTAAAATGCTATTATATATCTCTCTCAATATTAAATTAGGTCACATAATAGAGAATGGTTTGTTTTGTAAATAAACAATTGTAAAGGGACCTTTGTGCAGAAAATCCTCATTCAAATTTCCTTAATGGTTCGAATGCTCTATTCGAATGAACTTTTTAAATAAGAGAAGATTCAAATCCTCTACTGATTGTTTAGGAGAGCTCGACTGCTAAAGATAAACCCAATCGAATTTAAATTCAATTTCTCCAAATCCCAGTAGGAATTGAGAGTAATGCCTAACCTTGCTATAAAAGAGATATGGCAGCCATCCCCAACCCTCTAAAAACCCTAGCAATTTACATCCGCCCTGTCGGAAGAACACCAAGGAAGAAGCTTAAGGAATCATCCAAATACCTGCATTCGAAATATCAGGTATTCTCCCTTTTCTTACTTGCACCTCTATTTTACGCCAAGGGTTTGAATCAATGCCTAAGAAGTTATATATATATATATATATATATATATATATATATATATATATATATATATATATATATATATATATATATATATATATATATATGCAGGTAGGGCAGTAGCAAATTGCAACATCCTATTGCAGAACAAGGACAACAGGTATACGAGTATCAGAGCAGTCAGGTGTACAACAAAAACAGGTAGTAGACAGGTTCATGGGGGGGCTATGTTCTGTATGTATGATAAAGTCTCAATTATCATATCATGAACAGTGAGGTGCGTATGCTAGAGAGGGTATAACTGATATACACTATAAGGAAATGATAAATATAGATATCTAGATAGGTAGAGGAAATATACGTATGACTGGACCTACCTTGGTAGTCTAATGGCCATAGACATTCATAAAAGTCTGATACAAACACCCAGGTATAGTAAAGTTGTAGGTTGGATTAGTAGTAGGATTAACCCTGTATACTGCAAGAGATGCATGCAACATGAGAAGCAGCAAGTAAAAGGAATGAGGGACCTGTGAAGTCAGGTACAAACTAGGACCCTGCAGCTGTGTTTTATAAGCAAGAAAATTAGGATAGGGAAGGAAAAGGTATCAGTAGGAACATTGGTTAGAAAGGGGAGAGTTTCAAGGGTAGTGTGATTACACAGGTGGGTAGGTTTGGGTGGAATGTAGAAGTCGATACATTGATATGTTAGTGACACAAAATGTGTCAGTTTACACATGAAGCATCAGTTATATACTGACACACTAGTTTTATATCATATTTTAGGTTGCCATAAAGCATTAGTTATATATTGACACAATTAGCTGCATATCATATATTAGGAGTATACTCTGAATACAGGTACTCAGTGGGAAACAACACATATAGGTCTCAGGTTATAATAAGTACAGGTTTTGTAAATATAGAAAAGTATACATATATGAGTAGGTAACAATAACACTATTAGCATTAACAACAGGGGTAAGTGTAAAAGAAGAGTAGGGGTATCAGTTTAGGTGTATAGCAACCTGATCACTCTTGGGCACATTACAGGTAATGTGTATCATTAAAGCACTGATGGCAGATTCATGTGTCCATGTATGACCTATGTGCAGATGCTACACCGATATCCACATACGAGGTAAACCAAATGTAGGTACCAGGCGAGTACATTTATTGTTTGTTTTCAATATTATTAATTCCTATATTACACTGTTCAATTATATAATGCTTGATTCTTGACATGCACATTATACGTTGGCATTTCTTATTCCTTACATGTCATGTCCTCTTTCTAGTATATTGTGTCGGGACGGGAAAGTACTAGTAGATGTGTGATCAAACCTTAGACAATGTTTTATTTTCTTCACAGTAGATCTTGATAATTAACTTAGACCTTGTGGTGTAACTGTCTCTAGACTGATCACATATCGAAAGGGTACTTCATCACGTAGATAGTTACATTCTCCTGTTCTATCTCCTTTATAAGCCATCATATTTTTTGTGCATGTCATTCACCATGCTACTGTAACATTTTACTTTGATATTATCATCATGTATTTTATGACTAAATTTTGTCTAATAGTCGTTAACACATATTTGAAACTGCACTCAATGAATTGTACTCGTTCCATCCTGACTGGGTAAATATTTTAGGTGATTATGATGAGGACGGGTGCCCTAATCAGTACGGTCCATATATGGGAGATGGGGCTGAGGCTGACCTTGCTTTTCAGGAGGAGTTCGCAGCATCTGACCTAGTTGCGAATGTTTAGCTAGATTTAGATTTAGTTTGAGGTCGGATTTGTCTCTAGGTTTAGTGGATATTTGGATATTTGATACTTTGAGACATATAGTTTTGGAGATTGTTTATCTTCTGGATTTTATCTATTCTATGGTTTTCCGATTTTATATATCTTTTCATGATTTCTTCTGTCATAGAGCTGTAATTGAGTATTTTGTTCTCCCAAGTGGAGTTAGATATAATTGTGTGGGTTGTTCATCATATATTGATTATACAGTGTTCTACCGCTGACATTGCGGCATAGGTTGGGCGTGCGCACGATTCATGCCCAAATTTTGGGTGCTGGTCATCACATATTTTTTTGGTGGCCTATGCAGGTCAGAGTCGCAACTAGTACGATATTGTGGTAGTATTTAGGACTTGAGCAATATCACGAGCCAGCAATAGGATGTAGAGATTACTAGGAATAGGAAAATGCTCAATCACACATAGGAACTCCTTTTGTTTCAATTTTTCAAAATTTCTATCTGCCTTTTGAATTGACATCTTACCTCGTGCCATAATATTGATTTCCTTTATTTTTCCAACCTTTCAGAATGGCCTCCAGGCCTAGAGCCCGCAACACCGTAGCTAACGGTAACCACCACCAGCCTTCTGCCTCACAGGAGATAGCATCATATGAGGTATCATTGCCTGTGACATGGAGCCTTCCACCTTCTCCATCTAATCCACCTCAAAAAGGCATGCCAGCTAATGACGCTCCACTTCACGAGCTCATTAGAGGTACGATAGAAGCACAAAGGGCACATATAGACGCCCTGAGGCAGCAGACGGAGGTGATAAGAGCTGGTATGGAGCATGCGCAGCACATCATCTTAACTGCCATAGAGAGGGTTGCACAGCAGCCGCAGCAGCCGAAGGAGGAGAACATCATGGACTTCAAGAAGATGAACTCCAGGGACTTTAAGGGGACCGAGGGAATCCTGTACGCTGACGATTAGCTTGAAGATATTGAGCGAATCATGAGGCTTTCCCGACTAGCTGAAAACCTGAAGATTGAAGCAGCTGGAGTACAGCTTCAGGACATCGCTCGTACCTGGTTCAGAAATGAACCCCGGACTGCAGATCCGATACTAACAGAGCCAAAAGTGTTCTAGAGAAGCAGTTCCAGAACTTTGAGCACTCGATACATGTCACACACCCCTGAGGACGAGTGTAAACCCTTAGACCCATTTTCCCTTTTTGGTATAATTTTAAATGCTATTATATATCTCTTTCAATATTAGATTAGGTCACATAATAGATAAATGTGTGCTTTGTAAATAAACAATTATAAAGGGACCTTAGTGCAAAAAATCCTCATTTAATTTTCCCTAATGGTTCGAACACTCTATTCGAATGAACTTTTTAAATAAGAGAAGATTCAAATCCTTTACTGACTGTTTAGGAGAGCTCGACTGCTAGAGATAAACCAAATCGAATTCAAATTTGATTTCTCCAAATCCCAGTAGGAATTGAGAGTAATCCCTAACCTTGATATAAAAGAGAGATGGCCGCCGATCCCAACCCCTCTACGAACCCTAGCAATTTACATCTGCCCTGTCGCAAGAACACCAAGAAGCCTCAGGAATTAACCAAATCCCTGCATTCAAAATATCATGTATTCTCCATGTCCTTACTTGCACCTCTGTTTTACGTCGAGTGTTTGAATAAATGCCTAAGAAGTTCTAATTGGTACTTGTGTCGAGTATAGGAATAGGAAGATGGGTGGATAATTCTAATTTATGGGGGGAAAAATAGGCTGCTAGGTGTAAAACCCAATATCTATAGTATGAAGAAAATAGGTGTTCTCGTGTGGACACTAGAGGACGTGCACTATTGCCATGTGATAACCCATATCGGTATCAATAAAAAACCCTTAAACCAAATATAGATGGACATGTAGGCCATATGTTCAGTTGGGATAAATTGTACCCACACACACTGATATTTGGGTATCAGTTGAATGAATGGGCGTGCAGTTAGATAGGAAATAGGATGTTGTATTTGAGTTGTATCCTTGGTACACGAGAATAGCAGGACTGTTCAGAAATAGTACGCACATGTAAGGATGTAGGTAGAGGTCTTATGGATCGACTGTACCAACAACAGGGTGTAGGAACGAAATCGTAAAGCACAATACTCTAGAGGGGGGTGAATAGAGTTGGCAGCGGAAATATGCTAATTAAAAAATGTTAGCAGCTAGATCACAGAATAATAATCACAACTAAATAATGTAAAGGCAGAGATAAGAAAGCAAACGCAAAGACAGCGATGTATACTGGTTTCCCTCTGTTGAGGACTAATCCAGTCGGTAGAACTCTTGCTACCAGTTGAATCCATTATTGAAAAAACTGCAAGTTTTCTTACGAAGTCCTTGCAACTTCTACAACGCGAGCTTTGATACGAAGAACTCGTCCAACTTCAATTGTGAAGAGGTATTCTTCAATCAAGCCTTCTGATTACAATCTCTCAGAAACTTCTAGACCGCACCGTACTGGCAAATCGACTAGAGGATTGTAATTGGCTTGGGATCTGAAAATTTAAAGCTCAAGAAAACTCTTTGGAAGAATGAAAGCTTTAGATAGAGAGAAGATTGAAAGTGAATGAGTGAGTTAAAATGATCGAAATCCTTCTCTATTTATAGGAGTTCCAAAGACAGAATTCTGGCAGAATTCGGGCAGAAAATCTCGATCAAATTCGCAACTGCAGGAGGACCAAGTTCAGAAGAATTCAAAAATCAAAACGGCCACTAACCGAACTCTGGCCGAACTCTGTCAGGGTTGGGTTAGGTTTTAAAAAATAGTTTTCGGGGATTTTTGAAAACCTTTTTGAAAACCTTTTTGAAGCTTTTGTTAATATGAATGTTTTTCAAAACTAAGGATATTTTAAAAACATTTTGAAATCATTTTGGAATAGCCTATTTGCCAGTACGACTCGGTGTACAACGTATTCCTAGACTCAATAAAATGAAAAATACATTGCTCAAAGAAATACAGACTTGAACAGGCAAACATCGCTTCGGTCTTGAACTGAGTAGATAGCTGTTCTTGATCATGTCCAAGAGTCCGATACATCCTGACTACCCTCATATATCGAGACAGAGTTTGATCAATTATTAAAATCAGTTTGTCCATATAACCAATGGGCCAACAATCTCCCCCATTTTGATAATTGACAAACTATGAATGATATAACATTTAAGCTTGAAATAAAATCAAAAATTGTTCATGTCCAAAAATTGTTCATGTCCTGCATTTTCTCAAAAGAAATATTAGATCTTTATTTTTCTCCCCCGTTGTCACTTAGCAAAATAATTGCAAAAGAGAAAAACTCTCCCGCAATCAATGCATAAATAACAAACAGTGAAGAAACACAAGAAAATAATCATGATAAATGGTAGAAATATTAAAAAAAATGAGAATGACATCACAGGCATGTATTTGTCTCAGGCAGTTTATAATAAACAAAGAATTATTTCACAGGCAGTTATTAAAGCAGAAAAAGATGCTAAGTAAATAAACTGATGTGAATCATAAACTACGCATCTCATAATGATAAAAAGATGTTCAGAAGACATCAATAAAATAAATCCAGTACAAGTCCTCAAAAGAATTACTGATAATAAAGTCTAAAAAGATAGAAAAACTTCGAATGTCGGAGCATTTCCAAGTATACAGTAGATAATATCTAGGTCTAAAAAATGAGATAACATATCACAACTCCTCATCATCATAATCATCATCATCATCATCAGCATGACCAGCATGTCCAGAAGGACCAGCTGCAGAGGTACCCGCGCCAGAAGGGTGAGGAGGAGCGCCAGTGTAAAACTCACATACAGTCTCGAGGAGGAGCACGGTCAGAACGATACCAATCATATGCGTTACCGGGCTGAAAGTAGGCATGAACAGCCTCATCCTCACAGCGGTAACCAGAGAAAGCTGGATCTCTAGGAATGGAACCGGCAGAATGTCCAGTCTGGGCGAATCGAAGATCAGCTAAAGAATTTGCAATCACCTGATAAAGGGTGACGTTGCGGAACTCACGTTCGCGGGCCACGTCCGTCATCGAAACGTGCAAATCCGAAAGGTGCTGGTGTATGCCCTCAAATGTCATAGCATACTGCTGAGGAGATGGAGGAGGTGGAGCAGTAGCAGGAGCAGTAGGAGGAGCAGCAGCAGTCATACTGCGATGAGATAACTTGAGAAACTTGGGCTCAGGTTCTTGAGTAGAAGTAGATAAATCAATGTCGAAACGCTGGAAGATGCGTGGGAGAATCATCGCATAAGAGAGATTTCTATCTCTTGCACGACAACGTCCCATCATCTGAATAATGGTCTTAGTGGCAGAAAATGGAATCCCCTTAAGAATGTGATACATAGCAGATAATTCAAGAGACGTGACATCATCCTTTGAAGTAGACTTCGGAAGGAGAGTGGAGTAAATGATACGGTACAATTCATAATTAAACAAGTTCAAGTTGTTTGCCTTGAACTTTCCAGATCGAACTCGATCAGGTGCACAGAGTTCCGCTTTGAAACTAGTAAGTGTCGTGCCGTCGGGGAAATCAAATTCAGTGATATCAACAAGCGGTTCACCTTCTTTGGGAATACCAAGGATTTCCGCTAACATAACATCATTGAAATTGATATCTAATCCTCCAACACGAGTGCTTACATCAAACTTGTTTAATATGATATTACAATAGAACAGTCTAATGGCATTAGTTGCTACGGGAAAACAAAGTTTAATAAAATATTGTAACCCTAATGCCTCAAAGAAAGGGCAGTGTTCTGGAAATATAGTCCACTTGATGGGAGCGCCTGTGCATATGGATCTCATGGAAAAATCTCCATACCACAGTAGGGATTGATCTAGGGTTTGAAAGTAAAACCCGTCGAACGTGCCATCGCTAGATTGGACTGGCGAAAAGAGAGAATCTGTGGGTGGATTCGAAGATGAACCTTCCTCACTGGGATTGGTTATCTTCTTCCTCTTGAAGGGGTTAAATCCCTTAGGTGCCATTTGTGCAAAATAAGTAAATAGCACAAAATTGAAAGGTGGGGAAATACGAAGTTATACCTCCCGAAATTTGAGTATGTTGTAGAGAAGGACGAACTCCGCACGAATCCAAAGTTTGGATTGATTTCCCCACGTAGATTGGGAGAGAAGGAGTAGTGAAGAACTAGGGTTAGGGGGCTCTCTCGCGCGGCTGATGTTGCTGTTTGATGAAGTTTAGAAACAATGAAGTGGCTCTCGGGTTCTGGTTATATAACCTGATCCCTTCAACCGAACTCGGGCCGAATTCGGGCCAAATTCTGGCCGAATTCGCCTGGGTTGGTTTGGAATACTTTCTTTTTCATTGGCTCATTTCAAATATTTAATTCAAAGATTAGTAATTTCAACCTTCAATTAACATAATTAATATTATTTTATGGATTAAATACGTTACACAGCGACTGTTTCAGATTAGCTGTAGGAGTACTATCTCAGCTTGCGGAGGTTCACCGGGAAACTCTTAAGTACCGCTTCGCTTCAACCGTAGTTGTGGTGACAGATAGACTCTTTATTGGCTTGTCTCTAACACAGTTTTTGCGTATTGAAATATAATCAAAAAACAAAATTAATTAATATTATTGACGTCCAAAATTCCTAATTCTCGACGTAAATAATTGAAACGATCTTCTGCTAGAGGTTTTGTGAAAATGTCAGCTAATTGATTCTCAGTATCTATGTATACAAGGTCGATATCTCCATTTTGATGATGATCTCTAAGAAAATGATGTCGAATCTCGATATGTTTAGTACGAGAATGACATACAGGATTCTTAGTCAAATTAATAGTGCTCATATTATCACAGAAAATAGGAATATGTGTATAAAATAAATCATAGTCTTCTAAGGTTTGTTTCATCCACAAAATTTGAGCACAACAACGTCCTGCGGTGATATACTCAGCCTCTGTTGTTGATAGGGCTACAGAATTTTGCTTTTTACTAAACCATGAGACTAAAGCCTTGCCTAAGAAATGACATGTGCCACTGGTACTTTTTCTATCAACTTTGCATCCAGCAAAATCTGTATCCGAATAACCAATAAGGTCAAAGGACTTAGTTTTGGGATACCATAAGCCAACAGATGAAGTGCCCTTAAGGTATCGAAAGATACGCTTAACTGCACACAGATGTGATTCCTTTGGATTAGCTTAAAAACGTGCACACAGGCAAACACTAAACATAATATCTGGACGACTAGCAGTTAAATAAAGTAAACTACCGATCATACCTCGATACTTACGTGTGTCGACCGGCTTGCCTTGTTCATCAATATCAAGCTGTGTTGAAGTAACCATCGGAGTGCCAATAGGTTTGACATTGTCCAGATGGAAGTCTCCATGTGAGATATTACAAGAAAATAATAGTGGGATACTCACGCTGAAGGTATTTGGTTGTGTATATTTTGTGAAGGACAAAAGGCCATCTGTTGGGAAACTTGACCCGAGAGCAGTCAAGTGTGTCTTCGTTGGCTATTCGACGACTCAGAAAGGGTATGTGTGCTGGAGCCCAGTAGAGAAGAAGAGATTTGTGAGCATGGATGTTCACTTCAGGGAGCATGACCCATACTACCGTCAGGAGGGAACCGCATCGATGGACAACTCACCTAATACTGAGAGTATGAGACGAGAGGGGGAGATTGGTGAGAGTGTGGTGACCGATTTAGGAGTATGGCATGGAGGAACGGTTGACGAGGGGCAGGAGAGTGAAGAGGAACAGGGGGAGGAGATGAGAGGTGTTAGGCACACGGCTCATGGGGAGTTACTTACCTACAGCAGAAAAGGGAAGCAAACTGCAGGACCAGTACCTATAGTGCCAGTGCCAAGTCCATTGCTTACATCCGTCTCGACTCCTGAGACACGTATACCACCACGAGATTCCCCTTCAAGTGATATTATTCTTCCTACTCCTCCCATACCATTATCAGTACGGAGGACCACTCGCAATAATGCGAAAAATCCTCCTGATAGATATGGTTGGGACCTTACTCAGTTTGTTTTCTATGATAACATCTCTTCTTCTCATGGAGCATTCATTGCGTCTTTGGATAGTATTACTGTACCTAACAATTAGCATATTGCCAAGAACAATCCAAAGTGGAAAGCGGCGATGCACGAGGAGTTAGAGGCTCTTGAGAAGAACCACTTGGGAACTGGTAAAACTGCCAGAGGAGAAGAGGACAGTCGGATGCAAATAGGTCTTTACTGTGAAGCAGAACCCAAACAAGGCTCGACCGGTGGCAAAAGGATACAGTCAGACGTACGACATTTACTACGACGAGACATTTGCACCAGTGGCGAAGATGAGCACCATCAGGATCCTGATTTCTTTGGCAGCGAATGGTGGATAGAAGCTACACCAACTGGATGTGAAGAATCCCTTTCTTCATAGGAATCTAGTTGAGGAGGTGTATATGAAGATACCACAAGGATTCTGCACCGATAAGACAGTGGACAAGGTCTACAGGTTGAAGAAGTCCCTCTATAAACTGAAGTAGTCTCCTCGAGCGTGGTTTGACAGATTCAGGAGGGTGATGATAGGGATGAGATATCGACAGATCAAAGCCGATCATACTATGTTCTTCTGTCGGAATGGAGGCCACATCACCATGCTTGCGGTGTATATGGACGATATGATTATTACAGGAGATAATGAGCAGGAGATTACCCGACCCAAGGGGAAACTTGGCAAGGAGTTCGAAGTAAAGAACATTAGCCTTCTTCGGTACTTCCTTGGGATTGAGATTGCTCGAAGAGCAGAGAAGATTGTTCTTTCTCAGAGAAAGTATGCACTGAACCTTCTCATAGAGACCGAGATGTTGGGATGCAAACCTGCAGCGACGCCGATCAATCAGATGTTCAAGCTGAGTGCTGAGGCTGGAGAACCAGTTGACCGGGACAGATACCAGAGACTGACGGACAAGTTGATCTATTTGAGCCACACATGTCCTGATATCTGCTTTGCAGTGAGTGTGGTGAGCCACTACATGCATGACCCAAGGAAGGGTCATATGGATGCAGTATACCAGATTCTAAGATACTTGAAGGGTGCCCCCGGAAAGGGGCTGATATTTAGGAAGAATGATCATGTGAGCATCGAGGGCTACTGTGACTCTGACTGGACTAGCTGTGCTGATGACCCTCGGGCTATTGTATATTTGTAGGAGGCAACTTGGTCTCTTGGAGGAGTAAAAAGCCGACAGTAGTGGCCAGATCGACAGCTAAAGCGGAGTACAGAGCTATGACCTTGGAAGTTACATAGTTGCTATGGCTGAAAAGTATGTTGGTGGAGCTGAAGCTGGATCAATGAGCCAAGATGAAGCTGTGGTGTGACAACCAGTCAGCCATCAGTATCGCCAAGAATCCAGTGCAGCATGACAGGACCAAACACATCAAGACCAATAGGTTCTTCATCAAGGAGAAGTTGGACAATGTGACTACTGGAACTATGCCACATTCCAACCAAGGATCAGGTAGCAGACAGTCTGACCAAGAGACTTAGCTCTGGAGATATTATTAGAGGATGTGACAAGATGGACTTAGTGAATATCTTTCGCCCATCTTGAGGAGGAGTGTTGGTATATTAGAATGTATTAAGGGGTTTATGTAAGATAGAGGGTTATAAGGCTATATATTGCCAAGAGATTATCAATAAACACATTCATTACTTCTAATATTCTACATGGCACATTTTGTGCGGAGGAGAAACTTTTGGTGAAGTAACTTTTATGTGCATGAAGATGCTTTCTGCGCATGGAAATGCTTCCTATGCATCCAATTTTCTACGGGAAAGACTCCCCTTTGCTAAGTGACTTTTCTACGCTTGGAGGTGCTTTTTGCACAAGGGAATGCTTCTTGTGCATCCAGTTTTCTGCAAATGTGACTCCCCTTTGCGAAAGAGAACCATTTATGCGTATAAAGAAGCTTTTTGCGGAGGACTCTTTTTGTCGAGGAGACCCTTTCTGGCTAAGCAGCAGATTTCGACGGGGTGATCCATTTCTATTGAACCAAAATTATGTAAGGCAATAATTTCCTTTTTTCATCAGCAGAACCTCTGTTTTGGAGGGGCGCTCCACGTCCAATATCTTGAGAGCTTTGTTGATCACGGGACTGAAACTCAGTCATTTTTTTGGCGCCAACAAAGACAGCAGTCGAAGACAAGCATCTGAGACTCACGGTAAGGTGAGTTGTCATGGACTTTGATTTTGGCTGAGTTATTGATATCGAAAAAATCATAATTATTCGAGAGGTGCTACATATAGCAACTAGCATGACGTGGTGGTCAAGGAGTTGGAGACAGAAGGAGATGCAGAGCAGGTTGGGGGACACTACAAGAAAACATGGTTTTTGTGACATGTAAAGTTGTCACAGAAATTATGAAAGTCGTCACAACACATCTTCTGTGACGAGTACAGTGACGACTTATTTTCGTAGCCTATACCTCCGTAGCTAAAAGTATAGGTGACGGCCAAAAGTCATTGTCACAGAAAGTTCTCTACTGTGACAAGAATATGCTGTCAGTGATAGTAAACTTTCCGTGACAACAAAATTCATCACTAAAAATATTATAAGTGGCGCACAATATTGTCACAAAATAGCTTTTTATTGTAACTAAAAATAAATAATTTTTTTTGACAAAAATAAAAATATTTTTCGTGACAACATTTGCTATCACAAAACAACTTTAGTAACACTTTTATTGTTGTCACAATAAACGTATATGTTTAGTGACAAGTACATGTCATCATTGTAAACACTTGCAGTAACACATTTATTATTGTCACCATAATGTACACTTTATACGTTTGATGGAAATCAATTGTCACGAGTATTTTTTTTGTCATTGTCATTATACATTAAAAACACAAGAACACAATGTAATATCACACAATTCTTGTAGAAGAGGGTATGCATGATTGTGCTCATCTTCCAAGAACACCCGCATCGACTTTCCAATGTAAACTAAAACTAACCTTCACAAATTCTAAAAAGCCTTTATATAGACGATTAACTCTAAAGTAATTATAGACTACAACAACATGAAAAGTAATTATAACAATTCTCAAAAAGTAATTATATTGCTCCACAAAATTCAGTACATATAACATGAAGAGAAGTAATATTGGTACTTATAAAATAAAGAGTATCCAAAGTAGCTGGTACATAAAATCTAGAGTAATCTATAAATATAAACTGATGATCAATTGCATATGCAGCTCCTGTCTTGGTGATGATCAATCTTTAATGACCTGTATAAATTAATAAAGAGATTGTTTAGAATATTACGTAAGCATATATGTATAAGAAAAAAAATTGTCAAGAATTTCTACAATAGAAGCAATAAGAATAGAGAAAATGACACAAATGTTTGCAGTTTAGTTCAAAAGCTAGAAGTAATGTCTTTACATTTACTTGATAAATGGAAATATCATGTATCTTGTTTTCAAACACTTACCAGAGTTTGTAGCTCTTGTATTTGTAGGAACTGAAATATCTGCAGACTGTGACGAAGAGCCGAAAAAGTAATTGGTGTTACAGTAGATTGCACCACTGCAATAAAAAAAATTATTACGCATGTCATAAAATGGTTTTCCAAGAACAGTTGGGCAGTGTCAAAGATGAAATTTCCTAGAGAAACGTTACACCAAACAGGCAATGCATGAAAGGAAGGATCGTGAAGATGACCGCTATGAATCAATTTTCAGCACAACCACCGTGATTTATGTAAAGTTTAACAAAAGGGTTTATAACATTGGTTTTAAACATATTGAACTTTAAATGAAGAATTGCAAATTTACAAACTGAAATTACAAACAAAATAATATACCAGATTGTACTGAGATGCATTTTTTTTAAAAGATTACCTTCGCTGCTTCCTGATAATTCTTTGTGGGATTGATCAGTTGACTGGGTTGATGATGAGTCTTGATCAGGCATTTGATGTCCCAAGTGCTCGAGTTGATTACCATGTTGTCCAAGAGTGTCCATTGTCATGTAGAAAATCTTAGCTTAAGATTCGGGAGGAATGATCCAGTTGAAATCAACTAAGATGGGAAAGTATTTACACAAATGGATGTTTAATGAACTGATCTGGGATCACAATCTTTGTTCTTGATATTTTACGTATGAAAACCCCTCACATACTCTGAAGGCAACTTAGCTCATCTTCAAATACCTCTACCTCTTACTTCAGTACTGCAATTAATGAAAGAGCAAGATGAGTTAGTTTATGAGCAAGATGAGTTAGTTTACTTCAATAATAATGCATTGAAAGGAACTAGAATCCTTCCATCCAGGTTTATACTCTAAGCATGCAGAAAAGATGTATTCTAGGACATCTCCAGGCTTATACTCTTATTTTGGCTCAATGTTTGATAATTGAGTATAAACCTGGATTTGTCTGTGAGCAGATCAAACACTTTGTGCTTCAGGATTTGGCTCAAATCATCAGCATGCTTTAGGACCTCTATTGGAACAAGTGTGCTGTGAATTAAACGCTTATGTGGAATGGATAGTGAATATTGGCAGGAGACTACAGGATCATTGCTACCTAAGAGGCTCATTCCCAACAAAATTGTCGCTTTAGCACCTACAGAGAGTATTCTATAGATTATCAGATAAATAAATAAAACACCCACCAGATCATAACTGCCACAAAAACGATCTCAAACAATTAAAAAGAAATTATTTGGCGGAGAATTGCAGAATCGTACAACTAGAGTCCTTCTGTAGAAGTAACCATAAAAGACTCAACAGAATGACTTGGTCCACTTAATTGCTGATATATAAAAATAGCTTTTAGCATATCCAACATACATTATATATATATATATATATATATATATATATATATATATATAAGTTAGATGAAAAAACCAGTATTCAGAATATCTCAGGTGATAAATTAGACAACTCACCAATTTGCTCATAACGTAAACAGATCAATATCAACTGGAGGAATATCAATTCTTCTAAATAATCAACAAGAGAACTAACTCGCCCTAAAATATGCATACAAGTGACAGGGAAATAGCATCTTGGCGAAATTTGCATCAGAAGTCTAATACCATGTCTCACCTGGTTAATGCCCCACATACAAACCAAGTGGATATCTAGAAATACCACCATTGACAACCGTAATACACCTGAAGTCGAAATGGTAAAAGGACACTGACATACAAAGGAATACAGCCTCCAATGATCACCCTTTATCAGATAAATTTCAATACTGTACAGAGTAAAATAATACTGAAAACAAAGAAGCCAAAGTAGAAAACATATTGAAAACAAGATGGCCCAAAAACTACCGTGACATTACAAAACCATCAAGTAATCTGTTGGCAGTAGAAGAAAATGATATATGTTACGAAACTAAATGGAACTAGCCTAGTCCAAAGGAATTCTGCAATGGGCATAACCTTGGGATTTTTCTACTATTGTTGTATGAATTCTAAGTATTTTGTAATGATTGATAACAATAATTTTGTCAGATCTAAATTAGAATCCTACTAAAGGGATTATTACCTCCTGCAAGAAATTTACTAAGCCTAGAAATCCTATGCATTGACTCCTTCCATTACCTAGTTGGAAATTCCCTGACCTAGAAACTTGTATATGCAATAGGTGTCTGGGCGATGTTGTGTTTGCGTACGTAGCAGCCTAGCAGGACAGTTGAGAAGCCTAGGCAACCGCCAGTGACAATATTAGTTTATATGACAATTCAACATATACACTTACATTTGTCATTTTATTCTATGTGACGCTTGGTCACCTTTAGACTCGTGAGGACAACTTATAAGACACAACATTAAAACATCAAGCCATTCAAAAACATGAAGATACCACCAAGACAGCGGTACCTTAATATAAGTTATCAAACCTCCATATTGTAAAGGAGTCAATTTATGAAACAGCTACCAAACAAGTCCAGCTTACTACTAATTAATATCCAAACATATCCACCTAACAAGAAAGTAGTTTTTGACAGGTGAAACTATTGTCAAAAGTTGTTCCAAAATTGAACGGACTTTTCAAAAGTTTTTTGATAACCAATTGTTACCAAACAGTCTTGGACTGCTTTCGAAGGGAAAAAAAAAACACAAACAGCCTCCAATAAATAAACCAAATCATACCGAAGAACAAAATCTGCTTATTGTTATGGTAAGCTAGTTTTTTGTGTGGGGATAGCTTTTGTAAGTAGGAGTAAACACCAAAACTAGGACTAAATATTCGGATCCGTTTCAGTATCTAACACAAGAAGCTGAACAAACAAACATTGTCAGAGGGGCTACCAACGCAAACAAGGCAGGCTCTACCATTCAGTTTTTGAACGTTTCTATATTAGATTTTTTTTCCCTCTACATGTTGCCATCTTACATCGGTCACCAGCCCAAGTAATCCTAAAAAAAAAAAAGACAACATCAGGCTCACCAGCCCAAGTAATCCTCAACAAAGCAAACAACAACATCTGGCTCACCAGCCCAAGTAATCCTCAACAAAGCAAACAACAACGTCAGGCTATAAACTTATAGAGTCAAACCAAATGCATATCGTCACAACATTGTTGATACAATTCAGCAACATAGCCAACCCAATTCGCAAGAGTCCGGACCTATACTTAAGTAACGACAAATGTCCAATTGCAAGATCGATGGAAAGGAAATGTTCAATGCTTCTCAAAGGAAGAAAGAATGACTTAATAACTTGCAATCTACTATATGCCTAGCTAATTAAGCAAAGCAGCCTCAATAAGTCCAACAAATGTAATTCTCTTTCTTTTGTTCTCAAAATATGCTAGCCAGAATTGAAGATTGTGTCCATGTGTATATGAAAGCACAAATAAAGTA
This sequence comes from Iris pallida, assembly GCA_029216955.1. Lineage (NCBI taxonomy): Eukaryota > Viridiplantae > Streptophyta > Magnoliopsida > Asparagales > Iridaceae > Iris > Iris pallida. The sequence continues at coordinate 27,322,262 of JANAVB010008400.1, read as the reverse complement.
CAATGTCTCGGCAGAAAAATCCTTAGATCATTTGATACAAGTAGGGAAGAAAAAATTCATCATACTATAATATATAGAAAATAACTCACAGATAGCCGGTGGCACCTCTTTGCAACATCTCTTACAGTCTTCCTAGGGAGCTCTGACGCTACCTTAATATACTTCATTGTGCCATGTTCACAAACATATCTGGAAATATCATGTAAATAATAAGTTCATAGTGTGATCAAGTAAACATTGGATGTTGGCATTTATTTATAAAATGGGAAAAAAGAAGGAACACAGATTAATATGATATATGACCATTTTGAGAATGAAAGAATTAAAAAATCAATATTAAGGATTCTATGTAAATCAGCTTGGGTCTGGATGAACAATTATAGTAATAGAATGTACTTCTCCATGATCTTTAAAGAATTCAGTGTTCACTATCATATCAATATTCCATCAGTCCATCATCACATCCAACTAAAAACAAGGTTTCAGATAATGTTTTAGGTTTCAAACCCAATACTTTTCAGACATTTCGGAACAGAATTGGAAGGTCCCGAACTGCCCAAACCAACTGATTCAAAACCATCGAATATCCCATTCTCTAACTCCACCCCCTTCAGCTGTCTAAACCAATACTCCCCGTGAATGATCCAAAGCAAAGTTTTTGACCTTAACCAGAACAAGAAGAAAAAAAATTGCAACTGAAATCCCAAAATTGGTACAAACAATATCAAGTGATAGGAATTTCGAAAGACATCAAATGTCAAATATCCAACCATGTTCTGTTCGACTATAATTGTGTCCTTAATAAAATTAGATCCCAAGATAAACGCTAAATTTGGTCAACTTTTGTGCATTGAATATTGCAACAATCACAAAGTTTCCTTTTGATTAAATTCAGGAAAAAAAACCAACAATCCATATCTTCTCCTTCCAAGTGACTACTTTTTTAGGAACCCATAAATCAAGGTTAACAAAAAAACTTCTCCTTCTAAGAGACTATCATTTTTTTTATTTTAGGAACCAAAATTCGATGTCGGTATTGGTATCAGCTCCGGTGGTTTTCAATCAATCAGCTTCCTAATTTCGATACGAATCGGCCGATACTTATATCATTGCCGTATATACACACACATAAACCAACGGCTAGAACAATAGTAGGATCGAAATAGTGTTATTTTGAAAAATTCTAATTATAGTAAACATCCAAATTGAATAATACAACGTTCGATCAAACAAATACTATTACGATTTCTTCTGCATGCATCGCCATCAAATAGAGAATTAAGCACATTGCGATGAAACCAAAGAAAGGAACAGGGATTACTTGATGAGTGCTCGATTGAGAATGGTCTGTTCCTCCAGAGGCAATCTCCCGCTTTCTATATCATTTGGTGTTGCTTAAGGGTTTTCTTCCATGTGGTCGTCCGCTTGCTCAACCAGTTCTTTCATGAAGTCATCATCATCAGTTATTTCCTTTTATGTTGGCTGATGCAATGTTTATCTGCGACGATTAACTAAAATAATCACATACTAGAATATTCCTTTTGCTAAACACAAGTAGCATTGAGAATGAATAGAAACCTGTAGTACTAGATGTTTCTTTTTTATAAATTGAACCTCTTTTGGAACCAAGGTAGCAGGCTTCAATCCAACAGCCTCATGTGGAACACCTTTATCAACACCGGTGCCTACAATTGCTTCTTGTTTAACACATTTTTGACTTCTACTATCACCAACATCCTTCTAGAATTTTATTAAGTGCTGAAACAAATTAATTATTACTTTCCACTCAAAAAGATAAATAGTATTAGAATATCCTAAATGTATATACCAAAATAAATATAGGGTACCTCTGATGACTTCATCTCAGATTCATTACTGGAAAGGACGGTCACTGAAAGTTTTGCTGCAACAGGTGGTGGAGGTGGATATAGAGCTGGCACCGGAGGCGGTAGAGGTGGAGTTGGGAATGCCATACGAAATGGCTCTGGAATATTCATCTTGTTCATCAAATGTAGAACCTGCCATGCAGATGAAGGCTATGATAAATGATAGAAATACACCTATCATTAATATTAGTGCTTATTACGGGACGATGTGCGACTTTGGCAAAAGAGTTTTCAACGACTAATTGTATCTATTTCATTTATAAGATGATGAAGCATGAAAATGGCATATAAATTGTAGCATATGGGTGTTAGTTCCAACCTGGGTATAAAAAAGAGGAACTGTAATTAGGGCACTGAATTGGTCAAAATATTCCCATCTGGTGGTGGATATTCATACCTATAAAACAAGCATGTCACTCAGTTTTATAATACAGAAAAAACATCCAGCAACTAAATTACGGTCAATATAAACATTTTGCTGGCAACTTAGAAAAGTTTGTGGCATCTCAAAATCTAACAGCAATGCAAATGACATAATAGCAGTGCATAGTCGCCATAGCATGTCCTGCTGCACGGATACTCTAATTGAGGTGCCATATCTGTGTCGGATAATTCTCCAAGCATACATAAACAAACAATAATTAAAGCACTAGCTACTGATAGAGATCCAGTTTGACTTGAGTTTTCATTTATTTCTTTTGAGTTTGGGTCTGAGTGAGTCTGAATTAGTTGGGTCAAGTTTAAGGGTGTTATGATTGCAATTTACTTTTATTCAGGAGTTGCTTTATTTTTGGAACTTGTTTGCTTGATGGCCAAGTCTGAGAGTACTTCCAATTTTCCAAGTCTACATGTTTTCCAAGTTTAAGAGCCTATAAATAGAGGTATAATTGGACTCTTATTTTAATGAAGAGTTCGAAGAATTGAGATTTAGGATTGAATCTTTGTGAGATGTGAGGTCGTTGGGAAGCCAATCCATCCTTGGCGTGTATCCCTGGAATCCTAACTTTCTTTCATTCTTTTTTCCTATATTCTTTTCCCCTATTTTTGCTACCTGTGCGATTGAGAACCCCCACTGTGGCCTATTCCTTTCCTTCTTGCTGCCCACCTGCACCACAAAACTGACCCCACCTCTTGCTTGCTTGTGTTGTCATCCAAGGGAAGCACCAGCCAGCCAGGCCAGCATGTTTTGCCTGTTGTGAGTCGCCAGCTACCTGGCAAGGCTGAAACCTTACCCTGCTATGCAGCAGCAGAACTCTTTTCCTCTTCCCTAAAATCCGACATCAGACAAGCCCACATCCCTATCTTCTCCCTTGCACCAGACAACCAACCACCAGACCTCCCCCTTTCTTTTCCTTGTTGCAAACCAAATTAGCCAACCCTTTCCTTGCAAACCATCAAAATTAGCCACTCTTCTCACTTGTCTCATGCAAAACCAACATCCAACAGTCCAAGTTCCCTCCTTCCACATCTGCATCCAACCTTTGCACATCAAAATTAATCACCCAAATCATAATCCATCTACAACATGGTCAAGATCCAATCAACTGTTTGGTCAAGATCCAATCAATTGTTTCAAAGTTGATCGTTCTATCTTGGAAACAAATGCTTTATTGCAGACCAAACATCTTCCAGAATTCGTTTGGGCAAGTTTCGATTGTGTGGACTTACTTTATCAACCTCATGTATAACCATAACTGTGCTTTGTTATTGATTACGATTACTGTGATCTTTTGGGTTGGTTTATGGTACGTACAAAGGGTTTTACTTGGAACCTATCATTACGCAAAGAAAATAGGATTGATTTGATTGAGGGAACCAGGACCTTTAACGTGTTTACATGTCTGAATCTGATTGATAAAATCCTAATGATTTTATTCAATAGCTTCTTGCTTTTATATACAACTCACAGCAACAAGCCTTAACAAGAAAATATGAACTCAACTAAACCAACCACTTCAAGATATGACCAATAACCTATTGAGCAAGTCAAATAACAACTACAAGAGAAATAAATTCAAATCAGAACATATTTAACTATTACTTCACCCATTGGTGTCATTGTCATTGTTCTTCACTGCCGAATTGCCAAGGATGGAGGTAAATAACAAATGAAAAACTTTATAATGTAAGTTAAAGAAAATGATTGTTATATAACCTCCAGCTATGTTGTTGATGTTGGCGTTCATCTGCACCCTCATCTGCAATTGGTCGCTTTTCTCACCGCCACGTTGGCAGCCACTTGGTACCATATTAGCTTCCTCTTTTGTCGCCATGATGGCTACCTCTCTTGACAACGTAACGGCCGCCTCTCATCAACGAGCTGGCTTCCTCTCTCGTCGCTATGACGACTACAACTTCCGTCCTCGTAATGGCCACCTCTTTCATCGTCGTGCTACGGGATGCCCTCCCTCGTCGTCGCCATTTAACGTCGACGACTCCAACACCAATCTAGACAACATCTAGCACTGATCGACTCCAACTCCAGCCATCTAGCATGCATCGCCAACGACCTCCAACTCCATTCCGTGTCCCATGACTTCCATCCACCATCGACCATTTTAAGACCTTCAACAAAAGGGTTCCTGTACCCGAAACCAACACAGGTGGGTAGAAGATAAAGAATAAACAAAAGAAAATTCTAAAAATGGTGAATAATTCAAGACCTAGAAAATAAAGAATAACAAATCCTAGAAAATAACCCTAGAATATAAACAAGACGAATCTAAAAAATAAACAAGAGTAAATCCCCTTCCGCAGCTCCCTCGACAAAGACAAAGAGAGAGCCAAAAACAAAGAGAAGGTGAATGAGAAGGAGAATGATAAGGAGAATTAAAATGAGAAGTTGAAAGAAAGAGTAAAAGCACTAGAGATGGGGTTCCAGGGGCAAGGAAGAAGGCGACCCTGTCTGGACGAACGACGGTGGAGGCGACGGTGGGGGCGCGAGGGCGGGAGAGGAGGGAGGGTGCGAAGAAGAGAGGATTACCTGGGGTTCCAGCGGCGGTTCGAGCGACGATGGAGAAGCTTTGAGAGAAGAAGAGTAGGAGGTAAAAAGTGGAGAAGGAAATAGAGAGTGGAGAAGGAAATAGAGAGGTGTAGAGATAAACTTTTGAGAAAAAGGGTTACATGCTCCAGCGCGGGGGTTTGAAGGAGAAGGGGGAAGGTTTTGGTAAAAAATCGGGACCTAAATTTTAAATGAAGCCAAAAATATCAATGGAGCCAAAAAAATTATATTAAGCAACGATTTTAATCCGTCGAAAATGCAACCATAGTTTTAATATGTAGTTGTTGGACAATTCTAACTGTCGTAAATCGTCCATTTTGATATATATATATATATATATATTTTTTTTTGGAAAAAGGGTAAATTTTATTCCATCATCTCAATAAGGTTACAACATAAAGATACAATCCCAACTCAGGGGGACATTACTAGTACATCCGACTCAATGTTATGGAGGATGCCCACCACTGGGGTGGAAAGTCCCTCATAAATGCGCCGGTTCCTCTCCCGCCAGACATGCCAAACTAACGCAGCAAGTCTCAATCGAGCACGCCTAGCCCAGCTCTGCTCCTTGCCCCTGCAATCACCAATCCACTTAAGGATTTCTCTGAAGTCCCGCTCCCTGCCAACCCCTCCCAAGTGTCTCCGGCACTGCTCTGCCCATATGCTCCACGTCATATGGCACTGGAAGAACAGGTGCCCAATCGATTCAGCCTCTGTCTCACACAAAACACACTTAGGGTCAGGGACAGAAACCCCGAACCGAAGCAATCTGTCCCGAGTGAGCAACCGGCCCAGCACCAGTTTGTATGCAGACAGTTGCATCTTCCTGGCAAGCCCCTTCCCCCAGACAAAGTCGTACTCCTCAATATCATCGAAGTGGGGGCGGACAAGGTCGTAGCAGCTGCTAAATCGGAACTCCCCAGCACCCTCCGAGCGGCCGGGAGGGGCCCACATCCATACATCAGACAATGCCGTAGGAGTGATCTGCACCTGTCTGATCTCCTCAACTAACGTAGCAGTGAACCGGTACTCCTCAGGCCTCCATACCCCACCACGGATGATGTGCCGACACGTCAGTCCTCTGTATGCCACGCCGTCCCTCTGGGGGCCCAGAATCTCCAGGAGAGACTGACCTGAGATCCACGGATCGAGCCAAAGATCCGTCTCCCCTCCCTCCCTCATCCTCCTCCGCAAAGCCGTCCGAAGAACAGGACGGGTCCTCAGGATATGCTTGAAAGACACAGAGAAGTTGTTGTCAATTTCACATACCCAGAAGTTTCTGCCCCGGAGATACCGACTAGTCATCCAGGCCGACCATAAAGAATCACCCTGAAGGAACCTCCATGCCAGCTTGATCCCCGCCGCCTCCCTGACAGAAACAAGTGATCGCAGACCCACACCTCCCTCTTTCCTAGGCCGACAGAGCTGCTCCCAGGAGATTGCATGTATCCCCCCATGCCAAATGAACTTGGCACAAATGCCCTCAATCTTTCTGATAGTAGCCAGAGGAACCATAATCGATTGGAGCCAGAACAGAGCAATAGCAGAAATGACTGAGCGGACCAGCTCAATACGCCCTCCAAATGATAGGCCAGCCGCCTGCCAGCCCTCAACCCTCCTCTGTGCAAAATCCACCAGACTCTGACAGTCAATATATATATATATATATATATATATATATATATATATATATATATATATATAGAGAGAGAGAGAGAGAGAGAGAGAGAGAGAGAGAGAGGATACTAACAGGATTCCAAATCCGGTTGGAGACTTGCGAATATTTGATGATTTTTTTATATACAGTCGGATTATAATTAGGATTGTGATATTCAATGTGAAAATTTTTGGTATAGTCAAATCTTGTTACAATTTAAATAGTAATGTCAAAATAGTATCAAAATTATGATATATTTTTTATTTAACTTTTTTTAATTTATTTAAAGTTTTTGTTACAAGAAATAAATTTCTTCTTTGTGACTAATACTTTTGTGTGACGTACAATTATTTGGTAACTAAAAGAAACTTTTAAGTGACAAGAATAAAATTTTAATCTTGTGGCTAATACTTTTATGTGACAATAATATTTTCTTGTAACTACAACAAAATTTTTAGTGACAACTATTTTTCTTATCACACATAACTTGTCTCTAAAATCATAATTTTATTTCAGTGACCACATTAGGTGACGACCAATAAAAACATGGTCACTAAATGTTTTAATTGTGTGACGGACAATATCAGTTGTCACAGAAACAAATTATGAGTGACAACAAAATTTATTTGTCACAGAAATATCCCTTTCAGTGACCAGTTTTACACTTGTCACGGATTACTTGTCACGGAAACCCGGATTTCTTGTAGTGGGATTCGAGATCGGTGACAATGGGAAGCAGAAACTATGTTGCGATACGACATGCATGGAGTCTGATTGAGGAGCCATAGAGCTAACGCCTCTAACAGACTAGAGAGGAGAATGTGAGGAAATCTATCCTTAATTCGAAGTTGTTGAACAGTCTAGAGCGTCTTTAGAGCATCGACAAAACTTATAGTAAAGATGGAAGTATCAATGACTCACGTGGGCTCGTATCAGAGTCGAAACAGGGGCATTAGCAAACCAACGGGTATAATGAAGTTGTAGCGACGATATGCCACAAATACTTAAAACATGAACTTTTGGGCTGTTTAAGCATACCGATGGTATATCAGTTGTATGCCGGTGAGTCGAGTTTTTATGCATATTTGGTTATTGATCAACAGATTTTAGATCGATGCATTCATTTGGACAGTCAGGATTTTGGTTGTAGCTAATTTAGGAATTTCCTAATCCCATATTAGGTTTTTTTAGTCTTATAAAAAAAAGGCTTAGGGGTGCTCTTTGTGAGTGCTCATTGTGGAGATTCAAAGAAACAGTCTACCAAATCTACGAGGAAGCCCGTGCTCGCTCGTAGGCCTTCAAGATAGCTGGAGAAAGAAGATATGTTCAGGAGAATAATCTACTTAATATAAGGGGATATTCATGGTTGTTGCATACAGTAGGTAATCGCTATCAGGTACGAGTTTGTAGTGGGATATGGGTTGAGAGATCTCATTGTGATCTTCTTGTTTTTATACTTGAGATTTGCGAGAGTTAAATCTTAGGTCCAAGGATTCAATAGTAATTGTATCAATCTTATATCATTGGAATATAGAGATTATGATTTGTCCACGTGACAAAGTCACTATATACGCTTGTGTTCATCTGTCTTAGCTCTCGTGTAGTTTTTCTTTCCGATTGTTACTTCGATGGGATTTTTCTAGGTCTCCGACGTTTCACACGTCAACCAAGGTTTTTTAATCCCAAAAATTGGTGGGGTTACTGTACACCCACCTTGTAAAGTCAAAGGGAGAAGAAATTCATGCCTCCTTTGGCCTAAGTTTGGTGTTCTCAACTCTGAAAATCCTCTCTTTTGTTTCACTACTATGATTCTGATGTTAAAAACAACTAAGTTTTATATGCTATGAGAGAAGCTGGGTTTCAAAGTTAGTTACAGTTCAATGTACTAGAAAAAGAAAGAAAATGAACCTCATCCAGCGAGAGCTAAAATCCCATCCAGTTTCAGCAGTTGAGGCAACTTCACGATAGAAACTTTCCTTCTCATACATAGTTAAAAGTTTGGAAGCAGATTCCTCATCCTATAAAAAGGTAATTTAAAGTACGATCTTTTATTATAATCTAAAATACTCTTTGACATAATTGGATGCATATGCAACCAATGATGATGATGAAGTTGCATATATTTTGGTAGAAATTAACAGCGAGAGCGTACAATTGTCGCACTTTCTGGCCTAGGTTTGTCCTACATTGCATAATAGCGGCTCAAAGAGTGAATATGCCCTTGAAGATCCTTTATGGATACTTCATGAATACCTGCAGCAGCAGCATAAAAACGGAAACATTCAATAGTCATATTTTTTTTATAGAATTAGATGGCCAATGCAGTGAATCCAACCAATTCATGTAAAAATTGCAAAAAGGAAAAGCATGAAGGAGTAAAGCAGTAAGGACATACCTGAATTCCAGAAGCTATGTTCTTTCAGTAGTGAAGGAAGTGATTCTGCCACAAATTTTAAATCACCAGTTCTATTGTATATTTCAGATACCATTGCACTCAAGAGTGGAGGTTGGCTGCAGAAAGTTCCATCAAGCTTTAACTTCAATTTTCTATGGTACTGTAAACATAGAGTTTGGGGAATGTTTATGACTAGTAAGTTACTGTGATAACCATATTATTACTTAGGTGTTGATCACTTGGAATTTAGTGGAATGTGATGACCATTTAAACTTGTTCATGGAGGGAGTCATGTTTGTCATCATGGGTTATGTTGACTAGTAGAACATTCAACAACGTAAAAATGAACTAAGCAACAACTGCTTTCAACAAAATTCAAACGATCTGTACTATTAAAACAAATCCATCTTTGGGATGGTTTAAAGCAGTCATCTGAAATATGACCATTCTATATCAGCAACAACCCTAATTAAGCAGCGTTATCATCACAAGTTCCTTTCCAACTCGCTCCACCACATACTTGCCAATTGTTTCTCTCACAAACCATCTCTATATTCAAAATTGAAGGAGAAATAAGAAGATGCTAAGTCAATCATTCTAATATATATGCCTATCACTCTAATCTCCTTGATATTTCCCAATAGTGATCCCAAAACACCCACTATTAAAACAAATCCATCTTTAGGATGGTTAAAGCATTCATCTGAAATATGATCATTCTATCAGCAACAACCCTAATTAAGCAGTATTATCATCAAAAGTTCCTTTCCAACTTGCTACACCATGTACTTGCCAATTGTTTTTCTCTCAAAAACCATATCTATATGCAAAATTGAAGGAGAAATAAGCAGATGCTAAGTCAATCATTCTAATGTATATGCCTATTACTCTAATCTCCTAGATTTTTCCCAATAGTGATCCCAAAACACCTCCGGCTTCCATTGAAATAATGCTTCTTTCTTTTAACACGTATGTTTTGTTCTGCCATAAGGTCAAGATATGGTTTTAATATCACTCATATAGACATATAAGTTAAAATAATACGCACCCCAAGAAACAAAATAGCTTATTTTTGAATTTTAAATTATACTAATCCTACTTAACAAACTTCTCTGAACTTACGTATGGCTTACTAGAATAAGGGCCACAAATCAAATATAGCCAAATCTATACATGTCACACAGAAAATATCAAGATGCATAACAAACCACATATATGCCTTTCAAATTATTATAAAGGAGCAAAAATGTATCAACGTCCATGTATGAAAAGAATATCACCTCCGATTGCTATAGTAAGACCTTGCACCATTCGGTACAAAGCCATAAACATCGATGAGGGAGATAAGATTGCGCACTATCGACTTGGCAAACTTCTTTAGCAAATCTTTTGTGTACTTGGCTTGATTTATGAACATCCCATTGTCAGTTTGTTTGATTTGCAGTCCGAGAAAGAATTTCAGCTCTTCCATCATGCTCATCTCAAACTCATTCTGCATACACTTAGAAAATTCTTGACACAGAGATTCATCAGTAGATACAAATATGATATCATCAACATAGACTTGTATTAAAAGAAGCTTACCATTAAAGGACTTAATAAGAAGTGTAGTGTCAACCTTGCCTTTTAAAAAACCGTTGTCAAGTAGAAAAGAGCTTAGACGATCATACCAAGCACGAGGGGCTTGTTTCAAACCGTACAAAGCTTTCTTTAACTTGAAAACATGATCAGGGTTTTTAAAATCTGTGAAACCTGGAGGTTGTGCTACAAAGACTTCTTCTTTAATAAAACCATTTAAAAATGCACTCTTGACATCCATTTGAAATAATTTGAAATTATGAAAACATGCAAATGTACATAACATACGAATGGATTCTAATCTCGCAACTGGGGCATAAGTCTCATCGTAGTCGATACCTTCTTCCTGATTGTATCCTTGTGCTACGAGTCGAGCCTTGTTACGAGTCACTAAACCATTCTCATTAAGTTTATTTCGGAATACCCAACGGGTGCCAATGACCGGATGATCAATAGGCTTGGGAACAAGTTCCCAAACTTGATTCGGTTCAAATTGGTTTAATTCCTCTTGCATAGCATCTATCCAAAAATTATCACTACATGCTTCATCAATGGTTTTGGGTTCTAGTTGTGAAATGAATGCAACAGTAGAAACAATATCTCTACTGGATGTACGAGTACTTACACCTTTGGTAATGTCACCAATTACCAAATCCTTTGGATAATCAGCCGTAAATTTTAATCTTTTCGGCAGACTCTGAAGGTAGCTGGTTTCTGGATCTTCTCTAGGAGGATCAGCGAGTACTGAGCTTTGTTGAGATCAGCTGGTATTGAGCTTGGTACAGATGGATCTTCGTCATTGTCATCGATAGTTATTTGATTCAATTCATCAAAGGTGACATTGATTGATTCTTCGATGATCATGGTTCGTTTGTTGAAGACTCTGTATCCTTTGCTCTTGGCCGCATAACCTAAAAATATACCTTCATCGGCCTTTTCGTCAAACTTTCCTAAATTGTCTTTTGTATTAAGAATAAAGCATTTACAATCAAATATTCTAAAATATGAAACTGATGGAATTCTATCAAACCATAACTCAAATGGAGTCTTCTTCGATTTGGGTCGAATTAGAACTCTTTTGAGAATAAAACAAGCTGTATTGACAGCTTCAGCCCAGAAATATTTGGGTAGACTAAACTGGTTTAACATTACTCTGGCCATTTCGGATAGAGTTTGTTCTTACGTTCCACAACTCCATTTTGTTGTGGAGTCCTAGGACAGGAGAACTCGTGTACAAAACCGTGTATGTTACAAAATTGCTCAATATCTGCATTCTCGAATTCGCCTCTATGATCGCTTCTAATATGAGTGATCATGTAACCTTTTTCATTCTGAACTTTCTTGCAAAAGGCGACAAATTCGGATAATGCATCATTCTTGCGTGTCAAGAAGTATACCCACGTGTATCTAGAGAAATCATCTACAATTACAAAATCATAAAGCTTACCTCCGAGGCTAGCAACTCTGCTAGGACCAAATAAGTCCATATGTAGCAATTGTAGAGGTCTAGTAGTACATACTACGTTTACTGACTTGAATGTGGATCTGGTAGCTTTGTTCTTTTCACACTGGCTGCATACCGAAACCTTCTTGAATGTGATGTCCGATAAACCGCGTACTAGCTTCTTTGTGGATAATCTTGAGATTGTGTCCATATTTGCGTGACCGAGTCTCATATGCCACAGATGACTCTCATCACTTTTAGCCATTAAGCATCTACCTGAAATATTAGTTTCTTCCAACAAATAGAAAAAATATATGTTGTCTTCCCTGATACCTTCAAAGATAGTACTACCAGTTGAGCTATCAACTATAGTACATTTGTCTTTGCCAAAGTTGATGCCATAACCATGATCAGCTAAATGACTTATGCTGAGTAGATTATGCTTCAACTCGGTAACCAGACATACATACTTAATTACAGGATAGAGAGACTTACCAACATCACCGATACCAATAATATACCCTTTCAAGTTATTACCGAAGGAAACATAACCTTCCTTCTTCTTCTTCGACAGTGTTGCAAATAATGTAGCGTCACCGGTCATATGCCGTGAACAACCGCTGTCGAGGATCCATTTGCTTTTAGCATGTGAAGGGTGTTCCACCTACAAAATAATTTGCAGATGAAACTTTTGGTACCCATTTCTTGTAGGGTCCTGAAATATTAGCCTTTGGTATCCAAGCATAAATATTTAAATCAACAAGCTTTCTGATTCTACATGCAGGTGAAATATGACCAATGAGGCCATAATAATGACATTGTGCATGTTGAGTGTTGAAAGCTGAGTGGTGTGCATGGTTGGTAGGTTTAGGTTTTCTAGTATAGAAGAAAGCATACCTATAATCCTGTTTGGGCTTAACCTTTTGGGGTAAAGGTTTGATAGGGTTAGGTCTGACAGTGTTTGGCTTGGGAATGTTCCGTTTTTTCGGTAAGTGACACGTGTTAGGGTAGGAAGTAGCAGTCTCATTCTGTTTTTCTAACCTTATTTCCAATCTTTTGGAAGTGTCATACAACTTAGTATAATCAGAAGTGAGTGTTTCCATTCTGATTTGTGCACATTGAAGACTTTTCTTCTCTTTAGAAAGTTTTTCTTTCAGTTGGTCAATAACTTTGTCTTTCTCTTCAGATGACTTGGTAGTCTCGTGTAATAAGAGCTTGATAGAGGAAAGCTAACCAGACTCACTAACATTATTTCTAACCTCAGTTAGTAGGTCGGTAAGTCTTTCTATTTCTCTTTTGTACTCTTTGAGTACCTTCTTAGAGGTCTGATATTTGCTACGCAGTTTCCTGTAATCACTTATCAGTTCACTGAAGGCATCTCCTAGTTGCTCAAAGGTGAAGTCATCATATGTATCAACTACAGGTTCAGTAGGTACCTGATCGGATGCCATAAAGAATACGTTTGCAGCGTCTTCTGATTGTTCCTCTTCTGAGTCGCTGGCTTCACTTTTATGCCATATGCTGGTATTGGCATACTTCCGTGATGTTGATCTCTTTAGGTTCCCTTTTTCATACCTGTTGCTCTTCTTGCTTGATGATGAGTTTGTAGGACAATCCTTCTTCATGTGTTCCTTCTTCTTGCAGCCATAGCAGACAGCATCATCTTGATACTAGTTGTTACTGCTGTTGTTTTCTTTGGCTCTCTTCTCATGTCTCATGAATCTCTTGAATTTCCTTGCTAAGAGTGCTTGATCTTCAGCATCAGATTCACTGCTGTCTGAGTCACCTTCAGCAGCTTTTCTGTACTGAGCCTTGAATGTGATCGTCTTCTCCTTTGGTGCAGGCTCTTCAAAATCTTGTAGCTCCAGTTCATGAGTGAGTAGCTTACCCATGAGTACTTCGAGGGACATAGTTGTGAGGTTGTTCCCTTCAATGATTGCAGTAGCCTTTGGAATCCAGTTCTTAGTAAGTGCTCGCAGGAGTTTGCGAATCTTTTCATGGTTACTGTACTCTTTGTCTAGGGAGGACAAAGGATTTACAATATCTAGGAATCTTTCGAACATCTGAGTAACTGTTTCATTGGGCTTCATCTTGAACACCTCATACTCTTGAGTAAGTCTGCTGACCTTTGATTCTTTGACTTGAGTAGTGCCTTCATGTGTGACTTCAAGTAGCTTCCACACTTCATTAGCAGTTGTGCAGATAGACACCCTGTTAAATTCAGTTCTGTATAAAGCACAAAATAGAGCGTTAATAGCACGTGCGTCAAGACTGGCCTTTTTCTTTTCTTCCTCTGTATATCTGTTATGGGGTTTTTCAACTAGAACTCCATCAACATTTATATGAGGTGGCTTTTGATAGCCATCAATAACAATAGACCATAAATGAAAGTCAAGTGATTTCAAGAAGAAACTCATCCGTGTTTCCAATAGGTATAGTTCGTACCATCAAACAGTGGAGGTCTGTTTGTGGCCTGGCCTTCACTTGTGAATTTCACAGTTGCCATGTGTTGTGCTGTGATCTATATAACAATTAGTTAAATGTGTCATGACCCGCACCCGAGAGTAAGGGCACGAGACGTGGGTACGTCCAGCCTACGCTGCAGTGTCGGCGGTAGAACGCTGTCCTAGGTCAAACATACATCTAACAATATATATCTAAACAGTTTATACTCCCCGAATGGGGGTGACATAGCAGTAAATGAACTCAATCACAACTAAGGAAGAGATAGCACGATATGAAATAGAACTCAAAGAAAATAGATGATAAAGTAGTCTAAGATAATCCCAACAAATATCCAAAAGTACATGGTCTCAGATACAGAATGAAAGAATATATACAACTCAGAACAGAATAAAGTCTAGCTAAAACATGTCTTAAGACTACATGAAATAAGATAAGCCTAACTAATCTAGTCTAGGCAATGGGGGTGATGTCCTCAGCTAGAGCTGGGTCCTCTTGAGGGTCCAGCTCGCAAGTGTCATCTAAGGCTGCCCCGTAGTAAGTATCCAGACAGGCCTCCTCCTCGTCCTCTGTAATATTTCAATAGGTCCAGTCAGGACAGGAGCGAGCACAGTATATCTCAACAGTTCATAACAGGTTAAAAAATATAATCATGCAGTAAAGTAAGATACAAGTACTGAAAGAAGTGCAGTATGTAAACAGAGAGAGAACTGTAATAGAAATATCTACTATAAGTAAGGAACTAACAGTGGCTAGTGAGTCAGAGTACAGGATTGCATATGTGAACAGAACAGATTTGTACATGATCTACACTAAGGAGTTTTACATGATCTACACTACTATGGAATTGTTCACATGACTACTGGCACTCCTCCGTTTCTCCAATCAATATAAAAGGATCTAAGCAGGTTATGTTATTATACATGATATCACATTGGGGCCCATGAAAGGGTGCATATGATAGTATACATGAGGGCTCTGTGAACATGAGAGTACATGATTCACAAGAGTGTACATGTATGGTGAAAGCACAGGAGTACATGATGAAAGTGAAACGCACATGACACAATGTACCCGATGCTCCCGAGGGGGATAACATCGCATGAAGAGATCCATATAGTACCAATCCGTGTGACCAACGTGACAGTACAAGTAATTTAATGCAGGAAATAATTCTAAGCAAGATATGAAATGATCAGAGAATGTACTCGCCTGGTATCTGAGTGTCCAATATAAAAGTACTGTCCGAAGAGTGGTGTCTGGCTCCTAATCAGAACAGCACAAGTCAAAACAAGTCCAAAATGGTATAATGAAGTCCTACTATGCATTCTACATGATTCTAGGTCAATCTAGGCCAAAGTTAACTCTTGGTCAACTCTGGTCAACTCTAGAAGTCAAACTAGGTCAACTAAGTCTAGACTAGGTCAAACTAGTCTACCTTAGTCTAATCAAGTCTAGCTTAGTACTCCTACACAATCACTAGGTCAAACTAACATCACACATACACAATTATTTATATACACTACACTATACATATACATTATATATATCATATATAACGATAGGCTAATGTATAAACCATACAACACAAAGCTAATACATAGAAACATATACATATGCATACAGGGCTCATGTGTGTGTGATAATGTGTATGTGGGTGTTAACCATGTGTGTAGAGAGATGTGTGTATCATGGGAATTGTGAGAGGGCATGTGTCAATGGAAACTAAGTGTGTGGCATGGTGTCATGAGAGTGTTAGGTGTAATGTGTTAGTGAGGGAATTGTGTGAGTGAAGTGAGGCATGAGAGTGTAGGTGTGTTAGACATAGGCATGTGTGTTAGGGTCAATGGAAAACAGTTTCGGTTTCCATCTAGGTAATGTGTATGTGTTAACAATGTTATAGGGACATAGCTAATCAGTGAACAGTAAATGGGAAGTGCACAAAACAGTGTGTGTGTGTGGTGTGTGACTGCACTAGACTGAAACAGGAATGTAAATGTGAAAGGGAATCAACAGTTCAGCCTATCCTAAACTCAGATTTCAGTCTAGGACTAATTCCCAAATTTAGTCTTAAAACAAATTTCAGGTTTCATATCACTTTAGGAATCATCCATAGCTTCAAATAAAACTCAAGGAAAACAGTTTATTTAGTCTACAACAAACCAACCCATTCCCAGGTTTTTGAAGAAACAACATTAAAAATCGAAATCAGTTGGCAGTTTCATTTTGAATCAACCCAATGGCCAAAAAGGCCATTCACAAACAAAAGCTAAATTCGAAATGACATATCTCAAAAATGTGGATCAACACATATGTGGGGGGTGATTTATAGTGAAGAAACATCAGACAATTAGGAAAAATTAATGTTCAGGAATTTGAAAACAAACAGTATCAGGAATGGGTTTCAGTGAACTATGGTTCTTTCTGAAATCGAATTCTAAACATTCATTCAACTAACAAATGAACCCCTTACTCCCTAAACAGGATATTTGAAGAGTAGTAATTAAGCATAACATATACATGCTATAAATCATCAAACTAAAATCTAACAAGGAAAAATAAACAGTGAGCAAATCACTGATACCTGGCAAATTCAGAAAGTATTAGTTCAGTCTTCTCATTCATTCGAATCCCCAAATTTCTACATAAAACTTAACTCAATCATGTAACTAATATTATCGGAGATTAATAACACATTCAGGATCTATTTAATCAATTTAAAACAGAATTTAAAAGCATTAATATCAATCTAACATAGGAACACAATTCAGAATACTGGTACACACAGTGCACGACACGTGCACTGTAAATGCATGTCCGATATGAAATGAGAGCTCATGACACTTCACGAACATCGTGTCAGTCACGGACACGACACGCATGTCAATTTTCGTGCGTCGAAGTGGAGTGTGCACTGTACACCAAGCCACGAGCAGCAGTGGATCCAACCCGAGCGCACGCGCGTGTCAACAGCGCGTGTCCACGCGTCAAATCCGACACAAACAGACACTAATATCACCCCTGTGCAAAAGAAAAATGTAAGCGACCGCAAAATAGAAATTTCCAATCAAATAGATTGCACAAATGAAATCGAAATGCCCTTTGAGGCATTTCGACAAACACCTAAAGACAGACTCTGATACCTGTCCAGACGGACACGAAACTTATGTAATCTGACACGAAACCAATACAGACACTTAGGGGACTCCTAGGGCTTCATAAATATGTAAAAAAATCAGAATTTCATGGAGAAATGAGGAAGTTACCTATACTTGAACTTTCAAGAAAAACCCCCCTTTCAATAGCTCTTCTCCTTGATGTCCCAATCCACTCAAAACAATACCAACTGAAATGAAACTCCTATAATCAACAAGAATAGGTATATTAAAACCTAATGGAAGAGATTTGGATGAAAAAGGAAATGGAATGGGAATCTAGGGATTAATTGAAATAGGAAACAAACCTTTCTTAAACTTTGAGCTTTTCTAAGAAAGAGGTAACCCTAAAATTAGGAGAGTATTTATAGGGTGATGTTCCCAAAGTTGATAGGGGTGGCCGGCCACTTAGTCTAGGGATTAGGCTTTGAAATTGTCTTGGGCTTTGGGCCAACCTACAAGGCTATGGTTTGAATTGATTTAATAAAGGTTCTAAATCATAAGTCATGACTTACGACTTTCTAATTCCTATTGCTAATTAGAGTCTGATGACCAAACCAAGGATTAGGCTAGGTTAGACTAGAGTCATATAACCTAACCAAGTCCATACTAACTAGGGTTAGCTCCTAGGTTGGTCTACAAGGGTCAAAACTAGTCAAAGTCAACCTAGTCCAAACAATTCCAAAATAATTCCTAAAAATTCCCATAAATTCAAATAAATTCTAATAAATTTAAATTACCCCAAGAATGTCAAAATACCCTCAAACTAGAAATGTGGTAGTGACAAAATGAATAAATAATTGTAATGTTACCTTGCTTTACCTGTAATATCCGCTCCGATACCAATTGTAGGAACGAAATCGTAAAGCACAATACTCTAGAGGGGGGTGAATAGAGTTGGCAGCGGAAATATGCTAATTAAAAAATGTTAGTAGCAAGATCACAGAATAATAATCACAACTAAATAATGTAAAGGCAGAGATAAGAAAGCAAACGCAAAGACAGCGATGTATACTGGTTTCCCTCTGTTGAGGACTAATCCAGTCGGTAGAACTCTTGCTACCAGTTGAATCCACTATTGGCAAAACTGCAAGTTTTCTTACGAAGTCCTTGCAACTTCTACAATGCGAGCTTTGATACGAAGAACTCGTCCAACTTCAATTGTGAAGAGGTATTCTTCAATCAAGCCTTCTGATTACAATCTCTCAGAAACTTCTAGACCGCACCGCACTGGCAAATCGACTAGAGGATTGTAATTGGCCTGGGATCTGAAAATTTAATGCTCAAGAAAACTCTTTGGAAGACTGAAAGCTTTAGATAGAGAGAAGATTGAAAGTGAATGAGTGAGTTAAAATGATCGAAATCCTTCTCTATTTATAGGAGTTCCAAAGACAGAATTCTGGCAGAATTCGGACAGAATTCGGGCAGAACTCTATGAGAAAATCTCGGTCAAATCCGTAACTGTAGGAGGACCAAGTTCAGAA
The DNA here is from genome assembly GCA_029216955.1 of Iris pallida. Lineage (NCBI taxonomy): Eukaryota > Viridiplantae > Streptophyta > Magnoliopsida > Asparagales > Iridaceae > Iris > Iris pallida. The sequence continues at coordinate 27,303,196 of JANAVB010008400.1, read as the reverse complement.
AAATTCAAAAATTAAAACGGCCACTAACCGAACTCTGGCCGAACTCTGGCTGAGTTCTGTCAGGGTTGGGTTAGGTTTTAAAAAATAGTTTTTGGGAATTTTTGAAAATCTTTTTGAAGCTTTTGTTAATATGAATGTTTTTCAAAACTAAGGATATTTTAAAAATATTTTTAAATCATTTTGGAATAGCCTATTTGCCAGTACGACTCGGTGTACAACGTATTCCTAGACTCAATAAAATGAAAAATACATTGCTCAAAGAAATACAGACTCGAACAGGCAAACATTGCTTCGGTCTTGAACTGAGTAGATAGCTGTTCTTGATCATGTCCAAGAGTCTGATACATCCTGACTAGCTTCATATATCAAGACAGAGTTTGATCAATTATTAAAATCAGTTTGACCATATGACCAATGGGCCAACACAGGGGATGGCATGTTATTATGTAAATAGGTAATGTTCAGTAACAGTGGTAGCAACAAAAGAACATGGAATTGGCAATAGGTATAGAAATTTGAGTACATATAGTGTCCAAATGGTATATATATATATATATATATATATATATATACATATATATATATATATATATATATATATATATTTTATATATATATATATATATATATATATATATATATATATATATATATATATATATATAGAATGAGACAGTAAATTAGGATCATTGCAGGTAGGGCAGTAGCAAATTGCAACATCCTATTGCAGTACAACGATAACAGGTGTACGAGTATCAGAGCGGTCAGGTGTACAACGAGGGTAGTAGACAGGTTCATGGGGGGGGGTTATGTTGTGTATGTATGATAAAGTCTCAATTATCATATGATGAACAGTGAGGTGCGTATGCTAGAGAGGATATAACTGATATACACTATAAGGAAATGATAAATATAAATTCCTAGATAGGTAGAGGCATCTATACGTATGACTAGACCTACCTTGGTAGTCCAATAGCCATAGACATTCATACGAGTCTGATATAAACACCCAGGTAGAGTAAATTTGTAGGTTGGATTAGCAGTAGGATTAACCATGTATACTACAAGAGATGCCTGCAACATGAGAAGCAACAAGTAAAGGAAATGAGGGACCTGGGAAGTCGGGTACAAACCTGGACCCTGCAGCAGTGTTTTATAAGCAAGAAAATTAGGATAAGGGGAGGAAAATGTATCAATAGTAGCATTGGTTTGAAAGGGAAGAGTTTCAAGTGTAGTATAATTACACAGGTTGGTAGGTTTAGGTGGAATATAGCAGTTGATACATTGATATGTTAGTTACATATAATGTGTCAGTTTACACATGAAGCATCAGTTATATACTGACACACTAGTTGCATATCATTTTTTAGGTTGCCATGAAGCATCATTTATATATTGACACAATTAGTTGCATATCATATATATATTACGAGTATACTCTGAATTCAGGTACTCAGTGGGAAACAACACATATAGGTGTCAGGTTCTGATAAGTACATGTTTTGTAAATACAGGGAAGTAGACCTATATGAGTAGGTAAAAACAACAATATTAGCATTAATAGTAGGTGTAAGTATAAAGGATGAGTAGGGGTATCTGTTTAGGTGTAGGGCAACCTGGCCACTCATAGGCACGTTACAGGTAATGTGTATCAGTAAAGCATTGATGACAGATTCATTTGTCCATGTATGGCCCCTGTGCAGATGCTACACAGATGTCCACATATGAGGCAAACCAAATATATGTACCAGACAGTAAGTAAAGTCCAGTATGGGTTAAAAGCAGTCCTATTTGGGTGACGAAGCAAAGATGGGTTATGCTAGGTAAGGGAGTATAATATCCTACAGAAGGGTGACCTTCGATAAAAGGGAACGAGATCGTAGGTACGTCCAGCCTACGCCACAGTGTCGGTGGTAGAATGCTGTCCTAGGTCTCAAACATCCAACACATTATAAATGTATCCGTACAGAATATAATCCCCAATCGGAGGACAACTCAGAAGATACAACTCAATCACAATAACTAGAGATGGATAATAAGCACGATAAGATGGATATGAAATACTCAAAGTGAGATACAACCAGAAATGAAATAGTTTTAAGTGTTATCAATACCACACAGAAATATATGAATAATACAACTCAGAGTAACTCAATAAACAGATAATAACTCAAATAGTCTAGCCTAGGAACTATGATAGTCTCCTCTAAGCAAGCTGGATCCTCCTGAGGGTCCAGGTCGCAGGTGTCATTTACTCCAGCTCCATAATAGTTGGTACAAAAGTCCTCAATATTCTCTATAAAATTTGTCAACATATCCAGTCAGGATGGGAGCGAATACATAACTTTTAAAGCAGTTCCATAACATGGTAGAAAATATATAGCAAGCAATAGAATAAAATACATGAATCGCTGTAAAGAGATGTAGAAGAACAGTGAATGTAGACAAAATCTGAGTACAGGAATGATATATAAAAATAATAACTGTAAGTAAATATAAGTGTTTTAGAGCACAAGATGATCATGTGATTGGTTTAGGTTTATACACGAGTATACTAAGGGGTACCCATTATATGTGAGGGTGTAATAGACATGCACACGAGTATGCTAAGGGGATTTAATCACATGACCACTTCTACTCCCCCGCCTCGATCAATACACAAGGATCCGACCATGATATATTACGTACATGATTATCATTTCACACAAGCACACGAATAGACACGAATACAAGGAGTACACGATGTACACGATAAAATACATAAATATGGGATACCCGATGTACCCGATAAGGGGATAACATCACATGACGAGATCCATATAGTACCAATCCGTGTTAACAATGTGTCAGCATCAAGTAAAGTAGTCTAGAGCAGGCAATATAGATACCATCATGAATGAAAACTAACAGAGAATGTACTCGCCTGATAACCTGAGCAACAGATGTGAATAGATGTATGAACTGGAGTAACAGAGTCTTCTTTAGATAAATACAGGTTATAATGTGTTCAACATTGAATAATTAAAATTAATAATTTCTACATGCCACTAGGTCATTCCAGGTCAAAGTCAACTCTTGGTCAACTCTGGTCAACCCTCTTAGTCAACTAAGTCAAATCTAGGATTTGGTCAACTATCTAGTCAAAGGGGGTCAATATTAGACTATTGGTCAATATCTAGGTCAACTCTATGACACACTAACTCATTCTAACCCATAGGCTGATATAACTTAGGATGCCACATATACTATATCATATATATATATCAATATATACATACATCCAAAGCCTATAGTCCTAGACATATATAAGCCTCTCATATATATAACACATATGTATCATATAGATATACATATCACATAAATACATAGGTATATCCCTCACAAGAACTCTCAAACACAAACATATAGAGTATCCTATATACTCCATCACATTATACAATCCTCTCATATATCATATACCAATATGCATCACATATAAATATATACTCAACCTTACATCAATTATCCATAAGAACCCAAACAATAATTCAAACCTTGTCCTGCATACAAGGTATGCCACAATACACTAACCAGTTTGGGGACAGAAACAAATAGAATGGCATCAGGAATGATGCAGGGCATCAACTATACAGGGGTTAAGTGCAGTGAAATACAAGTGAATCAATACAAGTTTCAGAACATAATATGTAGTAAATAATACAATGTATTATAAAATAAATGCAGGCAGGTCTGTAGGCTAAGGCAGTAAGGGTTAATTGGAAATGCAAGGCAAGGTTCAGATGTGAGTCCAGGTAATGTGTCTGTGGCCAACTTAGGGATGCAGAACAAATAGTGTTCTGTGGCTAATTGATATGCACTTGCAAGTGATGCAAGTGTCATGCAATGATGAATGCAAGAATGATATGGTCTATTGCAATGCAAGCAGGGTCTGAATTACCAACCTGGACAAAACAACACAGAATACAGTGGTATGTTCAGAGCAAGGCAAATTGCAGGTAGGTAATAAAGTACAGGTAAGTTTGCATCATGATGCAGGTAATGTAATATGTTCTGTGAATAGTACAGGTTCATTAGGAGTGTAACAATGAATGATATACCATACAAGTTATATAACGTATGCAGATAGTAATGAAATGTGCAGGTGATACATTTGTGTTCAGTTGCTAGGCTAAGCTAGCTAGGGTGATTACATATGAAAACAACCAAATGCAAGTCCAAATAATAAACTACATCCAGAGCAAATACACAGAACAGTGAACAAGGCAGTGAAGGCAAGACAGCATGCTCGACTGCTCAGAGTGGAACTTGCACAGTCTGCCATGGGTCGAAATGGCCATGGCTCAAAGCCTCAAGCCTAGGATCATGGGTCAGTCATCTGGCCTACCCAAAATAGTAATTAGGTAGTGAGTTAAACAAGTGAATATCGAGATGAAAGTCCTTGGTAGCAGGAGATTACTGTACAGTGCTCCACAACCAGCCGAGCCTCCCTTCGCTCGAATTAACCCTCCAAATCTTCTCGAAATCCCTATAGAGAAGTACACATATCATATGCAGTATATTAGCAACAAAATTATATAATTACATAAGAAATTAGAGATCAAAACACCCTATGTGGCATTCATCGAACACTTGAGATATGTATTCGATACGGAGCGATACTCCCATGATACGCACCTCAAATGGACTCAAACTAGACTCAAATCGTTCCTAGAGCTAGGGGGATCCTAAATGGATGCATCTACATAAAGAAATCTGAAATTAAAAGGTTTAGAGGGCTTTTACCAATTGAGAGTTGGAATTCTAATGAAAATCTCCAGATCTAGCCTTCCACCAAGCTCCAATGGTCAAATTGCTCCAAATCCTTCGTAGCTAGCCAATAAAGGCTTCCTCTCTTCAAAAGGAAGATATTGCAATTGGTTTGAGTAAATTTTGACTTGATTTGGGAGATGGAGGAATTTGGGGAAGAACACCAAAACTAGGGTTAGGGTTGCAATGAAAGGGGGGAAGAAGGGGGCTAATGATGACTTAAATAGGATAGTGGGACTGTTGTGACTGCTATGGCCGGCCACATTGGTTGGCCTAGGGTTTGGTTGGTTACATTAGGCTAAAGGTCTCTCATATTTTCATTTAAAGGCCTTTTTAGGAGAAGGGCCCAAGTGGCTTATTAATTCAAGTCACAACTAACATCTATTAGTCATTCTAACATAATTAGAGTCCAACCAAGTAGTCTAATTCCATTAGTTAGGTCCCGAGGATCATGGTTAGTCTATAGGCAAAGTAGTTCTAAGGTTTCACTAGCAAATGACAAAATCACAATACAATAAATAAATAACATTAAAATAATCAAAAATTCTGCAATTATCAGAATACCCTTATTTTAGAAAGTGGTAGTGACACCTTGTATATCCTAGCATCAATACAATTGGGTATCCCAAGGGAGGGCAAGATGGAAACCATTGGAAACATGTATAAAGTTAGTGTCAAGGGGAATCAAGAACTACCATGGTTAGGTGTATCCTCAGACACCTATCTAGGCACATGCTAATATATAGAAGTAAGTTCGATTTACCAAATTGTTAATAAGGGACTAAAACGTTATACCAATCCAGTTAGAATGCAAGTAGAGTTAGGAATGTCCTAAAAGCCCTTCGAAAATAAAACCTAAGTAAGTAGGTTAGATTTGATTTTGATTATATTTGTTAACAATATATATATATATATATATATATATATATATATATATATATATATATATATATATATATATATAATAGGTTACTTGGACTCGAGTTTGGCACCGAACCCGTACCATCAACTCAAGACACCAGGCGAGTACATTTATTATTTATTTTCAATATTGTTAATGCCTATATTACATTATTCAGTTATATAATGCTTGATTCTTGACACGCTCGTTACACGATGGCACTTCTTATTCTTTACATATCATGTCCTCTTTCTAGTATATTGTGTCAAGACGGGGAAGTACTAATAGAAGTATGATCAGACCTTAGACCATGTTTTATTTTCTGCACAGTAGATCTTAATAATTAACTTAGACCTTGTGGTGTAACTGTCCCTAGACCGATCACGTATCGAAAGATTACTTAAATCACGTAGATAGTTACATTCTTCTATTCTATCTCCTTTAAATGACATCATATATTTTTCCTGCATGTCATTCACTATGCTTCTGTTACATTTTACTTTGATATTATCATCATGTATTTTATGACTAACTTTCGCCTTATAGTCGTTAACATATATTTGGAACTGCACTCAATTAATTGTACTCGTTCCATCCTGACTGGATAAATATTTTAGGTGATTATGATTAGGATGGGTACCCTAATCAGTACGGTATACACTACCAAAATTTATCGTTTTAGCGACGGCTCCATCCGTCGCTAAACCGACGGTAATTACTATTAGCGACCGATAACCGAGGGATTTTGGCCAAAAAAATCAGTCGGCAATCAGCTCGTCGCTAATAACGTTCCGTCGCTAAGTTGTCGTCACATGACGGAATAGCGACGGATTATCGACGTCACAATACGAAGTATTAGCGACGCATTTCCGACGGACTGTCGTCCATTTCAACTATTAAGTACTGAAATGTGTAGACAATAGCGACGTAAATTTCCGTCGGTAACCCATCGTAATAGCGTATCAGAGTATATCATGCCGTCGCTAATCCGTCGACCCCTTCGATAACAAATGACGGATTAGCGACGGTTTTCTGACGGAAAATCCGTCGATCAGCTTCTAGAAATTCATGTCATTTCCAGCAACATGGCGACGGTTAATCCGTCGCTATTCCGTCGATATATATCGACGGAATAGCGACGACTTATCCGTCGATCTTGTTCTGGAAATTCTTGTTATTTTCCAGAACAAGGGCGACGGATAGGTCGTCGCTATTCCGTCGAACAATACACCATGCCGACGGATAATCCGTCGACCATCCGTCGCTACCTGGGAACATTTTTAAATATCTAGTTAGCGACGGAATAACCGTCGAAAAGTAGTCGGAAACTGGTGGTGACCGTTGCAAAACGGTCACAAGTCCGTTGCTAACTGAGAATATTTTGAAAAAAAAATTACAGTGCTTTCCCTGTTCGTAAAAATTTGCATAAACCAATCCAATATATAATGCACACCAATTATCCAACAATCACATAGATCAAATATATTATGCACACCAATTATCCAAGAATCACATACACCAAATATGTACATACGAATTTAATGCACACCAATTATCCAAGAATCATATAGACCAAACCAAATTAATATAAAATAGACATCAATTATCCGGAAGAGTAACCTAATATCCATCGTTATAATCCGATCATTGCAAAAATATTCCAAATTTTTCACAAATATTCCAAAACACATAGAAAAGAGTTGGCCAGTTACAGTAACCTAATATCCATCGCTGGCGACCGATCATAGCACAAATATTCCAAAATTTTCACAAATATTCCAAAACACATAGGAAAATCGACTTTGGCCTCAACAAAGACCACAAGTCAGACGATGAATCCTCACAGCCAGGGATGATAGTTGCGTTGAGGCATGTACCATTCTATCAGCCACTTTGCATATGAAGGCTCAATCTGGTTGAGGTCTTCTGTAGGGACAGGAGGGTCGGTCCCGATGCTACTACTCTCTGACGGTGGCTCCTCCTTAGCTTCAAGCTTGGGAGCAATCTCTTCCCTGATGGTCATCGGTTCTTCCTTGACCTCGACCTTTGGTAATACCTTCTCCTTAACAGTCACCGGCTCTTGTTTAACGACGGAGACTTCCTCCGTGTCGACCTCCAAGGGTTTCTTGCCTCGACCCCTTCCTCGACTAGCAGCACCACCTCGACGAGCCCTAGGAGCCATCTTTCTGACAACAGAAATTTTCATATAGGGTAAAGAAATTTACTCAAGTTATAACAGTTGTGACGTTGGTTTTTTGCGTTCATCATCATTAGAGGGAGCAGCACTGGAAAAGTTGTGACGTTGGTAGCATGAGAGAGTAAAAATCTGTATCACAAGACTAACAGAATTACTATGTAATCATGTACTCACCAATAACCGGATGTAACTGGAGTCGTTGGGCCTACCGTACAGTAATTTGAGGATCCGCTGGTATAGGCCAGATGTACTTAGTATTTAGTGTATCAGATTAGTATCGGTCTATCGGTTTGGTATAGGACGTATCATATTGGTATTGGCCTTAACAAATTGGTATCGTCCTATATTCGATATGTACATGTATCGGCCGAATAGCTAGGATTCATATTGGTCTTATCGATTTGGTATCGGTCATATCCGATAGGTATCGGCCGTGTTGGATTAGTATAGACTATTTCGGATTAGTATCGTGGAAGGTTTAGTAACAACTGTACTTGGATTTCTCTCTTCTCGAGCTAGAATACCATTGCAAGAGAATCACCAGATCGTGATTGTCCAGTTACAGTAACATACATACTTTCTTTTCCATCAGAAAAAGCGAGATTAAAAAGGAAGTATGTATGTTCTGTAACTGGCCATCTACGCTCTCGTGACTCTCTTGCAATGGTAATCTAGCTCTAGAAGAGAGAAATCCAAGTATAGTTGTTAGTAAACCTTCCACGATACTAATCCGAAATGGTATATAATAATCCAACACGGCCGATACCTATCGGATATGACCGATACCAAATCGATAAGGCCAATATGAATCCTAGCTATACGGCCGATACATATCGGATAGGACGATACCAATTCACTAAGACCAATACCAACCGATACGGCCCATACCAAAACGATAGATCGATACTAATCTGATACGGTCAATACTTATAAGTACCTACGGTCCAGGAGGTTGATCCGCTAGTACATCCATGTACGAACAACGAAGTAACGATCCATTTCAATTTGGATGTGAAAATCTGTATCGTAAGACAAACTAAACATAATCAGTTCTATTTCACATGCTTAATTGCCAAGTATGGGAACGAATGGCTCAGAACACAACCCAAAATTTATTCTAGCATACATTAGTGTGAATCATCTACGTTCTGTACATATAGTGTAGTATATGTTCTTATCGTATCTAGTATCTGAAGGATGTAACAGAATCAAGATTAACTCCAATAATGTTTACAGTCTTGGTCTCAACTGTCTTCGATTCTATGATCCCATGTCTTAGGTTAAATAAATCACTAACCTCATCACGGTGAGTCTTGGTGTAGCACTCAAATGTGGGGCACCCGTAAATTTGCCGAGGTTTTAAATCATCAACATTGAGTTTTAAACCCTCACGTAGCCTTTCTGCTTTACTTCTAGGGTCGAGCAGCATCTTCTTGCAAGTTTCGGTCTCCAGATACTTAGTGTCAAGATTTTGGACGCTTTCGTAGAGACCAAGACTGTAAACATTGGCCGCGATGAGGTTAGTGATTTATGTAACCTAATGTAGTAATCTTGTAATTTAAAGTTGAAAGAACATGCAAGTAGCCTTATAGTTTCTGCCTCACCAGTCGAATGACTTAATTGCCAAGTATCGGAACGAATGGCTCAGAACACAACCCAAGATTCATTCTAGCATACATTAGTGAGTTCATCTTGATTCTGTTACGTCCTTCAGATACTATATACGATAAGAACATAGATGATTCACACTAATGTATGCTAGAATGAATCTTGGCTTGTATTCTGAGCCATCCGTTCTGATCAAGCATCTTCCTTCTCCTCTCCTCCACCATGGCTCTGAACCAATCTGCTCCTCCCTACTTCCCTTCTTTTTATTTGACTCTCTCAGCCACATATGACATCCAGCTCAAGTATAGAGTCGGGGGAGAAGAAGTGGGCAGGAAGAGGAGGGGGAAGCAGCACAGCCGACGGCATGACCCGGAGGAAGTACAGAGGTTTTCTTCAACAGCCGTAGGAGAACTATAAGGATATATCTTTTCACATCATATCACATTGTCAAAGACCCTTAATGTGACAATCATGTTACCGCGGTGTCGGAAGACTAACATGTCATAATTTTCTAAGCCGTGTGTTTTGACATAATCCTCCAAACTCTTTCCTGCTATATAATAATGCAAGATTACTACATAGGAGGAAAGATTTGGGAAGATTATGTCAAAACACACGGCTTAGAAAACGTATGACATGTTAGTCTTCCGACACCGCGGTAACATGATATTCACATGAAGGTCTTTGACAAGATGACATGTTGTAAAAAGATATATCCTTATAGTTCTCCTACGGCTGTTGAAGAAAACCTATGTACTTCCTCCGGGACATGCCGCCGACTGTGCTGCTTCCCCCTCCTCTTCCTGCCCACTTCTTCTCCCCCGACTCTACACTTGAGCTGGATGTCATATGTGGCTGAGAGAGTCAAATAAAAAGAAGGAAAGTAGGGAGGAGCAGATTGGTTCAGAGCCATGGTGGAGGAGAGGAGAAGGAAGATCCTTGATCAGAACGGATGGCTCAGAACACAAGCCAAGATTCATTCTAGCGTACATTAGTGTGAATCATCTATGTTCTGTACATATGGTGTAGTATATGTTCTTATCGTATCTAGTATCTGAAGAACGTAACAGAATCAAGATGAACTCACTAATGTAATACTAAGACATCATCTACTACTATATAAGATATAGTGATAGGTTGTCGTATCATCATTGCCGAGGGATGAGGGTCGGAGGACAGGCAACTTTATCTACGACTACATAGTTTCTGCCTCGCCAGTCGAATGGCTGCAGGGACTATGTCCTGATCACCATGTCGTACCGTAGACTAATGCAAATGGAGCTAAAAATATCCGTCGCTAACCGGTCACTAGTCCTTCGGTAACTGAGAATTTTTTTAAAAAAAAATTGCAGCACTTTCCCTGTTCACAAAAATATGCATAAACCAAACCAATATATAATGTACACCAATTATCCAAGAATCACATAGACCAAATATGTACATACGAATTTAATGCACGCCAATTATCCAAGAATCATATAGACCAAACCAAATTAATATAAAATAGACATCAATTATCCTGAAGAGTAACCTAATATCCGTCGTTATAATTCGATTTATCTTCAAGTGTGAGAACGGATGGCTCAGAACACAAGCCAAGATTCATTCTAGCATACATTAGTATGAATCATCTATGTTCTGTACATATGGTGTAGTATATGTTCTTATCGTATCTAGTATCTGAAGAATATAACAGAATCAAGATGAACTCACATAATGTAATACTAAGACATCATCTACTACTATATAAGATATAGTGATAGGTTGTCGTATCATCATTGCCGAGGGATGAGGGTCGGAAGACAGTCAACTTTATCTACGGCTACATAGTTTCTGCCTCGCCAGTCGAATGGCTGCAGGAACTATGTCCTGATCACCATGTCGTACCATAGATTAATGCAAATGGAGCTGGAGCCAAAATACAGAAACCAAAATACAGTATCAAATCCCTGGGACGGATGGCTCAGAACACAACCAACCGGAGAGGATACTCTGAGAGATCCATATGAGTAGGACGTATACTCTGAGCGATCACCTTTACAAGAATGATATCAGTAGTGGGATTGAGTGCTGGAGGGGATATTATCAGAGTATACGTCCTACTCAGATGGGTCTCTCACCGTTACTATTTTTTCTGACAGCATGGTGGATGTGCTCCGTCAACAGATTCTTGCTCCGAGACAAAACTTTGTCCCAGAGCTCAAGTCGACATCCTTGGTGTAGAGCTCGAGTGAGAGGTTCCTGACAGCATGGTGGTCTCCTTTGTCAAAGTATCCGTGCTCGTTCCACAACCAATATGGGATGAGCACGGATACTTTGACAAAGGAGACCACCATGCTGTCAGAAACCTCTCACTCGAGCTCTACACCAAGGATGTCCACTTGAGCTCCGGGGCAAAGTTTTGGCTCGGAGCAAGAATCTGTTGAGGGAGCACATCCACCATGCCGTCAGAAAAAATTAATAACGGTGAGAGACCTATCTGAGTAGGACGTATACTCTGATAATATCTCCTCCAGCACTCAATCCCACTACTGATATCATTCTTGTAAATGTGATCTCTCAGAGTATACGTCATACTCAGATGGATCTTTCAGAGTATTCTCTTTTGTTGGTTGTCGTATCATCATTGCCGAGGGATGAGGGTCGGAGGACAGTACAAATAGTCTAATACAAAAACAATTCAATATGTAGTCCAATACAAATAGTCTAATACAAAAACAACCCAATACAAATAGTCCAATACAAATAAGTACTAATAACTAATGAGAACCACGCTGCTCACGCAAACGCTCAGTGATACGTTCACGCAACCACCTCGAAAAAGTGAGATTTTTGGCGCGAGGAGAGCTGTCGTCCCTTGCAAGGACTGCATAAAGTGTCCTCTCGATCTCACTAGCTATCGGTGCTGGATGAATAGAACTCCCGGTCTCACTAGCAACCGGTGCCACTTCCTCCTTAACTGTAGGAGGAGCCACCTCAGCATTCATTGTTTTTCTCAAACGACGTGCCGCTCCTCGGGTCATGGGTGCCATCTGGTAAGATCGATAGTCACAAATAATATAATTGTAACATAAGCAAGCTAACTAAAGGAACCATCATGTAATTTGAGTACATTTTCGAAAGCCGATAAAGTATAAAAAATTTGATTTTTTTGCCAAGTGTGAGAACGGATGGCTCAGAAGACAACCCAAGATTTATTCAAGCATACATTAGTGTGAATCATCTATGTTCTGTACATATGGTGTAGTATATGTTCTTATCGTATCTAGTATCTGAAGAATGTAACAGAATCAAGATGAACTCACATAATGTAATACTTAGACATCATCTACTACTATATAAGATATAGTGATAGGTTGTCGTATCATCATTGTCGAGGGATGAGGGTCGGAAGACAGTCAACTTTATCTACGGCTACATAGTTTCTGCCTCGCCAGTCGAATGACTGTAGGTACTATGTCTTGATCACCATGTCGTACCGTAGATCAAATGGAGCTGGAACTGGAGCCAAAATACAGTACTACTTCACCATGTCGTACCATTTTACTCTCTCTCTCCTTCCTCCCCCTCCGGCACTCTCACTCTCTCCGGCGCTCTCACACTACTAATTCCTATGTGTTTTAAGTGTGAGAACGGATGGCTCAGAACACAATCCAAGATTCATTCTAGCATACATTAGTGTGAATCATCTATATTCTGTATACATATCGTGTAGTATATGTTAACCTTATCGTATCTAGTATCTGAAGGACGTACGTAACAGAATCAAGATGAACTCACTAATGTAATACTAAGACATCATCTACTACTATATAAGATATAGTGATAGGTTGTCGTATCATCATTGCCGAGGGATGAGGGTCGGAGGACAGGCAACTTTATCTACGGCAACATAGTTTCTTCCTCGCCAGTCGAATGGCTGCAGGGACTATGTCCTGATCACTATGTCGTACCGTAGATTAATGCAATTAATGGAGCTGGAAATATCCGTCGCTAATCGGTAACTAGTCCGTCGCTAACTGAGATTGTCACATACACATATGTATATCACAGCTAGATGTATAGATATATACATCTATACAGAAGTACACAACTGATAGAACTCGCACTGTCCTTGAGACAGTGAACATATACACCATGAATCCAAACCCAATATATATTCACATTTACTAATCCAAACACCACCAAACTAATGGAACACCTAATATGGATAACACATTATTTAGCTAATATATAAACTCAGATGAATTTGAGAAGCAAAGGCACCCGCCGCCCCCGACCAAAGTCCGCCGCCCAGTAGTTCGGTTGCATATATATATGAAGAGTGCTTATGGGTGTGCGTCGGTTGCGAATAGCCCCGACGTACCCACCCCAAGCCAGCCGCCCAGCCCCCGACGCTACCGCCCCAAGCCCACCGCCCAGCCCCCGACCCAAGCCAGCCGCCCAGCCCCCGACGCCCCCGTCCCAAGCCAGCCGCCCAGCCCCCGACGCCGCCGCCCCAAGCCCACCGCCCAGCCCCCGACCCAATCCAGCCGCCCAGCCCCCGACGCTCCAACCCCAAGCCCGCCTCCCAGACCCCGACGCCCCCGCCCCAAGCCCACCGCCCAGACCCCGACCCAAGCCAGCCGCCCAGTCCCCGACGCCCCAACCCCAAGCCCGCTTCCCAGACCCCGACGCCCCCGCCCCAAGCCCACCGCCCAGACCCCGACCCAAGCCAGCCGCCCAGCCCCCGACGCCCCAACCCCAAGCCCACCTTCCAGACCCCGACGCCCCTGCCCAGCCCCCGACGCCCCAACCCCAAGCCAGCCTCCCAGACCCCGACGCCCCCGCCCCAAGCCCACCGCCCAGACCCCAACCCAAGCCAGCCGCCCAGTCCCCGACGCCCCAGCCCCAAGCCCGCCGCCCAACCCCCGACGCCCCCGCCCCAAGCCCACCAAAGCCGACACCGGCGAGAGAGAGAGGAGAGGACGTCGACGCCGACGACGACACCGACGCCGATCACCAAAGCCGACACCGGCGAGAGAGACAGAGAGAGAGAGAGAGGAGAGAGAGTGAATTTGGGGGGAATGCGAAAAGTTTCCCCCGCCGTTTCATTTAAAGTCTGGTACGTATATCTAGCGACGGACTAGCGACTGGTAAAAAACCGTCGCCCAGCAGTCGCCTTTTTTGATAAGTGCCGACTGAATATCCGTCGCTAAGTCGTCGAAGATATGTCCCGCCAATTCTCTACACAATTCCTGCCAAATAATCGACTGTGTAGCGACGACGGTAAATCCGTCGCTATAACACGGACAGTCTAGCGACGGATGTGCGACCTTTCCTCCCCCTAAAATTAAAATAAAAATAGCAAAGGCGTGTAGTCAGTAATCAGTCGCTGAGCGGCCACGAAGCCGTCGCTAATACCGACGGAAAAATTCTGTCGCTAAAAATCCGTCGCTAAATGAGTGTATTTTGGTAGTGATATATATGAGAGATGGGGCTGAGGCAGACCTTACTTTTCAGGAGTTTGTAGCATCTGACCCAGCTGCGAATGTTTAGCAAGATTTAGATTTAGTTTGAGGCCGAAGTTGTCTCCAGGTTTAGTGTCACTACCAATTTTCAAAATAAGGGTAAAATTTTCATTTTCTATATTCCTTTATTTTGTAAATATTTATTTATTAATATTGTATTTTTAGGGATTATTTAGTTGGGTTAGAGACTCGTCAAGTTTTGACTTGTGTTAGTAGTCCGGTTAGCTTAGACACTAGTCGGAGCCCAAGGATTAGCTAGGCATGGCCCACAAATCCAACTCATTAGGCTAGTACAATTAGACTAATCCCTCATGATAAATTAACTCATTTAGAGATTAGACCTTTGATCAAATTGACCCCAATTCCTTGCATGCACCTAATTAACCAAAGGAGAAAACCATTAGGGGCTAATTAGGAAATTCATTAACATCCTAACCTAGTTACCATGGCCGGCCACGTATGGCATTCCTTTCATTTCATTTCATTCCCAAGTAGCTTCTATTTTCCTCCAAATTTGGAGTTCTTCCCAACTTGAGAGCTTCCACCATTGATTTCTCTCCCAAATCCACTCATTCCTCCACAATTCCTCTCAATCCATCAAGAAGAAGATGCCTACAAGGAGTGGGGAACTAGGAGCAAGGAGGAGAGTCCATTTGCAAGGGATTTTCGTGTCGGGTTCGTGTCCGTTAGATAGATCAGTGGGAAACAACTCCCAATAGGTAAAACACTCTCTAAACTCACCATTTCAATTCATATTTTTGGTTTTGAACCCATATGAACCCACCCCCATGTAAGGACAACCCTTAGGAATGATTTAGAGGCTCTATTGAGTCCTCATTTGTAAGTTGGGATAGGTTTTGTGCCACCCATGGAAAAAATCCGAGGGTGACACACCAAGTGTTTGTAGAAATGCCCAATTGGTCATTTTGAATTCTAATTTTAATTTTGAACATGAATAAGGATAGGTTATCCATGGTTAAGGTATCCCAATTGATTTTCATGTGGATTCCTATATATGTATGTATGTATGTAATTTTGGCCTACAAGTCATGTATATGTGTAAATATATATAATATATGGTATATATATGTATGTGCACTGTTTTGAGTGTAATATAGGATATATATATATATATATATATATATATATATATATATATATAGTGTGTAAGAGTGAGGAAGCATGGCAAGCGATTGGCCATCCACTTGGCCTTGGTTTTTGGTTGTGGCTTGGATGGTGTTAGTGTTTGTATGTGCGAGAGAGAGAGAGAGAGAGAGAGAGAGAGAGAGAGGGGAGAAGGAATTAGATTATATGCGAGAGTTTGTTTGTGTGTGTGTTGAGTGAGAAAGAGGGATTTAGATAGTGGATTGAGTGTGTGTTTGAGTGTGTGTTTGTGAGTGTGTGAGTGAGAAGAGGGGGAAGTGAGCTTGCTGTAGCACAGCAGCAGCCTGCAGTAGCAGCATGAGCAGCAACAGCTAGCAGCAACAAGCAGCAGCTTCTGTAACTCCTCTTCCTGGAAATTTTTGAAATATTTTTTTATTATTTATTTGATTTAAATGGTGATTTTTAGAATTTTATAAATAATTATTTAGTTAATTATTACGGTAGATGACTTTAGCCATGGTTGAGTTTTGAAGTACCAGACGACTAGGAATCATGGCACAGATAGTGCAGTGGCGTGCCTTGACTAGTGTATTAGCCATGCCAAGGAAGACCCAGCCATAAGTGTGTCATAACTAGGAAAACCAGGCCAAGTTACGACCTAACCCTATAGATGATTTAAATATCTATTAATTAGATTATTGACTTTTAGAAGACTCGGTCGTACCAAACAACCCGAACCCAACCCAAACCCGTGTAGACACGTAGTAAGACTGAATGCGTCCACGTAGACTGTAACTCCTCTTCCCAGAATTTTGATAATTATTTATTTATTTATTTATTTGGATTGAATGGTGATTTTTAGAATTTTTATAAATAATTACTTAGTTAATTATTACGGTAGCTGACTTTAGTCATGGTGGAGTTTTGAAGTACAAGACGGATAGGAATCATGGCACGGATAGTGCAATGGCGTGCTTTGACTAGTGTATTAGCCCTGGTAGGGAAGGCCGAGCCATAGTGATATCCTAACTAGGAAAACCAGGCCAAGTTGCGACTTGACTCCTATAAATAATTTAATTATTTATTACTAAGGTTTATTGACTTGCAGAAGAACCGGTTGTGCCATTTCAGCCCGAACCAAGCCCAAGCCCATGTAGTCGGACAGTGCGACCAGAAACGTCCATGTCGATGTAATTTGGGAGGTATACCTCTACCTTACTTTAAAGGTGATAAATAAATGGTTCCTAAAATAATTGTATATATGAATAATATTAATATTATTAATGTTGATATGGTATCTTAGATTATTTATAGGACTGTTTCTATAGACCCATGTATGTGGGAGCATGACAGGCTCACCCAAATTTACTATGTTTACCATTAATTAATTTTAGTTGTCATCTAGACTCTATTATTATTATTTATGGTTGTTGTGTCATTAAATAGAATCATTAGTTATTATTGGTTATTATTTCATTGTTAAACAAAGTACATGCATGTATGTACATGCGTATATGAAATGAGTCTATACTAGATAAAGATAATTTTATGAAACTATTTAGAATTTGTGGATGTATTATTATTATTATTATTATTATTATTATTATTATTATTATTATTATTATTATTATATATATATATTTATATATATATATATATATATAATATATATATATATGTGTGTGTGTGTGTGTGTGTGTGTGTGTGTGTGTGTGTATATATATATATATATATATATATATATATATATATATATATGTGTGTGTGTGTGTGTGTGTGTGTGTGTGTGTGAAGATAAAAGTCTAAAAATATAAATAGAAAAAAGGGAAAACAAATGAAGAAAAGAAAAAGGGAATGGAAAATAATTGGCCATATGGTGCTCGGCCTGGCCAGCCCAGCCTAAAACAACCCAGCAATCGGCCCAACCCAGCAATCAGCCCAGCCCGAGAGCATATGGGTGTATTTATATATACGTATATATAGATAGATCAAGACAGAGGGAGGGAGGAGTTCGACGAGAAACCCTAACCCCTCAATGCAGCAACCACCCATGTCCCCTAACGACACTAGGGGCGACCACCTTGACGCCGGAGCGTCGCCAGGGTAACGTCGGACGGCGGCCAGGGAGCCTCGCGCGCGCACAGTACACAGCCGCGCGTGACAGCCACAAGGCCAACTTCTCAATAGGATTTCCTCGCGCACGCTCAACTATTCTTCGTGCCATTTTCACAGGTATAAACCTAACCTGTACCCCTTCATCCCTGTATGATAGTTTCAGTTTAAATCAAATTGGAATCAATTTAAAAACCGACTCCAATATTGGCAAAATCTATTTCGAATCGAAACAAAATACCATGTTATGGACTTACTTAGGAAGGCAATTTACTGCCAAAATAAGGTGATTCTTCAAAATGTATTAGAATAGATTTGTAGACTACCTATCCAGGATTAAAACCCTACTTTTAGTTTTAATTTTAGTTCTTCAAGAAGTGACAGAAATCAATTTGAAATTAAAGAAAAACCATGGAAAACAGTTTAGAAAACTTAGAAATTCACTCGATACGGGGTCCGTCTCGACAATTTGGACAACATGGTCGCATCCCGTAAGCATCGAAAGGCACGTACGGATATTGCGGACGTGTAGGCTTTGACGGAATTCAAATTGGTTGCGTGTGCACGACGAATTTTATCCGTATCCGTCAAAATTTACCGTATCGACCTCTTTATAAATTTCCCAATTACTCTGTGCACGTTCGTCAGATCGATACGAAACTTGTGCCAACAGGACCGTATCATTTTTTTGGTCCTGTATGCCAAGTTTGGTCCAATTCTGAGACGGTTGACCGGATCGCCGTTTTGCGGGTCCAACGATCCGATTCAACGGGCGATTTTGTGTCATCAAAATGAATCCGTAGACATATAGTTTGTAGACTTTAGAGACCATTGACTTTGGCACGCTTTTTGGTGCAAAGCGGGTCCAACAGCGGACACCATTTTGACCCAAAAAAAACCGTTTTGCTCCTATGTCCAGAATTGGACTTAAGGACAGGCAATTCTAGCTAATTTGATTATTCTGAGAACGTTGGTAATGTCTACTTCAGCATCTGGAGACTGTTGTATGAGTTTGACTGTTGTGGCATACTGAGTGGTTTGGATTATCGGTTTCACCAGCAAAGGACCACAGGCAAGTACAGTTTATTATTTGTTTTCGATACTGAGCTTTACTATACCTTATTGTTAGTCAATAGATATATGATTTCTGTCTTTTATGTTTGTTACATTTTGTCGTGTCGGGGAGGTAAAGTACCAAGGATGTGTGATCTGACCTTATACAGTGTATACCGTGTAGATCGTGATTTATTATTGTATTATACCGTGTAGACAGTATTTTATTATTGCTTTATACAGTATAGACAGTGTTTCATTATTGCTTTACATAGTATAGACTGTGTACATTACACATTGTAGATATCGTAGACCGTATCGTGTAATTGTCCCGAGACCGATCACATATCAAAGGTACTTCAGTCAGTCGGTGAGTTTTGTCTTAGTATTTATTTACTGTTTTCCTTTGTTTAGCTTTATTTTGTCTTTTTGTGTTTATTTTTCAAATCATATATTTAAAGGCTAACCTCTGTTGTATAGTCAT
Source organism: Iris pallida (assembly GCA_029216955.1). NCBI lineage: Eukaryota > Viridiplantae > Streptophyta > Magnoliopsida > Asparagales > Iridaceae > Iris > Iris pallida. The sequence goes on along the minus strand of JANAVB010008400.1, from coordinate 27,283,421 downwards.
TTTTATTTATTGAAACTGCATTCAGTGAATTGTACTCGTTTTATTCCTGACTGGAAACCAATATTTTTTAGGTTAGCTGTGGCTTCACTTAGCATTGGGAGATACGAGTGTACTTGCACACGAAAACCTAGAAATTAGCTAGATAGATGAGTTGTAATCATTTCAATATTTATGAGTTTATATTTTTTTCCTACAAATGTAAAACTTGTGAATATTGTAAATTAAATTAATTTTATGAATGAGCATTATTTGTGATTTTGAGCATTGTGGCTATACAGCGGTCTACCGTCGACACTGTGGCGTAGGATGGCTTGGACACGTCTCGTATCCGAAATAGCGGGTGCGGGTCGTGACAAGTTTTTGTGGTGGCCCATGCAGGTCAGTTTTTGCAAAATATACGAACTCGTGACGGTACTTAAGTTAGTCGTACTATTACGAGCCTGCTACTAGGAAATGCTCATTCACGAGTTAGGGTTAATTTAATTTAAGAGAATGACTAGAACTAGGAGTTTCTTATACAAATTTACCGATAGGTAGTCTAGGCCATACAATTTAGATGAGGAGTTATTAATTTTGATAGTTTGTCAGATCCCCATAGGTACTCTATTACCTCTTGATATGACGATATGATCCAATGTTAATATACTATTCACTTGGTAAGTTAGGCTTTCTTAGTATTAAGGCTCTAATCTTGATAAACCGTTCAATTTTTTTTGCCCTATAGATATAATCCTTATATCATAAGTTAGAATTGCATATTTAAAATATTTTGCCGTAAGAAATTAGTTTATAATTTCTGATTCTGTTATTCGTACATGAATCTCGAGGTAGATTGATTCAAGGTCTTCCCTCAACCATTTGAAATACATATGAAATAAAGATTAGGATGTTCTTACTTCCCTTGTCTTCAGTTATTTCCTCCCCGATCAATCTTTTATTTTAAGGATTGAGACTTATAGGCAGATGTTTACGCTTTCTATCATAGTCAACTAGTTTGAATCTCTAGCAGCTCCTTGAAGTTCTTAAGAATATAGTTGGAGTAATTTTAACGACTACAGTGGCTAGACAGCAGCGCACTGTCGCCAATTACTTGAGAATGAAGAGTATGGGTTCACTGCAGCCAGCAGCGCACTGGCGAGGCACGACCCATAGAGTTGAAATTATTCCAAGGAGTCGTAGGTTATGGAACATTGCTAAAACTATGTCTTCGTTGACCTCTTTAGACCTTGTGTCAATATAAGGTAGAGTATCCGATAGCATATCACATTTGAATCGCAGGACTAAGGGTTCACCACAGCCAGAGTATACGGGCGAGGCATAATTCTCGGTAAAATAATTTTCAGACGTGATTACAAGTTTAGGATACTATAGAGGATAGAAAAATGCCCTGTATGTCCCATAAGATCTAAAGCCAATACTAGTGGAAGTTATGTAAGTTGGGTAGCATGTCTCCCAACCTAGCATTTCGTGGTCCTTGTGATCTATTGACGAGGTAATTGACTGACAATAATAGGTTTACCTGGAATATAGAATATAGAGGTCCATAACCCATTAGTCGACCCAGGCCTTATGGATAAGAAAATAGTAGGAAAACTGTATAAACAAGAACACCAGAAAGGGTTTTGATTCTCACAAAACTCGAACTACTTGTGACTCCTTTCAAAAATCTTGCATACTTGTATTTTGACTATCTTGACCAGTGTTGCTATTACAGCCTAGTTTTGCAAGCTTACTCTTTTATCGAGCTTGATTCAAGACATATGTTTATTGGGGACGTCTACTAACATATTGTCTAATCAGAATCGACGTATTACGGTCTGATCAACCTTAGTACACTCGGTTCACCCTTCCTCTGATTAATCTATGTGGATTGAGACGTAGATGTCTCTAGGATCTCATCCGCGACTGTATTGACAATTCCTCTTGAATTATACATTAGCCTTTGAATCACGTAATTGTATTCAGTGACATCTTTCTTGAACTCTTTATTGTTTTTGTCTTTCACTGATTTGGAAAGACGAAAGCTCGTAATTGGTAGAGAGATACAGAGTATCTTCCATGGCTATGATAGTTGTATACACAAGTGTAGTTACCATCGACCAGCCATGTGACTAGAACTTTACCTTGAGTTACTCGTTCTTCTCTCAACCCCCAAACTGCTATATTGGGACCTTCTAGACATCTGAATTTGAGAATGATTAGGGTTTTATCCTTAGTCAAAATGCCAACCTAGGGGACTATCTATTCTCAAGAAACCAAATGTTGTGAGTCTCTAATTATTTGCTTGAAGCTTGCTTTAACTAGCAACCCTTAAGCCTTAACCCAACCTTTCCTCAACCAAAGCACACAGTTTAGACATGAGATGGATAAACAAAGGTAAGGACAATCATTTACCATGACTATGGTAGACAATCATCCCGAGATTGGTTTCCAACAAATATTACCCTAGTTATGTAAATTTTGTTATTAGGACCTAACTAGTATTGGAACACCACAGTCACTAGCTTAGCCTATACCATAGCTTAAATACCCTGTCATAATATGATCTACCAGTTATCAACAGCAATACATAACCACTACAGCCCATACCACTAGAACCCTTGTGACAATAGTCTAACAGGCTTGACACAAATAGAAATTCATGACTTAGTTGTTAGAAATCTCTTCATATGATTTGCCTTAGAGTTGGTTATCCCGTCGATAACTCTTGTATACTATGGACGAGTAGATCATTCTATTTTATTGACCATGTGTCATTGTACACACTCGTTTCCATTTATTGAGGAATGATCCTTAATTTGACTTATATCTACCGTATTCCGTTTCGCCGTGCCTTATCCTTTATTAACAAGAGTCGATGTACGATACCCGGACTTTGGAATTCTTCTAACCTCCTTATTCCTAAAAATATGTCCTAGCTTCTAAGATGAGTAGACTGTAAGCCTTCTAAAATTTTAGGATATACGAGGATTACCGATTGATTAGAATAATTTCTATTAGGATGATAATTAGTGTCTCATGGACTCCCACTTTCCATTTAGATCAATTTGTGTCTCCGGTCGTGTCATTAATATTCGGAGCACGAGACCAGCTGTTACCTCCCAACAAATTTCATATGCAAGACATAGACGACTCCACCTTTATGTAGACATATCATGTCCCACTCAAATCCGTCCCCTTGTACTCTATTTTTGTGGTACGACTTTCAGGTCAAAAGGACTAGCTATAATCCTTATCTTAATACCGGTATACTTCCCGATTTCCATTAGAGCCTCAACCTTGACTCAATTCTTTCGACCCAATATATGGTTGTGATCTACTCAAAGCCCACGACGCACATGTCACTAGTGTGCCACGCAATTGTGTCTTCTCGTGCTACTTAAACATAAAAGTCACTGAAGGCGTATTTTTGGACTTTAGGGACCTAGTTAACCAACCTGACTGGCAACTAGCTCAACCACTTGGGTGGAAACCTATTCTAGGTTACCCTAACCTAGTAAAAATAGTTTTATCATTGGGATCTTGTCCAGTCAATATAGATTAAAATCCAAGGTTCATCCAACCAACGATTGATATCCAATCAAGGGAACCCATTAAGACCCAGTAAAACCCATCCATACATACCACCATATTTGGACTATAAAATCGAACTATTTGAAATAGGTCCTTACACCTATTATGTAGTCTTTCCCGCTTAGAATGTGAAGTCATTCGTAACTCTTATTTCATCTACCTGGAAGTCGCGATACAATCTTGTATTGCATTTTTATCCCTTGCTCGTATGTTTAAATAACCACAGAAAAGATCACAATCTTGATTTCTTAAATTTTATTCTATTATGGAACCTTATTTAGATTAATTTTGAGAAAAAAGCTTCTGTAATGTACGGATTGTAAGCCCCTCTAAGAAACGAAGGGTTCTTCGATTTAGCAAGTGACTGGACTAGAGTAGCCCACTCTAGCAAATAAGTCAATGGTTCATAGACTTTCTTTCTATCTGCATCATTCGATACTCTCTATCGCTCTTGAAACTTCAAAATTGCTCTCGATAATTCTTCCTTATCTCCCTGTCCTTTCTATTGCAAAGCGACTAATGGTCATGCTTATTAGAATTTACCAATATTTCTTAGCTACTTGTGTAAATTTGTTGCTTGTTAAATTTTGGATTGCTTGATAGATAGGAGAGGATTATAGGTGCCATATACAGTAGAGATCTATTGGTAGCAATTTTAGCAATTAAATGGAAGGTTATAAAGTTTTAGGGACATACCTTTGAGGGAGTAGTGTGACCAAAGGTAGGTAGAAGTCCTCGAAGTTTCGTAGTTACAAAATGGCGAGGAGGAGGATATAAACTATTTTTGAGGAATTAAAATTTAAGGAATAGTTATGAATTAAAATTTCGAGGACGAAATTTTTTTTAAGGTGGGTAGATTTGTAACTCTTCTTCCCGAAATTTTGATAATTATTTATTTATTTATTTATTTGGATTGAATGGTGATTTTTAGAATTCTTATAAATAATTACTTAGTTAATTATTACGGTAGCTGACTTTAGTCATGGTGGAGTTTTGAAGTACAAGACGGCTAGGAATCATGGCACGGATAGTGCAATGGCGTGCTTTGACTAGTGTATTAGACCTGGTAGGGAAGGCCGAGCCATAGTAATATCCTAACTAGAAAAACTAGGCCAAGTTGCGACTTGACTCCTATAAATAATTTAATTATTTATTACTAAGATTTATTGACTTGCAGAAGAACCGGTTGTGCCATTTCAGCCCGAACCAAGCCCAAGCCCATGTAGTCGGACAGTTCGTCCAGAGACGTCCATGTCGATGTAATTTGGGAGGTATACCTCTACCTTACTTTAAATGTAATAAATAAATGGTTCCTAAAATAATTGTATATGAATAATATTAATATTACTAATGTTGATATGGTATCTTAGATTATTTATATGACTATTTTTGTAGACCCATGTATGTGGGAGCATGACAGGCTCAACCAAATTTACTATGTTTACCATTAATTAATTTTAGTTGTCATCCATACTCTATTATTATTATTTATGGTTGTTGTGTCATTAAATAGAATCATTAGTTATTATTGGTTATTATTTCATTGTTAAATAAAGTACATGCATGTATGTACATGCGTATATGAAATGAGTCTATACTAGATAAAGATAATTTTATGAAACTATTTAGAATTTGTGGATGTATTATTATTATTATTATTATTATTTTATTATTATTATTATTATTATTATTATTATTATTATTATTATTATTATTATTATTATTATTATTATTATTATTATATATATATGTGTGTGAAGATAAAAGTCTAAAAATATAAATAGGAAAAAGGGAAAACAAATGAAGAAAAGAAAAAGGGAATGGAAAATAGTTGGCCATATGGTGCTCGGCCTGGCCAACCCAGCCTAAAACAACCCAGCAATCGGCCCAACCCACAATCAGCCCAGCCCGAGAGCATATGGGTGTATTTATATATACATATATATATAAAAATAGATCGAGACAGAGAGAGGGAGGAGTTCGACGAGAAACCCTAACCCCTCGATGCAGCAACCACCCATGTCCCCTCACAACACTAAGCGCAGCCACCTTGACGCCGGAGAATCACCGGGGGACTGCCGGACGGCGGCCAGGGAGCCTCGCGCGCGCACAGGACACAGCCGCGCATGACAGCCACTAGGCCGACTTCACAATAGGATTTCTTCGCGCACGCTGAACTATTCTTCGTACCGTTTTCACAGGTATAAACCTAACCTATACCCCTTCATCCCTGTTTGATAGTTTCAGTTTAAATCGACTTGGAATCGAGTAAAAAAATCGACTCTAATATTGGCAAAATTTGTTTCAAATCGAAAAAGAGTACCATGTTAGGGACTTACTTAGGAAGGCGATTTACTGCCAAAACAAGGCGATTATTCAAAATGTATTAGAATAGATTTGTAGACTACCTATCCAGGATTAAAAACTACTTTTAGTTTTGATTTTAGTTCTTTAAGTAGTGACAGAAATCAGTTTGAAAATGAAGAAAAACCATGGAAAACAGTTTAGAAAACTTAGAAATTCTCTCGATACGGGGTCCGTCCCGACAATCCGGGTGACATGGTCGCATCCCGTAAGCATCGAAAGGCACATACGGATATTGTGGACGTATGGGCTTTGACGAAATTCAAATTGGTTGCGTGTGCATGACGAATTTGATGCATATTCGTCAAAATTCACCGTATCGACCTCTTTTCAAATTTTCTAATTACTTTGTGCACGTTCGTCAGATCGAGATGCAACTTGCGCCAACAGGACCGTATCATTTTTCTGGTCCTATATGCCAAGTTTGGTCCAATTCTGAGACAGTTGACCGGATCGTCGTTTTGTGGGCCCCACGATCCGACTTAATGGGCTATTTTGTGCACGGCCTACAAGAATTCAACTTTGGACATACGGTTGGGTTCGTATCATCAAAACAAATTCCTAGACATATAGTTTGACAACTTTAGAGACCATCGACTCTGGCACGTTTTTCGGTACAAGACGGGTCCAACGGCGGATACCGTTTTGACCCAAAATTACCGTTTTGCCCCTGTATCCAGAATTAGACTTAAGGATAAACAATTCTAGCTCATTTGACTATTCTGAGAACGTTGGTAATGTCTATTTCAGCATCTGGAGACTGTTGTACGAGTTTGACTGTTGTGGCACACTGAGTGGTTTGGATTATCAGTTTCACCAGCAAAGGACCATAGGCGAGTACAGTTTATTGTTTGTTTTCGATATTGAGCATTACTATGCCTCATTGTTAGTCAATAGATATGTGATTTCCGTCTTTTATGTTTGCTATATTTTGTCGTGTCGGGGAGGTGAAGTACCAAGGATGTGTGATCTGACCTTATACAGTGTAGACCGTGATTTATTATTGCATTATACCATACAGACAGTGTTTTATTATTGCTTTATACAGTGTAGACAGTATTTCATTATTGCTTTATACAGTGTAGACAGTGTACATTATACAGTATAGATATCGTAGACCGTGTCGTATAATTGTCTCGAGACTGATCACATATCAAAGGTACTTCAGTCAGTCGGTGAGTATTGCCTTTTTATTTATTTACTGTTTTCCTTTGTTTAGCTTTATTTTGTCTTTTTGTGTTTTTTTCAAATCACATATTTAAAGGCTAACTTCTGTTGTATAGTCATTTTCATTTATTGAAACTGCATTCAGTGATTTGTACTCGTTCCAATCCTGACTAGAAACTAATATTTTTTTAGGTTAGATGTGGCTTCGCTTAGCATTGGGAGATACAGGTGTACTTGCAGACGAAAACCTAGAGATTAGCTAGATAGATGAGTTGTGATCATTTCAATATTTGTGAGTTTATATTTCTTTCTACAAATGTAAAACTTGTGAATATTGTAAATTAAATTAATTTTGTCAATGAGCATTATTTATAATTTTGAGCATTGTGGCTATACAGCGTTCTACCGCCGATATTGCAGCGTAGGCTGGCTTGGACACGTCTCGTATCCGAAATAGCGGGTGCGGGTCGTGACATAGATGTATGTCGTATCACTATTCTAATTTAGTGACCTGGTAGCCGATTTCACAAAAGGTGGTTGTATATATATATTATAAGTTCTTAATACTAAATAATATTTTATTAATAATATAGTAAATAATTTTCTTAACAAATATGTTGGACTTTGCGATTTATCTAGATTATATATACATGTGTATAAATATAGAAGTACATTCATAGTATATAAAAATTAGGCTTTTCTATATATATATATATATATATATATATATATATATATATATATATATATATATATATATATATATAACAATATTATTTTATTCTATTTATATAAAATATTGTGTATTGTAACGCCCCAGTCCCAAAATACTTAGGACCAAGTACGTAGACATGCCAGCTGTATACATACGAAGCATACTCCAATATACGGAAACCTTGTATGTATACATAAGCTGTAAAATGTAGAAAGCCATAAAACTAATATCATCCACAAATAAATATATCATAGAATCAACTCATAAATGTAATTTATACAAAATGTTGGGCGGAGACAAATCCACTACCAATGAAAAGAGAGAAATACATAGTGGCGATGGAAGAGTCGAGCGAAACGAAGCGAAGCGAAGTGAAGCGAAGCGAAGCGAAGCGAAGCGAAAGATGATCCAAAAGCTAGCATCGCGAAGGTAGATTGTAAACTATGTCCTTGGCTAGAGCACCTGCGAAAATCACAAACACACCTGGAGAAATCACCAGGTCCTCAGAGAGACGTAATAAGATGCATGAAGAAGATGCTAATATGAACTGTCAGAATAATAAAATAATATACAAAAGACTAACCTAGACACAAATATGCAAAGGGGATTCTAACCGTCAAATGTGCAATTTAGAGGACAACTTTTATTACGCATGGGTGGAATTTAGGCTATAAGTACGTAACTTGTATCCAGTCATCCGTATCCGGTCGTAACGTCCAAGACGTCATAGGGTATCTGTAAATAAAATCTTGCCATAATTCCTTTCGAAAACTATGGTTTACCTGTTTGGCTTTCCATACGCACTAGTGACTGTCCTCCCCCAAGATTTTCCACACTGGCCAAGTCATGTCCATAACCTGTCCAGTTTTTGTAACTGCTCGAGTCTCTATACCTTAATCGTAGCAATTACGATCTATCCGTCACACGACAATAGAGATGGCCAGTCAATAAGTCGTGCCCCTAATAAAATGTCTCAAACTGTGTGGTGTGAGTGTCATGGCCAAAGGAGATATAAGGATATTGTGACGCCCCAGAACCAGAATACTGGAGAGCGGGGGCGTACATAGCCAGCTACGTATATTGAAATGGAATCCACCTCGCTATACGGTAATGGCTGTCAAGATATGAGGGTTTACTACAAGCTAACGGTCTCTTAAGGTCAAGCCTATTGTCTCAATCTCAAGCAAGTAATATATTTACAAGATGTTAGACCACTAAATATACAATAAAAGGTGTCCCAAATATTACATATTCAGCTGATCATGAAGCTAGTCATACAAAATGTGAGGACTAGCAAGAGTTAAGTCATACATGATCAACCTAGGATTTGTTAATCATGTTTACAGCCCGTAGGGCAGACAGTAAGTAAATATGCATCGAGCTAACAGGTGCTCGTCGGCTAAACGCCTCAAAGGAATAATTTTACAATGTAGTGAGTAAATCAAAATGTATAACCCACTCGTAGCCCGGGTTCCTTCTAGTCGCCATCATTGGGCTGGAAGTTCGGTAGATCCTCGGGTGCTGCTCCGAAATCTGGCCACACAAAACCAGCTGGGTCAAACCCCAGAAAGAGCAAGTGCCACAAGGAGGCCACGATATAAGAACAAAAGCCAGCATATCAGAACACAAGGAATAGAAGAAAAGTACAAGTAATAAAAAGTACAACAGGACAATAAACGACTAGGGACGTGGAACCATTCCGGAAGCCAGGTTACAACCCGTAAACCAAACAAGGACCGGGGCTGTAACCCTTCGCCTGAATAGCACTTTGTCTCTTCCCATTTATTGATAAAGATAAGTAAAACAATCATGTTCAGGGGTACCAGGTACAGGGACTAGACGAGACTTAGACAAGGCTGGACACCATCCATTCACAAGCGGCCAAGCAATTACTACGGCTTACTACTTAACTAACTAGGGTTATCACAAGCCTAATTACTAACAAGATGTAAACGATAACTTTCCAGTCCCAAGCCCTGCAGACTATCCAGTTATCCTTCCGCGGGTTGAGAGTATGGTTGGGTACATCGCCCAGGAGACGATATACCCTTAGGTGACTTAGAGGGTGTGACACATAACAGTGTGCTGGAAATGTGCCCTACTCGTCGGCAGGCTACAAGCCCATTAAAGCGACCAGATAACGAGATCGTCTGTGACTGGAAATTCTCCATGAACTATAGTTTGATCTAGTCATTAGCCTAATCCATATTCAGAGTGAATCCCTGACCGTGGTAACCAGGGAGTCACATCCTAGACATGATGCAAGACAAGACAAGTAGATTGCACGAAGCAACAAGAATGAACACCCACGGAGTCAAAGTTGATTATATGAGTCAAGTTAGCTATCGCAACAACATCAAGTCAAGTCAAGTTACAAGTCAGGAGTTCGCCGCCACGGGCCACTATCAAGTTATCCAGTTGCAAAGATTAATCATGGATCACAGGTCACAAGTCAAGAGCGCACCCCATCGGGTCACTGTCAAGAAGATCAGAAAGCATTAGGATCATAAATCACAAAATTCACGGAAACCGTACTAGTCATAAGAAAAACACCAAAAACCGTGCCAGTTCGTGTTGGGTCGAGACAGTCGTGTTGTGTGGAACAAGATCTCAAAACTCCAATCCACAAAAGAGTAGCCAAGTCCAAGGAAATAAAACCAAATCACCATGGACAACAGGTTGCACTGGGAATCAGATTGCGCTAGGGGAATGGACTGCGCTGAGGTTGGGTTGCGCTAGGGTCGGGTTGCGCTGGGTCGGGTTGCGCTGGGAGCGAGATGCGCAGGGTTGAGCTACGCTAGAATTGGGTTGCGCTGGAGCCAAGCCACGCTGGAAGTGAGCTGCGCGGGATTGAGCTGCGCTGAGGAGTCGGGTTGTGCAGCGGTCAATGCACTGAGAAGTCGGGTTGTGCAGCGGTCAAGTGCGCTGAGAAGTCGGGTTGCACAGCGGTCAAGTGCGCTGAGAAGTCGGGTTGCGCAGCGGTCAAGTGCGCTGAGAAGGAAGGCGCTGGAGCTAAAGAGCACCAGCACGGGTCAGCCCAGCGCTAAAAAGCGCTGGTCGAGGAGTTAGCGCAGTCCGGCCTTGCGCTAAAGAGCGCTGGCCGAGGGTCATCTTCTCCACCAAGCCGAGAAGAAGACCCCAAGAACACCAAAATTCTAATTCTCATATCTTGGCCAAAACAAAACCAAATTTAGATTTTCAAAGTTCTAACTTGTGTAAAATTGAATTCTCTTCCACATGGAAGCCTCAAAACAAGCAAAAATCTAAGTTTAATAGATCAAAACCAAGAAAATTAGAAAATGGTTAAAACTTAGATCTAGAAAAATAGAAGCTCCAAATCACAAAATGCCAAGTTCTAATGTTGTTCACCATGGCCTAATCTAGCTAATTGACAAATAAAATAGGGTTCTTATGTGGTGGCAAGGTGCACTTGCCTATGGTGTTGGTGGAGGAAGGAAGAAGAAGATGAAGAAAATGAATGGAAGTTATGAGGAGAGAGAAAGTTAGGTGGGGTTTTAAAGAGGGAGGGTATGTTGTGTTGAGGGTGGAGGTTAGCTAAGTGTGTTCCAATGCATACTAAACCAAACCAAACCAATTCTTTCTCCACAAAATAAAACCACGCCAGGTCCAAAAACCCATTTTACGAGAAAACCAAAATCCGCAAGTTAAACCAAAACAAAAATACAGGCTAGAATCTGAGAAAATAAAATACAGGTCCGAAATACATATATGCCTAATTGAAATACGTATTCCGAAATACGGGCGCTACAGATACCCCCCAACAAGAAGGTAGTCCGCTAAAACTAAGTCAATATACATAAAATAAAGTAACGACTAATAGAGTCGCTTGCACCCAAGTATGGCTTGGACGCGCAGTTTATAAAAAATAACAAATATGAAAGAAAGTAAATAATGCTAGAAATAAATAAAATGATAGTAAATTAGCAAGGTATACTCGCCTGGTGTGACGTCTGGGGTGCTGTGATGATCAAGGTGGCACGGAGTTGACTTCATTGTTACAACTACTCAAGACGGCCTCTGATGACGGTACGGATAGTTTTATCGGGTCCAAAATGATCAGGTTAGCTAGGGTCGTTAGGAGGGTGGTGAGGAAATAATGATAATGGAGTTAGTCACAGATAGAAGGATAGTTGAGGAATTTGGATACATAATACGGTTTCAAAAGGATAATCATAATACTTAAAACTAGTTTTCTTAAATGAAAAAATGCTTAGAAAAATAAAAATAAAAATAAATAAATATACCTAGTCAAGAAATCGTTTGGCTAAACTCTAGCTGTAAAAATATGGTTTTAGGTATAGAAAACTATATTAGTTAAACCCTTTGAGAAATACCAAAAATTATTTTATAATCTTGAAACTACATTTTATGAGTCAAAAGTATTTCAGATAAATATGTTGAAAATCATTTTAGGCCAAAAAAGACATTATTTTGACAACAGCAATATACTACAGCTGTACAGAAATAAAGTGAAAGTAAATAATAATAATAATAATAATAATAATAATAATAATAATAATAACAATAATAATTGACAATTACTTAGTATAAATTACTATAGATATATCATGTAAAATATTTATACTATATCATAGTTTGTAAACCATAGACATCCAGAGTATAACCAAGTGTCTACTGATTAATAAAAATAAAAATAAAAGAAAGTAATAATAACAAGCATAACTATCTAGTCTCCTTGAGTAACCAAGTAAAGTAAGGAATATAAAGAAACAAATTATCAGAAAAAATAGAAGAGAGAGAGAGAGTGAGAGGAGAACTGGGAAAGAGGGAGAGAATTAGAGGGAGTGGGGAAAAGAAGTTGGGGGAGAGAGAGGGAAGTTGAGGCGGAGGGAGCTCGGAAAGGGGAGGAGAGAGGAGAAGTGGGGAGTGGAAGAGGCAAGGAGGAGGAAACCCTCGAGCGCGGTGGCGCTCGAGACCGGAGCGGCGCACAGAGGAGCTGAGAGGGTTCAACGGTCCGGCTGCGCATGGAGATGCGAGTAGTGAGACGAGGGGTTCTACTGACCGTGACACGTGCGACAAGGCGGAGTCGGAGACAGGTCGGGAGAGGAAGAGGGGTAGAATTGCCGGCGCCAGGGCTAGGCAGTGTGGGCGGCTTTGAGGTGCACAGATGAGAAAAGGAAAGAGAGGCGTGGAGTAGGATGACTCGAGGATGGAAGAGCCGACGATGGGACGGCTCACCAGAGCGGGGCGACGATCAGCGCCGGGGTGCTGCCGATGCGTGGTGCTCGTCAGGGTCAACGAGGAGGTCGACGGTGGCGATCGTCCTGACGAGGTGAGTGGTCGTGGTGGTTTGAGTGTGTTTTGGTTTTTGGTATATTTTGGTGATGAATTTTGGGTGTTAGAGGTGGTGGAACAGCGGTGGGGTTGGGGATTTCCGGCGTGTGGTCGAGGTACGGTGGTGGTGTTTTGGTGATGGTGGTGGCGATAATTCTGTGATGGTGGCGGTAAGGCTGTGGGGTCTTGGGGTTGCCACGGTGGTGCTGGATGTGATGGTGGTGCTTGGGGTGTTGTCGGGTCAGTCGTCCGACGAGGTGGGTGCGGCCGGCAGGGAGCTGGTGGTTTGGTGATGGGATCTTGTGTGGCGGCGGTGAGGGTCGGAGAGTTGTGAGGGTGCTGGTGGCGATGGTCGCGGCTGCGAGGTTCTCGGGTGCAGCAGGTTGTACTGGTTGTGTGGCTAGGGGATGGCGAGGTGGTGGTCGGTTCTGTGGCGCGCAGGATTTTGGGTTTGTTGAGGGAGGTGGCCGAGGCTGGCCACGCTCCGGTACGATGGGGCTAGGCCGAAGATGTCAGGGGTTTTGATCGTGGTGCTATCGGTGTTGGTTTGTCCAAGGGCTCGGGGAGTCGGGTGCCATTGTGGTCGATGGTGATGGCAGTGGTGGTTGAGTTCTGGATGTTACGGAAGGCGAGGGTTTAGAATAGGGTTAGGTTAGGATTTGATTGTGTCGGGGTTTGTCCGACACAAAAAATAATGTATCTGTAAAATATGGAATAAGAATTTGGATGGGGAAACATGGACACGATGTAATTGGATGGAGAAATATTTGTAGAGGAAATTTTTGGTTATGGGAAAAAGAACATGGAGCCTCTCCTTATATAGGAGGTGGTCTCCTAGATTGATAATGATTAGGAAAATTCAAAACCCCTCTAGATAATTCAGTATTTAAATTGAATCAATCAATTCAATCAAATTCCAATCCAAATCAAATTTATATATAGATAAGTTTTATCTATCAAATCAATCATATTTTAGTTTAAATTACCATAAATGGTAAAATCCATGAATTTCAAAATATCTTCGTAATAAATAATAAATATAAATAATTTCAAAAATACAAATAACTATTAATAAAAAATACTTCAAAATACCTTTTAATTAAATTAAGATAATTAATAAAATAATTTTGAAACCGAAATATCTATATGAATTAAATTTTCATGTATCTGCATGCAACTAGTACAAAATATCTATGTAAATATTATTTTTGAAATCGGTATAAATAAATAAAAATTGCCACTAGTGTGACAAAAATTTCTATACTAATATTGAAATGAACTGTATATTTTCTATATTAATAATATCCATAAATAATATGTTTTCAAAATATGTACCTCGCATATATTCGCACTTGATGAGAAAAATGAAATAAATACCAATTTCAAATAAATAAAACAAAAATTCGTAGTAAAAATTTAGGGGTTTTACATCCTACCCAACTTACAAGAATTTTGTCCTCGAAATTAAGAATAAGTAGGGGGTTGAAAAGGTCACATGGGTATATCGATGAGGAACAATCAAATCACAACGTTCAACAAAAATATGCATTAGAAAATTATGATTTAGATAAATACGAAAATAATCATGGATATGGCTAATTAATGCAAGAATGAAAATGATCAAGTGTTAAAGTTTAATCAAGATAACCTGCAATAAGGAATAATATGGTATCAAGGGAAAATAATTTGGAGACCTTTAAGATATGGTTTCTTGGGAGTAGGTTGAGGGCACGATTAGGAGAACGATTAGATTCACTCCTAATTTAAGTGATTAGGAGGTCGTGATAGTAAATATAGGGCCGAGGAAAAGAACGAGCAGTTTAGGATGAAGGTATAGTAACATTGAGGGGTAATGGTCATGAGTGAAAGGACAGCTAGAGAAAATTCATGTACAGCACTTTCGTCCTTCTAAAATAGATAAAGGCGAAAGTAACAAAGGGTTCGAAGAAGAGATTATCGAATATGAATACGAATACGTGGTTCAAAGGATACCGAATAATTCAAAAAAAATTGCCAAGGCAATAGTGGATGAGATTCTAAGGGGTAAGTTTAACTATATCTCAACCACGTAGAATAATCGTGTGAAAGGCGAACCAAAGTGCACTAGGTTGATCAGACCATCATGCACCGGTTCTGATTAAACAATATGTTAGTGGGTGCGCACCCAATAAAACATGTCATGATCAAGCTCGATAAGGGAATAAGCTTGCAAAACTTGGGCTAAATTAGCAGCATAGGATAGTCAAAAATAGTAAAAACATAGGCACGTGAGATTAATATTGAAACAAGTGGAACTAGTTTAAACTTCTTAAGAATCTAGTCATGTCTTATGTTGGTGCCTATACAGTCATCCTACTGTCTACTTGCTTAAGACTTGGTTAAGGTCACAAAGAAGGTTAGGTCGTAAGGCATTCTACCCAACTTACAAGAGTTAAACTAATAGGGTGATGGAACAATGGGTCATGTCCACCTAGTATGGGTTACCTTATTAATCTCTAGCAAGCACGAAAGAAGGACATGAATCACGAGATAAGGGATCAAGCAAGATGCAACTCGAGGAGTCAAGCGAGAAGGCGGTCAAGTATGTGGATGAGATACTAGACTATAATCCTATACGCAGGCTTGCTTGGTACGATAAAGTAACCAAACAATTTATCTTGACCTGCATGGGCCCCTATAAAAACATGTAACGCCCCAGTCCCAAAATACTTAGGACCAAGTACGTAGACATGCCAGTTGCATACATACGAAGCATACTCCAATATACAAAAATCTCGTATATATACATAAGCTGTAAAATATAGAAAGCCATGAAACTAATCTCATCCACAAATAAATATATCATAGAATCAACTCATAAATGTCATTTGTATAAAATATTGGGCGGAGACAAATCAACTACCAACAAAAAGAGAGAAATACATAGTGACGATGTGTAGCTCCCCTTCCCGAAAATTTTTGAAATATTTTATTATTATTTATTTTATTTTAAATGGTGATTTTTAGATTTTTATAAATAATTAATTAGTTAATTATTGCGGTAGATAATTTTAGTCATGGTTAGGAATTTGAGTACAAGGTGACAAGAAATCATGGCACGGATGGTGCAGTGACGTGCTTTCACTAATGTATTAGCCCTGGTAGGGAAGGCCGAGCCATAGTGATGTCCTAACTAGGAAAACCAGGCTAAGTTGCGACTTAACCCCTATAGATTAATTAATTATGTATTAATTTAGATTATAATTTTAGGAGACCCCGTTATGTAAATTTAGTCCGAACTGGACCCGAACTAAACTCAAGCCCATGCAGGTCTATAGTGAGACCAAAGACGTCCATGTAGGTAGGTAGATGTGTATATGTAAGCCCCCTGAATTTAGGGCTTTTTTTCAATTTTCTAAATCAATTATTTACAATAGATATTATTTGATTATTATTTGATTTAATGTTCTTTTCCGTGACTTTGACTTCTGGAGCGTCAGAGATGTCAATCTCTGGAAACACTCTTCATCAGTGTATAGTAAACAAGATTACCTTCATGTTGATATATCATGTCCCACCCAAACTTGTTCCCTTATACTCTTTTTGCTTCACACAACTTCGGGTCAATTTAGACTATTTGATCATTAAATAATTATTAATTAATTTTTCTACTTTTATCTTTGATCATCATATGCACGTTACCGTGACTTTTAATTTAGGAGCACAAGACTAGTCATTTTCTTGAAACCAACTTCTCATGCCTGATCTACTCGAGACGCCCTACACCCATGACCTTTGTGTCCCACTCAGACACACCATCTTCTGCTTCATTTGCTTCACATAACTTTTGGGTCAATTTAGGCCAATTAATTATCCATCGTAAAATGTGACCTGACTTCCAATTTAATTTCGGGACCCGACATCGACCCAACCTAGTCGACCCAAAATATGGACATGGCCCAAATGAAACCTACTACCTACATGACACTTGTGTCCCATTTATTTGAGCTCCCACATGCTACTTATTTACCCATGTTCATAAATACCTAAAATTAAATCATTTATTGTACCAGGTATGTTTTGACCCGATCCGGCTCAACCGAACACAACCTAAGCTTCTTGTTGCCCCCTCATGAATACCCACACACTCTTTTTCCTATAAAAATAAACACCTAGTGTTCCTACTCCAAATATTAAGGAAGAGCTCCATTGATTTAATTCCTTAGTTATAACCTAATCTCCATTAAATCCTAGCCATGGATTTTCTCTCCATTAATCCCAACCACACAATTTTCCTACACAACACTTACACACACAAACCCCCCTTGGTCGGCCCTAACTCCTATGCACCCCTCTCTCTTTCTCCACTTTCTCTCTCTCTCTCTCTTTCATTAATAACTCTCTCTCTCTTTCTTTCCCTATTACTCATCAGCCAACACCATCACCATCTTCATTTCATTTCCACCTTTCCCCCCATGCTTGGCCGACAACCTCCCCAGCCTCCATGGCTGATCCCCTCTTCCTTCCTAGGCCGGGCTTTCCCTCTCCTTCCTAGGCCGGGCTCCTTCTCCTCCTTCTACTCTCCATCAACCACCACCATCATCTACATCATTATCACCATTAAACTGCCACCACCATCGAGCTCCACCACCACTCCATCTTCCTCCTCCCTCTCCTCCGACCAGCCACCGCCACGTCGCCCTGCCGCCGTGCCACCGCGGCCAACTACCGTTCCACCGCGGCCAACCACCGCCGCCACGGCACTTCCCCAGCTCCTGCGAACCCTAGGCGACCTTCTCGAGGTGTTCGCCAATCATTCCGACGAGCCAAACAGTCGATTCGTTTATTTTGCATGAAATCTCGTCGACGCACGCGCGAACAAAATTCAGAATGTGCGCCTCATCGCAGCGACTTCGTGCACATTTTTCGAAAAATTCGATCATTGGATCGGCGAACTCTTTGCGCACGCGTCATCTACATCATCATCACCATGGACCGGCGAACCATTTTTGGGGAAATCCTCCTACTCTCCATCAACCACTACCATCATCTATATCATCATCACCGTTAAACTGCTACCACCACCGAGCTCCACGACCACTCCATTTTCCTCCTCCCTCTCCCCGGACCAGCTACCGCTACGTCGCCCCGCCGCTGTGCCACCACAGCTGGCAGTAGCAGTGCAGCACAGGCAGCAGCAATAGGGCGTGCGACAGCAGCCCGCGGCTAACCATCGTGCCACCGTGCCACTACGGCCATCCACCACCACCACGGCACTCCTCCAGCTCCGACGAACCCTGGGCGACCACTCCGAGGTGTTCGCCAATCTTCCCGATGAGCCAAACAGTCGATTCGTACGTTTTGCACGGAATCCCGTCAACGCGCGCGTGAACGAAATTCAGAATGTGTGCCTCGTCGCAGCGACCGTTGGATCGGCGAACCATTTTTGGGAAATCCTCCAACTCTCCATCAACCACCACCATCATCTATATCATCATCACCATTAAATCGCCACCCCCACCGAGCTCTACCACCACTCCATCTTCCTCCTCCCTCTCCTCCGACCAGCTACTGCCACGTCGCCCCGTCGTCGCGCCACCGCAGCTGGCAGCAGCAGTGCAGCACAGGCAGCAGCAGTAGGGCACGCGGCAGCAGCCCGCGGCCAACCACCGCCGCTACGGCACTCTCGTAGCTTCGGCATACCCTGGACGACCTTCTCGAGGTGTTCGCCACTCTCTCCGATGAGCCAAACAGTCGATTCGTGCGTTCTGTACGGAATCTCGTCGATGCGCGCGCGAATGAAATTCAGAATATGCGCCTCATCGCAGCGACTTTGCACGCATTTTTTGGGAAATCTGACCGTTGGATCAGCGAACTCTTTTCTCCGTCACAATATCGGTATATAGCTCTTCACTCCCCTC
Organism: Iris pallida; assembly: GCA_029216955.1. Classification (NCBI taxonomy): domain Eukaryota; kingdom Viridiplantae; phylum Streptophyta; class Magnoliopsida; order Asparagales; family Iridaceae; genus Iris; species Iris pallida. The sequence continues at coordinate 27,264,386 of JANAVB010008400.1, read as the reverse complement.
AAGTTTCGTCCGTTAATTTTTGTCGTTTGACACATCAAAATCTTCCCTGAATATTGGGCTTATTTTTTTCAATTTTCTAAATCAATTATTTGCAATAGATATTATTATTTGATTTAATGTTATTTTCCATGACTTTGACTTCTGGAGCGTTAGAGATGCCAATCTCTGGAAAATCTCTTCATCAGTGTGTAGTAGACAAGATTACCTTTATGTTGATATATCATGTCCTACCCAAACTTGTTCCCTTATACTCTTTTTGCTTCACACAACTTTGGGTCAATTTAGACCATTTGATCATTAAATAATTATTAATTGATTTCCCATTTTTATCTTTGATTATCATATGCACGTTACCGTGACTTTTAATTTAGGAGCACAAGACTAGTCATTTTCTTGAAACCAACTTCTCATGCCTGATCTACTCGAGACGCCCTACACCCATTACCTTCATGTCCCACTCAGACACACCATCTTGTGCTTCATTTGCTTCGTACAACTTTTGGGTCAATTTAGGCCAATTAATTATCCACCGTAAAATATGACCTGACTTCCAATTTAATTTCGGGATCCGACATCGACCCAACCTAGTCGACCCAAAATATGGACATGGCCCACATGAAGCCTACTACCCACATGACACTTGTGTCCCATTTATTTGAGCTCCCACATGCTACTTATTTACCCATGTTCATAAATACCTAAAATTAAATTATTCATTGCACCAGGTATATTTTGACCCTACCCGGCTCAACCGAACCCAACCCAAGCTTCATGTTGTCCCCTCATAAATACCCACACACTCTTTTTCCTATAAAAATATTAAACAACTAGTGTTCCTACTCCAAATATTAAGGGAGAACTCCATTGATTTAATTCCTTAGTTATAACCTAATCTCCATTAAATCCTAGCCATGGATTTTTTCTCCATCAATCCCAACCACACAATTTTCCTACACAATAGTCACACACACAAACCCCCCTTGGCCGGCCCTAACTCCTATGCAACCCTCTCTCTTTCTATCACTCCCCGTTCCCAGAATGCGTATTTTAATACGTGTACGGCTTGAATGTATTTATTTAATATTTATCCTGCATTTGTTTGTAGTTAATTCTTTAATTTCCCGCTAATTATTTTTTTGTATTTTATTTTCTGCTTCTGCTTTGCTCTTGGGTTCGGTTTAGGTTGGTTTATTTTTGAATTTTGGTGGTTCACCATGAACCCGACCACCCCCTACATACCATCATTCCATTTAAAGCCCTAACCCCTTTCTCTTTCTTCATTACTTATTATTCTCATTACTCTTTTTCTTCCTCATAACTCTCTCCACCTACCAAGAGCTTAGGCAAGTGCATCTTGCTTCCACATGAGAACCTATTTTTATGGTTCATTTTTCTTCCTCTCATGATACTAAGATAGTTTAGAACTCGACATTTTTGCATTTGAAAGTTTTATTTTTGTAGATCTAGAAATTTGCCATTTTCGAATTTTGGGAGTTTTGATCTATCAAACTTCCATATTCTCAAGTTTTGATCGTTCCAGGCTGTTGAGATTTGTGTTATAACCCCTTCCGATCCGTGGAACTACCATTTTTGGCTTAGATTGAAGGTTTCATGAATTTAGAGTTCTGGAAGTTCTCTACGCCCACGTTTTTACGTGTCCGCGTAATATCGAGCTCTACGCCCACGATCATTCGCGTTAGCGTGAATCTGGATTACGAAAGTCTACTCTGGCTTGGCATATTTCCTCACGCGTATTCCTTTACGCGTAATGCTTGTTCTTTACGCGTACAAGTTCATGCGTAACGATTATTTTTGTTTACGCGTACAAGTTTATGCGTGACATCATTTCCTTTACGCATATTGATTCACGCATAACAGCATACAAGATTCATACGTAAACCCTGACTTTTTATGCCTACAAGATTCATGAGTAAACCTTGATTCTTTACGCGTACGAGTTTTTACGCGTAACGTTATTCTTCACGCGTACTACTCTGGCTTGGCGTAAGACGAGTTTTTACGCACAACTTTATTCCTTTATTGAGCGTGCTCCTTTACGCGTAAGCTTTATTGCTTCATGCGTAAACTTTTCTCACGCATAAATTTCCTTTACGCGTATTTCATTGGGCATACTCTTTTGGCTTGGCATAATTCATTGAGCGTACTCCTTGGGCGTACATGGCATCCCTTACTATATCCTTACGCCTTTTTGACATGAACTCGATATAATCATGATATGCTAATATTTTAATATATATTATGGTGTGGAATGTGCCCTGTGTCCTGATTGGTTTATGGATACCCAGTATGACTGGAATTTAACCCTGAGAGTTATAGACTCGACCATACTAAATACTAGTTTGACTTTCATTCCTTGGCACAAAATAACATTGATTGTTACCTTGACTAAATGATTGCTCATGCTTTCCTAGTTGGAACTAAAGAGACTGGCTAGTCGTCTTACTGAAACTGAATGAGACACGTTCATATTAACTATGAACCATTGCAATCGACTAGCCGATCTCGAATATTGGCATATGGACACGTGCAGGCTTCAACTTATATTCTACAAAAGCAGCATGTGTACTTTACAGCCAAGGCATGATTATTCCGTGGCTAGGTTTGATTGTTGCATTACACTATGTAAGACCTACAACCTTACCGCACGGGCATCGTTGTAGAGTCATGCATATCGTACCTTGTACGAAAGTACTCATTCTAAATGACCATGATCCACGGCATGGAATTTAAACTAACATAGGGACTACTAAGTTAAATAAAATAACGATTTCATGGAGAGAATGGATTTTCGAGTTCTTACATGGCAGTCATCCCGGGACAATTAGTGCCCCGACATGCCGGCTGGTTCCAACAGATACTGCAAATCTGCCATACGGGCAGGGAGCGGTATCTGCTTATATTTATCTGCATATACTGATGATGGGCGTCCCGCTGGGACTCGTCTAATTCATGACTAGCGTAACTGATTACTGGATAGACTAGCCTTGCTTGTGCATAGTAAGAACTGAGGAATCCTTATTGCATATATCTAGGGTAACTTGGAACTTACAGTAGCAAGTCGTAGTAGTTGCATGGCCGTTTAAATTGATTTGTTTGTGCACTGTACCTACTCTGTTAACTACTGAGATGAGCAGAATGTCAGGACATTATGGGTCAACTTTTGTCCTTGTTTGGTTGGGAAGTTGGCTTGAAGTGTTGTGATGTTGTGTGAACCCCAGTAGCAAGCGGAGATTTATTTATCATATCCTTAACTCTTACTACTGGTTTTAGTTCTCATGTCGTGCTTCTTTGTGGTACTTGCTATTAGAGGTCTAACCCCTCTAGTTTTGCATGGCCAGATTTAGAGCTAGCTTCCGAGGACTCAACTTACTTCTACCTCCAAGATGGTCAATACTAGAGGAATGATCGCGGGAGGACACGAGTGGGTCCCTTACTTCCCTGTTCGTTTTACTACTTACTTTACTTATTGCCGTTTGGCACCGACATGTTAGTCGGACTGTCTTACACTTACCTTTACATAATTATAACTAAGTCAGACTGCAGCTGATAACAATTGTGTATACCTTGCTATACCATCTGGCTATGTTTTGTAAAGCCAGATCTCAAGAACATTTTGACTGAGCGTTTGGGACGCCTTACTGCTTTATCTTACATGTTCTCTGTTATTGCTTCTTGTTTGAATGATTGAGACAATAGATATTGAGTGACCATAGTGAGACTTTCATGTAGTATGCACCCCCCTCGTCTCTTAGACAGCATTGATCGTATTATACGGTATTCATCTACCCGTAATACGTAGCTGGCTGAGTCACTCCCCCGCTCTCCGGTATTCTGGTTCTGGGACGTGATAAGGTTTTAGTGGTGGCCCATGCAGGTCTGATTTCAGACTTTTAGGGTGTTTTAATTTATAGGATGTCTCAATCACACATGTTTTCCCTTGATCTCATGATTCGTTACTCTCGACCCTACCTTGACATTCTGGTATCCTTTGACTTCATTGATCTTTCCCGTCCAGTCGTTTGATTGTTCTCTTGTCCCTTTTCTTAGGGGCACCTCGTCCGCATCTGTCGGAGCTGGACAACAACAACAAGGGCAACATGAACAATATGACCATACTGGTCAGCAACAAAGGCCATTACTGCCTCAAGAAAACATCCAAGAAGAGGTGATAGTGGAACCAACAGCTGGACCACAGTATCCGGAGGTTCCAATACCACCAACAGTTCTGCCTACCCCTATGGTAGTAGACACACCAGTCCTTTTGGAAATCATAAGAGGGATAATGGCTACTCAGTAACATCAGATATTGGCTCAACAACACATGCACACTCAGCTACAAGAGCAGAATGTATTGCTCAATAAAGGATTACAAACAGCTTTGGAAAGAGGGGTGAGGACAGATTCAGGGGCATCGACCAGATTTTGCAAGTATAACCCCCGTCGTTTCGAGGGCACGAAAGATGCCATTTCAGCAGATGTACGACTTAAGGACATCGAGGCTATTCTGACAGTGGCTAAGGTACCGACGGAAGAACGTATGGATCTAGTAAAGCTATTGCTTCAGGACCTCGCACGTGATTGGTGGAAATCAGAAGAAGTGGGCACCAGACGTCCTGTTGCTTGGGACGATTTTACTGCAAGATTCAAGACGAAGTACTATAGAGTTGTGGCACAGATTGAGCTACAACAGAAGTTTATCAACCTCAAGCAGGCTGGCAAGACAGTGGACGCTTATACAGCAGAGTTCTGCATACTGAGTAGGTTCGCCCTGGAGATGGTGGCAACAGAGAGCCAGAGGGCTATGAGGTTTCAGCAAGGGTTTCATCTTGAGCTCTTGCAATTGATAGAGGGGCACAACTACCAAACTTTTGATGAAGTATTGACGGCAACCCGAAGGCATAAAATCACAATACAGAGGATCACATCAAGGACTAGAGGTCAGAAAAGATCTCACAATCAGATTGAATGAGGAGGGGGAGTAGCGCCCTGAATAACAGCACCATCTTCTGGCATTCGCATTCACGATGTGGCGATGCGAGGGCCAGCACCACCAAGACAGCTCAGCAGCAGCAGAGGAAGAACCAGCAACCATGAGTGGGCTGTACCTATTGTGGGAAGGCCGGGCATACTAGAGGTGTGTGTCAGGCATTGAACGGACAGTGTTTGGTATGTGGAAGTCCAGATCATCGGGTTTCTACCTGTCCTATGAGTTCGAGGCAGGAGGACCAGTACAACAATTCCCTGTACTGCCAGCACCAGGGGCAGGCCAGTATCAAGGACCAGCGGTAGCAGTGAGGCCGCTGGCACAAGGCACGATGATGTTACAGGCTCAGATGTTTCGACAGCAGGGACCGCCGATGCAGCAGCAACAACAAAGACCACCCCAGCATCACCAAGGCAGGGGACAACAGCAACACCAAACTAGACCGTAGCATAGGAACCAACAAGGAGGCCGAGGGCAGGCATTCAATCTGTCCTTGGAAGAGGCATTGGCATCGGGAGATGTTGTGGCAGGTAACATTCTCGTCGCCTCATATTCCGCTGTAGCATTGTTCGATTCGGGAGTATCACACTCATTTATATCTGCACAATTTACGACACGACTAGGAATGGAATTCTAGGCATTGCTAGGGAGGTTGAATATACTCACTGGTAATGGGCTCGTAGGAGTTTGTAGGGTTATTTTAGCGTGTAGAGTTGTATTTTACGGGCGTTCCTTACCCGTCGGATTAATAGAATTTCCTGTTGGAAATTTTGACGTTATCTTAGGCATGGACTGGCTGAAAGACAGTCATACGACAATAGATTATCGTAGAGGAAGTGTATCTTTTAATATTCCAGGCATGAAGCGGTTTACCTTAGTCAGATCAGAGACATACCAGCATAAACAAGGAGTAGTGACGACAATGGAAGAAGTACAAGTTCCGAAGATAGTTGAAGAGTTTCTAGATATATTTCCCGAAGAACTTCCAGGTCTACCCCCGGTTAGGGATATTGAGTTCAGTATAGAATTGGCACATAAAACTAAACCGATATCAGATCGAGTTTACAGAATGGCAGATTCAGAGCAGGCCAAGGTATATTAGTACATAGAGGAACTGAAGGAAAAGAAGTTCTTTCGAGTTAGCGAATCACCATGAGCAGCACCAGTGGTACTTGCTGGAAAGAAGGATGGGTCATCAAGATTGTGCATTGACTATAGAAAGCTCAACACGGCAACAGTAAAGAATAAGTACCCACTACCAAGGATCGATGACTTGTTTGATCAGTTGAGCAGAGCAAGGGTTTTCTCCAAGATAGATCTTCGATCAGGGTATCATCAAGTAAGAGTTCGAAAAGAGGATATTCCCAAGACGGCTTTCAGGTCCAAGTACAGGCACTACGAATTCTTAGTAATGCCGTTTGGTTTGACCAATACTCCAGCAATATTTATGGATTTGATGAACCGCATCTTTATGCCATACTTAGATCAATTTGTCATTGTGTTCCTCGATGACATTCTTGTATACTCAGCTAGTGAAGAAGAGCATGAAGATCACCTCAAGAAAGTGTTACAGGTTCTGAGAGAGAACCAGTTGTACGCTAAGCTCAGCAAGTGTGAGTTTTGGATGGATCATATTTTATTCTTGGGGCACATCATATCAGGGGTTGGAATAGCAGTGGATCCCAAGAAGGTAGAAGCAGCAGAGAGTTGGCCAATCCCTAAGACCGTAGTAGATGTGCGTAGTTTCTTGGGATTGGCAGGATATTACAGAAGGTTTGTATCAGACTTTGCAAGACTCTCAGCCCCCATGACCCATTTAACACGGAAGGATGTGCCATTCATTTGGTCGGCAGAGTGCCAGGCATCATTTAGAAATTTAAAGTAGAAGTTGATCACGGCACATATTCTTACATTACAAGTTGGACCCGGAGGTTTTACTGTATATTATGACGCATCAGGAAAGGGACTCGGATGTGTCTTAATGCAACATGGGAAGGTGATAGCGTATGCATCCAGGCAACTTTGAGACCACGAGAAGAATTATCCGACTCATGACTTGGAGTTGGCAACAGTAGTATTTGCTTTGAAGCTATGGAGACATTACCTGTACAGTGATCGAGTGGACATGTACATGGACCACAAAAGTCTAAAGTACATCTTTACTCAGAAGAAATTGAACATGAGGCAGAGAAGGTGGTTAGAGTTGATCAATGATTACGACGTGGAGCTTCAGTATCATCCAGGCAAGGCTAACGTGGTAGCAGATGCTCTTAGCAGGAGAGACGGCGCATTTATGTTGAAGTCACAAAAACATATTTTAGAAGATCTTTAGAAGATGGGCATCGAGGTTATATTTCCTAGTGATATAGGAATTTTGGCAAGTCTACGAGTTCAATCCGACTTGGTAGACAGGATCAATGCAGCCCAGGCACGGGACCCAAGGATTCAGAAGCTTAGATTTGGATCACGTCTATGTGTGCCAAGTGGAGATATCAGACAGGAGGTTATGGCAGAAGCCCACAGTTCTCAGTATTCTATACACCCCGGAGGGACCAAAATGTACCAAGATATCAAGCAGCACTTCTGGTGGAACAGAATGAAGAGAGTGATAGCTAGATTCGTTTCTCGTTGCTTGATATGTCAGCAAGTGAAAGCAGAACAACAGAGGCCAGCTGGATTATTACAACCACTTCCTATCCCGTAATAGAAATGAAAACATATCACAATGGACTTTGTGACCGGTTTACCGAGATCACCAAGTGGTAAGGATGCTATTTGGGTGATAGTAGATCGGCTTACGAAGGTGGCACATTTTCATTCTTTTAGAGTAGGGCAATCTACAGAAAAGTTGGCAGAATTGTATATACAATAGATAGTCAGGCAGCATGGGGTCCCTGTCAGTATTGTGTCAGATAGAGATACCCGTTTTACGTCATATTTCTAGAAGAGTTTACATCATAGTCTGGGTACCAAGTTAAGATTTAGTACGGCTTATCATCCACAGACGGACGGGCAATCAGAAAGAATAATTCAGACTTTAGAAGTTATGTTACGAGCTTGCACCCTAGATTTTAGAGGATCTTGGGAGAGTCACCTGCACTTAGTCAAATTTTCGTACAACAACAGTTACCAAGCCAGTATCCAGATGGCGCCATTCGAAGCACTATACGGTAAGAAGTTTAGGTCACCACTGGCATGGGACGATATCGGGGAGAGGAAGATGTTAGGCCCAGAGATGATTATTCAGACGGTTGAAGTTGTAACGACCGTGGTTCGTATTACGTATTTTGGTATACGTCGAAACTTCATATTTGCTCTCGATTATTTTTCCTTATCTTTCTGTCCTTCCTATTTCAGAGCGACAAATGATCATGCTTATTAGAATTTATCAATATTGCTTAGCTACTTGTGTAAATTGCTGCTTGTTAAATTTTGGGTTGCTTGATAGATAGGAGAGGATTATAGATGCCATATGCCCTAGTTATCTGTGGGTAGGATTATTAACAACTAGTTAGATGGTTATAAGGTTTTAATGACATGTGTTTCGAGTGAGTAGTGTGACCAAAGGTGGGTAGAAGTCCTCGAGGTTATGTAGTTACAAGATGGCTAGGAGGAGGATGTAAACTATTTTGAAGAATTAAAATTTAAGGAGATTAGGGTTAAGGTAGACTTTCTTTTAAATTTTAAAGAATAATTATGAATTAGAATTTCGAGGACGAAATTATTTTTAAGGTAGGTAGATTTGTAGCTCACCTTCCCAAAAAATTTTGAAATATTTTATTATTATTTATTTTATTTTAAATGGTGATTTTTAGATTTTTATAAATAAATAATTAATTAATTAATTATTATGGTAGATGATTTTAGTCATGGTTAGGAATTTGAGTACAAGGTGACTAGAAATCATGGCACGGATGGTGCAGTGGTGTGCTTTGACTAATGTATTAGTCCTGGTAGGGAAGGCCGAGCCATAGTGATATCCTAACTAGGAAAACCAGGCTAAGTTGTGACTTAACCCCTATAGATTAATTAATTATGTATTAATTAAGATTATAATTTTAGGAGACCCGGTTGTGTAAATTTAGTCCGAACTGGACTCGAACTAAACTCAAACCCATGCAAGTCTATAGTGAGACCAAAGACGTCCATGTAGGTAGATAGATGTGTATATATACGTATTGGCAGTCCATTTTATAACCTAGTGATAAATTCTATAGTAGAATATTTAATATTGCATATTAAGTATTTTATTTCTGTTATTATTACTATTGATATTAATTGTAAATATATATATATAATTATTACTAGCTGTTTTCCTATCTTCTAGCAAATAAATATAGAAAGGTAATTAGGAATTATATATAAATATATATATATAGTAAATATATAAATATATAAATGTATGTGTATGTATATATAAATATATATAGGTATATACGTATATATATATATATATATATATATATATATATATATATATATATATATATATATATATATATATATATATATATATATATAGGTGTATATGCGTATGTATATATTTTTTTATATATATATATGTGTGTGTGTGTGTGTGTGTGTGTGTGTGTGTGTGTGTGTGTGTGTGTGTGTGTGTGCGTGCGTGTGTGTGTGTGTGTATATATATACAAATATATATAGAATTACATATAAGGAATAAAAAGGGGAAAACAAATAATAGCAGCCCAGCCCAAACCCTTCAGCCGAGCTCCCAAGCCCCCAGGCCCGAGACCCCCCATCGGCTCGGTTAAGCATACAGAACATATATGTATATATAATAAAACAGAGAGGAAGAGATCGAGAGAAGAAAAAAAAACCAAAACCCAAGCAAACCCTAGTCGCGCTGCGAAACCAGCCACCATGGGCGAACCCTTCCTGGTCTCCGTGCACTGCTGTGAGCCGCTGCTGGACGGCGATGGAAGCCTCGCGAGCGCACGGGCGAGACAGCAGGGTGCGAGAACGACAGCAATAGTGGGTGGCTTTCCCGACTTCGTCAATCGAGTTCTCCGCGCACGGTTAAGCAATCTTCGATCCATCTTCGCAGGTATAAACCCAACCTATATGACTTCCGGCACCTTCACTTAGTTCAAATTTATACGACCTAGATTGCCCGTTAGATCGACGCAAAGTCGGAGAAAAATCACCCCGAAACAGGAAAGCACATAGCAGTCCACTAACCCTGTTGGAAGGCAAATTCTCGCAAATCCTTTGACTGATTCAAAAATGTGCTTGAATAGGTTTATAGACAACCTGTAGGACTCCACAACCCATTTTCCAGAAGTCTATTTTGTCGACTATGCGCCGAGAAATCGGATTACAAAGTTTACCAAAAACCTGTTTTCAAAACTTAGAAAACCCCTCGATACGACGTGCGACCCGCCAATCCGGGCGACGTGGTCATGAACCGAAAGCATCGAAAGGTGCATAATGGCTTCGCAGACGTGTGGGTTTTGACGAAATTCAAATTGGTTGCGTGTGCGCGACGAATTTCATGCGTATCCGTCGAAATTCAACGTACGGCCTCTGTGCAAATTTTCTAATTAGTTTGTGCACGTTCGTCAGATCGATACAAAACTTACGCTAACAGGACCGTATCATTTTTCTGGTCCTGCATGCCAAGTTTGGTCCAATTCTGAGACAGTTGATTGGATCATCGTTTTGTGGGCCCCACGGTCCGACTCAACGGGCAATTTTGTGCACGGTCCGTCGGAATCCAACTTTGGACATACAGTTGGGTTTGTATCATAAAACTGGACATATAGACATTTAGTTTGACGACTTTAGAGACCATAGACTTTGGCACGCTTTTCGGTGCAAAGTGAGTCCAACGACGGACACCGTTTTGACCCAAAATTACCGTTTTGCCCCTGTGTCCAGAATTGGACTTAAGGACAGGCAATTTTAGCTAATTTGACTATTCTAAAAATGTTGGTAATATTTATTTCAACATCCGAAGACTTCTGCATGTGTTGACTGTTGTGGCTCACTGAGTGGTATAGTATTATCGGTTTCACCAGCACAGGACCTCAGGCGAGTACATCTCTAATAGTTTTTATATTTGATTATCTCTATGACTCTTGTACGTTGTAGTGTTTTATATTGATATCCTGTTGATTCTTGATACAATTTTACACGAGATAGTAGTTATGGATTCTTTACATGTTGTTCGTGACCAATCTATTACCGTGTTCGTGACCTGTTTGGATCCATGAGTATTGGTCGGACGGGAAAATACTCTAGACATGTAAACAAACCCAAAATTATTCTTTCCTAATAGCAGTCGCACACCTCACGTGCGGTGTACCGGATCTTATTCTTGCCTAATAGCAGTCTTATATTCCATGTACGGGGTACCGGATTTAGCCTTAGCCGTTTACATGTCGAAGTAGTATTTTAACTCACTAGATAGGTACAGTGTCTGGTTCTACAGTATACATTGCTAGTTACAGGTCTACTCTATTTTAGTACTCATTTGCCTTGTTCACCATGCTCAGTTTCTGTCATGATTCTATACTTGTCTTTTCGTTGTGTATTTTGTTATTATTTACAGATTTATAGATTTTGTCATTTATTGAATCTATTGTGAGATTGTACTCGTTCCATTCCTGACTGGAAACTAACATTTTTCAGGTTTAGCCGCGACCACTCTTAGCATTGGAAAGGCTTGGGTATGCTGAGGTCAACCTAGAAATAGATAGCAGTTATATCATTTTCATTAATTGTGAGAACTTTGTATTTTTTTAATTATAAACATTGTTAAGGTTGTAATCAAATTTAGAAATATGAATGAGCAATAATGTTTATTTTGAGCATTTATTTCTTACGGGCTTGACAGCGTTCTACCACCGACTCTGCGATGTAGGAAAACGTCTCGTATCCGAAAAGCGGGTGCGGATCGTGACACGATGGAAGAGTCGAGCGAAGCGAAGCAAAAGACGATCCAAAAGCTAGCATCGTGAAGGTAGATTGTAAACTATGTCCTTGGCTAGAGCACCTGCGAAAATCATAAACACGCTTGGAGAAATCACCAGGTCCACAGAGAGACGTAACAAGATACATGAAGAACATGCTAATATGAACTGTCAAAATAATAAAGTAATATACAAAAGACTAACCTGGACACAAATATGCAAAGGGGATTCTAACCGTCTAATGTACAATTTAGAGGACAACTTTCATTGCGTATGGGTGGGATTTAGGCTATAAGTAAGTAACTGGCATCCACTCATCCGTATCCGGCCGTAACGTCCAAGGCGTTAGAGGGTATCTGCAAATAAAATATTGCCATAGTTCCTTTCGAAAACTGTGGTTTACCTGTTTGGCTTCCCATACGCACTAGTGACTGTCCTCCCCCAAGATTTTCCACACTGGCCAAGTCATGTCCATAACCAGTCCAATTTTTGTAACTGCTCGAGTCTCTATACCTTAATCGTAGGAGTTACGATCTATCCGTCACACGACAATAGAGATGACCAGTCAATAAGTCGTACCCCTAGCAAAATGTCTCAAACCGTGTGGTGTGAGTGTCATGGCCAAAGGAGATATAAGGATATCCCCCAACAAGAAGGTAGTTCGCTAAAACTAAGTCAACATACATAAAATAAAGTAACGACTAATAGAGTCGCTTGCACCCAAGTATGGCTTGGACGCACAGTTTATAAAAAATAATAAATATGAAAGAAAGTAAATAATGCTAGAAATAAATAACATGACTGTAAATTAGCAAGGTATACTTTCATGGTGTGACGTCTGGGGTGCTGCGATGATCGAGGTGGCACGGAGTTGACTTCATTGTTATAACTACTCAAGACGGCCTCTGATGACGGTACGGACAGTTTCATCGGGTCCAAAATGATCAGGTTAGCTAGGGTCGTTAGGAGGGTGGTGAGGAAATAGTGATAATGGAGTTAGTCACGGATAGGAGGATAGTTGAGGAATTTGGATACATAATACGTTTTCAAAAGGATAATCATAATACTTAAAACTAGTTTTCTTAAATAAAAAAATGCTTAGAAAATAAATAAATAAATAAATATACCTAGTCAAGAAATCATTTGGCAAAACTCTAGCTGTAAAAATATGGTTTTGGTATAGAAAACTATATTAGTTAAACCCTTTGAGAAATACCAAAAATTATTTTATAATCTTGAAACTACATTTCATGAGTCAAAGTATTTTAGATAAATATGTTGGAAATCATTTAAGGCCAAAAAAGACATTATTTTGACAACAGCAATATACTACAGCTGTAAGAAACAAAGTGAAAGTAAATAATAATAATAATAACAATAATAATTAACAATTACTTAGTATAAAATATTGTAGATATATCTTGTAAAATATTTATACTATATCATAGTTTGTAAACCATAGACATCCTGAGTATAACCAAGTGTCTGCTGATTAATAAAAATAAAAATAAAAGAAAGTAATAATAACAAGCATATCTATCTAGTCTCCTTAAGTAACCAAGTAAAGTAAGGAATATAAAGAAACAAATTATCAGAAGAAATAGAAGAGAGAGAGAGTGAGAGGAGAAATGGAAAAGAGGGAGAGAATTAGAGGGAGTGGGGGAAAGAAGTCGGGGGAGAGAGAGGGAAGAAGAGACGGAGGGAGCTCGAAAAGGGGAGGAGAGAGGAGAAGTGGGGAGCGAAAGAGGCGAGGAGGAGGAAACCCTCGAGCGTGGTGGCGCTCGAGACCGGAATGGCGCACAAAGGAGCGGAGAGGGTTCATCAGTCCGGCTGCGCGTGGAGACGCGAACAGCGAGACGAGGGTTTCTACAGACCGCGACGCGTGCGGCAAGGCGGAGTCGGAGACAGGTCGGGAGAGGGAGAGGGGTCGGGATGGAGTCGTCGGTACCGAGGCTAGGCAGCGCAGGCGGCTGCGAGGTGCACAGATGAGAAGAGGAAAGAGAGGCGTGGAGTAGGATGACTCGAGGATGGGAGAGCCGGCGATGGGGCGGCTCACCAGAGCGGGGCGATGATCAGCGTCGGGGTGCTGGGGACGTGCAGTGCTCGTCAGGGTCAACGAGGAGGTCGACGGTGGCGGTCGTCCTGACGAGGTGAGTGGTCATGGTGGTTTGAGTGTGTTTTGGTTTGGGGTATATTTTGGTGATGAATTTTGTGTGTTAGCGGTGGTGGAACAGCGGTGGGGTTAGGGATTTTCGGTATGTGGCCGAGACACGGCGGTGGTGGTTTTAGTGATGGTGGTGGCGGCAATTCTGTGATGGTGGCGGTAAGGCTGTGGGTTCTTGGGGTTGCCACGTTGGTGCTGGATGTGATGGTGGTGCTTGGGGTATTGCCGGGTCAGTCGTCTGACGAGGTGGGCATGGCTGGCAGGGAGCTGGTGGTTTGGTAATGGTATCTTGTGTGGCAGCGGTGAGGGTCGAAGAGTTGTGAGGGTGCTAGTGGCGATGGTCGCGGCTGCAACGTACTCGGGTGCAGCGGGTTGTACTGGTTGTGTGGCTAGGGATGGCGAGGTGGTGGTCGGTTCTGTGGCGTGTAGGATTTTAGGTTTGTTGAGGGAGGTGGCCGAGGCTGGCCGCACTCCGGTAAAACGAGGCTAGGCCAAAAAATTCTGGGGTTTTGATGGTGGTGCTATCAGTGTTGGTTTGGCCGGGGGCTCGGCGAGACTGGTGCCATGGTGGTCGATGGTGATGGCAGTGGTGGTTGCGTTCTGGATGTTGCGGAAGGTGGGGGTTTAGAATAGGGTTAGGTTAGGATTTGATTATGTTGGGGTTTGTCCGACACGAAAAATAATGTATCTGTAAAATATGGAATAAGAATTTGGATGGGGGAACATGGACACGATGCACGTGTGTGGGAAAATATTTGTAGAGGAAATTTTTGGTTATAGGAAAAAGAACATGGAGCCTCTCCTTATATAGGAGGTGGTCTCCTAGATTGATAATGATTAGGAAAATACAAAACCCCTTTAGATAATTCGGTATTTAAATTAAATCAATCAATTCAATCAAATTCCAATCCAAATCAAATTTATATATAGATAAGTTTTATCTATCAAATCAATCATATTTTATTTTAAATTACCATAAATGTTTAAATCCATGAATTTCAAAATATCTTCGTAATAAATAATAAATATAAATAATTACAAAAATACAAATAAATATTAATAGGAAATACTTCAAAATACCTTTTAATTAAATTAAGATAATTTATAAAATAATTTCGAAACCGAAATATCTATATGAATTAAATTTTCATGTTTCTGCATGCAACTAGTACAAAATATCTACGTAAATATTATTTTTGAAATCGGTATAAATAAATAAAAATTGCTACTAGTGTGACGAAAATTTCTATACTAATATTGAAATAAACTGTATGTTTTCTATATTAATAAAATCCATAAATAATATATTTTTAAAATATGTACCTCGCACATATTCGCACTTGATAATAAAAATGAAATAAATAGCAATTTCAAATAAATAAAACAAAAATTCGTAGTGAAAATTTAGGGGTTTTACATGTATATACATTAAGAATTCTATATCGCAATATTGAATATACTTAGAATAGTTTATTGATTAAAGTTGTATTTGTGGTGTATATATATCATTTATCTATATATATATATATATACTTATGTAAAAAAAAAAAAAAAAAAAAAACATATATATATATATATATATATATATATATATATATATATATATATATATTTATATATATATATATATATATATATATATATATATATATATATATATATATATATATTTATATATATATATATATATATATATATATATATATATATATATATATATATATATATAAATATATATATATATATATATATATATATATATATATATACACACCCATATATATATATATATATATATATATATATATATATATATATATATATATATATGGGTGTATATAGATATAATAAATAAAAAGAATAATAAAAACATAAATCCCAGCTCAACCAAGCCAGCCCAGCCCGACCTCTCCTAAGCCCACCCCAGCCGCACAAGCAATCCCAAACCAGCCAGGAAGTCCAGCCCGAGACTATATATATACATATGTATATATAGTCGAGAGATATCGGGAGAGAAAGGGAGAGCAAACCTAAACCCTAGTGCCCTAGACTTCGCTCGCCACTTCTCGACCACCAGGCGTCCCGCCTGACGCATGCCAGAGCCATCGTCGGCCGTTGGGAAGCGCGGCCGTGCGTCAAAGCAACAGCAGCAGTTCACGGCAGTAATGGCAGCAGCGAAGGCTACTTCTCGGCGACTTTTCTCCCTCGAATATCGATCATTTTGTGAACCGTTTGTTAAGGTACGACCACAAACTAACCATCTTTAGACCCCTTTAATTAGTTCGAATCTAGATGGCCGAGGTTGTCCAGAAAATCGAGTTGAAGTTCATCGAAAACTGTTAAAAATAGGACATATAAAACAGTCCCAACCCCATATTGGAAGACAGATTTCTGCCAAACCATAACGATATTTAGAAATCTATTTAAAGGAGATTATAGCCTATATAAACAGTAACAAAACCCTGTTATTACTTTTAATTATAGATGAATATACAATGAGATTATTCAGATAGAAAATGAGGAAAAAATACGAGAACTGTTTTCAAAAAACATAGAAAAACCTCCGAGACGACGTGTGTCCCGCTAAACCGGGCGACGTAGTCGTGAACTGAAAGCATCGAAAGGTGCGTAATGGCTTCGCGGACGTGTGGGCTTTGACAAAATTCAAATTGGTTGCGTGTGCGCGATGAATTTGA